>JAVJIX010000060.1:2237500-2842500 GCA_036785185.1 Paratrypauchen microcephalus
TGCTCAAATGACAGCAGATAAGCAAAACAATCATTTGAAGGTCACATACCAGCAAAAAGATTCACCTTCATGAAATGTTTTACCACTTTTGCGAAACACCAAATTCAATTAGGTGCTACCCTTCACAAACATCATAAACGGATCTACATGGATACAAGCATGTGGCACCACCAGGCAAAGTTACAGGTCAGATCTGTTGAGAGGCAACCTTGCTCAATGGAAGAATTAATGTTTTTCAAGATACTTATGAACAATAAAACACTTCAAATTGTATTGTATTCTGCTTGCGTCTGCTATATAGCTATAATCTATGACTCCTGTTGATCATTATGTTGTAACTTGCACATCTTAAATCACAGTATCAAACTAAAACAATTTAAAAGAAACAAGCCTCTTTTTTATTTGTACCAAAATTACTATACGCAAAGCTGCCAAATCCTGGGCATATCACCGATTAAGAAAATAAATTGGAGAACAAAGTAAGTACAGAGCAGTGGTTGTATGCCGGTGGCGGTGAAAATGGTAATGATCAGCAATATGGCATATTGAAAATTAGATTAAAAATTGCTCAAATATGCATGAATCACTCCAAAAAACAACGTTGAATGAGTAAATGGTGAGGGGAAACAACTATAACATGGCTAAAAGCTCTAAAAAGTTGATTTTGCAAAATAGGTCTGCTTTAAAGCCATACTGTGGAACAATCCAAGCAAAGCAATAACATTTCCATGGTGACAGGAACCGCCCCCACAAGAAATATTACATTATGCTCCTTTAAGCATAGTTCAGATTACTCCAGCTATAAAAGTTAGCATTTTTGTCATTCTCCTATATCCTAGATTTTAAGAAATCAAATATGGAATTGCTGGAAAAAAAATTGGGAGTGGGAGAGATTCTGGTGTCTGTACCCGTTTGTCTCACCTTACTCCGTTCCACATAATTTCAATTAATTTGGTTTCCAGGAGACAATGTTGCTATTTATCTGGGTGTGTTTGGGGGGGAGGTAGCAGTATCACTCATTGTTGCTTTAAGCTCTATACTGCAAAAAATAGTGGAAAGAAACTGATACAAAGCAGCTATAGAAAGGCACCAAAAGTCATCACATAAGAGGATTTACAAAGAAAATGACAAGAGCATTCAATGGAGACTTGGAGATCTGAGTATTTCTTTCAACGTGATCTAAAAATACACGGTTAGTAAAACAGTACAAGCTGTAATTGCCAAACATCCAAGGTGAGTACAAGAACAGCCTGTTTAAACTGTGGATCAGGTAACAGGAGTCTTTCCCTGGGCAATCTAACAATTTAAAATAATAAAGTGATGTATTAATACAAAAAACAATCATGTAATAAGGAGAAATTAAATTTGTCAACTGAACAAAAGTTTATTTGGTCGAATACATTTCGCAGCTAATCCAAGCTGCTTCTTCAGTTCCAGTTCCTTTTGTATTACATGCATTACATGATTGTTTTTCATATTAATAATACATTTTAGTATTTTATTTGAAAATTGTTAGATTGCCCTGGGAAAGACTCCAGTCACCTGATCCACAGTTTAAACAGGCTGTTCTTGTACTCACCTTGGAGTGAGTACAATTCCAAAACTGAAGAAGCAGCTTGGATGAGCTGCGAAACGTATTCGGCCAAATACACTTTTGTCCAGTTGACAAACTGATTTCTCCTTTTGCCATGGATTCTACCTGGACAACTGAGGGATTTTACAGAAATCATGTAATACGATTTTGTGAATGGATAAATCATGGCATATTTTCTTTCAATTACAGCAATGCTAAAACAGAGGGCAAGCTCCATCTATACATTTCTTTCATGCTATTGGCAGCCTCACTGATTGACAGGTGGATTTAACCAATCAGTGTGAATCCTTAGAGGAAGAAGATGGCTTCAGTTACTTCTTAAAAACATTATCAAGATAGCAGTACGTGTAAGTGTAAGATAATTGTGATATGCAATTCATGTCCAGTCTAACTACTAACGAGACAGGACTGAACACAGAGACAAGCCCACAAAACCAGGGAGATATGACAAATATTTGCTTAATGATGATCTTCTATTTTGAATAAAAACAATGCAATCTAAAATACTTTAGCTGATTTTGCTTATCAGACCCAAATTATAAAATCTGAATTGACTACAAATTCCTCCATAAGCATGTTTGATTACCAAATGGATGAGAGCAGTGTAGACACTTTCAGTGCAGAGCCCTCCAACTGTTCAAAGAAAAAGTTGTTCTTTAGGATGCTGGTCGATTCAGAAAACCTGTTTGAGATCTGAGGCCAATAGCTCATACGTTACAAAGTGCAAATAACAACACCTCTCACTCTCACAAAGAGGAGCCCTGTCAGTTGTGTGGTACTTCGGCTTTAAAAAAATTGGCGCTGATCAAACAAACATTCTGTAATATTGTCGGGCTAAAGTTGTAGCGACTCAGATGTCACGCAAAGACGCGTTTGCTAAGGGGACTGCCTATGACAAGAAACGCAAACGGTGGAACGATATTACCAACGCGATTACTATCCATTTAGACATGGTACCACTTAGTCCTGTTGAGAAAGGTGCTTCAGGGAGATGTTTAAAGCACTGGACCCATATATGTTTTCCAAATCGAATTTACTGCAGTAATTATTCTCTAAATTATTAGGAAATGGGGTTAACACCTAGCCATGCATGGAAAAAAAAAAATACCGTCAAATACTGTGATACTGATAACATTTTGAAAAATACTGTGGTATCAATTTTTGGTCATACAAAATTAAAAAAAATTAAAAATAAATGAATAAATATTAGTGCTGTCAGGCGATTAAAAAAATTAATCTAATTAAATCACATTTCATTAATTCATCTTGCGTGAAAAGTCCCTCAGTCGTCCAGGTAGAATCCATGATAACAGGAGAAGTTCAATTTGTCAACTGGACAAAGTTTGTTTGGTTGAAAACGTTTCGCCGCTCATCCGAGAGGCTTCGTCAGCTCTAATAAGAATACTGGTAAGACACTTGCTTATATCTTGCTGTAGGGAGGAGCTACCTAGCTAACTACTTTCCGGAACTATCTCATTGGTTTCGGTCTTTTGTTTCTCTGGCTAGACGCCAACCCCCATGAATTCTCCCGCGGGTGGTCTTTAAGTTTTTAAGTCTTTGGCTTGCTCTCTTTCTCTCCATACAGTGGTACTTCACCTTACAAAATTAATTTGTTCCAGAAGTGGTTTCGTAACGTGAATTTTTCGTAAGTTGAGTAGCTATTTCAATGGAAAAAGCCTGATTCGTTCCAAGGCCCCGTTCCAAGTTTTTTTTTTTATAGTGTAACTTTTTTTTAATAGTGTAACACTGTGTTCTGCGTCCTGATTGGGTAGGGTGACCATTCGTCCGGATTTCGTCCGGACAGTCCGGTTTTAGAGCTGTCTGTCCGGCCGTCTGTCACGTGTCCTCCTTTTTTACATTTTGTCCTCCTTTCGGACCCTCGTCGCCCACCGTTGCATAAATCGTCATAAATCCCCACCCATTATTTACACTTGCTAGTAGCAAGTATTCTTATTATTTTTTAACATATCCTAGATGAGATCTATGGTTATGCGGTGGCACAGAGTGAGACTTCACACAGAAACATCAATGCGTGCGGCATGACACACTATTGGTTAAATGCACGGAAGCAACTCGAAGCGCAAAGCGCGAGTACAGAGAAGAGATAAGAAGAGCGCTATAAGAACGTTATAATGTTTGGCGAGTATGTCTGTGATCTGGAAATACTATAAAGTTGATGACAACAACATTCACATAGCAAACGGTGGGATATGTAAACTTGGGATTGCAAGGAGTGGAAAGGAAAGGGCTACATTTAACACAACAAACCGATACGGCACCTCAAAAACAAACACCCGACAATACAGCGAGTTACAGGCAACCGAGCCAAAGACGAGTCAGCTCACGCTGCAGGAGAGTTTGAAAAGGAGAGAAAAATGCCCCTTGACAGCGCGAAGGCCCAGGAGAACACAGCCAGGAGCACAAATGATCGCAATGAGTGACTTACCATTAGCCTTTGTAGAGAACCCTGGATTTCTTATGGAGCACGTTGGACCTCGTTAATAATAATAATAATAATAATAAGCCCCGCGCCAGGTCATGCTGCGCTATCACACACGTGTCCGCGCGCAGTCTTCTCCCCCCTCCCCCTTCCCCCCACACTTCACTATTAATACATTTTGTTGAAAATCTATGAAAGTTTGAGTGTTTAAACGAGAGACAAATGTGAGAAAAGTTTAAATCCAGTCTGAGAAAAGCGTATAATGTGTGTGGCTGAGTGCGCATTATTTGAATTTTTGAGATTTCGCGTTTCGTAACTTTAATTTTCTTTCGTATCTAGAGACCAAAATTTAACGTGAATACCCATAATGATAAAACACCTGCAATTCAACATAATAAAGAAAATACTTAAATAACCCCCCATATGGTATGACTTAATTAACCAAGAGACCTAAGAAAACAAAATAAACCCACAAATTAACATTAATTGTTCAGTCTGGATCATGTGGCCCCCTTTAGCGCACCACTATGCGCTATTTATCGTATGACCAGGAAGTGCCCCGGTTTGGCCCCCGAACCAAAGAGCAGCGCGGAAATAGCGGAAGGTAGGGAGAGCATGTGGATCTGTGCACCCTCGCACGCACTAGGGAGGGGAACAGAGTCCAGATAGTGGGGAGACAGTTTGTAAGTAGCAGTAGCAGGGAACAGTTTGCACTGGAGCCTGGCTCCGCAAAACCAGGAGCGCTCCGAGCACTCTCTGCGAGAGGGAGAGAATTGCCGGTCGGGGGGCAGCTACAGGCGCTCCGTCACACCGTCTCATTGAGATACGCCTCCGTTCAGGAAATCCATTCTACATTTTGCAGCAGGAGCAGAGCAGCTAAGAGGGAATCACTCGTGGAGTCATTTCAGCAGATAATGTGTATATTACAGACATGGCTCATGGATCGGAAATTTTCGCAGGTTGGATCGGAATTTCCGATCCGTGAATTACGTTGATATCGGAACCCGATACCAATACTGGATCGGCCCCATCCCTAACACACACACACACAGACACATACACACACCTTGTGTGGATTTACTGTACACAGTAGATCCAAGTATGAAATGAGGGTAAAGAGTGGGGGAAAAAACATTCAGCAAATTACAACTGTTGAACTCCATTTACTCCCAATTTTCCCAATACGCAAGTTTCTTCCATTTTACAGATGTGTTTACTGTATAAAAGCCCAATTTCTACTACTGGCTTCCTGGTCTTTCTTCAGTAGTGGCCAGCACACATGACAGCAGTTGTGAACAATCATTGACCTATTACTGAGAAACAGTCAAGGCTGCTGTGGCCTCAAACGCCCTGAGGATCTCCTCAGATGCTCAGAGCTACGCCCACTTCCACACTAACCAGGAACTCCCTACAGTGACTGTCAAAACACACAGAAGAAGTACAAAGTGGACTATGGGCAGTAGTTAGGCATGGTGGATCTTAAGTAGAGAGCAAAATATGAGTCTTGCTGCTTCGACTGAGAATCAATATTTACTTCTTTATTGTTTACAGATTATAAAAAGATATTTTAAAAAAACAATATAAACCATATGCAAAAATAATAACTAAGGCATGCATACATAAAGGAGATTATTATTTACTTCAGTTAAAAAGGTACTACTCAATGAATGCACGTACAACAAATGTAACAGAGTTAACCATTTCCCTCTTGAGTAACTGATTTTTTTCGATGGGGAACTAAAAAAAAAACAAAGAGGGAAGTTACAGGGGCTTGGTGGCATTCTATGGAAAAGAATAGTAATGGTCACAAGAATAGCCCTTCCAGAGCACTTCATTGGTACATGTGTAGGTCAGACCTGGCACAATAGTTGCTGATTGCTTCATTGTTTGGCTAAAGTGAACAGTAATCATAGACACATTTAGTCCACAGTGGTTTAAACAGCAGTAAATGAGCTTTTCAAAGAGCAGCAGCCACATTGATCTCAAGTCAATACACAACTACACTGTCAGCTGGAGAGAGCAGGTCTGTAGGCCATTATATGGAACATGCAATAACATCACAACAGGAGGAATATAGGGACTAAGGCCATTTTCACTCTAGTCACTAGTGGGGCCCAACCGATATGTCGGTTGGCTGATATTATTAGCCGATATGGGCACTTGGAGACATATCGGCTATCGGCCTATATCTAGCTGATATGCACCGACAGTCCACATGGGCATGTTATACCTCCTTATAATGCTTAGACACTCTATATTATAGCAATTTAATTTAATTTTCAGACAGATAAATGTCCAAATATATGGCCCCACAACAATATCTATCTGCGAAGTAAGTTGTCTGTGTGACGCAATACTGCACCTGAACGCACCCCCAGAGTCACCTCACGTGACTCACGTGCTCTTGTTTACACCAGTGCGATTTCAGCATCTTCTTTAAGGCTAAACTGAGGCACTAGCTTTAACCCCTTGACGCCTGAATTTATTTACAGATCTTAAAAAAATTTGCTTTCTAACTGATGCTAAATGAAGTACAGATTATGAATTTTTCGATAGCACATATTGTAAGTATAATTTTGGGTTTGTAGCTAATAAGCAACCTCAGGCACTTAAAATATTAAATACGTAAAAATATTAAATATATTTAAATTACAAAATGAATGTACAAATACATCAAAACTTAAAATTATACCATTATTATACCATACATTTTAACAATTAACAGGATTTTTGACTATAACACCAAATTTTATAAATAATCTCATATCTCAAGCAGCTGTTTTGCAGCAGCAGAGCTGCATCAGAGCATCATTGTCATTTTCATTGGCATCTTCATCACTGCTGCTCCTGCTGCTGCTGCTGTCACCTCCTGATGTAGGAAAAAATAAATACTTAAAAAAAAAAGTATCTACATCATAAAATCATGTACACATGGTTACATTTATAAATATAAATTCAGTGACAGCATTATTATTACCGCTATTTCCATCACCTGGTCTGAGAATGTCGTCCTCATCATCATCCCCACTGTCACTGAGACATCATCATCATCACTTTCCACAGGTATAGCCTGGGCTTTGCATAAAACAGACAGCTTCATTTTGTTCTGTGTAAAATATAGAAAAAAAAATTATATTCCAGAATGCTATTTTACTCTGTGATTATAGAAATTTGGTAGAATTGTGTTTTCTAAAAAAAAAACAATGCTTGTTGGCACTGAAATCGATCTAAATACTACTAAAATGCACTCATTATTGCTGTATGTATGCAAGCTATAGAGGCTAACGCAGGTAGCCCAAGTGGCCGAGGGTTGCTATTGCGTTACAAATAGAAACCTTCAAATAACTCAAAAAGTATCACTCACATAGTCGATTCCAATATATAAGTTGAAGAAGGAGTCAATACACTAGTACATATATTTATCTTAGTCCAACTTACCTCACATTCGGAAATTTCTGCAAGTTTTCAGCCTCAAAACACAGATCGGCGTTTACTCAAACTTGTTTAAAGACTCAAACACTGAGGGACTTTTCACGCAACTCAAACTTTCGTAGATTTTCAGCAAAATGTATCAATAGTGCGCGCACGGACACGTGCACCCGTGGTCACGAAACAAGGCAAAGAGCCGCATAATCCTGGTTTAGACCTGGTCTAGTCCAGGTTTAGACCTGGTCTAGTCCAGGTTTAGACCTGGTCTAGTCCAGGTTTAGACCTGGTCTAGTCCTGGTGTAGTCCTGGTGTAGTCCTGGTGTAGTCCTGGTGTAGTCCTGGTCTAGACCTGGTCTAGACCTGGTCTAGTCCTGGTCTAGACCTGGTCTAGACCTGGTTTAGTCCACGTTTAGTCCTGGTCTAGTTCCGGTCTGGTCCCGGTCTGGTCCCGGTCTGGTCCTCATGTCTTAGTCCCGGTCTGGACTTCCTACGGATCCAGTGACTCATGTCTCCGCTCCTCGTGCATCCGGCACCGGAGCCCGGTGCTTCTCATTCAAACACAGTGTGAGTACAGAGGGACGAGCAGGGCGCACCGCGCTCATCCCACAGCACTGCCACGTCTTGGGACGCGCAGGTTCTGAACTTTAGTGGGAACGCATCCGTGCGCTCTCAGGACTGGTTCTGCCGCCTGGACTCCAGGTTCCACCAGTTCGTTCTGCGGAAACACTGCTGCTACTTCCCGCATTGACCACCCGGAGAAGTGTACGCGCGGACACGTGCACCTGCTCATCGTGGTCAAATCCGTGCGCCTCACCTGGGGCTGCGAGTACGAGACCAAAGCCACGGTCCTGAGAAGAAACACGGTCTGTTTCCGCAGAACGAACTGGCTGAACCTGGAGTCCAGGCGGCGGAACCAGTCCTGAAAGCGCACGGAAGCGTTCTCACTACAGTTCAGACCCTGCGTCCCAAGACGTGGCAGTGCCGTTGGATGAGCGCGGTGCGCCCTGCTGTGTCCGGCAGAACACAATGTTGATACACTAGGCCTATAAAAAAAAAAAAAAATCTGCAAAACAGCCAGACCACGAAAAGTGAACCGCGATAGAGCGAGGGACCACTGTATATTCTTTTTACGGACAACCATGATCTGAGAGGTGCCTGTATGAGCGATGAGCACTGCAAATGTGTCGGTTTTGAAGTTACTTTTCGTTCTTTCACATTGGTTAGCTCTTAGCTGCTGTAAGCTACCACACATAAACAGCCCTTTTACACTGGCATGGCTGGCTGTATACACATTACTGAAGTGCACTGATAGGCAGTTATGTATATAATTACCCCTGCGTGCACGCATTTACAATAACCACTAAAGGCTAAGCAGTAGTTTTCTTTGTTTACAGACTAGAATGTGATGCTAAAATACCATTAGGAAAAGAGGCAAAATAACAATAAATGTAGCCTAAATAAACCCAACTTCAAATCCAGTAGAGTAAAATCTAAATTTTATAATCAGTTGAAGATTTACAGTGAATTTTTACATCACTAAATATATCGTCTATTATCTGTATCATATCGCTTCCAAAAATATATACATATCTCAATATCGGGCAGACCCTGCTCCTGGGCCGGTGTGAACATGAGAGGCGCATTTTGATTCACATTAAAAGCCGACTCCAAGAGCGCTTTTAACAGGGGGTGTCAGAGCGGCTTCTCTCATTCTGGTAACTGGGCAACTGCAGAGACAACGTGGCTGTCAAACTATGCAGACCACAGTTTACAGCATACACATTAAGCTTTATTTTAAACACTTTCATACAGAGAGACAATTGCACAAAATTTGACTACATTGCTCTCTTAAAAGTTTGTGGTAAAAGGGATCTGGATGAGTTTGAGGTTAATGTAAATTACATAATTCAGGGATGAAAGTGCCCAGTCATGAAAAAAGCAGAAAAGTTTTGAATAACTGAAATTTGGAATTGTAGATGCTATACGTTTGCAATAAAGTAAAACTGTAAATCAAAGTACAAAAAAAAAACACATTTTATTAGCAGGTACTAGTAGTATAGTATATATTTAAACATAAATTTTGATTTGTTTTTGCTTTGCACTTAGTCTTGCTCTTCTAATCAGAGCGCATTGAGGAGGGAGCTTATGTGCGTTATGAACAGGAGGGGGAAAAAAAGCGGAGATCCGCTAAAAGGCGGAACTCTTTCATCCCTGATCATTTGTGATAATATATCAAAATCGGCCCCACAAATGGTCCAAAAATATCGGCAGAGCTCATCAGCCATTGGTTTCTCTGGATAATAAACAGGTAAAAACATACTGGTCAGGCTCTAATTTAGATAGAATGTACTCCACCCACATAACTGAATTGCACCTCAATTGCATTTCATTCAAGAGTCTGTATTGTTCAAGTAATACTATAAATAAAAAGGGTGTAAGTCCTTTACGGTTCTCACAAGTCCCTTTACAATTACCGTGTGTATGCATTATTCATTAATTGCAATCTTACACACTTTAAAAAAAAAAAATGACCAGACGTGGCTAACATTGTGTACTTTCAGTGTCTCCATCCACCAAACACTCAAGGTTGGTGGACCATTATATTAGCAATATGTTCCATTTGATTTGCATGGTTTTGATTTATTTATACTGTAGTTTTGCACAAAAACAAAAGAAAATGTGACATTTTTACTCCAAAAGCAACAATTATGAACAAACAAATGAATCAAGCAACAATTTCCTTAGTCAAAGTCTGTGGAACACACTGTTCCAGATATTTTGCCATCTACTTTTTTAAAGTTTATATTTGGTTTGCATGCTGAAAGACCCTGCATCAGAAATGTATTCTGTCAAGTGTGTCGCAAAGCCAATTTCTCTGCAGTAAAGTTTCCAATAGCTTTGCAAATGTGATTTTATTCACTCATAAAGAATTAGGTCAATGGAGGGATGCTTGGGCCCCGTCACTGCTCAATAATGTAAAGCACTGAGGAGTCCTGATGAGCTGTGCTGATCGATTAGGGGTTAACAGCCACTTCACATAACAACAGACCTTTAACTTCGTCATCGCATCTTTAAAGGGATATATGCCACCCCCAGGTCAAATTTGGGCATCTCCCCACAGTCCAGAGACTAAAATAAGTGGTGGAAAGCGTTTTCCTGCTCACCCAGCCATTGTCCGAGTCTGTCGCCACTGACCGCCGCGGTATCTGGTGCTCCTCCGCCTTAGACTGGAGTCTAACGTCGCCAGAGAAAGATTTCGGCCAAAAGGAATTAATTTGCTCGATGCGTTTCCCAATTACTTTGTGTGTAGTGCGCATTCATATCGAGTGCAAATAAATGTGCAAATCAACACGGAGAGCTTGCCTTGGTCATTTTGGGTGGGAACTATTTTCCAGTGCGTAAGAATACAGCCGTATCACGCACCACGTTGTGCAACAGGGGAACTCCCTTCCCGGTGCGTAACTGGGATTCCCCTGGCAGCGTGCTGCGTGATACAGCTGTATTCTTACGCACTGGAAAATAGTTCCCACCCAAAATGACCAAGGCAAGCTCTCCGTGTTGATTTGCACATTTATTTGCACTCGATATGAATGCGCACTACACACAAAGTAATTGGGAAGCGCATCGAGCAAATTAATTCCTTTTGGCCGAAATCTTTCTCTGGCGACGTTAGACTCCAGTCTAAGGCGGAGGAGCACCAGATACCGCGGCGGTCAGTGGCGACAGACTCGGACAATGGCTGGGTGAGCAGGAAAACGCTTTCCACCACTTATTTTAGTCTCTGGACTGTGGGGAGATGCCCAAATTTGACCTGGGGGTGGCATATCCCTTTAACAAAAGCTACATGAAGCTCAAAGATGGAATTAAGCTGAATTATAAAACAAATATATTAATCCAATGTAAATCACTAGACCAAGACAAAAAGATGATAATTTACATACAGTGGCTTGCGAAACTATTTGGCTCCCTTGAACTTTGTGACCTTTTGCCACATTTCAGGCTTCAAACATAAAGATATAAAACTGCAATTTCTTGTGAAGAATCAACAACAAGTGGGACACAATCATGAAGTGGAACACACTTTATTGGATATTTTAAACTTTTTTAACAAATAAAAAACGAAAAATTGGGCGTGCAAAATCATTCAGCCCCTTTACTTTCAGTGCAGCAAACTCTGTCCAGAAGTTCAGTGAGGATCTCTGAATGATTCAATGTTGACCTAAATGACTAACGATGATAAATGGAATCCACCTGTGTGTAATCAAGTCTCTGTATAAATGCACCTGCACTGTGATAGTCTCAGAGGTCTGTTTAAAGCGCAGAGAGCATCATGAAGAACAAGGAACACACCAGGCAGGTCCGAGATACTGTTGTGGAGAAGTTTAAAGCTGGATTTGGATACAAAAAGATTTCCCAAGCTTTAAACATCCCAAGGAGCACTGTGCAAGCAATAATATTGAAATGGAAGGAGTATCAGACCACTGCAAATCTACCAAGATCTGGCCGTCCCCCTAAACTTTCAGCTCATACAAGGAGAAGACTGATCAGAGATGCAGCCAAGAGGCCCATGATCACTCTGGATGAACTGCAGAGGTCTACAGCTGAGGTGGGAGAATCTGTCCATAGGACAACAATCAGTCGTATACTGCACAAATCTGGCCTTTATGGAAGAGTGGCAAGAAGGAAGCCATTTCTTAAAGATATCCATAAAAAGTGTCGTTTAAAGTTTGCCACAAGCCACCTGGGAGACACACCAAACATGTGGAAGAAGGTGCTCTGGTCAGATGAGACCAAAATCGAACTTTTTGGCAACAATGCAAGACGTTATGTTTGGCGTAAAAGCAGCACAGCTCATCACCCTCAACACACCATCCCCACTGTCAAACATGGTGGTGGCAGCATCATGGTTTGGGCCTGCTTTTCTTCAGCAGGGACAGGGAAGATGGTTAAAATTGATGGGAAGATGGATGGAGCCAAATACAGGACCATTCTGGAAGAAAACCTGATGGAGTCCGCAAAAGACCTGAGACTGGGACGGAGATTTGTCTTCCAACAAAACAATGATCCAAAACATAAAGCAAAAGCAATGGAATGGTTCACCAAAAAACATATCAAGGTGTTAGAATGGCCAAGTCAAAGTCCAGACCTCAATCCAATTGAGAATCTGTGGAAAGAACTGAAAACTGCTGTTCACAAACGCTCTCCATCCAACCTCACTGAGCTCGAGCTGTTTTGCAAAGAGGGATGGGCAAAAATATCAGTTTCTCGTTGTGCAAAACTGAGAGAGACATACCCCAAGCGACTTGCAGCTGTAATCGCAGCAAAAGGTGGCGCTACAAAGTATTAACTCAATGGGGCTGAATGATTTTGCACACCCAATTTTTCATTTTTTATTTGTTAAAAAAGTTAAAAATATCCAATAAAGTGTGTTCCACTTCATGATTGTGTCCCACTTGTTGATTCTTCACAAGAAATTACAGTTTTATATCTTTATGTTTGAAGCCTGAAATGTGGCAAAAGGTCACAAAGTTCAAGGGAGCCAAATAGTTTCGCAAGCCACTGTAGGAGGTTAAATACAGGTTATTAAACAGACCAAAGCAGCTAGGGGGTACCTGATTTTCAAACCATGAAAGAGGGAGGTAGGTAGGACTCACAAATCACATAGGTAGGTACTAGGGATGCAAACTATCGATTAATTCATTAATTGATAGTTGATTGACCTTATTGATCGATTAACGATTAACTGATAAGCGGTGTTTTTCACCTGAATTTTAGTGTTTCAATAGGGTCTTTAAGAATATAAGCTATAGTATACATAACACTGAGTCAAAAATATATCATAGTATTATTATATTGTATATTCCTCAATTAATTATTCCTTAGTAAAAAGCAGACAAATGTATTGATGCTGAATAACAAAATACAGTAATCCCTCGCTCTATCGCGGTTCGCAGATTTTTATTTTTTATTTTTTATTTTTTTTATAGTGTAACATTTTTTTATAGTGTAACATTGTGTTCTGTCCTGATTGGCTAAGAGACTAGACCAGGACTAAACGTCTAAGCGTAACCAGGTCTAGACCAGCTCTAAACCTGGACTGGACCTGGACTAAATCAGGATTAAACCACCACGTGCCGCTGCTGGTTTCGTGCGGCTGGCCCCGAGCCACAAACCAGCCGCACGAAACCAGCAGCGGCACGTCCGGGCGCCGCGGTTTGATCTCGCCTTGCGCGTACACCCGGGGCTGCTGAGCAGTGCCGTTGGCGCCTGCAGCTGGCTGTGAGTCGAGCTTGGCGCAGCGCGGTTGCCTTGTTTCGTGACCACGCGGGTGCGCGTGTCCGCGATTAGCGATTAATTACAATTAATGCATTTTGTTCGACCAACGTCTTAAATCGACAATTAATCGTTAATCGATTAATTGTTGACATCCCTAGTAGGTACACATCTTTAGAACATCTTTTTAGGTAAAGAAAACATCTGATTTTGACACAAAGTGCTGTTTTTACAATAATCTCTATATAGGGACAAAAAATGAAATCTACTATAATTTTAAAAGCAGAGGAGTATAACAAGCTAAAAATGGTACACAGCATTTTGAGGTTTCTGCCAAAATAGGTCACACTTCCAGCTAAGTTAGTCCTGAACAAACCTGGCTCAAGATTTGGAGATGGATCCCCAGTGCTGCTCTTGACAGTTTGCCCCAGCTTGACCCACAGAAGAATGGGTCAAATGCAGATGTAAAGCATTGTTGTAATGAGGAAAATTAAAATGATATCTCCTGTCTATACCACGCTAAAGAACAACTTGAGAAAACAATTGCATCTCTTATACTTGTAACATAACCCTCTTCTTCCAAAGCTGGTAAAGTCTTGCACAGTGCTCTATCTGCTGCTCACCTTTTCCACTTTAAATCCCTGGTTTCCTCCCCCTCCCTCCTTCCCCTCCCTCCTCCCCCTTACTCCTCTCCCTCCCTCCCTGCCTCCCTCCATTACCCCCTCCCTAACCCCATCTCCAGCACAGGCAGTCATTACAGTGGATTTGCATGTCTGTGTAGGAGCACAAGAGAGCACATGAAACATCCAGACACAAGCCTCGCAAACAAGCAGAGAACTACAGCAGCCACAAAAGATCCACCCTTGGAAGAGAATGCATGCTGTATCTATTTAAATATAGATCTATACGAGGAGGAGAATAAATAAGAATAAAAGTCAACCGAGCATAGTGCTTCCTCGTATACCTGCTCCAATCAGCTCTCCTCCACTGTGTCATTCATCTCCATTTGCTGTGACACTCGTCGAGCCGAGATGGGCGAGCATTTTTCAAATTAATGTCATTGTCAATCTAAGTTAACACATCAGTTTCTCATCATTGCAAATAATAATGCACCATAATAAGGCTAAATGTTGAAATCTGTTGGTATGTGGATTTAATATGGAGAGTTTGAGAAATTGTGATGGGTTGGAATTTTAAACCCTGCTGATTGTTGCTGATATCATAATTGTCATTAAACTGCATTAAACTCAAACTCTATAGTGTTTTACTTTATGCAGATAAAGGATTTAAATTAAAATAATTTTGCAAACATTTCACATTTCACTTATACTCAGATGGTGTAATGGGTGACAACACACCAAATCATGCTTTTGACTGTTGCAGGTTTTTCACCCAGCATGCACTGTTCTTCACATATTACTTTAACTGATGCATGAGCAGAGAAACCAACACAAACCAACAGTTCCAAGATTTCCTGTATAAGTCAGCATAGTGGATACACCTGTACTTGCTACAGACATAATCTAAATAAGTCTCCTCAACCTTACTGTGATGCCAGTTATTAACCTCTCAAAACATACTGCATCTTTTGCATTAGAATGTGGCAATTGTTTTAGTTAATTATTTAGGAAAAGTTAAGTTGGAATCCTGTCTCCTTCACTTCAAAAACACCCACACAAAAAAATGACTTCAATTTCTCGACCAGGTCAAAGCCTCATCTGACCTTGGATTTATTGGTCAAGAATCACAGTAACTCGGCTCTCGGTCTGACTCATATCACTTAAATTGGACTTGCACCAATCGTAGCTGCAGCGGAGAGAGAACAGGAGGAACGGCCAGACCACAGAGATTATGGCGGCCATGTTTGGTACTGGCTGTGGGTCGAGGTGCTTTGTCCAGATGAGTCAGAGTGAAAGTGGTGCGTCATGTGCCCTACAACATGAGTCACGACCAAGGAGAAGCAGCACATACACTGGACTGTCCAAGTGTCCAGTGTCCAGTCAGAAAAAGCTCACGGGTTCACTTTTCACTTTTGTTAAAATAATGGGGAAAAAAATGTGTAGGCCTACAAAAATAGTACTTGATTTCTGCTACATTATACAAATTTGAATCAAAAACATTTGCACACGCATATCTGGCGAATTGCAATCAATTTCAAATTTTGGCAATCAGATAACTGGGGAAAAAGTAAAACAAAGTAAGTAAAAAAAAAAAAAAAAAAAAAGAAGCACAATGATGTACTGTCTTGAAATTGAAGGTCAAAAGTTACAATTGATTCCCTGAGTGTTCTTCATGTTTGCTAAAGTCATCTGAGTTAAGAAATACTGGGAAAGTCCTGCTTTGTCTAATAGCCAGCGGTGAGTCATATCAAGGCTAACCGACAAAAATAAGACCATTTTAAAGCAGAACTTGGCCAATACTGGTTTCAAAGTTTGGGTAATTCATCTGTTTTGGGAAAGATGACCTATTGGGGAAATAAAAACAAGAAAATGGATCATATGGCTGAAAGCAAGACTACACATTGTTACTGGAGATGTACTGGATTGCTGTACTCAAATTCTACATAAAATTGTAGAAATAGACACACTACCTGGACAAAAAAAAATACAATTGCATGTTTCATATACCTAATTTTTACAACTATGAAAAAGTGGCCCTTACCATAATCTAAACTGCTGTTGAAATGAGGTCATTTAGAAAAGCTCAGATAAATATAAATATAACACTGGGTTTTGCTAGAGTTGCATTGTTCCAGACTGAAGGTGCTGCGTTTGTTACATTTATCATTTCCTGATTAATGTACAACTACAATGACACACTGAGAAAGCATGTGCAATTAATACCTCAAACAAGAATACACCCATATATAAAAATGAAAACATACAACGATATCCGTGGTGCTAATAATACACAAGAATCATCTACATTTATATAACTATGCCTTATTTGACCCCAGTCTCTTGTTTTTTTTGCTACTTATTTTGAACTTATTATAACAAATTATATTTTTGCTCTTATTATATTATATTGCAATCTGTGAGCTACTGTGTCCAAATAATTTCCCTTGTGGATCATTAAAGTTTGTCTAAGACTCACATGCATTTAAAATTATAATTGCAGAGGCCTAAAGAGTTTTTCAGTCCAATACGACTATACAAGAATATTATGCAGTTCGCAGAGGACTTTAATATCTGAAAAACTGCAACCTTTGCGATTTGCTTGTTGCTCAATTTCTATTAGTTGGAGTTTGTTTTGTTGATGCTGCTATACACATTTCTAAAGTGAACAAATCTGAACTACTGAGAACAAACCAGCACAAATTTGGTGGAGTGGATTTTAAATCTTGAATTTCGGATCAAAATGAAAATATTAAATTGTTTGGATTTTTCGTGGAACACAAAGAGGTGTCAATGTGAGAGTTCACTGTGGAATCGTCTGACCTCACTGAACCCATCTCGTTTATATGTGCAGAGCTGAAGAGAGACCGTGGCTGCAGGGACAATTAGGTTTGGTCTTATACATTTTGGCCTGTGACTTGACATTCTCCAGAAAGCAGAAGACAACTGTTGATAAAAAATAAGTAAATAAATACGAATTACTAAATTTCACGTGGGATGCAAAGAAAATGTAAACACTTAAAGATCTCATGACATGGTACTTCTTGATGCTTTTATATGGCACCTTAATGGTTCCCTAATACTGTAAATGAATCCTTCTTCAAAATCAAGACTCAGTGCATGAGAAAGCCCCATGAACACAGTCAGAGTCAAAAATATCTCTCTCAAACACTTTATTATGGGCGTTGTTGCTTGAATGCAAATGAGGAGGACAGAGACAGGCCAGTGCAGCGGGTGGGGTGTGGCCAAACTCTCCGCTTTTTCCTGGATTAGCGGTGAGCTGTGCGCTGTCACCCACTTCCATGTGTGTAAGCGCGGAGGAAGATATGAGACGAGTTGCATTAAAAAAAAAACACATTTACACAGAAAATAAAATTAAACCAATGCTGTTTCAGAGGTTCAGAGGCTCGGATAAAGGACATCCAACCCTGGAAACACTCTCCCGTGCCTCCAGGCAAATTAAAAAACGCATCTCGCATTGCGTAGCTCGTTTGCGGTCCAAACTCTATGGCCACGAGTTCCAGAGACGGTGGGTAGACATCCAGACGGGGGGGTGGAACTGCATTTGCATTTTTTTCCACGAGTGTGACATCAGAAAGTTCCCTTGTTCAGAATCTCCCGTTTGAGCTGTCTTTTTTTCAAACGCGGAAAAGGATCGCAAATGCTCAGTTTACACATTTCGAAACTTTTAGCCATGGGGGAGGGGGAGGGGGGCTAAACAGGGTAGGGAAGCTCACATTAACGTTCAAAAACCTCAGAAAGTGAAAATTTCATGCCATGGGACTAGGGGTGGCACGGTATATGTATTCGTATTGAACCGTCACGGTACGGGGGTCACGGTTCGGTGCGCGCATTTTGACAGAGAATATACAAAAGTTTAATATTGAACTGACCATGGGACTTTCATTTTGCAAGGTTTTCCTTTAGGACTCTTTAACCATTGCCATTTGCGAGCTCTGATGAACATGTATACACAGGGATAAAAGTCATCAGTCATGAATAAAGCGGAAAGTCAGGGACATAGTTACTGCCACCAGATCGGCATTCACCACTGATAGTGTAGACAAACTTGTTTTTTTTGAAGAAAAACCTGAAAATTGAATGAAGGTGTACACAGCTGTTCACAGTTTGTTATTGCAAAATGCACATGTTTAAAACAGCATTATGTTGTTATCTGTGATATAGGCCAGGCCTATAGCTCATGTTCACTGAGCTATGTGAATGTAGAAAAGTGTTTAGGTACTTGTGTGTATTGTATGTGAAGATACCCATGTGTTAAAACTTCATTGATGTACCCAGCTCAGTAACCAATCAGTATGTCAATATATGACAACTGTGGTGCTTGCGTGTTCACTTGTTTTACTTACAGGTTTTAAGTTGCAGCGATCTCAGCTGGAGATTTAAACAATAAAAAGCTGCCTTTGAGGACAGCCTTTCTGGTTATGTTTTTTTTTCCTGCACTGTACCGAAAATGTACCGAACCGTGGGGTCTGAACCGAGGTACGTACCATACCACGAGTTTTGTGTACCGTGCCACCCCTATATGGGACCTTTAACTTATCATTAATATGTATTACAAATTTTACACCAACTTGCTTCTTTCTGAGGATATATTACTGCTTTTTGTGAGACACCGTTATCCATCTCCGTGAAGATAAGTATGTGACATCACCAGGCCAAGTTACAGGTCAGATCTGAGAAGAGGTGATCCCGCTCACTGTAAGAAGCAACCAAAACATCTGTAATCAAATAACTAGGAACAATGTTGTCTACAATGCCTTACTGTGGACCATTCCAGGCAAAGCAATAACATCTCGATGAAGACAACCGCACCTTTTACTAGATAAGTTACAAAGTACACTTGTAGGAAATTAGATATTAGGATTACTAAGAATATGATTAATTATGAAGCAATGTTTGATAAATGATAAAGATTGTGAAATGATACACACACGGTGGATTCCTTTTCTGCATCTCTAGTTAAAATATCAAGAGCATTAGTTCAGGTTTCTGTTCTATGTAACCAATCACTCTAAATGTTCACTGGCACCAAATACTTCAAGAAAGTTTCCAGGAAGCTCCAATTTATTAAAGAAAAACACATCAAATTGCTCTCAACTGTACAGGGAGTAATATAGGTGTGCCACAAGTGTAAAAAAAACAAGTACTGATTTATTTTTATTTTTTTTGTGAAAGCCAAACTGAAAAAATGAAAAAAATTAATGGCATTGCAGTGGTCGACAAAACCACCACTGACCCTTTTTAAAACATGACAAGATTCTTTCAAGAGGAGACAAGATAACTAAATGACTAAATGACTAAATGAGGATTATCAGGAATAAACCCAGCAGCAATCAGCGTTACCAAAGGCTTCATAATTTGTTATTCTCCAATTAAGAGCATCTTTGTCCGAGCATTAGTTAGGACCTTCTTTAACTGGACTTGTACAGAAAGACGGTATCAGTTGGAGCTGTGGGTGCATGCAGAGAAGATGTATCGCCTTCAAATGCATCACCTCACCCCCCACAACGATGGAGTGAACAGCCAACAATTAAGTCATAATGAAAAGAAAAAATAATTATAATGTACTGGTCTGTTAAACTAAGGATTTAATCTTGGATCGTGAAATTGCATCACATTTGTGTTGGTTAAAAGGAAGCGCTTTCTGAGACAAATTTTTAGCAGATACTTCATAAACTGTCAAATACACTTGAATGTAAAATCATCAAGCTAATCTTCAAAAATAAGTGACCAATCAAAGTAATCAAACCTTAAGACAATGCATGGACCAGTTCTAAATGGGTTGACAGTGGGTCATATAGAGCTTATAACCAGGGTTCAATCCCAGCTAAGATCAGTACAGTGTACTTGGGCAAGACACTTTACTCACTTTACCAGTGTATGAATGTAGCTTGTGTTAGTAAAGGTTGGTAGATCTTGAGTTACACAGTTCCATCAGTTGAGCCACTAGCCGCATAAAACCCGGCTTTCCTTCATCACCTGAAAAAGTTGTTTTAGAAGTGGAAGAATGTAGGCAAGTGAATACTAGCAATTTAAATAAATACCTACTTGTTTCTTTTCTGGTTTGAAAATTGGGTATAGGAGCTTTAAAGGTGCATCATGTAACTTGGTTTGCGGTCTGTCACCTGCTTGTTTATATGGATATGTCATTGCTCTGCCTGGAATGTTCCACAGTATGGCATTAAACAGCTCTTAAATTAATGAAATTCCAGGTTGCTTTATAACTCAAAAATATCTACAAAAACAGACATGTGAGTGCGATTGCCTCTCTGCAGATCTGACCTGTAACTTGGTCTGATTTGGTGTCCATGAGGACAGAAAGGTTTAATATACTGTGAAACATTCCAGACAAAGCAACATCTCCATAGAGAGAAAAACATTTGACAGTCCCTCCACTACAAAAGTTACACAATGCACCTTTAAAAATACTAGTTTTTCCCTTTGTTGGAATGTATCCATGTATCAGTACAGCGCATATTAAGTCATTAGAGTCGGTGCCGTACCACCCGCTGGTCCAGGCCCGACCCCCTGGTACTAAGCCTTTTTACGCTTGCCTTGTGAATCTTAATAAGAGGAGGGAGTTTGGTGGTGGAAGTTGAGGAAGTTGGATAAACGGGTGACACGCACCCTGAGGCGAGCAGCCGGGGGGGTCTCTGTGAGGTCCGGGCCAATCGTGTCAAGACGGAGGCGGCAGACTAAAACAAAACTGACATATCAAAGCTGCACAGTCTTGTAGGGAAAAGGAGGAGGGGAAAAAGGAGCAGAAAAAAGACATGCTATTGAACTTGTGTAGCTTGTGACACTGAAAGAAAACGCCACCAAAAAGACACAATTAACAATTAAATCCGGCAAAGAACTATTGCGCATTACACCATATAGGCACCTTTTCTGAATCAAATGTCTTTCGATAATTCTATGCATTTTGCTCAAATATAAGGCAACAAGAATAAGAGAAACAATTGTGTGCTCAAACTTTTGCATCTTATACCTGAAATGTTACAGTAAGTAGTAAGACAACTGAGGGTAATCCATCTCAATTTAATAAAGGCAATGTACCCAATTTTGACTTATTAAATCTAAAACCCAGAACTTCTTTTATCATGATCAGTTATTGTTTGTTTTACGACTTTCAGAGACCAGAGCTATTGCCAAAATGGTAATGCCAACAATTACTAGAAAGCTAACAGCACATTTCCTGGTTCAGGTAAACAATACAGGGCACTACTCTGCTCAGTCATTCCACTCACCAATCAAAAAACAGAAATAACTATATTTTTCAATAACGTAAAATTTCCACCAAAAGTATCCCACACCCTTTGCCCTCATTGACTGTTTCTTAGCCATCTCTTAGCCAAACTAGGCATTAGAGACACATTGTGTCCTAATTTTTTTTTATAACTCTGCCCTAATCTTTATTATATTAAAGTACAACTGTGCAAACTCAGATCCACTGTTGCGTCAACACAGAGTCATTACGAAAACATAGGGACCAGGCCTCGGGGGGACTTTCACTGATTCATGGCGTAATGCTTTGTCGACACAGCAGCTAATCGCACCCTACCTGGATAAAGTGGAAATGTGGGTGGAAGAGTAGGAGCACAGTAAAGGATTATGGCAGTGCTTAAGTGAGTTATATTTAATGATAGCTGATGGTAGTGGCCCTTAAGTCGACTAATAAGATTGAAAATAATGAGATAATAAGAGATTCAACTGAGGGGGCGGTCATGCTGACTTAAGACTTTTGCTGGTTATATTGAAAAATAACCAAAAAAAAAAAAAGCTGTTGTATTTCTATTGAAATATATTTGACCCGCTTGTCTCCTTGGAGATGTAACCGCTTTGCCAAGAATGTTCCATAGTATAGCAATAAAGTTAAACATAAATACCTCTATCTAGACAGTGGCAACACCAGGCCAAGACCATTTGTGGTGAACCCACTCATCAAGAATGCATGTTTTTTTTCAAAGCATTTTTGAGTAAAACTAAAAACTAAAATTGTAATGAAGTAAATGTTAGATAGATACATTTAATGCCATACTGTGGAAAATTCGAGACAAAGGAATATCATATCATTGACAAACAGGTGCCATATCTTCCATCAGAAAAGTTACGTGCACCCTTAAAGCACCTTTATCATTCTTAAGTTTATTCTCCCACACCTGGCCTTGGTTCAGGTTCACCTGTGCTCTCGGATCTTCTGTTACACCAAAGCTGGCACACTATCAGACAGAAGTAAGTGTTATAAGCAATGTTCCCCCTAATTTTTCATGTGTCTGAGCAAACACACCAACTCCCTGAGCGACATCCGACATGCACACTGTGGCCACACCAGTATCACCCCTGAGATCATCGCAAGTTACAGCTTATTAATCAAATTACTGCAGTGATTTCCGTTTTAATATTACTTTTAATACAACTGATTTACACTTACAATGACAAAGACAAAAATCTGTTCATGAGCTTTGTACATGTTGTATGTTAGTGTGAGGGTCCTGCTGTGGTCAGTGAAACAATGAACATTACAATATTTGAAAAATAACCTCATACATACATAAAATTAAATTATAGTGTATAAACCTGTAAAACCACATGAAGAAAATTTTTCAGCTTGCTAAATATATAGCCTGCATATAGCTGCAGATTTTTTCAGGGATTGTAGGACCTATAGGCCACTATAAGATGGGTCTTTCCCAAAATGGTGCTCTCCAAAATAAGTATACAGTTTTATCAGTTTATATCTTGCTTTTTAATCATCAGCCTATTTAAAGTAATTTTGTGTGAGTGTCAGAGCTCTGTGGAATAACGCTCTGGGGAGAGGATTCACACTTTGAGAAAATCCTGTTTTGTTTTTTTGGCTCATAAAAAACTATGACTGGGACAGAAAAAAGAAAACAGCCGAGGATTACATTATGGCTCTACCCGTCTCCTCTTCTGTTCTTCCCTACGTGGAGTGTGTGCGGCAGCACTCCTGTTGGCTGGTGCAGACCTGCTGCTTCTAGGAGGTGTGCAGGACAACTATGATAATACTGAAGGAAGCGAGCGAAATGTGTATGTTTGTAGTTGGCTTGTTCCTAACGCATGTGCACATTCACATGTGCAAACTGAATCTATCAGACTGGATTCCATGTGTCAAACCAGCGCTGAGTTCAAGTTAGATTTTATTTTATGCACTGAAAAGAATTTGATGAACGTCTGGGCAGTGCGCAATTGCGCATGCGCGCACCTTAGAGGGAACATTGGTTATAAGCTACAGTTAAATTGAGGACCAAGGCGGCCACCCTATTTTTTTTATGCACGTACCCCCCACCCCCGGTACTCAATTTCGTTTTGAGTTTCATTTGAAACACCACCACCTTGATTAACCAATTTTCTACGGGAAACACTGAGTAATGTAGATAGCATTTAGTGGTGAAGTGTGAGAATACAACAGGGTCAGTCAATTAAATACAAACAGTTGCTTTATAGGAGTAATCTTAGAGACCAACTATCACAACTACTGCCACCAAAGCATTGCTCCCAAACTTCTCATTGTGGCAGACTTCATTTTCAAATTCTGAAAACAAACAAGAGCCAAACTATATATTTTTTACAGATTTCCATTTCTTTAAGTTTCAGTAACAGTTCAGTAAAAAAATTATCTTTTACTTTATTAGCGGTAATAAATGCCTTTACACCTCAATAGCCAATGAGAGCATCCTGTTATTGAGCCAGCTAAAACTTTTATTAGAAAAATGATGGCCTATATCCTATTTCAAAAGTTTAGACTTTAAACTTGATACTGTCCAAAAGATGTTATGTTTGTATTAAGAGTTTTAATAGTTGCCCCTGAAATAAAAGAAAGTCTCCTTGCACTTTTAAGCGCATTTTAATTGACAGGTTTTGAATCATGTTATTGTTTGACAAATAAAACTGGGCTGGCACTCCTAGAAGACGTGAAAAGTAGGTCAGAGAGTCTCCCGTGAGTCATGGATTCTGGCTCGGGACCAAGCTGAGCAGGTATGAAGGGAGAGCGTGGAGGGAGGGAAGAAGAGAGGGAGGGGTGGAAAGAGGAAGTGAGAGAGTGGAGGAGAGAAAAGAGAAGGGGGAGGTCGAAAGAAAAGGAAAGAGGGGAGAAAGACAGGGAGAATAAGGGATGGAGAAAGGTGTGGGGAGCGAAAAGAGAAGAAAAGAAAAGGGGTGGGTGAGAGAAAAAGAGCGAGACAGGGGAGAAAAAGAGGGGGAGTAGGAGGGGTGGAGGTAGAGAGTGGGAGACAGCAAAGAGAAGAAAGGGAGGGGGATGAGACAGAGGGAAAGAGGGGAGAAAGAAAGGGAGGGGGAGAAAAGAGCAAGACGATAGATGAAGAGAAAGTGCAAGAGAACGTGAGAGAAGCAGATTAAGAAAGAGCGGCATAGAGAGAGAGGGGGAGGAGAGAGATGTTGCCTAATGATAAAGTCAGTCCTATTCATCAGGATAATCCAATTCTCCCACAACCTTTTCTCTAATAAAATGTGGTAACAAGCCCAACAGCACCTGAGGTTACACAGATCTCACATCTTATAACAGTGAGCAGCTTATTCATTCATCTTCCTCCCATCTTCCTCTGTCACTCTCAAATTGCAACCGTATTTTGTTTCCAACCTGTTCAGCCAGTGTCAGTCGAGGTGAATTTTCAAAGCCATTTCGCAAAAAGGAAAAAAAAAACAAAAACTTCAGAGCAATCAAAATCCTTTTTATTCTAAGAAAAGATACAATTTATTGGTAAACCAATGCCCACGATCCAATGTTGGCAGCATACTGTAACTAATGCTGAGTCTACACTTTACTGGTTATGCATCTGCCCAGTTGCATTAAATTCAATGCTATAGTTCACTGGGAAATGCCCAAGCTATCCATTTCAAAAAGGTTGTGCTGAAGTACTTGTTTCAGTTACACCACACCTTTGGAGACAATATTAGTAACACAATTTAAAACTGTATGTGGTTTAGTAAAAGCTTAAACATGTAAAACTACAGAAATTGTAATGAAAATGTAATCTATACTTTTAGTTTTCAGCATTTGCATGGTGAACAATGATAACCTGAAGAATGGATCATAAAATCCCATGGGGTTAGAATGATACAATATATGGTGTACATCAATCTTCCCAAAGATGCTAAATCCTTCAAATCAATCAGCCTGGTGCCTTTAGCATGCTAGTTGTTATTAGCATTACTGTGACAGCAAAACTCTGATCCGGCCTTTGAATGTTGGGCAACACACCTACTCAATGGAGTTAATAATTAGGATGTTAGGACTGCATTGGGAAACTGAATAAGTTTGGAGCATTGCAAACAGTTTGAAAAGCAAACATGTTTTAAAGGGTCCCATGGCATGAAATTTTCACTTTCTGGGGTTTTTGAACGTTAATGTGAGCTCCCCTACCCTGTTTAGCAGCTACCTTTTACCTACCTTTTTTTTCTTAAAACACGGAAGTGGGTAAAAGCGCACAGTGCACCACTAATCCAGGAAACAGCAGAGCATTTGGCCACAACCCACCCGCTGCACTGGCCTGTCTCTGTCCTCCTCATCTGCATTCAAGGAACAACGCCCAAAATAAACCGTTTCAGAGACATATTTAGCCTCATGAAGACAGTCAGAGTCATATCTCATGCACTGAGGCTTGATTTTGAAGAGGTATTAATTTACAGTATTAGGGAACCATTAAGGCGCCATACATTCGAACAGGGTCGAAAAAAAAAAAAAAAAAAGTTAAATGTTTGGGCAAAACTGCTGTACATGTACGTAAGTGAGTTTTTGTATTTAGTGCCTATTCCGACTTCCGAGTACAGTACGTAGTGCGTATTTCCGCCGCTGATGCACAGGCAGGGCGCTGCGATCGTGTGCCCAGCATCCCCCAAGCATCACGCCAGACGTACTTGCGGTGTTACGAACTTTGTTGTTTTATCTTCCATACGTAATCCAATATGGTTTTGAAAAGAAGGTGGCGATAATAAAGAAACTTGATGCTGGTGAGAAGATGGTGAATGTGGCACGCGCCTACAACATGAACCGTTCGATGATCGGTACGATATATAAAAAGGACCGCATTATGGAGCATGTGAAAAGTCCAGCGTGTATGCAATCCACCATCATATGCAAGAAGAGAGGGAAACTCATCGAAGAGATGGAGAAACTCATCAACCCTTCGAGTACCTCTTCCAATGGTAAGCTAAACCTTTTTTTTAAAAAATAGGCTAAACACACACAGTCTCACACATACATTCGCACACGCTCTCTCTCGCTGGCTGGCTCTCTCTCTCTCTCTCTCTCTCTCTCAGCTGTGTCTACTGCGTCTGCCTCTGTGTCTCTTCTTTTTATCTCATCAGTTTTCCATATTTTTAAAAAGCATATTGTTTTGTTACCATTTAGTGTTATTTAAATGCAGTACAAATCCATATAGATTACTTATACAAGCCTTAAACATACATTCCCTTCTAAAGAATGCCCTATGACGACTTACGAACAAATTCAACAAACAAACGGCCATTCGGAACGTAACTCGTTCGTAGGTTGAGGAGCGTCTGTACCATGTCATGGGATCTTTAAGTAAAAATCAGATGCCGCCTTCAATATTCATAATGGATTTAAATCATTGTAATCAAGTAACACGCCACAATGCCATTTCTGAGATTAAAAAAGTTTTCAGTTTTCACTTTTTTTTTACCATACTCATGTAAGTCTTGTAAAAAAGTGTCAGAGACAGCGCCCCCTTAAGGCCAAAGACCCGCCCCACTGGCCTGTCCCTCCTCTCATTCATGCTGTGGGAGGGAGGGACAGGCATGTGGCCCAGAGGAAGTGTGACTCATCTGGGTAACGAGGAGCATTCTTGGGAATTCTCTGCAGACTTGTTGTTTGTGAAGAGCCATGGAGAGAATGGCACAGTGTAGCAGCAGGCACAACATTCAAGTCTATCCAAGAACGTATGCACACATAATGGGCCATGAGGAGCTGGTTTTGAATATGACAGGAGTTCTTCAGTCCGTAAAGAGAAAGAAAGATCTCCACTTTACATTTCCTGACGTTTCAACATCCCCCTGCATAGCATGGTGTAGCCTGATTAAGGCATTTGGACAGGAGCTCTTTGGGAGTTGAAGTTGAAGAAAAGAGAATTTATAATGTTGCAGACAAAGACAAATTCTAGATAATATGCCAAGTTAACTTTTTACTTAACCAGTTAATATTGTTTTGAGTATTTTAAATGCTGGATAAGTGGATTTTGGTCATCTGGACTAATATTTTTTTGAGAAAATAAATATATGAAAGAGATAATGTTATAATGATTAACCTCTGGGGTAGACTGATGAAAACCTGACAAGCCAAGCTGCACCACCATCAATCCTCCAGCTAAGGTAATCCTCACCAACCCTGTCTGGAGATGGGACCCGAGGCACTGTACTGAAGCTGCCCATTGCTCCTGTCAGGTTGCTCCAAATTTCCATTCGAGGACCTCACTTTACACCAAATTGATAAATAGTCCAGTCCATTGCTGAATATTTACAGCCAGTTAACAGTTAGTTTTTGTTTCTACCAAATATAAATAACTACCGTATATGCATGGGAAACACCAGTTTAATTCCTTACTCCATAATTGACTTACTGTAAGATATACTACTATAGACTCCCAAAATTACATGCAAAAGCCTTTCTTTAGGCTTGACAACAGACAAATTAGTCGGTGGGATCTAGGTTTGTGCTGAATCTGCAAAAGGACAGCGAGGAGCAGATGAGAGGTTTGTAGAAAGAGTGAAAGAAATTAATCAGAGTTGAAGAGATCCATCAAAGCCCACTGCTCCAGCCCAAACCACATCTGCAGAAGTTGGCTTTGGCCCGAGCGGATCATGAGCCTCATGCACCACATCACACGCAGCCGACAAATTCTACGTGAGCGCTGCTATTTCTGCAGCAGCCCACACCGCCACTGTCTGTAGATGCCAACAAAAGGAGAAGCTAAAAGGCAAATGTCTTGTTAGCCAATGCGGGCTGGTCAAATGTCTCAGGGTTATGATGTCAAGTAATAATCAATGGGCTAGTAATAGGTCTGTTATGATCATTACAATATTGCCTTATTGTTCAAAATATGAAAGCTGGGACAGTATTTTTGCGGGTGAATTTTTATTGTGCGTGTACATTTTCTTTGCACTAATGGAACTTTTTGGTTATTTTTTTTTTTTTTTTTTTTGGCTATAAGATTTAAGCTGTAAAGGACTGAATTAATCACTTCAAATTTATTACAGATGCAAAAGAGTTCTATTTATTGCATCTCATGATTTTTTAATAATGTTGTAGATTTAGAATTGTTTTTGTGGCATAAATTAGTTTCAATATTATGGTTTATCATCTTATTTACCTCAGCAATATATCAAATTTTAAAATTTGTTATCGTGACAGGTCTAGACGGTAATAGCTGTAATGATTGGACATGACAAATTTGAGTGACAATAAAGAGAAGCTGTGGTGAGGAATCTATTCAAAATGGATAATAGAGGATTGTGACAATAGCATAACTAGGCATCACACAGTTAACCCATTATGAAGAAGTTGTTAATTTTGTGTTTTTTTTTTTAGTAGAGTAGTAGGTTTGAGTAGAGAAATTGTCATTGGCACTTATTTGGACACAGTTCTTGCAAAAACTGTTAATTGCAGTGCCCAGATGAGCGTTGACAGTTGAAATCTCCTCTACACTGAGCCACTCCTGGACTCCTGAGGCATTACGCAGTCAAAAATATAAGAAATATTAAGCCATCTATAAAATATTAAATTAAATGTATTGTCAGGTAACAAAAATGTATTTCTAATAAAGTAATAATAATAATAATAATAATAATAATAATAATAATAATAATAATAATAATAATAATAATAATAATAATAATAATAATAATAATAATAAATAAATAATAATAATAATAATAATAATGTACTTTTTTCCAATTTAGAACATTTTCTGAGTAATCTCACCTGACCTGATTTGTCTTTGTCAATGTTTAGGCAGTTTTGATGTTAGGGAGCTCATACACCGATTTAAATGTTGTTAAAAATAGCTGCAAGCCATAGGTTAGCGATAAAAGGAGCCTAATTTGCAAGCCTATAAACTTCATTCATTTGCATAAAGGTTTGCAACTTGTAGACCAATTTGTTAGCCTGTCTTGGCTTGGACAAATGCTTTTAGTGCATATAGTAGCAACAAATGAGACACCAACATAGAAACAACAAATATGTCATTGTATCTAAAATCCATTGTTGGTTCTGATGTGAAATATAATGGCTGTAGCGGGCTTGTGGCATGTAAATAATACCTAATTCTAGAGCTGGGTGATATGGCCTAAAAATAAAATCTCCGATTAAAAAAAAATAAAAAAAAATCCGATTTCCGATTTTAATAGATTTTTCTCTGCCCTACTCAAAAACAAATAACAGATGACAGACAAATGGCTCAAAACAATGCAACGTTCTTTTATAAAGCAAATACATTACACCTAGCATCAATTAAGCGGTTATTGTTTAAAAAAAAAAAAAAAAAAATTATATATATATATATATATATATATATATATATATATATATATATATATATATATATATATATATATATATATATATATATATATATATATATATATATATAATTTCACTTTCATTTATTTATTTATTTCATTTGTTAAAACAAAACAAAAATAACAGATGCAACACAATTGCATCTATACAATTATAACTTAAATATGAATGAAAAGGGAACAGAAAGAAGCATAAGCTTATATCTGCCCCTGATCAACTCAAAATTATATTACAACAAAATATATCAATAATAACACAGTTATATAAATATCTTTCTTTTATAAAGAAGCATTTTATGGAGCTAAATTATTCCCTGATTGTGGGAACGATGGACTGGAGTGGGTAGTGTTGTGTTGAGTGATGCAGAAAAGCCACTGTCTGTGTTCATGTATGTTAGCTTGTGCAGTCTGTATACAGCTGTGGCAACACAAGAAAAATATTGGTAGCACATACTTCGGGTCCAAAACTTTCACCATGTTAATGAATCCGGGCTTTTCCACAGTATATATGGGCACCGTGTCTTTTACAACATACATCATGTTTTTGGTAAAACATACAACAGCGTGTGTGATTGCCTTCCGTCGTGGGTCATGCTGCAAACAGTTCGAAAATGTTTTAGGGACTGGACGGTGGCTATTTTCATTCCGTTCGGACCTGCACCTCTCCCACTCCGCTGCGTGCAACAGCTTTTGAACAGACCTTACAGTGAGCACTCGTTTGTTCTAAGTCCGACACAAGAAAACCGAACCAGTTCCATATAACAGATGTAAACACCTCTGTTTGGTACAAGCTCCGGCTTTAGCTCACTCGCTAGCCACGCTAGCTCGTACAATGTTTGGGTACGCCCCGCTAACTTACCCGTGTAAAATGTGGCCGCGCATTAGTTCCGCTCGAGTGTAAAAAATAACTTTTTAAAAAATCGATTTTCATAAAAACACATCGTCCTAAACTGTAAAGTCGAATTAATCGATTTAAATCGATTAATCGCGCAGGTCTACCTAATTCAATAAACTTTTAATACAACTTGTACTCATTCTGAGTTGAACTTTACCAAGGGTTGTCAAAAAAGATAACCAGCTACTAATCAATACTTAAACTAATATAAAAAATATGAAAAATAAATAAATCACATACATTGGACAAAATTTTAGATTTCCTGAATAGTTTAATTGCATTCTATTGTCCAGGAAAATATTCTTTTTATCATCACTGTGGTATCGGAACATTGGTGTAGTATCAAAAGCACAATTTAGAGAAAAAATGCCTCAGATGTCGTTCCTCAAGCATGGATCCAGGAACAGTTACTGTTGACTATAACTTCCCAAAGTAGCAATACAAACTGTAGCTCTCATTAGCACAATGAAATCACGCTCCATATTTTGACTTTATTTCTATGGCTGCTCCTCACTAAGCAACACATGAAGTGCTTAGAGTGGAAGCTCTCGTTACAATTTACTACGGCAAAGTTATGGCTTGAAAACACCACATATATCACATGCAACCGCACTATTATTTTTTAACAAATGAAAATATTCAGGCGTGCGATCAAGTCAACTTTCAACAGGCTGCTCTAACGATTTATTGGCCTTTATGCTACCGCAAGAGGATGGTATGAGTCAGAGGAACCTACCCCCCGCCTCGCACATTTTTCCCCTTCACTTTCTGAACTCTGGTGTTTTAGGTACACAGCAGTTTCCCTGTAGAGGCACAGAGGGACCTATATTAGTCAGAATGAGAGAAGTGGGAAGATGTTGAAAAATGGATAATATTGCGAGTGTCGTTTTTGAAGCAGTTTCATGGCGCTATACCAGTCTTTAAAAAAACATGAAAAAACAAACTAGATGCATTTTAAATAGTTTGCAGTCATCCAAACTTATTCCTCACCTCCTTAACTCCTTAAACTCATCATGATGAGTTTGTTAGTGCATTTCATAACTTTCAGAGGCCAGAGAGATAACAGCAACAACCACGCTAACAGCACAACAGCGGTACTTCCTCATTCACAGATGATAAAAATGCATTAAAGGACCCATATTGCCATTTTCTGATTTATGTTATAATGTTGTTTCCTCATCACAAACATACCCAGTAGGGATGCAAATTATCGATTAATTCATTAATTGATAGTTGATTGACCTTATCGATCGATTAACGATTAACTGATAAGCGGCGTTTTTCACCTGAATTTTAGTGTTTCAATAGGATCTTTAAGAATATAAGCTATAGTATACATAACACTGAGTCAAAAATATATCATAGTATTATTATATTGTATATTCCTCAATTAAATATTCCTTAGTAAAAAGCAGACAAATGTATTGATGCTGAATAACAAAATTCAGTAATCCCTCGCTCTATCGCGGTTCGCAGATTATTTTTTTTTTCCAAATTTTTTTTTATAGTGTAACATTTTTTTATAGTGTAACATTGTGTTCTGTCCTGATTGGCTAAGAGACTAGACCAGGACTAAATGTCTAAATGACTAAACGTAACCAGGTCTAGACCAGAACTAAACCAGGTCTAGACCAGGTCTAAACCTGGACTGGACCTGGACTAAACCAGGACTCGACCAGGTCTAGACCTGGACTAAACCAGGATTAAACCACCACGTGCCACTGCTGGTTTCGTGCGGCTGGCCCCGAGCCTCAAACCAGCCGCACAAAACTCAGGGCCCCGAGCCAAAAACCAGCCGCACGAAACCAGCAGCGGCACGTGGTGGTTTAATCCTGGTTTAGTCCAGGTCTAGACCTGGTCGAGGTCGCCTCGCGCGTACACCCGGAGCTGCTGAGCAGTGCCGTTGGCGCCTGCAGCCGGCTGTGAGTCGAGCTTGGCACAGCGCGGTGCGCAGTTGCCTTGTTTCGTGACCACGCGGGTGCGATTAATTGTTGACATCCCTAATACCCAGAGTTGTGATTTGTTTCATTCACATATGTTTAACACACCAACCCTACAGTTCTTCTCTCAAACAGAAAACACTTCACCTCTGAGGTCATGTGCTAATACAGGAAGTGCTCCACTGTCTTGTTGAACTCCATACACCTTCACTACAGCCATTTGGTTTATTTCAGCCCAGAAATTTCCAGCCTCTCCCGAACAAAAAGGTAAAAGGTAGCTGTTAACAAAACTACCACTTCATGACGTCACCAGGTAGAATGTGTGTGAATGAAAGAAAACACAACTCCAGGTATGTTTTTGATGTGGTAACATTATGAACATGGCTTAAAGCTCACAAGAGTCAATTTTGCATAATATCGGACCTTTAATATTAAATGCAAACAGCACAGAGCAGTCTCATTTTGAGCCGCTTTTACATGTGTACTGGGATTAAACCAATTTTACTGGTACCACCCTTGTAAAGAGGATGCAATGATTAAAAATGAATGTAATCTACAAAAAAGGGTGTACTAATGTGTATGTTTTCAATTTACAGTTTACATACTTTAACCTCAACCAAACCATAAAACTGTCTGAATATTGACAGAACTTCTCAAAATGCAATGCTAATTTTAGTTTTAGTTTGTCCACTCTTTAATACAAGCAATAAATAGATTAGGACTTAAGTCACACATGAGAGAAAATGACTAAGGCAACCAAATGGATTAAACATCAGAACTCTTTACTAAACTCTGTATGTAAAGCTCAAATCTACACACAAGTTCAACACAATCGACGTATAGCACAAGCTATAGATCAAGTGATAGAAGCCGTTGAATAAGAAATGAAAAGCTAAATTCGCAAGAGAGGGAAAGATGGAGAAATACGGAGGGAAGGAGAGAGAGAGAGAGAGAGAAAGACAGAGGGAGAGAGAGGGTGTTATGTTGAAAACCGAACCATGGCTGTTGCTTTCCCCGCATCCAGCCGTATGTAGCGAGTGCCTTTTTAAAAATTCATTAATTTACAGCAAAAATAGATTAAAGCACCCAGCTGAGCGAAAACTCTAAATTTGAGCTCCAGAATAACATTAATGATAAAACACCTCCTTCAGGCTCCAAGGGATTCGCCTGGGGAAATGCTTCCTTTTTCACCTTATACCACCTTAACGCCTGCCTAAGACAATGAGGCTCTTTTCTTTTTTTTTTTTTTAATTATGGTTTGATAAAAAGGGGCTTGACAGAACATAGAAAAAGGCTGAAGTGACTGAAGGACTTTATTTTCAAATACACTTTAAAATATGCTAGTTAGGTCATATAATTATTCACTGCTTTTGCAGTTTCATGTTTGGGTCCCGGGAGCTGAGAGTGAAATAAACTGACTCCGCACATGCGCACTGGCGTCCTCATCTACTCAGAACTATGGATAAATCTCAGATTACAGGCCACTTTTGACTCAAACAAAAGTGTAGACTAAGACATTGAGCTTCTATGATTTGAAAAGTGCTAAAGTTTGTGTTATTTGGAGACCGCTCGGGGCATATTTTACATGCTCGGGGCATATAATATATGCGAACTCGCGCTACGGCTATAGCTAATCTAAAACATCTCTGGAAGTGCTCCATATGACACCAAAGTGCTATGGGTGAGTAAAACAACTTACCGAAACAAGGCTCAGATTGTAAAAAACGTTAATTCTCCTTTAATGTGAGCTCCCCTACCCTGTTTAGGCCCCCCCCTAAACTGAGCATTTGCGGTCCTTTTCCACGTTTAAAAAAAAAAGACAGCCCAAAGGGGCGATTCTGAACAAGGGAACTTTCTGACGTCACACTCGGGGAAAGGTTTCCACCCCCCCGTCTGGATGTCCACCCCGTCTTTGGAAATCTCGCCCAGAGAATTTGGACCGCAAACGAGCTACGAAATGCGAGATGCGTTTTTTGGGGGGTTTTTTTGCCTGGAGACACGTGAGAGTCTTTCCAGGTTCGGATGTCCTTTATCTGAGCCTCCGAACCTCTGAAACAGCAGTGGTTTAATTTTATTTTCTGTGGAAATGTGTTTTTTTTTAAATATCTTCCTAAGCACTTAAAACGCGGAAGTGGGTGACAGCGCACCGCTAATCCAGGAAACAGTGGCGTATCTGGCCACACCCCCACCCGCTGCACTGGGCCGTCTCTGTCCTCCTCATTCGCATTCAAGCAACACCGCCCAGAATAAAGTCTTTCAGAGAATAGAGTCTTTCATGGACTCTGACTGTCTTCATGAGGCTATTTCATGCATTAAGGCTTGATTTGGGAGGATTCATATACATTATTAGGGAACCAGTAAGGCAAAAGCGTCAAGAAGTACCATGTCATGGGATCTTTAATGCAGCTGTATGTCCAGACGTCCTTCCTATTGGCCAGTCCCTGTTATATTCCAATTTAACACAGTGAAGAGTGAACTTTGTGGTATGAATATTTTTGGCATATTGTCCAGCCTTATCTGAAGAGCAGTGACAAACAGTGTATGGAGCACAGAAAATTGGTTGGGGGTTGGTGGGGGCACAAGCAAATAAATTGAGGACCAGGGGGTGGTTTGCGCTTTATGTGTGTCCTGTAACAAATGTCAAATGAAAATGAAACTAAAAAATTGTGGACCTATAAAGCGTTGCGGGGAAAGTGGAGTTTTGCCTGAAGAAACGCATTTTCCCACCATCATCTGCTGTAATCTGCTTTTGTCTATGGAGCAGTTGTTGTTTAGCTTAGAATGTTCCACAGTATTAGGGGTAGGGAGAGGGCCGATCCAGTATCGGTATCGGGTTCCGATATCAACGTAATTCACGGATCGGAAATTCCGATCCAACCTGTGAAAATTTCCAATCCATGAGCCATGTCTTTATATACACATTATCTGCTGAAATGACTTCACAAGTGATTCCCCTGTTCCCCTCACTCAAGTGCATGTTGAGAAAGTCCAGAGAAAAGTCAAGTAAAAGTGATACTCGGGCCAAACAGACAGTTACAACTTCTTTTGCCAGTGTAACTCCCTATGACAGAAGCAGCTAACGACACCAGGAGATGAGGACTGCTGTAAACATGGTGACCAAAGAGTGGTTTAAAAGTCTCCGCACGATGGATAAGAGCCATTCCCCTCTGTTGTTTGCTGGCAAACTGTTAGCATAAGGCTAGTTTACATTACAAACGTTATAGAAAGGCTACCGCGATTAGCATTGCTATATTTAAGTTAACTTTAAGTTGCGTTGTATTTTATACGTTTGATATAAAAGACAACAATCAAGCTCAAATGAGCCATAAAAGACTGACCTTGCACCACTTTAAAATACTTTTTTTTGCTCTACTTAAGACACAGATGCTCTTTTAGTTCTTCAGGTGTAATAACTGTGGTTGCTCAAGCGCTCAATGTAGACTATGTACAGCATGTTTCTTTTTAATAAACAGGACTACATTTGAAATAAATTATTGACTTAATTTTCATTCTTGCATTACAGTTTAGTGGAATTTAGTGTTTGAATGGTATGATGTAAGTTTCTGTGATGTTTGCAAATGTTCATGTGCACTGAAATGTAATTTGAAAGAAATCATGGATGAAATTGAAATCACCATATCTGCTAGAAAAATTTCAATTTTTTTCTTTAAATTGTTCAGCCCTAATCATAGGTCTACTTGCCTGTAGAGATGAGTTTAGTTGTAGTTTAACAATAATGATGACAACTATAATCCAGAGTCTATTTTTAGGTCTAGTTTTAAATTATCCTAGGCCATTATTTATTTATTTATTATATTGTTCTGTTGCATGTTACTTTTTCGTGCTGTTCTTGATCTGTGCGTTGCAACACTGGAATTTCCCCACTGTGGGACTAATAAAGGCATATCTTATTTTATCTTATCTTATCTTATAATATTGAAAACAAACAGTTTTGGTATCGGAATAGTATCGTATCGGCCGACATCTAAATTCAGGTATCGGGATCGGATCGGAAGTGAAAAAAATGTGGATCGGTGCATCCCTAATTAGGGGTGTGCAAAAATGCCAAAATATCGTATTGTTTAATGTGATGATACAGTATCAATATCGTGGGCTGCTGTATTGATATATATATATATATTTTTAGTAGGGCTGTCGCAGTAACCACAATATTGCAATACCACGGTATGATCAATCACACTGCCCAAGGGCCCAGGTGACCACAGTAACAGCATTTTGCATTTTAATGAGGCTCCATGCACATGCCTGGCAGAATTTCACTATTCTACTATGAACCAATTAATGTTTACGTGGCTCTGAGCAAATGGGTTCAAATAATGGGACCTGACCCAAACCTGCGCACATTAAAACTAATGTGTGGCCGTATATCTGCGGGGGCGTGCCCTGTGAACATGCGGTTTTGTTGCGTAATGTGTCAAAGTCACCCTTTGTTTTACCATTTACATTCAAGTGCACTGTTTAGGACCTGTTTGAAAAGGAGATACACACTCACAGGAAATACTGCACATAGAAGCTTTTAGTTGAGTTTGGGACTAAAGGACGAGGAGCACCTGACACAGCGTGTACGTGCTCTGGATGTCTCAGTCCAGGTGAGGAGCTTTGTCTTTGTGTTCTCCTGTCTTGTTCACACTGGAGCATCACTTGTGTAGTTTTAGTGAGTAGCTATGAAATTATTAATGCGCCTTTTTCTTGTCTCTTGCCATTATCCTTTGCCGATAATTGCATTTAGTAGTAAAATTGTCCTCTTTGTGCAGGTAACGCATACAAATACAAAAGTTAACGGTTAAACCGCTTAACTACGGGTTAATCACTGTGGCACTCCTCCATGCCTAACTTGGGACATCCATTTAGATTCAATAGGGAGATTCAAGGTACACACAGTGTGTACAGGCGTGGGGGTTTACTGTGGGTGTAAGGGCTTTATGTGTTACTCATTTGAGGACCCCAATACTATATTTTTGTAACTCGTTTGTAAAACTACATTACACTACATGTGCACATGCACGTGTCTGTTACTTAGGCTTGGTTGTGGTTTGATAAAGATATTTTTCAAATACACCCCCAAAGTAAATGTATTATGAGCCTCTGTGCTATACCACACACACCACGGTGCAGAGGCCCCCTAACCCTACTGCAAGGGAAATTCTTGAACTGCGACAGTCCTATTTTTTGGTATATTTTACTAAATTATTTAGCTACAGTTGCTTGTTTAGAGGAAGGAAACTCGTTTATGCACATATACACATTTGACATATTCACCGTTTTGAGGATTAAAATGGGTGTGTTTCATATTACGTTTGCACAAGAAGTGATTTAAAAGACTTTTAGTATCACAGCCATGTTTTAGTCCTATTTTTTATTGAACCATATCAAAACAAAATATATCGTATTGAATCAAAAGCTCACTGTATCGAGATATGCCCCGTATCGTGGCCTATGTCGTAACGTCTTAATGATACCCAGCCCTTCAAGGTAAGGCATTAAACTTGTCTGTTTTGCAAGTATTTTATAACACGTGTTTTTATTGTTCAAAAATACCCTGAAAAACATACACTCTTACTCTGAGCAGGTCTCCTCTCCAAAGATCTGACTTGTAAATTGGCCTGGTGGTGCCTTCTGCTTGTCTCCTGCTTGTCTACTGTGTGCAACTTTCTAGGCAAAGCAATAACATCTCCATAGAAACAAGCAGGTGGCGTAGCCACCAGAAAAATTACACAGTGCACCTTTAATGATTGAAAATAAATTAATTTCTAATTCTCATTCTTAATTATTTTCTGAAAATGGTGCCTCGTTCTGGGGAGGAAAAAAAGCTAATTAAACTACATCCAAAGATCTGTCAGTCCCATGATGGTGCACCAATGTCATCCTATTCACTCTTTGATATGGAAGACACCGTGAATCAATGACAGCCAACGCAGAAGAATGCCTGGAAGTGCGCTTACAGTAATTGCTCCGGCCGGCGCTAAATGAGGTTCACTTAAGTGCAATTATCCCCTTCTGATCGGGCACATAAAGAGGCCTTAACATGGCAGAGGGGGCTAGCACAATGTGACGCCAAGCATTTTCAGACGATGAATGGGTCTGTAAGGTTCATCTGCATTCACTGAGATGTACAGCAGAAGATAATAAAAAAAGGCCAAGGCTGAGGTTTGATATACTGCATAGGTTTTCTGTGGAGCAACACTGAGGGAGCATAGAGGATTAGAGGAGAGTGATGTTCTGTTTAGTCTAATTTTAGGTACATTCATATCAAGTCTGTTAGACATTTGAAGATTAATCACACAGCCCTACTCTCGACATAAACACCATTGTTGAGTGGTCAGATCCAGTGAGACACAGGTTGATGGTGCAATTCCAGCCCCCACAGATGAATGCCATTATTGTGTCCTTGGGCATGACACTTCCCCCATCACCCCGGGTGTCAGAGTATGGTGGTGTTTGAATGTGTGCATGAATGGATGAGTGGTCCCTTGGTTTAAAGTGCTTTGAGTGTCTTAAAGGTGGGAAAGCACTATATAAAAATATGACCATTTACCAATTTTCTACAGATTTAGGCTAATTTAGTCCATTTGAGTTTATGATTAAAAAGAGGAGTACAGTATAGTAGTAACACTTTAACAGTTGTTACAGAAACTTCTCACTAATCAAGCAGTCTTATTGTGTCTGTGTATTCAACTGTTATATGAAAAACAATTATATCACCACCCAAAGACTAAAGGAACTATTGAGTTGCATAGGCAGGACTGGACTAGCACTCAACATACATATGATGTTCCAAAATGATGTATGCTCAAGCTCTCCACAATTATTTATTCAACAATGTTACGAACTAATTACTCACACACCTTAGTGCTTCACATTCCACATAACTGGGGGATCTCAGGCTAGACTGGCAACAAACTTTGACCAATTAAAATACTTTTGTCAAATATTTATTTTTTTTCTAGGATTGTAAAAGATGACTAATAGTTTACTCTACTAGCAATAAATGATTAAAGGGGCTGTTGTTCATTCTTTTCATATAATAAAATAAAATGTGTCTTGCCCCAGGAGATATATTGTAAGTGTATGGTTAAAAAGAAAATTGCTGGCTGAGCTGTCATTACTGCAAAATGTGGTTCTGGTCTCTGAAAGTCCTGAAAAAGGCTCACTGCGGTGAAAAATTAGGATGCTAGGAAAGATTTTGTGAAGTGACGAATAACTTTGGTCCACTATAAACTGTTGAAAAAGAAAAACTAGTTGTTTTTTCATGTATTAAGACCAGCACAAAAGCACAAAAGGACATATTGTACATCAGCTTTACCATCGCACACCAAAATCATGGGTCAACTTGCTCACAAATTCAATCCACCTGCTATCGTTTCAGAACAATGATATTCCGCCCTTAGAGGTTAAAATCTGGTTGCCCTATTACCTGTTGGGCCTTATCCGACCCCACAGTATAATGACAAGTGGGGCCGTGGGAGGGGGTAAAGGTTTTTTTTGCGTACATTCATGTTGCCACAGGCTCAACAACCACAGGATTCCGATAACTGCATCTCCGCGGCCACCATTTGAATAATCACTTCAAGAAAGGGACAAATTAAAGAGTCTCTGAGATAGACTGAATTCACCACAGGACCACACGCTCAATGCAAAATGAGAGGCAGGTATTAAAAGGTGTTTTCAAAATTCATTCTTGACCCTCAGCCACTGCCCAGTTGATAATATGATGATTACAATGGAATTATCATTTGTGATTTGCTGACATGGTAATGACAGGTATAGTATAATTGAAGTATAATATTGGAAACAAAATTAATTGACAAGATAATACAAGAAACATATATAGAACTTGTTTGTACAGATGTAAACTATAGTGTTAGTAGTTTTTATGCAGAATAAGACAAGATATTTGGTTGTTGTGGAGGAAATTTGAAAGCAGCCTTTATGATTCGTTAACTCCATTCATGTTCCTTTCACCATAATATTCCACAGTATGGCTTAAATCTAGCTCTATGGAGAATGTGGTTTTAACTTTCTCTTTCCATAGAATCATGTAGTTTATTTTTCACCACCAGAAAGCTATATCCTGGGGTGTGCAGAATCCCTCAGTCATCCAGGTAGAATCCATGACAAAAGGGGAAATTCAATTTGTCAACTGGACAAAAGTTTATTTGGTCGAAAACGTTTCATCGCTCATCCAAGCTGCTTCTTCAGTTCTGGTCAGACGCTGGTGGACACTGCCATATATCTGCCTGCAGGGGAGGAGCTAACTATAATTAAATTACTCTGAGACTACCACACCTATTTATTTACAGTTTCTGTTAGTTAGCTGTGTGGGGTCTTGTTAGCAGAACCATTAAGGGCCATAATGGGTGTTTCCACTCCTGTGAACCTAACCTGGCTAGCCCTATGTTTACATACTGGGGCTTTAAACATGTTTACTGCAGTAACCTACACATATTTTCATATCAGTCATTTATAAATGAAAGTACATCTTACATTTTGTAAAAGCATAACTTTTCTTGTACCTGCTTGTTTACATAGAGAGGGGTTAAACCATATAATTTTGTCCCTAACTGATCTGTGGTAGCACTTATTGTAAACAGTGCGTTACAGATACCAAAGTGAACTATTTTCTACAGAGTACAATACGTTATTTGCCACTAGACAATTCACACACACTCAGCACATGGAAATCTTGGAAGAGAAGGTGTCAAGCTTTGAAAACATTAAGCAACAGACTTCACAAAGAGCACTGCAGGCTAAAAACCACCATTAAAGACTTCTGTATCACATCCTCCCATTCACACTTTGCAAATGCTTTGTGTGAGAGTAAGCAGATGTGTAATCTTCGCTCCCGTTTAGTTCTTTTACCACCCTGTTTAACAAAAGAGGCACTAAGTAACTGCTCCATGAAAAAGGCAGTTTATTTAATAATAACAAAAAAAATATATATATATACCAATGGCAACAAAGAGGTAAAATGAAAATAAGAATCATGAATAGAGCAAAGACCTCTGCCAAGGCACTGATCCTGTCTCACAGTGCAACAGTGCACAGGTTTTCACACAAAATCTAATAGTAGTAAAGTAAAGGTGTAATGCTTTCTATACTAATTACATTGGTCTACAAATTTCTGGACTCGATCTGCTTCCGAGATAAAAACTGGCTAAATCTCATTTATACTGATAAGAAGAAATGAAAATCAATTGATAACTGTGCTGGTTAGCTAATGTATTCAAGATATGTAATGATATAAGAATAATATATGTTGATATATGTTAAAACGCTAGACATTAAAATGAATGTATTGGAATGTGCAGACAGGCTTTCAGATAGAACTGGTTGATTGTAGACACACTGTACCTTCTGATAAACTACCATTTTGGCCTTATTTTGCACAAATTTCCTATTCTGACCCAATACTACATCTTGAAAACTATAGCCAATTAGCACTTCTGACTTACTTTTTCTTTATTAGTGACCTAAACCAAGAAAAATGTCACTACTTTTGTTCCAGAAGTATTTTGCTTGTAGACCAGTGTTATCAAAACTAGATACTCATTTGAGCAGGTATCGATAATAATATTAATATTAATATTAATAATAATAATAATAATAATAATAATAATAATAATAATAATAATAATAATAATAATAATAATATTAATATTAATAATAATAAAGTCACACTCACAGGACAGAAATGAACCTTTCCTGAATAATTTTAGAATGATCTTGTTATGATCCATTTCAAGCATATGACTAGTATATTCCCATGAATCACTATGGAACCTACCTGGACAACTGGGAAATTACAGATAAGATAAAAGAACATACTATGATTTAATAAAGTGCTGAAATAAAGTTTTAAATTTTAATATTGTGACAACACTACTTAACGTTTTACAGAATTGTCCTTAATTTATTCTATTAAAAATCTAATCAAACTACAATAAAACATCCGTGTAGGGCATTTTCGGGTTCATGCTAAATTAAATGACACATCATCACACTTTAAACTTCAACTTCAATTTATCACTTTAATAAAACTTCTGCATGTCCCTTGTCTACAAACAGGAACTGATTGTGCCCTGATTGAGGTTTGTGCATGCAATCTGTGGTGCCTCAGCCGCAGTGCACATAAGGCCAATTCCTCAACAGCTAAAACTTACTTCCACTGTAAAATATACAACCACACTGTACACCTGATGTTCACTTATATATGATGTGCAATTGCATGATTTGATACATTAAAAAGGCAATTATTAGGGTTTGTCCAGACCAAATTATATTGTGAGGTTAAATGTAAAAAAAAAAAAAAAGACTTACAAGGAAACACATAATCGGCTGACATGAATTAAGATGCATTTTTATTTTTTAACCAATTATGTGCATTATTATGTGCATTTTTTCATGTTTACTTTTGCTGTATCATTGTGCATTCCATTCCAATCTAAAATATTCCATAAACTGAGTAACTCTACAAATAGATATTGGTCAGGAGTATCTTTAGCTCGCTATGTTGCAGCAAATAGCCTCATCCCGACAGCACGGTGAATGCCAGCTATTTAAAGGATGGGTGATTAAGGACCAAACCAGGTCGACCTTTTGATTGTGGGTGCTGACTAAAGCTATGGGCATGTTGTGAGCTGGAGCGTGGTCTAGTGTTGTTCTGGGGAGAAATCTATTAAAAAGTGCCAGAATATTGAATCTATGCTAAGTTGGCGTGTCAAATTAAGTCTGTAGTATGGGTGATGAGCAAATGTCTGCAAATGCCACGACTACGAAAGCATTAACAGTGCTCAGTTGTTAATATGTTGTACAAACAAAGATGACATGCAAATATTTCATGACAAAAACCCGCTTGTGTCATCTCATTTCAGGGCACGGAGCATATACCTCCAGAATGTACCAATGACGCGAGAGCAAATTAACTAAACATGCTTAGCACTTGTTGAATCCGACGGTCCACATGTCGCACACACACACACGCCTTCTTATGCCGTTTTTGCATGGGCGAAATCGTTATTTTAAAGAGGAATTTACTAGGCGCTCGAGAAACGGGACGATTGACAGTCGAGCGAACACACTGCAACAGCTGTGCCAGTCAAAATACCTCCAGCGCGCACGTAAGAAAAGCCAAATGACACACAAACCGCTCCATGCTGGTCACTACGTCTCAAAAAACCAAACAGCTAGCTAACCATAGCCTCTAAGGGCGGGATTGGTCAATATATCCACGCTACAAAGCCAAAACAAACCTTCATACTTGGTCCTATCCAAGAAGAGAAGCTCTGGCCAGCGCACGGCTAAAGTTAGCTGGCTAAAAAACTGGCTAGTTAGCTGTCAAAGTTGCTCTGTCAGGTGTCACCGGTTACTCCACAGACATGGGGCTAGCAGGCTAACCAAGAACACAGCTGTCAACTTTACACAGCGACCCCAGCGCACATAGACTACACACAGAGCACAAGGAAACACCGCCTGGCTCAAATGTCCCCACAGCCGTCAGTGCGCGCAAAGCAGTGCGCCACGGCCTATTTCAGGGGCTCAATCCCCACAACTTCAGTAGCACTCACTTCCCCGTCAAAGTCGTCCATTTCACGGCCCTTAGTGCAACTTCATGCCCGCGTAGCGCACTTACTCTGGGTGAAAGCTGCTGCCGTCACGCTGGCTCCGTGTAAAAAAAAATCCCTCACGGTAGTTTTCTCAGAGTGCTTGCCCCCTCCCCTTCATTCCAGCTGCTTTCTCTGCGGAGGTTTCCTCGGAGTGTCCCTGGTGGGGGTGGTAGGGTCCAGGCTGCGCGCAGATCCGCCGGTGTGTTCGCCCTCCCGCGGTGCTGCTGCTGCTGGTGCCGTGGCCGTGCTCCTCACTGCCTCACTCCGCCTTCACTTCGCCTTTCTCTCGGCGGCGGCCCAGCCAACATCCGGGACTCTCCCTCGTTTGGGTTAAGTGCCCGGAACTACTTTCATACACGAAGGACGACGCACGCCAAAGGTTTCCCTCTGTTTCCCTCTCAGCACCTCTGGCCCTGCCGCAACAGAAACTAGGACTCTGGGTCGTTTCCCAAAGTCTGTTTAACTTTATATTAGACCGTCAGTATTTCCGAAGACCAGAAAAAAATATATTCATTATGTTTTATATATACTAACAATTTTTCGCGGGGAAAAAAAAGTTATTCTGATTCTGCACATAATGGACTAATCATGTGATGAGCCGTGTGTAGAGACTACAGTACAAATACTCAAGTTTCAAAATTGCTGTGAAGTTGATGCTCTGTTAGCCCTTTATGTGTAAGTTTCTGTGCAAATTCAAAAGACTTATTCTTAAGTAGAGAAGAAGTGTCTCTTCTTAATTTGATGATTTTTCACCTGAACATCCCCTAAAGGTTGTCGTCTTCTGCAAAAAGTAACTTTATTGTGAATAAATATATAGAATAACTATAATAAATACATGCATTGCATTGCATTCCAGGGGTGTCAAACTCATTTTGGTCCAGGGGCCGTATCCAACCTACTTTGATCCCAAAGGGGCCGGATCAGAAAACTCGTGGTAGACCCCAAAAATAGCAATAAGTCCAAATATTTGTGCAGAGAAACACAAATCTATTACAGAAGTCTTTTTTATTTGATGAACTCTTTCTTTTACAAAATATTATAATATTATGAACAACCTGAAACTTAAAGGTTGTTCAATTTCAACAACATTAACTAGTATTTCACAGAATTTACTCTACTTATGCTTTAGTCTTCATTTGTGCTGCTCTGGCGTTAGGCGCTGGAGATGCTGCTATGCTAAGCTGTGTAGAAAAGAGGCACAGAAAATTATCAATATTTTAATAGAAAATTTAAATATATTTAAAATATTTTAATAGCAAATCAGTCAAGGGCCAGATTAAAGGTCTTGGAGGGTCGGATCTGGCCCCCGGGCCGCATGTTTGACACCCCTGGCCTATTCAATGCTGATAGACATTCCACAAATTCATTTGGGCCATATATGACTACAACCTATAAGACTTACAGGAATTGTGTATTAGTATATCGTCTTCATGTTTAAATCCAAAAAGTGCATTATTTGTAGTGCTGAATATTTGTATGAGTTTAGGTCGTCATGGATCTCTTGGTTTGGGTCTAGAGGGATGAGGGTTCAATACCACTATCATCAGAACAGTCGCTTACCACAATCAATATAGTATAGTGCAACAGCGCCCCTTATTGGCGGACATTAAATACAGCTGTTTTTTAAGAGACATACTATTATTAAATCATCCTTAGCAAAGCACATCCAAAGGACTGCTCAACACTTCTTGTACATGGATTTAAAATAGTGATGTGAACTTGTGACCAGATGTCCAACATTTAAAAAAAATAAAAATAATAATAATAATAACAACGTATAAGCTGCCTGTTTTGTCTATTTTGATGTCTATTGGTTATTTAAAGTATTTTTCCAGGCAGAATTTAGCAGCAAAGTTATTTAATAGATCCATACAAAGTACACCCAACCTTTGTTACACCATTAGTGGGCGCCCTTTGGTCACTGAAACACAAACAGAGAAACCCAGAAGAAACACAGAAGAAGAAGAAAAACAAGGAAGTACAAACTGAAACAAAATTTGTCAGAAATTTGTTTTGAAAACTAAAGTAGCTTGTAGTATTTTTGGTGGATTCGTTCTGATAAACTCGTTCTCAACATTTTATTGCATTTGATCACGACATATAGCTGGAAACGTGTAACAATCAGTGAGTAATGTTATACGCATGGTTTGTTTATCTTTACCACATGTTTTTACTACACTTTACACTAAAGCAAAGGTAAAGTGGATCTGTAACTGTTTAACCTAATATAATATTGTGTAACTTAAGTGTGTAATATTAATTCAGGCTAATTTACAATGTTAAATGTGTGATATAATGTTTATCACAGTAGTTTTAACATTTGAGGCCAAATGAAAGTGATAGTGATTTCCATTAGAATCTTAAAATAGGAGAGACTGCTGCAAGAATTCAAGTCATACCTGCTTAACTGTATGACAGTATTTTTATATGCTCACCAATGAAGCCACTCACTATGCCAAGGAAGAGAGATGTAAAGTAAATATTTATTATTTAAAGTGCACTCTGTAATTTTTCTGATGGAGGTTCTGCCACCTGCTTGTCTCCACTGAGATGTTGTTGCATTGCCTAACAGTTTCCTCAGTCATGTTTTATTGCAAAAATACCTTGAAAGCATTCTTACTGTGAACAGCCTTGCCTCTGAGCAGATCTTGACCTTTCACTTGGTCAGGTGACTTCACCTGCTTGTCTTTATGTAGATAGATTAGTTTAATGCCTTACTGCAGAACTTTCCATACAAGGCAATAGCACTTCTGTGGAGACAAGGTCGTAGCATATCCTCGACCAGAAAAATTACATAGTGTACCTTTAAAACCTAACACTAACACAACACAATTTATTCTCACCTCTTCCCTATAACTATCTCTGACTTTAGGCCATGGCAGAACCAAATATTGACGGTAAACTGGCTGAGGAGTTTGCTGTGCCCGCCCATGTTGAAGAAGTGAAGGAACGAATGATTGAGTTTGCCCGTTACCATGTGTCAGAGGGACGCAGGGTGGTCATGATCACATCAGGGGGCACCAAAGTCCCTCTTGAGTCCCGCACTGTCCGATTTCTGGACAATTTCAGCAGCGGACGGAGAGGGGCATCTTCTGCAGAGTACTTCATAGAAGCTGGATATGCAGTTATCTTCCTACACAGGCACCGCTCTCTGTACCCATACACCCGAATGTTCTCAACCATAAACATGCTGGATGCACTGCAGCTCAAGGGGGGCCAAGGAGGAGAGGTGGTGGTCAGTCAGGTGGTGCTTCCCAATATTGCCAAAGTGCTAAAACGCTATCAGGAAGTGAAAGAAAGCAAGCTACTTCTGCCCATAGAGTTCAACGCACTGTCGGAGTACCTGCATCTCCTCAAAGCTGCAGCACAGGCCCTCAGCTCTATAGGTAAGGCATACGTACTTTGATTTATTTTCTGTTTTTGTAATTGCTCAGTTGATCAGGCTCTATTACAAAAGAAAATACAATATTAAAAACTTTTGCCCAACTGACAGTTCTATTTTTGTTTGTGATTTATTTTAACTTGTTGAGGTGGTAATTACCTGATGGTGCCATAGACTGTATGAATAAGTTTATATATACAGTCTATGGGTGATGCCCATTCTACCCCAAAACTAACCAAAATGTGTGTGTTTATTTCAGGTTCCAAGGCCATGTTTTATTTGGCTGCTGCAGTTTCTGATTTCTATATCCCAGCGTCAGAGATGCCTGAACACAAAATTCAGTCTTCAAATGGACCACTACAGGTAAATAGATTTAAATATAAGAGAATGTACAATATTATTATATATGTACTTTTTAGTAGATGCACTGTACTGTTCTGTATACCCCAATGTGCACAGTACAGGAAAACCTTTGAGGACTATCGTCTTTACAGTGGAACATAATACAGAAGCATGTTATACTTTACTCATTGAATCTTAACTTCAGTTAAAGACATTCTAGCTACTTAGTAAATGGTAATTAAAGTTATATTCTTGAGTAATTGTTCAGATCAATTATCATACCAATGTACAGTATTTACATTCATCTTCCCCTCCTACAGCTCAGTTTAAACATGGTCCCTAAGATCTTGTCTCCACTGGTGAAGGACTGGGCTCCTCAAGCTTTCGTCATTTCCTTTAAACTGGAAACCGATGCCTCCATTCTCCTGGATAAAGCCAAAAGGGCCCTGGACACATACAGGCACCAGGCTGTAGTGGCCAATGTGCTGGACTCCCGGAGGGGGTACGTCGTTGTGGTAACAAGGGACACTCAGGTGGAGCTCCTTTTATCAGATGAAGATGTGAAAAATGACATTGAGATCGAGGAGAGGATAGTGAGTAACTTGACAGTGGCACACAAAAGATTTATAGATCAGCAAAACGTCTGAGGGCCAAAAGAACTGCATGTTGGTATAAAATGTGTAAATTCACTGGTCATATTATTGGATACCTCTTGTACTGATGTTAATCCAACAATTTAAACTATAACATGGCACTCAAGCATTTTATCTAGGGATAATGGCATTAAGATACAAGTGTGAAAGTAGCACTTAGAGCATATGAATAACCAAGGTGAAAATTTTGATCTGTAAATGAATGGTTAAATTCAGACCCTATTAAATTTGATAAGCCATAACATTCAGAGATACAGATATGTTACTGTCACATCCTCTCCACATTCGTATAACCAACTTTCAACAAGTTTAATATTAATGTAATATGCAACTGGCGTACTTAATAAAATGTCCAGTTTGTTTATGTGCTTTACCCAGGCTTTGGCTTGTCTTTATCTGTAAGCTAAATACATTTTTGCCTTTCCTACTGCATATAGTAAATAAACTTAACAGATGCCTTTTTAAAGATTACTTTCTTGTAAATGGTAGAAGAACCTTATCTTTATGACTGTAAACAATCTTATGTTTGATAATATAATAATCTAGAATAAATAAGACTACAACAACTGGACTTACTGAATTTATTATAAAATCTGTTGAAACTATAGCAGTACACTGACCATAACATTGATACAGTTAATTTGCATTATATTTAGTATTAGACTTTGAGTTTGATACTCTTCTTGACTCCAGCGCGGATGCCAGACGCCTCTCCACTGTAGCGCTTATCCTCAGTGCGCACTTCTCGGACCTGGTAGGACATCATTGAAAATTTAGAATTCAAAATAAAAATCTAAAAAGGTAAAATATAACTTAACAGTGGGAACAACAAACCTGTCCCCTTCTGCGGATCTTGGCCCGTCTAAACTTCTCTCTATGTTTGACTCTTGGATTGCGGTCGATCTTCTTCCTCTTTGGAGTTAGCCCCTTGTTCTTGGCCATCTGTAGGTTAAAAACAAAGGATTTAATCGTGTAATACATGATCAAGTATACTGTCAAAATTATTTTTAATGCAAAACATAAAAATTCCATTGTTGGATTTCAGCTGAGATCAGATCAATCAATAGACCTATGATATATCGTAGATATGGGGGGGCAGGTAAAAATGCCTTTAACTGAAATTGTTGCTGATTAGATTCAACATTTCTGTATATTGTATTATAATATATCATTATGAGACTGTCACATAGAAAATTGTGAAAACCACCACTCCTTGGGTTTTTAGCAGTGTTATCATAGCAATTAACAATTCAGACAGTTTGTTTTGAAGCCTATAAGCAGGAAGCTGAAACCCAACATTTTTGCAAACTTGCCTGATAAGTAATTCCTCTCTTGGCACCTTCATCCTCCTCCTCTTCCTCCTCTTCAGCCATTCTGTAAAAAAAGAAAAGAAAAGAAAAAGTTAGAACGATGAATCCCTCAACTTCTAAACAATGTCAAAATCTCATTTCTCAACTCACTCCTCAACCTCTGGAGTTTTGCCTTTCCTCTTGAGTTTCAGTCTCTGCTCAACACTTTTGTAAAACTCTAAAGCTGCTTCTTCGTCCAGTTCTGAGTCCTCCATGTCTGCAGAGTTAACCTCTTCAGGATTCTGGAAACAAAAAAAATATTAAACCTCTTCCAGAATATGTGAATAAGTTTGGTACATTTGAGTACATCCTAGGCTAGAGGATAGAACTAAAAACAAATGCCAAGAAAGCTTTTTAATCATGTTAAATCACAGCTTTCCTAAAAGTTACCGAAAAGGTGTAGGAGTACTGGCAATTTTTGACATGTATTATTTAATTAATGTGTGAAAAATAGCAATTATTATTTTTTCCTCATTACAACTCTTGCATTATATTGTTTTGTAAAGTTAATTTTGTTGTTGAGTCGACATTGCTTAGGAAGAAAATAGTCCAAATCTGTCTCGGGCAAGTGATGAATAATGGTGGCTTGTACATACAGTAGTTCTAAGGTGAATCAATTGGAAGCATAATTTCTGACTAAAACAATGACCAAAACATTTTGTGGTTCTTACAAACTGAGGCAATAATGCATTTCATTATTGACAGTTATAGAGAAATAATGTAAAAAAAATATATATATAATTATAGTAGAAAAAGTGTTCATGAATATTACCTTTTCTTTCTTACTCATCTTCTTGCCCTCTGTTTTCCGACTGCTCTGAATTTCCTCTCCAGCCAGCAGCTTTTGGAACTGTGGAGCAAGTCGGGCATCTACTGTAGTGAGTTCATTGATGAGCTGCAATATAAGAAAACATGAATTTTATAATTACAGGTAAACACTCTAGCAGTAATGTTAATTATTGTTTTATAGGAAGTGCCTTACATTTCTGTAGGTGAGAAGTCGTTCAATCACTGGATGGTTATGAGCAGGGATCCTTTTTGCTTTCAGCACCAAGTAGAAACTGATATTTGTGCAATAGCTAAAACAAAAAAGAACATTAAATGAATTGGTTGTGAGTAGGGATGTCAACAATTAATCGATTAACGATTAAGACGTTGGTCGAACAAAATGCATTAATTGTAATTAATCGCTAATCGCGGACATGCGCACCCGCGTGGTCACGAAACAAGGCAACCGCGCACAGCGCTGCGCCAAGCTCAACTGCTCAACGGCACTGCTCGGTGTACGTGCGAGGCGAGATCAGGCCGCGGCGCCCGGAGTGTGTGGTCTCGGCCCGGGCCGCAGACCAGCCGCACGAAACCAGCAGCGGCATGTGGTGGTTTGGTCCTGGTTTGGTCCAGGTCTGGACCTGGTCTAGACCTGGTTTGGTCCGCGTTTGGTCCTGGTCTGGTCTCTTGGCCAATCAGGACAGAACACAATGTTACACTATAAAAAAATGTTACACTCTAAAAAATTTTTTGAAAAAATAAAAAAAAATCTGCGAACCGCGATGGAGCGAGGGATTACTGTATTTTGTTATTCAGCATCAATACATTTGTCTGCTTTTTACTAAGGAATAATTAATTGAGGAATATACAATATAATAATACTATGATATATTTATGACTCAGTGTTATGTATACTATAGCTTATATTCTTAAAGACCCTATTGAAACACTAAAATTCAGGTGAAAAACGTCGCTTATCAGTTAATCGTTAATCGATCGATAAGGTCAATCAACTATCAATGAATTAATCGATAATTTGCATCCCTAGTTGTGAGCATAATTGATAAACAGGAACATTTAGTATCATCTGTGACTCACTTTAAATATAGCTGCTGTTTTGTCTTGAGGTATTCTGCACCCTTTAAAATAAGAAATCAAATTGTGTACAACGATCTTATAAAAGATTTCCTTAATTTGCATAACTAAAAAAAATAATTTAAAAAATCCACCTACTTTTCCTGGTGGGATCTTTCCATCAGTTACCATTTGAACAAGCGGCTGTATTTTATCTTTCAATTCAGTAAGCTGCAATTAAAAGAAAAAAAAGGAGCAAGTCATTTTTTGCAGCCAAATAATAATTATAGTACATAAATAATTTGTCACCTTCTTCTTGAAATCCTGAATAAGTTCAAGTAATTCTGGGGACTCTTTCTTCAACAGTTTCATCTTTTCTTTTTGGGACATCTCCTTTAAATCTTTAACAATCCTTTCCTCTGTTTTGACCGCCCCCTCCTCATCCTTCTCTTCAACTGCAAACTCCTAAAACATTACAATAACTTTAATTAAAAAATATATATATATATATAACTGACTATAATCTAAAAGTATGTGTTAAAATAAAGATTACCTGGAAAAAGTTCAAGTCATAATCCTCCTCGCTCAGATTTGCAGCTAAACGTTTTTGGATTTTGATGGCTTCCTCTTCCTCCTCTTTTTCCTCTTCTTCCAACTCTTCAGGCTTTTTCCCCTCTGAAAAACAAACATTAAATAAATAAAATTACTATTGTCAACTAAAATCAACACAGTTTTAAAACTGTAATCACAATAACAAAAATAGAAGACGCTTACTGGTGGTCACATAGTCAGAGTCATAAAACATTTTCTTCTTTTTGCCCCAAGCCAATTCATCTGGAAGATCTGGGGAAAAATACAAGTTATAGTTTGAAGGGCCAGCTCTAAATCCAGAGAAATAACCAATAATGTTGTGTCCATTATTTTATTTTGATGTGCACAAAGAAGTACATTCAGGTACAGAACATTACCTTTCTCTTTCTTCTCCTCCAGGTCACTCTCCATGTCTGTCCCTTCTTCCTCCACATCTTCCTCCTCCTCAGAATCATCCAAAGGCATCAACTCCTCCTGTAAAATTGTAGATCATATGCAAAATTAGAATATCTAGTAAATAACTGTATAATGAAAAGCTAGAAAAGAACTACAATACAGAAGAATGATAATTTCTTGTGATTCATTTTACAGCCCAGAATAATAGACAGACAGAATAATAAAAAAAATGTCTTTATAATCATTTTTGTCAATATCATCCACTCCTTTATGGCAATGATTTATTGAACCGTTTAAGAATATTCTCCTTAAAACCTTTTTAAGCTTCTGAAACCTTCCATCAAATAGTAAATTCGCCAACCTCATCGTCCAGCTCTTCTTCGTCACTATCCATCTGGACTCCTCGGGCCAGAAGACTCTACAAACATAAAATCATCACAGACATTACAAAAACTACAGGCTAACTTAAATATCATTAAAATATACCGCACACTTACTGCAATCTTTTCTTCGTGAAACTCCTCAATTTTGTCCTTTGTGTAACTGGATGATCTCTAGAAAAGGAAATGACAAGTAAGCCTAAATGTATTTTTTTTCCCGTATTACGTCAGTTTTACAACAGTAAAAATACAGTATTTGGAGATATAATAGATCATATATGTATATTATTAAACATGTAAAATATAGGGGTTAACATTTGAGTACAGGCAACTAAAAACAAATGCCAAGAAAGCTTTTTAATCATGTTAAATCATAGCTTTCCTAAAAGTTACGAAAAGGTGTATGAGTACTGGCAATTTTGGACATGGATTATTTAATTAATGTGTGAAAAATAGCATTTTTTTTTTCTCATTACAACTCTTGCATTATATTGTTTGGTAAAGTTAATTTTGTTGTTGAGTCGTATAAGTGTATATTATTAAACATGTAAAATATAGGGGTTAACAATAACAGTTACAAGTTGATAACAAAAAAGCTGGCAAACAGTAGCCTATAATCTGTGTGTACATAAATGTACCTTATCAGGGACAGGCATGTCTCTATACGCCTCTGGGTCGTCTTCATCGTATTGCGGGATTTTCTTTGGCTTCCGAGTCGGTTTAGCTCTGTCAATACAAAACAAACATTACAATTTCACCTTAATTGAATGTCTTTATTTAGGAAGTCAATGGAAACACATGTAGTTTTAGTAAATAACTTGCCAAGCTTACCTTTGCGCACGAACCATGTTGAAATAATGTTCCACTGATTTTCGCTTAAAATAACTGTAAGAAATTAAGTATGTTTGGCTTCGATCAACAGCAAAAAGAAAATATAACTTAGCTTAAAAAGAGTCTTCTTGCTTCGCTGATGCGACATGTGTTTCCGGGTTTCTTCTTCGCTTCGTTTTGGGGTGTGATGAAAACTGCCTACTGCCCACTAGCGGCTACACAACCGTCCAGCATGTTTACAGAAATCAAATGGTTTCATTATCCTCCTGAGACCGGCCCATTCATTTGTGTCCTTTATAGTGGACATTGAGCTAACCAGTCTGTCAAAATAAATAATACATAAAAATAAATAAAAAATACTAAAATAAATAAATAAAAATAAATAAATAAATAAATAAAAACAAAATAAATAATAAACAAAAAATAAATAAATTAATAAATAAAAATAAATACAAAATAAATAATACATTAAAATAAAAATAAATAAAAAATACTAAAATAAATAAATAAATAAAAAAAAATAAATACAAAATAAATAACACATAAAATTAAAAATAAATAAATAAATAAATAAGAAATTAAAAGGGAGACTAAAAACTATTTGACGTGACTGTAGAAGCTTGTCAAGAGATGTTGGTCATCAAAAAAAATTGTTTTTGTTAGGTTGTTAACTTCACATGGACTTAACACCAAAATGTCCCCGACGTCTGTTACAGAGGACATGTTACAACATTATGAATACAAATAAAATTAACAAAATGTAAATGCTGAGGTGTTCATTTACCTCCAAATAGAAAATTAAAATAATAATAATAATAATTCAGATTCGTCAGGTCCCAGGAGGATATAAAAGGACAGAGAATTATTATCCTCAGTTGGCGTACCTTTTATGAAGTGTCTATAAAATAAATGGTTTGGAAATACGATTTTTACAGTGGGTACATTTACACAGAATATAATAATGTGATAACAAAATTAGACCTAATTTATGGTGCAGGTTTACGTCCACAAAAGAAATTTCAGTTGCCTCTTTGCCACATTAGTTTGCACTTTTATTTTATTGTATTTTTTCTTTTATTTTTGCATGATTGGCAAAACCTGCTCAGATGTGAACAATCACAGTAAAAGAAATCAAATCACTAATATTAGACACAGACGTAACTGTTTACAAGACATTCAAATAATCTCCAGAAATCAGGTAATGATCAGATGGGTGTGCATGTAAACAAAGCCAGTGTAGGCCACTGATCTAAAAATGTTGAAACAAAAATAATCCATTTGATGCATATTAAATCTGTCACAAAGTTAAGATTGTCAATTTAGACTAAGTGAAACAAATGCATTAATTTACAATTTACCAATACATTACATTATGCATTTGAGTTAATTATTACATACGGTTTGTCTTCAACTGGACGAGAAACATAAATGTTTTTCCATCAATGGAGGTTTGTAAGAGCCTATACTGAAAATAAATAGGCAAACAATAGAAAATAAGTATAGCAGCAATATATATTTATTTATAGATAGAGCTTATAAACTACTTCAACATCCCATAATAACATCCCAGTATTTACTATGCTTTATCTTTATATTAGGTATTAACACTGCATGGGTCACTTCACTCACCGAAAGTAGCCACCTTATTTTCATGAAAACACATTTTAATAGGTAACAATATATTTCAATGTCCTTCTTCCTTTGTGTCCAGTTCAGACAGGGGGTCCTTCCAGTCTGGACTAAAGGCATAGCTGCGTGGTCTCTCTCTGGGCTGGAAGTTCAGAGGAGACCTGTAGACGGCGCTCCGAATATGGTCGTTCCTCTTCTGCATAAGAGCTAATGCCGGCGTAACCAACTCCACATCCAATGGCTGGGGAGAGACACAGAAGGGAGGGAAGTACATACTGTTCAATATCTTTAACCTTCAAAAAGTTACATGAAAAAGACACATGAGTTTAGATTTTAGGTAACAGTTATTATGTTTGTCCCTAATGTAACTTTTCTGTTGGAGGATCCGCCACCTGCTTGTTTCCATGGAGATATTATTGTTTTGTCTGGATGTTGCACATTATGGCAGTAAACATAAATTATTTATCACAAATATATAGGCCTTTATACACCTTGAAAATCACATGTGCTTATTGTGAGCAGGCTCGCACAGGGCTCCACATATCTCAACAGTAACTTGGCCTGTTGGCATCCTTGTCTCCTTGGAGATATATTAGTTTGATGCCATATTGTGAAACATTCCAGGCGAGCTAGTGACCCTCTACCAGAAAGCATACAAAGGGCATCTCAATCCTATAGCTTCTTTGAAAATTCTCTTTTACAGTTGATCACAATATTCTAAATTGGCAGTATAATTCTGCCCAAACTTACTTAATGTACACTTACCCCTGCCCTGAACCGAGGCACTGGGGTGGTTTTCTCATTCTGCTCCAGGCCTGGAGCACTCAGATTCATCAAGGACCTACTTAGTTCTGAGAAGGCCATCTTGGAGCGCTCCCATGGGAGCTCCCTTGTGTGATCCCTTGTGTGCTCCCTTGGGTGTTCCCTTGGGTGTTCCCTTGTGTGTTCCCTTGGGTGCTCCCTTGGGTGCTCCCTTGGGTGATCATAGGTACTCTGCTTTTGCTTTATCCTCTTCATGATGTCACTGAGAGAGTTGTTGTCTTCATTGCGGGGCAGCCTTAAAATCACAGGTTTCTACAAAGGGAAAAAAGTAGGGACTGTCAATATAGTTTAAGTTTCAATCCTCAAAGCAATATTTTGTGTAGGGATACTTGTTTTGGTTGTGTGAAGAATACACTGATTGTTGTTTAAATGCAAGAATAAAATTTAGTATTTGCATTTTAAAATATATTTGTAATATCATGGTTTTGGTGGAGTCAAATAAACCAAGTACATAACCATATATTTTTATGTTAATACTACTTATATTGTGCTGTCCAAATTTCAAAACGCTTACTCTTGAGGACGGCATGTTTTCCATTTTAAAAGATTCATCTTTGCTGCTGCTCTTCTCCTCTTTCACAGTAGTTTCCTCCTTTATATCTTGTCGTCTTTTTATGTGGGAAACTGCATTAACATTATGCAACGGCTCTGGCTCCTCAGGCCTTTTTAAGTATTTATCGAATTTTGTATGCTCTTGAGAAATTTGTCTTGCAACAGTTTTTTCCACCACAGGCTCTATCCTGCAAGACATTTCAACTTATTATGAGAAATTAATTTCAATATTATCTCAGTTTTTAACATTTTCCAGAGAGATTACCTTGGCTCTATTCTTATCTCTGGATTGGAAGGCTCCTTCAGTGCAGGCTTAGTTATGCTGAAAAGCAAATGCACAAATTTTAACAATGACAAATTATATAATAGTTAAAGTTTGGTTAATTATGTGACTGATTTACCCGTAAGATTCTATTAATTGTGAGACATATTTGGGAACAGGAGATATAGGAGGAGGAGGTTCACTGGGAAGTACATAAATGATGAATACCAAAAGTTACTTATGCATAATGGTTGCAAATAGAAAATATAAGAAAATAGAAAATAAATTACATCAATCAGATGTCGTACATTGGCCTAAATAACACATGATGAAATGTCGGCTACCAGGCCGCTTTAAATATTACTTAAAGGTCCTATATTACACAAAATTGACTCTTGTAAGCAATGCTATAATGTTACCTCCTCAAAAACATACAGTACCTGGAGATGGATTTTGTTTCATTTACACATGTTTGAGGATTCATTTATTATTAGTCCGTCTACATCTACAGAGCTCAAAATGCTCTGTTCTACCTTGTGATGCAGTAGTTTTCACATTAACAGCTCTTTTTACCTTTAGTTGAGTAAAGATTGCTAATTCGGGGCTAAAATTATCCAAATGATTCTGAGCTCTTGCAGCCTATACTTCTGATATAACCACATGACATCACAGGGTGGAAGATTAAGATTAAGATGAAGCCTTTATTTTTTTCTCACACACGGGAGAAATTTGACACACGGGAGAAATTTGACTTCTGCATTTGACCCATCCTTTTTCAGGAGCACTGAGCAGCAGATCATCTTTTTTCGGCGCTCAGGGGGCAGTACCGTAAAGGGTCTTGCCCAAGGACCCACACTGGCTTGCTCATTGCTGGGAAGGGATTTGAACTCAGGTCCCCCCAGGGAAAGTCAGTGACTTAACAGGTGAGCTAACCAGCCGGTGGAACAGAGTGCTTTGAGTTTGAGAGAAGAACTCAAGCTCAATATGCAGGTTTGTGTGTTAAACATGTGTGAATGAAACAAAACACAACTCCAGGTATGTTTCTGATGAGGAAACAACATTTTAACAGATCAGAAATTGTGTAATATGGCCCCTTTAAAATAAATGGAAGATAAGGATACTAACAGCACTGTAGTCAATAATGTTTGAAATTGTAACATAACTGTCACTGTTGACATTGCAGACCTTTCATTTGCTTTATCATTATTATTACATCTAAAACAAGCTTCAATCAGTCTTAAAATAAAATCTATAACAAAATAAACAGATTTGATTTTGTTCCTTACCTCTTTTTGGCAACATCCAAGTGTTTATTGCTAAAAAAGTTATCCATGGCTTTGGTATTTTTGTCCATCATCACATTATTGAGTGGTTCTGGTTTATCTATGTTTATCAATAACACATCTTTACATTGTTCTAGCGGACTGTTGGGGACACTGCTTGCCCCTGTTATCACTCCCATGGCATCCCAGTCCAGCGGGCTGTCACTAGGGGGTGACGGCGGGTTGATTAGCTCAGCATCCATGAACGGGAGATGTTTTGGGTACCACATGTCAGAAAAGTTGTTAACATGGTTGGGTATTTGGCTACCAGAACTTTTCCTTGGTTCTGGGACAGGGGAGGAAGCGGCAAAGAGGATCCTAAATTCCTGGTCAAATGAGTCAATTACAGAGCCGGTGAGGACGGTGACAAGCTGACGGTGCAGGTGGACATCTGACCATGTGAGGCTGTACAACATGAACAAGATATTGTCAGCTTAAGAACAAAGTAGGGAAAAGTGTGTTGCTCAAGGCCACAACAGCATTGTGTACTAAAGTCATCCAGGGATTTCTGCTAACTATGTATTTTTTACTTTTATGTCAGAAATAGTCTTAGAACATAGTCTGAAACAGCAAATGTTACTGTTATCATATCGTTTCTTGTTGCCATATTTATTTATTTTTATATAGCAGACTTTGGACTTTTTCAACAATGAATCAATCTAACAGTTTCAAACATGCATCATAACCAAAATATGTTTTTCCTGCCTTGCTGTAGGGCTGATCTCACTGGGTGACCTCACTGTGGGACCTCCCATTTGCTGTAGGGGGATATGAGCACCTGGGCTGGCAACCATTTTGTGTACTGTGGTCCAAAGCAAGAAAAGTGATCTGACAAAGACTTTTTAAAGGTTATTTAAAAATAAAAAATGCTTTTGGACATCGGCCATCTGACTGTGTTATGCATTTTTTCGCTTTTACTTTTCTGCCACCAGTGTCAGTAGGTCAGTTAGTACAGCACTTGTCCACTGACCATATACTGTAGTTAGCTATTCAAATCTGCTGTTATATCCTTGAGCAAAACACCTGACCCGCCTGGGTAAATTGGCATATAAATGTGTGATTAAAAGTTTGATGGTTGCATGATGAAAGTTCATAGCCCTTCAGTGTTGAGTGGGGCAAAGGGAGTGTGATGTTGTGTCTAAACTGACCTGTAGCTGCCATGAATCACAGTCTGTAAATCCACCAAGACAAACTTGTCTTTCATTTCTCCCACCACCATCCGGCCCGCCCTCGAGCAGAAACTCTTCCCTCCAAGCACTCGCACCTGCATGTTCTGTAAAGAGCACAAACAGCATCAGGTTAAAGCATTTTCTATAGTAATATGATGAGGCTCATCATAAATGAAACAGATAGCTCATTTGAATGTATCTTTAGAAGAGGGTGGGCCGTTATTTTTCCTCAGGACCTTATTCCAATCAAGGCATGTTGCAGAGGGCCAGTCCAGCATGATCATCGCTGTAACAAATGCTCATAATCAAACTTTTGGGAAAATACAGGCTACTGTAAACTATGACTATGTTATAATTAATAAAGATTTAAACAGGCCAAGCACACGGGCCACAATATGCCCAGTTCTGCTTTATTAGGTTAAAAGTGGGGGGCAATAGGCAGTATGTTTATGATAAAATACTGTGTGAGTTTAAAATCCAATGTGTATCATTTTTAATAGAACTATTGGAAGGTTTATGGGAATTAAAGGGAACGTGCTTGTTTTCCTTGCATTTGTCTACAGCCATTTCAGAACCATTCAAAACTATAAACTTCTTTCAAAGATAAAAGTTATAGACATCTTTTTCGTTACCTTAAAGGAAAAGTAACATTTTTTACAATCTGAGCCTTATTTCGGTAATAAAACAAGTTGTTTTACTCACCCATAGCACTTTGGTGTCATATGGAGCACTTCTAGAGATGTTTTAGATTTGCGATCTCCATAATGTGAGTTCTCGGGGCACATGTTTGCGGTCTCCAAATAACACAAAATTTAGCACTTTTCAAATCATAGAAGCTCGATGTCTTAGTCTACAATTTCGTTTGGTCAAAAGTGGCCTGTAATCCGAGATTTAGCCATAGTTTCGAGTAGATGAGGACGCCAGTGCGCATGTGCGGACTGTGCTCTCAGCTCCCAGGACCCAAACATGAAATGCAAAGCTGTAAACTATGGCTAAATCTCGGATTACAGGCCACTTTTGATTCAAACGAAATCCTAGACTAAGACATCGAGCTTCTATGATTTGAAAAGTGCTAAAGTTTGTGTTATTTGGAGCCCACACGGGGCATATTACATGCTTGGGGAATATATGATCAAAGGAGAAGTTCAATTTGTCAACTGGACAAAGTTTGTTTGGTTGAAAACGTTTCGCCGCTCATCCGAGAGGCTTCGTCAGCTCTGGCCCTCATGCTGGTTCGACTCTGTTTATATCTAGCTGCAAGGGAGGAGCTATCTACCCTGAACAAAGCTCTGACCCCTCCCCGCTACTCTCTTTTGTTTTACGAATTCCTCTGGCGTCTTGTATTAGCATATCTATCAGACCTAGGCTGCTCTCACTACACTGAAACAACTCTGAACCCATCAGCTAATCTGTCTCTTTGTATTTCAAATTTCTCTGGTGTCCAATTCCCTGTTCAAGACAACGACCCTCTCCACCCCTCTGCAATGGCTTGTCTGTCCTAATGATTCTTTGTTTGAGAATCGAATTATAGATGGGAGACAAGTTGTGTCTAACTCCCCCATTTCTGTTTAACGACGGATTCTCTTTTTTGACAAAAATAGCCTCTTTAACTCCCCTCTCAAACCAGTTCTTTTCCCTGGCTAAGATCTGAACCTCACTGTCCTCAAATGAATGGCCCGCGGCTTCTAGGTGAAGATGAACGGCAGATGACGGTCCACTCTGGCCCGCCCGCCTGTGTTGGTACATCCATATTTCGATTCTCAAACAAAGAATCATTAGGACAGACAAGCCATTGCAGAGGGGTGGAGAGGGTCGTTGTCTTGAATAGGGAATTGGACGCCAGAGAAATTTGAAATACAAAGAGACAGATTAGCTGATGGGTTCAGAGTTGTTTCAGTGTAGTGAGAGCAGCCTAGGGCTGATAGATATGCTAATACAAGACGCCAGAGGAATTCGTAAAACAAAAGAGAGTAGCGGGGAGGGGTCAGAGCTTTGTTCAGGGTAGATAGCTCCTCCCTTGCAGCTAGATATAAACAGAGTCGAACCAGCATGAGGGCCAGAGCTGACGAAGCCTCTCGGATGAGCGGCGAAACGTTTTCAACCAAACAAACTTTGTCCAGTTGACAAATTGAACTTCTCCTTTGATCATGGATTCTACCTGGACGACTGAGGGACTTTTCACGCTTGGGGAATATATTATATGCCCCGAGCTACGGCTAGAACTCGCGCTAGGCTAACCGCAAATCTAAAACATCTCTGGAAGTGCTCCATATGACACCAAAGTGCTATGGGTGAGTAAAACAACTTGTTTTATTACTGAAATAAGGCTCAAATTGTAAAAAAAAATTTACTTTTCCTTTAAGGCAGGAGAGGCTATGTGAAGTTACAGTGTGCTATATAACCTGCAGATTTCTCTCTTTCGTAACTGCTCAAACCAAAATGAAAGTTGTGAATGCTGTGCAACCTGTTTAGCTGTACACTGAATTGCTTTCAGAGAAAATGCAACATTTGCACTTACGAGATACCAGTCCTGATTTCACCTGTGCCTAGTTTTGTGCTGGTGAGGATTACGTAAGACCATTGACCCAAGGTGTGAATCAGCGGTTAAGATTTTTATTTATTTATCCCGAGGATAAACAGAGGTTGCTGCTAGGTGTGTACAGGAGTGGGCAGGGCTTGTGCGGAGGTGGGTTGGTAAGAGATACGTAGCAATGTACTTGCCAAACCTCTTTTCCAAAATCTGATTACGTCTGATCTCAGAAGTCAAACAAGGCCAGGCTTGGTTAGAACTTGGATGGGAGACTGTTGGGAAAATCACAGGTTCCACAGGGGGGCGCCAGTGGCAAAACTGCCCTTGTGTCCTTAGGCAAGACACTTCAGCCACATTGCCTAGTATGAAAATGTGTGTGTGTGTGTGCATGTGTATGTGCGTGTGTGTGTGTGCGTGTGTGTGTGTGTGTGCGTGTGTGTGGGCATGTGAGTGGGTGCATGCGTGTGTGTGCATGTGTGTATTTGTGTGTGTGCATGTGTGTGCGTGTGTGTGTGTGTGCTTGTCAAAGGAGCCGATTGTGCAGATTGGTTAGTAGTAGTACTTTGAATAAATTAAATTTAACTTATACTTTTTATTATTTGAAGTAAATATTTTAATGCTCTGAGTGTGACAGTGAAAAGAAAGAACCTTAAAGGTCCCATGGCATGAAATTTTCACTTTCTGAGGTTTTTGAACGTTAATGTGAGCTCCCCTACCCTGTTTAGCCCTTCCATGGCTAAAAGTTGCGAAATGTGTAAACTGAGCACTTGCGGTCCTTTTCTGCGTTTGAAAAAAAGACAGCTCAAACGGGCGATTCTGAACAAGGGAACTATGTGACGTCACATTGAAGAAAAAATGCAAATGCAGTTCCTCCTCCCGTCTGGACAGGCCCAGCGCCAGACATAAAATATTAAGGGGGCGATGAGTTTATCACAGGGGGCGAGGTCGCGTCGCGTGCACACGCTCCTCGAGAGCTCGTGTATTTATACTACACCGTTGTAAGAGACTGACTGAGTAAGAGTAAAAAGTGATGAGAGTTTTTTTTAATTATAATTAATTTAATTTATGTTTTAACTCATTTGTGGCGTCGCCACCAAACGCCCCCTCGTGGCGCCGGCCGTGCGTCTGGATATCTACCCACCATCACGGCCAGAGTTTGGACCGCGAACGAGCTACGCAATGCGAAATGCGTTTTTATATTTGCCTGGAGGCACGTGAGAATGTTTCCAGGCTCGGCTGTCCTTTATCCGAGCCTCTGGACCTCTGAAACAGCAGTGGTTTAATTTTATTTTCTGTGAAAATGTGTTTTTTTCATTGAAACGCCCCTCCTTTCTTCCTTCGCGCATAAAACGTGGAAGTGGAGCCAGCGCACAGTGCACCGCTAAAACGAGGAAACAGCGGAGAGTTTGCCCCCCCCACCCCCCCACCCGCTGCTCTGGCCTGTCTCTGTCCTTCTCATTTGCATTCAAGCAACAACGCCCATAATGAGGTGTTCAGAGACATATTTTTTGACTCTACCTGTGTTCATGGGTCTTTCTCAGTCTTGATTTTGAAGAAGGCTTCATTTACAGTATCAGGGAACCATTAAGGCGCCATATAAAAGCATCAAGAAGTACCATGTCATGGGATCTTTAATTATATGAATTAAAGGGATAGTGCGTTATTTTTATTATTTATTTTTATGTTAATCTGTATGGTTTCCCCTTCAACAGTGTCATGAGATTAACACTGACTTACCCTTACTTCGTATCAATGCGTTAGCTCTATTAGCCTGTTCACTTGTAAACCTCCGCTTACGGTGGACCACATCCGCCATACACATCTGCTAAAAGTGAACAGGCTAATAGAGCTAACGTGGGCGCATTGATACGAATCGAGAGAGAAAATATGCGAATGCGAAATACGCTGCTGAATTTTTAGCAGACAACTGTCTGGGACGCAAATATATCACTTTTCGGACAAATATTGTTTTGAGAAGAAAAACAAGCTTTATTAAATGACCCCGTGAACTTACCGGAACTACGTTTACAAGCTACGTTACTGGAGGATAATCGGGATCACATCGCGCTGTCATGGGTAAATTAGTGTTAATCTCAGGACACTGTTGAAGGGGAAACAATACAGATTAACATAAAAACAAAAACAAACAAAAAACGCACTATCCCTTTAAAAATATATATATATGTGGTGATACACAACTATTAAAGTAAATGTAATTTTTGGTGTAAATCTTTTTCAAGTACAGAAGTGAATAATACTGTTTTCCACTTTACCCTAAGAACACTAAGAAGACAATCTGCTGGCAGATGCTGGCAGAACGTCTCTTAATTATTTTAGCTTTATTTAATCAAAGCTGTTCTGTTACTTGGTTGATATAAAGTGATTTTGTTATTTAAAGGAGAATTAACGTTTTTTACAATCTGACCCTTATTTCGGTAATAAAACAAGTTGTTTTACTCACCCATAGCACTTTGGTGTCATATGGAGCACTTCCGGAGATGTTTATATCGCGAGTTCTCGGGGCATATAATATATGCCCTGAGTGGTCTCCATATAACATAAACTTTAGCACTTTTCAAATCATAGAAGCTCAATGTCTTAGTCTACACTTTCGTTTGAGTCAAAAATGGCCTGTAATCTGAGATTTATCCATAATTTACATCTTTGCATTTCATGTTTGGGTCCCGGGAGCTGAGAGCGAAATAAGATGTGACTCCGCACATGCGCACTGGCCTCCTCATCTACTCGAAACTATGGCTAAATCTTGGATTACAGACCACTTTTGACTCAAACGAAAGCGTAGACTAAGACATCGAGCTTCTATGATTTGAAAAATGCTTAAGTTTGTGTTATTTGGAGACCGCAAACATGTGCCCCAAGAACTCAAATTACGGAGATCGCAAATCTAAAACATCTCCGGAAGTGCTCCATATGACACCAAAGTGCTATGGGTGAGTAAAACAACTTATTTTATTACCGAAATAAGGCTCAGATTGTAAAAAACGTTAATTCTCCTTTAACCAAACTGTCAAACCAGTGTAATAAGTACGTTCTGTTGTACTGCATTGTTGTAAGTTAAGGTGCAATAAACACAAACTTAAAGTGGTGCCTTAATGGTTCCCTAATACTGTAAATGAATCCTTCTTCAAAATCAAGACTCAGTGCATGAGAAAGACCCATGAACACAGTTAGAGTAAAAAAATATGTCTCTGAACACCTCATTATGGGTGTTGTTGCTTGAATGCAAATGAGAAGGACAGAGACAGGCCAGAGCAGCGGGTGGGGGGGGGCAAACTCTCCGCTGTTTCCTCGTTTTAGCGGTGCGCTGGCTCCACTTCCGCGTTTTATGCGTGAAGGAAGAAAGGAGAGGCGTTTCAATGAAAAAAACACATTTTCACAGAAAATAAAATTAAACCACTGCTGTTTCAGAGGTCCAGAGGCTCAGATGTCCTTTATCCGAGCCTCTGGACCTCTGAAACAGCAATGGAAACATTCTCACGTGCCTCCAGGCAAATTAAAAAACGCATTTCGCATTACGTAGCTCGTTCGCGGTCCAAACTCTGGCCGTGGTGGTGGGTAGATATCCAGATGGGAGGTGGAACTGCATTTGCATTTTTTCTTCAATGTGACGTCGTATAGTTTCCTTGTTCAGAATCGCCCGTTTGAGCTGTCTTTTTTTCAAACGCAGAAAAGGACCGCAAATGCTCAGTTTACACATTTCGCAACTTTTAGCCATGGGGGGGGGGGGCCTAAACAGGGTAGGGGAGCTCACATTAACGTTCAAAAACCTCAGAAAGTGAAAATTTCATGCCATGGGACCTTTAAGTATTTTCCATGAGATTGTTCTACTTCATCATGGAAGCATGGCCGGACTTAAATGGACAATACTACTACCACGATGTGTTAAGGGTTCATGTATCTGGGTCCTGTACTGATGGACCCAGATGGAGTCCCATATCCCATTTTAAGACAGTTTTGTCCTGAGGGCTCTCTTCTCCTCAAACTGCTCTAACAATGGATCAGATAACTCAACCTGTTGAGCTGCAATTTGAGCTTTCTATTATTATTGTATTTCATTGCTCAGTGTGTTTAAATTGCAGAGGATAAATAAAGTGATATTGATTGATTGAATTGCAACAACATTATGTAGAGTTCAAGTTTGGCATATCAAACTGTTACATAACATGTTAGGCCTGTCACAATATGACATTTTGAACCGTGATATATTGGTGAAGAAAATATAGACAATATATTATATAATATAATATATATAATTTATTATATATAATAATATATTGATAATGTTGTAATTAATGTATGCCACTGACACACCATAAAGCAAGGTTATCCCCAAAAAACTATTCTTAAAGCATGAACTGTGATAAATAGTTGTAGTTAGTTTTTCTATAATGAGCCACAAAGGTTTTATTCAACTCTCTACAGATCGTATTTTATCATAGTACAGAAAAATACCAAAAAGTTCCCTACTTGGAAAAAGAAAAAGTACCCAAGAGAAATACTGACCCCCAAAAACTATTGTTCCATGTATCAGGTATTGAATGATAAGTCAGTATGACATTGAATCTAATGTAATTTCATTTCCACAACAGTACTATCTACTGATAGATACTATCTATGCCCTAACCTCCCCATTTCTCTGCATGAGTGGTCTGGGCTTACCGGATGCCTGAGCCGATGCAAAGTGCTTTCGTGAGTGGACCTCTGGTTTAAAATGATGTAAACTGCGACCCCGCGAGAGGCAGCACTGTGCAGGTCTCCAATCACAGTGCAGTCTGTCAGTCTGTCTGTTACTATGGCGATCACCTGCAACACAACATCACACATTAAACTACAATACCACAGTGCTGGAACATCTATCCACGGGTCTCAGAGTGATGAAAAAGTCTGTTCCCAAAGCAATTAACATTTCAAATCAAAATATTACATCTCATGAATGGGCAAAAGTCCTCAAAATGTCACATATATCAGGACGCTAAATCCCTAAATACCTATTTTGATATTACAGTGAAAACTAAGAGAAAGGCTAAAGGTATTCCTTTGCTTTCTTCAAATACGTATTCAGTTAGGATGCACATATATTGAAATTGGTGTTATAACAAGAACTCAAGAAGTACCCAAGAAAAATGTCAGAGTGTATATATTAGCTTGTGATTAGTGATCTGAGTAATTTTAAGCTTGGAAATGTGGAGTGTCATGTTTTAAAACAAAAGAATGGGAGAATGCATGGTTTGACAGGTTTGGTTTGCATGGGCACTGCAGATAGAAACTAGCTTTACATTTTTTACAAACTTTTTTTTTTCTTATACTGTTACACTCAACTTGTTATTGCAACCTAAGCTTCATTATATTCCTGCCAATAGTAACACAATCAGCCATGACAAACTAATTGACTACTATGAACATTGAATTATCTTTGTTATGTACAAAACCTGCTAATCCTGTAGGCTCCTTTAGTCCAACAAACTATTTGTGAAATGAATTTGGTTATTAGGGTGGAAGTTCATATTTCAGTTCATGTTAATACTCCATGTAATACTGTACATGTTTAAATCAGGCACTCTTGATTCTAAACAATATAATATTGTTTAGTATTTGTTAATACTGCAAGATACATTTAACCCAAAATAATCCAGTGCTACAATTGCTTCAGTTAGTTCCATGTTTTCATTTGATAGAAGTTAGTGGTCACATTTAAATAGCACAAATATATGCTAGAACTTTGCCTCTGTTCCAAGGTGTGCTATTTAACTCATACATTTTGCAAGTTTTTGACTAGATGGTGCTGCATAAACCTGCAATTCATCCTGGTGGCATCAGCTGCTTGTCTCCATTGAGATAAGTTTGTGTAATGGTGTGGAATATTCCAGACGAAGCAAAAACATGTCCATGTAACAAATACATAGTGTGACATCCACCAGAAAAGTTCAATACGTATCTATTGAAACCATATAAAAGTATGTGGGTAGATGGGTAGATGGTAATGGTAATGGTAGATGGTAACGGGTAGATGTTATGTTCAGTATACTGTATATAATTTGGAGAACGTGATTGCATTGTGTTAGGCAGGAAGTGGACAAATTCAGTAAGATTTGGAAAAGGGTGGCTACAATACACTAGACAAAAATATGGTCTAGTGTATTGTAGCCATTTCTAAATAATAGGGTAGACTGTTCATGCAGCCTTGAAATTTTTCTTTTTTTTTCATAGCAAAGATGATTAAGAAAAGCACCCAGGTGAGAGATCAATTGACAGATGAGCCTTTACACCCCAGAGACTGTATAAAAAAGTGGACTAAGTGAGTCACCCATAGCTTTCAGCTCCACTCAAATGAAGCTCGCGATGCTAACGGTTACAGGGGCGAAATTGGGGTCAGGGTCTATGTTATGAATAGGATTTTTTTTAACTGACAAAATAGAGGGAAAAAACACCAGGGTCATGTAGAATGAGTTAATACAAACATTTCAAGACCAAAATAATGAGGCTTACAGCAGCAGTTACAGAGAGAGGAGCAACAATATTCCAGTGTAAGTCAATGGGTGCCGGAAGCAGCAGCATGCCACTTCCTGTTTGGAACATGCGCATTAGCTGTGTTCATTTATATATACATGCATTCATTCATTTACATATATGTCTATGTTACACCCTAGTCTGATGCTACAATGTTTTTTGTTTTGTTTTTTATTATGTTAAAAACTGTTGTATTGGAGATGGACATTTAGGAATCTAAGGCGTTATAAATGTTATTGTTATTATTCTGTAAAATTGTATCCTTTGTAATTTGAATAAAACATAAATTAAAAAAAAGAAACCACATAAAAGCACATACTTGAGTGGCTGTCTGCAGATGTTGTCGTATGAGTTCTCTAACAGACGGCTCTCCTTCAGCCGGGGGGCTGGTGTAGACTTTGACAGTGTCCTCTTGTCCCCAGGGGTTCCTCTCGGGCCACCCCAAGGCCAAACCTGGGGCGGGGGTGTCCGAATGTACCGGGTAATACGTGGAAGAATAACCCTCAGAACCCAGATCTGGTCCATTATCCCAATGTTCCTTCTTTGGCAGTGGAGTCAAGTGGTAGTCCTGGACCCAGTTTGTCAGATCAGTAACTTCTTCAGGTGATAGAAAGCAGCTTGAATGTTCAGATCCCACAGTGCTATAGAACGCTTCAGGTCCTGCGTTTAAAAGTCTCTCCAAAGCCAAGCGTTCAGTTTCAGAGTATAAAAAGTCCGGAGACGTTTCGGACACAGGGAGGAAGATAACATCCTCATTGAGACTTTGTTCCTGGGAGTTTGACATGGTTAAGTTTGGCTTCGCAAGATTAGATATAAGGAGGTCTCTGAACAGGCACCATCGCAAAACCCACAAGACTCAATTTGCTATGCTGTAAAAACAAACAAACAAAAAATAAACAACAACAACAACAACAAATAAATAAAAGATGAGAAGACAACACAATATTATGTTACACTTTGCAGGTCAGAATTCAAACACAAAACAGTAGTAACTTAAATATCACACAAGACAGTTGGGTCTAGACGTAAAGTTGCACTTGTAATTTTGTAATCTTTGTAGTCTTTTGTAATCTTTCTGATGAGGCATGTCTCCTTGTCAGAGTTTAAAACAATGTAGCCAAACAGTACTATCTCCATGGGGACACAATGGAGGACCATTTATCAGAAAAGTTACATAATTCCCCTTTAGAAGCATATCATATTTGTTTTTGCATTCTCAGCGTTGAACAACCAAGAATATATGTGTAAATCTATATACATAAATAAAAATGTACATTAAAAAAAATTATCTTGAATTTAAAATATCTTCAAAAATATTCTCTCTCATTCAACAAGTGGTTGTAATGTGAACATAATGTTTGGTAACAAAATATTAGCTTAAGTTTAAGTTACTAAGACACTAACTACATTTAATTTAGTATAATATATTTCTTTCTGGGGTCCCCAACAGTCACTCAACTACCAGCTGGTAAATGCCATGCATATTCATTTTGCAAATTATTCAACAATTGCCCTTCCAACCTACCTGAACTTGGGAGTAGGACAAAGAGTAAGCTATACTGGCTTTAAGATTTTAGATGTTTCAATTAGTATTATGCTTAAAAGACTATTTTAATATACTAGTGACAAAGGGATATTTGTGTTTGAGTAAAACAAATAATCTGCTACTTAACATGAACCACACTGAACCACCAGAGGCAAATATGACTTCATTTCATTACCTTCCAAATTTATGTTTTGGAGTGCTGCAGGCATTTTGCTTATCTTCCATGTTCCCATATCTCCACTTTGTCCTGATAAAGGATTACAATTCTTCTGTCCAAAGTCCAAAAGCGTAGACTTCTTCCCTACTTCTAAAAAGCAAAGAGAAAAAAATTAATAAATATTCCAATGAAAAAACAATGAAAGCCTTTAGAATCCAGCGGTCGGTGTTGTGAAACTCACCGGCCAGACAACATGCCTCCTCTATGGTGATTGTACAGGTGCATAGCAGTTTCCTCCCAACTATGACATTTGAGTGACTCTCCACTCCTTCTTCTAGATTCCACACATTCTCCGGACTGACAGATTAGTGCCTTTAAAGAGACACTCTCTTAGCAACATTGTTCTTCCTGTAATCAGAATCCTACTCATTTGTATTAGATTATATTGTGGTTTAATGTATTTACATGCCCAGACAAGTTGCATTACAAGTACTATAACTTCACTACTTGCTTTTACCTAGTGCAAATATTTGGAGGTTTAGGCAGTACTCAAAATGGGACCTAAAGTATTCAAGTAAAATTCATGTTACGGTGTATTACTGGGCTGTTGTGCAAGTATAAGTAAAAGTTCCCAACAATGCAGTTGCTTGAGAACTGGCTGAAGTTATGGGCTAGTGTTACTACAACCACTTACATAAACTCAAATACATCTACAAGTCTTACTGTAGGTGATAGGGTACCACTACTACTATTACCACTACTATTAATACTCACTTTTACTACTACTACCTGTAACTGACTATAATGCTGTTTGAAAATGTTAACAGTTGAGCTTAAAAATTAACACATTAATATATATAATATATAAAAAATTGTGATGTTTTGTTGTTTTTTTGTTTGACAGGGTACAGGGCAATTTCATGACACTATGTTTCCTCATCAAAAACATACCTGGAGTTGTGTTTTGATGCATTCACACAACTCCTGCATATTTTATATTCTTCTCTCAAACAGAAAACATTCAGTTCCACCATGTGGTAATACAGGAAGTGCTTTACTGTGTTTTTAAACTCCATACACCTTCACTAGAATGGTTTGGATGATTTCAGCTCTGGAATTTTCAATCTCTTCTGAACAAAATGTAAAAAGTAGCTGTTAACTTGAAAACCACTGCTTCATGACAATAAAGAATCTTGAATCTTGAATCTTGAATGACATTATAAGATGGAACAGAGCATTTTGAGCTTTGAAGATAATAATAAATGGTTGCTGAAACATGTGTGAATGAAACAAAATACAACTCCGGGCATGTTAAAGCTCATAAGAGTCAATTTTGTGTAGTACAGGACGTTTAATGAAAAAAAAAAAAGAGACCCACTGTACAGTATATGGTTAGTATGAATGTGAAACAAGACTAACAAAGACATTGACAGAATAACAGTAAATGCAGAGCTGCAGTTAAGAACGGTAAAAACTACAAATATTTACCCAACAGCAGGTTACCAAACTTACAACACATCAGGGCTGTTGTCAAGTGTCAGTATTAATTTGTCTCACATGTTTAGTGTAGGCCTGTGGTTTGCTGGTATTGGGCTGCAAAATTGAAATTTGAATGATTTCTTCCATAAACAACCTTTTCTTATTCTGGATAAAAATAACTAACAATGCACTTTAGACCTGCATGTTCTGAAATGTGATTCTTGTATTAGTTTGAACAGAATATTATTATTAAAACAATCACAATCGTAATGCTTGTGAGAAAAAAATGCAACTAGAAAATTGGTGAACCCTACTCTGGTGTTGAGTTCCACTAAAACTTATATAAAAAGGCATGTCCATTTGACAGGTTATGTTTTAAGTAAGTACATGTAGAGTAAACTATGTTAAGTTGTGCTCAGTCTTAATTCACATTCAAATTGCTAATTCATCTGGTATTTGCTCCTTGCTATTCTTGCCTAAAAGTTGTGTCCAAGTAAATAGTAAAATGCCATAACCTTAGTTGTGGATTACAGGCACACCTTTGTCATTTTAGAGGCACAGAAGTGACATCATGCTGTCAACAAACCTTCAGTGACAAGTGAGCTTCTCTTATCGGCACATTAGCAGTAAAAGCACATCTCCTGGGGCATATTATTGATAGCAATCACATAAATACCTGATAGTGATAAGAATGTTATGATAATACATTTCAAACTCATTTCTGATACTAAGGAAAAGACTGTAAAATAAATACAATACAATTTTTTTTGTGTGTAATTTTCAATGATATATTATTGTTTCTGTATGAGGTACTATTTCAAATATTGATTCATGCAAAACTTTCCCAGAAAGGTCCAACTTTGTATTTATGTGATTGTTTTTAGTATCAATGAGTATCTTTTAATGCCGCTTTTTTACCAAGTGAAGAGATTAAATTGTGAACGCAGTTTTTAATAATGAAGTTTAGGTATAGAGAAGTAATTAAGTGTGTGTAATTAAACATCAATAATAACAAAATTATGATCTTAACAAACTAAGCAACCTAAAAAAAAAAAAAAAAAATCATCTGCCAAAATACAATGCAGTACAAAGTGCAGTGAGTTTCTGTTAAGTAATTTCGGTTCACTCGTGTATTGGTCATCTTTTGGTATCTATATGTAGGTTACATCTGTGGGTGAGACTAGAACTATGGGCCGTACACACCCCTAGGGCTTACTCACAGAGCGGACAGCTCCATTGACAGACAATCACTCACTCATCATCAATCACAACAAGATATTGAGTCACGAATTCTATAAATGCATCTCCTGGTTATAATGAACAAAACAATATCTGTGATAAAAGGAGAAATTCAATTTGTCAACTGGACAAAGTTTGTTTGGTCGAAAACGTTTCGCCGCTCATCCGAGAGGCTTCGTCAGCTCACCAGAGCACGTTTTCGACCAAACAAACTTTGTCCAGTTGACAAATTGAATTTCTCCTTTTATCATGGATTCTACCTGGACGACTGAGGGACTCTTCACGCATCTTAAAAACAATATCTTCAAAATCAATAGGTTACATTTATGTTCAATTTGATTACATTCATGTTTAATTTGATTTGGAAAATTCAGATGCAGGGCAAGGGTTAATTCAGCTTCAAAATATTGAAACTATTGGTTTTGAGACCACAAATTCACTATATTAATATTGTGGTTTCAGGTTAGTTTTATCTTCATAGTTCATAGTAAGAGATAACACAAACTTTGAGCCAATTTTTGGTTCAGGTGGATACTGGATTTTGGTCCAGTAATTACAGAGATACTAACCATAAACCTCATCATAACAACTGCATTTTGTCAGTAAATTATATCATTAAACTGAACTGCTTTCCTCTATATTTGAACTCAGAGCAGGGTCATACTCAGTTACATTTACTTGAGTCATTTTTAAAGAAATTGTTTTCATAGTTTCAAAGTGATTTTTCAACACTATAATTTTACTCTTACTCAGTAGTCGAGTTGTAAAATGAAACCAGGGGGGATGGTGAAATTTTTCACCAACGGGGGGCATTAAGCTAAGCCCTCCCCCATCACTGACATTACTGTGGTGTTTCAGGGCAGGGCAGAATTAGAAGGTACTTTGTTAAAATGAAAATGCTTTTATAACAAAAAGTCCATATAATCATTCAATAATTCAATAATACACAGGATATATGTTATCACACACGTACACACACACACACACACACACACACACACCTTAGTCCTGGTTTAGTCTTGGTTTAGTCCTGGTTTAGTCCCGGTTTAGTCCTGGCTTAGTCCTGGTTTAGACCTGGTTTAGACCTGGTTTAGACCTGGTTTAGACCTGGTTTAGTCCTGGCTTAGTCTTGGTTTGGACCTGGTTTAGTCCTGGTTTAGTCCTGGTTTAAACCTGGTTTAGTCTTGGTTTAGTCCTGGTTTAGTGCTGAAATAGATGCAGAAATAATCTGATAATATGACTCACCCATAAGAATGCGGTCAGATCCATTCTAACAGTTTGCCGTGTTGTCTTTAATAATCCGGAGCTCCAGAGAAAAGGACATAATCCCGAACGTATCCCGTGTCCCGAGGCGAGAGTTCCTTCTTACGTAGCATTAACGTAGCAAGTTAAGGATTTTTCTTCTCTTGGAAATGCCGTGTAAATATCAGGCTCACAGCTGATCGGCGAACAGGCGCAAATACAACAGCGGCAATCGTCATGATTGGCGGGAGCGCGTATCGGTGCGTAATTATGCTGCAACATGATTGGAAGCTGGAGCGCACTGGCCATTTTGACTTAAAAACGGCGAAATTCACCAAAAGTTTAGGGATTTTCATGCCTGATTGATAAAATGCCATAAGGGATGGAAGAAGGGATGCCCGTTTTAGAAGAGGGATGATTTTGACTATTTTTTCCCACAGGGGGGATGCCATCCCCCCCCATCCCCCCTCAACTCGAGCACTGCTCTTACTTAAGTAATATAGTTTAAAATGTAACAGCACTCTTACTTGAATAAAAGTTTTAGTTACCGTATTTTCTGGATTATAAGTCAGACCAGCCATAAAATGCATAATAAAGAAGGAAAAAACATATGTAAGTCGCATTTTTTGGGGAAATTTATTTGATAAAATCCAACACCAAGAACAGACATGTCATCTTGAAAGGCAATTTAAAATAAAAATAGAATAGAGAACAACAGGCTGAATAAGTGTACGGTATGCTAACGTTACATGACGCATAAACAACGAACTGTGAACGTGCCTGGTATGTTAACGTAACATATTAAGAGTTATTCAGATAACTATAGCATAAAGAACATGCTAACAAGTTTACCAAACCATCAGTGTCACTTCAAATCACTAAATCCAATGAAATCTTCAATCCACAGGCCTAGAGCGCCTTCTTGCAGTTTAGTGTGAAAATAACATGTGAAATGATATAATAATGTGTTAATAATTTCACACATAAGTTGCTCCAGGGTATAAGTCGCACCCTAGGCCAAACTATGAAAAAACTGCGACTTATAATCCGAAAAATACGGTACTCTCCCCACCGTGAGTAAATCAATATAGATAAAAACTTGATGTGGACAATTTTAATATAATATCACAATCTGTATAGGCCTAGTCTGGTTAACACCTGACCATATCACAAGTGAGATATGGGTCTGGAAACTCGCTTCGAAAAATCCCGTAGCGGAGGTGTGGTTAGCGATTGCCAACGGCCGTTTATTGGGCGTTATGAATGTCTATCATTGAGCGTATACGTAAGTCCATAGCCAATCATGTCAGTTGTCAGTTCAAACTACAAGCTTCCGTTTGTCATGTAGTACGCGTCACCGTCTTGCCACACCTCCCCCGCTCTCTGATTGGGGCCCTAAATCTGGGACTCTCGCTTGGACGAGTTTCCAGGCCGCCTTCCAGTTCGAAACGAACGGAAGCGGCCTGGGAATTCCCAGGCTAGTATAGGCCTAATTTACATTAATGTTAATGTTTCATCCTGACAGTTACCAATAATTCCTCTTACTTGAGTAATAGTTCCCTGAATACTTCTTACTTTTACACGAGTAACTTCTTGGACCACTACTTTGTACTTCCACATAATAACGTTACTCGTTACTAACATTAGTACAATTTTTGGCTGCTTTACCCACCTCACATGAATGTAAATGTTAAAACAGGTTTAGCCTTAACATAATCTGTTGCACAACAAACAGAACCCAAACAGTGTAGTACCTGCCTATTACCTGCAAAACGATGAGATTCCTTATGTCATGCACCTTCTTCGTCTTCTCAGGCTGGTTCAGAAGTGCAAAGACTTTCCTCTCCCCAGACACCTCTTTAGCCAGTCTTCAGGTTCCCACACATGCAGTAGAGTAGGAATTCTCCCAAGATCCTAATGTGGACTCTGTGTTTAAATATCTTGAACAGATCTCTGATAACATTTCAGAATGGCGGTTACATGTTTGTACTGTAAAACTATTTGCGTAATTCTATATGATTTTAGTTTGTGATAAGAGCAGCACTTGTGATAAGTTTGGCCACTTACCTTCTGAATTACATGTTATTTATTGTTAACTGAAACTGCAAAGAAAGAAAACAAAAGAAAAGAAAATCCACAGGGAAAAAAACTGATACATTATGGTTAACATTACTGCCTATATACTGATTTGGTCTAGCTTTAACATTAGATAAAATTACATTGAAACATGCATTATTTGTCCTTGAATTGATGTTTTTTCTGCAGCATAGGTAAGGAAAACTATTACCTACTAAAAACTGTATGTTGCAATCACTCAAACATTTTATTTAACATTTGTTTTATTTAACAAATGTCTGATTGTCAGGTCATCAGTGGAGTTGTTGAAATTCTCAATACAGTTTGGATGCCCCCTACTGGCCACCAAATTTTAGGCACATTTTTAATTCAATATGGACTAGCACATGTACCACAAGTACTGTATGTTTATTATCATTTATACTTTTATTCTGTCACACATATGGCCCTACGATGTCCCAGGTTGAAGTATAGCCTGTTATAAAAAAAAAAAAGGTCATGTAGAGATTTCAAATATACAGGGCTAAATTAAAGATTAGTGCTTTTTAAATATTGTTTTATTTAAAATATATCATCTGAATGTATAAAAGCAGTTTAAAATTATGTACTGCATGACTCATATAGAACATATATGGATAGTCATAGGACAGCAAAAACACAATGTAAGGAAAGATAAACAAAAAAAATAGTCCACACAGAATACAAGTGGGGTTACACATATATTTACACACACATATATATATATATATATATATATATATATATATATATATATACACATATATATATATATATAAGCATTCCTTGTATACAGTGACTATAGGCTTTCTTCAGCAATAATAAAGGTCAGATAGAAGCCTACATGTCTTGTTTTTTTTTTTGTTTTTTTTTAAATATTTTGTTATTTTGATGTAAAACAGTATCTTGTCTTAATGTTTCTTGCGTAGATGGACATAGAGGACCCCGCTGAGTAGCAGCAGAGGCACACAGACCCAGGCCAGAATGAAGCAGTATCCAAAACGCCCCGAGCTCCGGTCTCTGGAGTCAGATAAAATCTCCTTTCTGTGGAACGTAAAAATCAGGCAAGCGGCAAAATCTGTAAGACCTGCAAAAGGGAAATATGAATATTAAGAATTTTAATGTTGATCAAAATTCTGCGCATTTTTTTTTTTGCACAACAATGTCATCTGATGTTTTCTGCTGTATTCTGTGCAGTACTTTTGAGGCTTTTGACTTTTTGTTATTAAAATGTCCCATATAAATAATCAAAAAATAGTCAAAATATTTAAGAAGCAAAAAATTACCAAAACACACTATAATTTAGAGAATCAATGTCATTAGTTGTTAAAATGATTCTACTAAAAAACTTTTACTTGACTTGAGTTCACTGACGATAACCATCTTACATTTTTGTCCATGCAGCGTAGTACCCTGTAAGTTATTATAGAAACTTGAGTATGTTTTTATTAGTCCACAAATTGTCACAGGACTAAGCAGAAAGAATAAAATGTTCCAAAAGACATAATGGCATGCACAAACTTTGTAACATTCACTGCATGCTATACACTGTTGTATGCTATGTGAATTTAAAGAAAAGTATTTTGCTCAGAGGTTCATTTACCAAGACACCCTGAGAATGAAATAGTAAAGAAGAGCTATCTTCTACAACCTATAATATATCTAAAAGAATAAAGAACCCGGAAATATGACCTGCAAAAGCTTGGCAAAACCCGGTGAAATAGAAAAGTCCTCCTCTGGAAAGGGCAAAGAGCTGTGCCAGAAACACCAGGAAGGAGATGGAAGAGAAGACCACTGAGAGGACCATGAGCGCCTGCACGGACTGGAGCCAATCTGAGGGGTGGGAGGTAGGGGTGAGGGGGTCAGGGCATGGGACAGGCAGGGTAGGGGTGGAGGAGAGGGTAGACTAAATAAAACATGTATTCTGTCACAGAGTGATTGTAGAGTCATTAGAGCTGTACAATATCAGGAATAAGTGCGATAATATTGTTGAATGTTGTGGTAATGATATGGCATGAGATACAGCAATGACCTCAGTGGACAATGGAAAGTTCAGTCGAGTTCAAATGCACTGGGTAATTTAGACATTATATAAAATGTACTAAACGGGCTGAACTAAGACTAAAAAAACTATGACATAACAAGAACAAATTTGGATTTAATGATGCTTTCTTTCTACTCTCTTGTCTGTTATGTTAGATTTCTGTAACCCCTGTTTTAAGCTATTCTGTTGTAAGTTATGTATTTACATCTTATTTGATTTGATTCAATTTGAGCATTGAGGGGGAAAAAATAACTTTTAATAAATCTTACTTAGGTATGCTAACATAACCCAGCTGTCAAAGGTCATATTGTCATTTGTTGTGAATTTTCAAATTTGTAATGTTAAAGGTGCACTATGTAACTTTTCTGGTAGAACGTTAAGATGAATGTTCTGTAGAAGACTCTATTAACATATTTACCATTCTCATTGGTGGCAGCACACAGCCACGTTTTTGTAGCGTTGTCTTGGAAACAATTATACCAGAGATCTGAAATTTCCGAGTCATCCCAAACCCACCAGGACTGTGAAAACAAGTAAAATGTAACTTTACAAAATCTATCTGCATCTATCTTTATTTATAGCTCACTTTTTCCAGTGTCGAAATGAGAAGCATGGCCAGTGAGGAGAGATGCAGAACAGTGATACAGATGAGGAGGAGGACCATGGCTGCCACAGGGTCAGGAGGTTCAGCGCAGTGCTGCTCTGTTAAAACAAAAATATCACAAAAACACACATAAACATGCAATCCTAAATTTATGTACCCCAATTTATCTTGTGAAGCTCAGAGGAAGAGGTGCTGGAGGGACCATCATGGCAGGACAAGCCCCTACATGGGGAATACCACAAAAACATATCTGAAGTGGCTGATATCAGAAAATCCTACCAATGGCTGGAGAGGGCTGGTCTGAAGGACAGCACAGAGGCCCTCATCCTGGCTGCACAGAGGCCCAGATCTACCACACCAGACAAGACCCAAGGTGTAGGCTGTGCAAAGAGGCTCCTGAGACAGTCCAGCATATAACTGCAGGGTGTAAGATGCTGGCAGGGAAAGCATACATGGAGCGACACAACCAAGTGGCGGGCATAGTGTACAGAAACATCTGTGCAGCGTACGGGCTGGAGACCCCAAGGTCAAGGTGGGAAACACCTCCGAAGGTTGCGGAGAATGACCGAGCCAAGATCCTGTGGGACTTCCAGATACAGACTGACAGAATGGTGATGGCAAACCAACCAGACATAGTGGTGGTGGATAAGCAACAGAACAGAGCCGTGGTGGTGGACATTGCAATACCAAGCGATGGTAACATCAGGAAAAAGGAACACGAGAAACTAGAGAAATACCAGGGGCTCAAGGAAGCTGGAGAAGGCCTGGAAGGTGAAGGCATCACTGGTGCCCGTGGTGATCGGAGCACTAGGGGCTGTAACTCCCAAACTGGAGGAGTGGCTACAACAGAGCCCAGGAAAAACATCAGACATCTCAGTCCATAAAAGTGCAGTACTAGGAACAGCAACGATACTGCGCAGAACTCTCAAGCATCAAAATTAAGATAAATAATAATAATAAGTATTTAATATGTAAATATGAAATACTTGGATAAAAATATGTCTAATCTCAGTAAAACAATTTATCATTTTTAACTTTTAGCTTGAGGTTTTCACACATTCTAATTGTTGTAATTGTTGTGTAAATGAGACTTGAGAATGATAAAATGAGTATGAATGTGGTGTATGATTGTAGAGGTCAGAGAGGTCATTAAAGAGCAAATTGATGTGAAATATAAGTCAGTGTCATAATGTGGCTTCTTATCAGGATATTCTGCTACTTTGAACTATATTTATACTACAAATTAAGTCCCCTCATTGAACACTCTCTTGTAGTGAGTTTTATGACACAAGTCTTAGATTATTTTACATACATTGCACAAATAAAACAGGTCACACCATCTACGTTAAAGGGTCCATATTAGGCTATTTTCTGATTTATGTTATGTATTCACACGTTTAACACGCAAATCCTGCATATTTTGGCTGTGTTCTTCTCTCAAACTGAAAACACTCTTCTACACTCTTGTGATGTCATGTGGTAATACAGGAAGTGCTCCACTGTGTTTTTAAACTCCATATAGCTTTACAAAAATCATTCAGATAATTTCCAATTTCTATTAAACAAAAGGTAAAAGGTAGATATTAACTTGAGAACTATTGGCTTATGACATCACAAGGTGGAACTGTATTTTGAGATGCAGACAAACTAAAAATAAACAGTTACTCAAACATGTATAAATGAAAAACAGAACAAAACAGAACTCCAGGTATATTTTTGATGAGGTAACAGCATTATAATATGGCTTAAAGCTCACGTTATTTTTGAATAATATAGGACCTTTAACATTTTCCAGGTTAGTTTTATTGGCTGTTAAATGGTATGAACTTGGTATTGGTGTTCATGAGAAACTATGCCAACAATCATTAGGCATCTTATAATCAGAGCTGGCCATCTCTGCTCATTTATCAAAACCTAAACAAGACATCTCCAGGGAATAAAGCACAACATTAGCAGCAACTAAAAAACACTACAGGCTATCATTTATAAAATAAGAGAAAACTCATTAAAATATGCACGATAAATTATATACATGTAAATACTTTTTTGCTGTTTTGCCATAACAATAAAGACATGGTTCATTCATAATGTATAGATTACATATATTACATTACATTACTACTATTACATAGTAGAGGCTGTTACTACTACTACTATAGAGTATGGAATATTTCACACTATAAACACAACCATTTTCCATTTTAATTGCATTACGCTTATTTAACCATGGTTCTTAATTAGAAGATGTAAAGCGATTTAGCAAGTTCTCACCTTTAAATGTCTCACCGGTCCTTTCTTTGCTTCCTTCTTGCTTAAAAGTTTTGGGTTTAAATCTTGGAGAAGCTGTGAAGAAAAGGAGCAGGAATGTGCATTCAGATATGATGTAGGAGGAGTTCATGACACCCACTTCCTCCCCTCTCCTGCCTCCCCGCCTGCTCCCCCCTCCCAGTGAAAATCTAAAGCCTGCTCCAAATCAAAACTAACACAGGCATTCCTCTGTGCTGACCAAATATACGCAACTTACTACGACTACATATCATTTTACATCTGAGAGGCTATAACATGTGTTCAAGGAAATATTCTATGTAAAACTAAGACTTGCTGACTAGTCATTTTTTGAACAGGCATATGTATGTACAGCACACAAAAAAGTAATTCATGAATAGATGAATAGTTCATATCAGTATTGATAATGGTACTGGTAAATGTTCACATTCATACGCAGACATTGGTGGTGAAGTGGGTTAAGTGTCTTGCCCGAGGGCACAACAACATTCATCTGTGGCAGCTGGAATCGTACCGCCAACCTTCAGAGCAAAGGACGGACAGTCTACCAACCGAGCTACTGTCGCCAAATGATTACTACTACCTCATTTCTGAATGTTTATTATTTCAACTGGCCTATTACTTACAAGGACATTATCATGCATGATTAAAAATCCTCATGTATTTTTGTTGATCTCTAGACTTACAGAGTGCTGTAGATAGTGACAGTGACAAATGGTAGTACACTGTCACTTTCCACTTTCTGTATTACATGTAGACAGAATTAATGGAGAGCTAACACAGATACATTTTAGCTTTTTTGTTAGATTGCCAAAATATTTTCTGATGATTGTTATGATTTTATATAGTGGGTAGTAGTGGTATGTGGATGCTTGGCAAAGCTAGCTATGTAAAAATGAATTAAGAGTCAGTACAGGGCACCATTCATCATGTCTATCAGCCTGGTATTTAGACCTCCACCAGAGAACAGCCAGTACAGAGAAGGGGCATGCAGGAAACAGATTAGTGACCACTTTAAGAGAGAGGGAGGGATCTCAGACCACACAAGACATAACACCATGGACCCCGGAGTACTGTAAAAACTTACACCGAAAGGCTGATGTTGATGTGTCATCAGCAATATACAAAGATTAAGACCAAATCTTTGTATGGAAAATTACCTCACAACTACCACTTTTGCATCAGATGCTCTTCGTCTTTTTTTAATCTTTTATACTTTTATACTTCTAACTTTTTGAAGGTACCTGGGGGAAATACAAGTGGGGCTGAGAAGGAAAACAGGGGGAGTGAGGGTCCAGAGGGAACAGAAGAGGAGGGTAGGGGTCAGAAGTCCAACTGAGAGGAACCGGTTCGGGAGATGGAGAAAAGTGTATAGTCCCATGGGCATAGAACCATGGCTCGGCTGGTATAAAATATGTGGCATTTTATTTATTATTAAAAAATAAATATTATACAGGCCAATATAGAAAGTAATGCTAAGTAGGCTGAGGGCATTTGTTTTATAGAAGAAAAAAAAATCTGCCTCTAATTTTGTAATTGTAGTTCATTATTTTTATGTAATTTGTGCATATATTTATTGAATTTGTAAAACAGAAATATTAAAAACAAATTATGATTAGCCCATGTTTTAATAGTAAATTGTAGTTTAGCCTATTTCTGTATTGAACGGACTTGTTAAAGTAGTTGTACAACAGTCCTTTAAACTTGGAGAAAACCAAGTCCAGATGTCCTTGTCGTTCACCACTCCCAGACCCGCAAACTGGAAAATCTGCACACCAACTTTTGGGCTTTCGTAAACACTGACCCTGCACAGTACGACATTGGAGAGGCTATTTTAACTCTTTCATCTGACGACGTAAGAAGAGAACGCGTCCGATGTAGGCGACGTTACGATGTTGTTGACTATTTCCCGATGCTTAACGACAACAACTTTTACGCACGGCGGAGGCTGACGCGTGAGGACAGTTGCAGAATACGAGACACATGGAGCAAGAAGCCGAGGTATTCTAATGCCAAAATAAATATCCCAAATGAAGTATGTGTTAATAGTTTTAAAGTTCAGGGTGTAGAAAATGATCAAAAGCAAATCGCATTACGCACAATATTCTTAATTAAAACTATTACAAAGCATGTTCAGAGCTTGTGGATTGTATAGTAAGTTAGATTCATAGCAAAAATATGCTTCATAGGTTCATTTGTGTTTTAGAAAGACTAGAGACACTGTTAAACACATGCTGCAAGACAAAAATATAGTCCAAACGACTTCATTTCAGCTCTGAAGTTGGACCGCCCTCCGGTTCAGAACTTGGCTTTCTACAAACCCCTTTAACAAATATAAGTATTTTTAGAGGACTGTGGGTTACTCTGTATGAATTGTGCAATACAGTAAAATAGTAAGCCTTTGCTGAAATGAAATAAAGGTACTATAGAGTACACTAATATACAGTGCTGCTCATAAGTTTACATACCCTGGCAAAATGTTTTTTGTTTCTTGGCTGTTAGTTTCTGTTGTCATTGTGGTTTAAAAAAGAGTAAACACAGATGTTTCACAGTAAATGGCTTTGGCCAATCACTATCCAAGAGTGAAAGAAAACATTTTGTTATTCATTTTCTCTGAGAAATAGCCAAGAAACAAAACATTTTGCCAGGGTATGTAAACTTATGAACAGCACTGTACTCTCACTGGCCCTGATATCTGATCATCTATAGTTTTAAAATATTTGCACTTACCAGAGACTTGGTTTGGTCCTGTTCTAATCCTGTCCTGGATTCGTCCAAATTTATTTCCAGGTTAAGTTTTGTTTTGATGCAAGGCGTGTGCAGCTATACAAAACAAAAGACTGCTGCTATCAATGTAACAGATACCTTTTACCTTTTGTTCAGTGAAGATTGGATCATTTGAGCCCTGGAATTGCCAAATGATTCTAGTGAAGGTATATGGAGTTTAAAAACACAGAGGAGCACTTCTTGTATTACCACATGACATCACAAGTTAGAACAATGTTTTCTGTTTGAGAGAAGAACTCAGCCTAAATATACAGGGATTGTTAAACATGCATTAATGAAACAAAACTCCAGGAATGCTTTTTGATGATGAAACAACATTATAATGTAGATCAGAAAATAGCGTCATATATGCCCTTTAAAGTTAATCTTTGTTTGGCCCTTGTTTTGAGTCCAGGAGGAGTTCTCTCAGATCACCTCATGGCTCTGTGAACAGGGTCTGAGTCCTGGGGCCTCTGCAGATGAAAAGCTGTATTATCTGTGGAGGGCTCTGGAGCACGCTCAGGGAAACCTCAACAGCCTCAGCAGGATGCTAGACTCAGAGCGATCACAATATGCCACAGAAATATTAGAGGTGAGGTATTTTTTTTTTATTTTTTTTTTAGATCAATTAGGTATTCATTTTTTGTGTTTTATGTTTTCAAAGTAAAGACATTTTAGAGAGGATACAAAGACATGCTCCGTCATAAGCAATTGGTTAAACATGTGTAAGTAAGCAAACTGTCTATCACCAATACTCCAAGAGAAAATAAAATATAATGCAACTGAAATTGAGTTGTAGCATGGAATCAGGATGTAAGTTGGTTTCTTTCAACTTATCTTTAATAACCCTCTGAGACCCACAGTTGCAGAATCGCAGCATTTACTTAAAGCTGTCTAGTAGTCCCTCACGCTGACTAATGTAACAAAACCTGCATATCCCAGCACCCCACACTCTGCACTGCATCATACAACATTTTTGGAGGGAAATTTCTAATATTGGAGGGAATATCACATTCCAAAGTCAAATGACACAGCTGCCTTCTACTGACCACCCGGCTCTCTTTTCTGGATCAATTTTAACCAATCTAAAAGTAAGTATACAATCTGTAATATTTTTTTCTTTCATTCATAACATGGTAAGTGCTAGAAAAGTTAAAGATATTTTTTAAAAAGTATAATACACATTATTTAGATTGATTTATGTAAATGTTGCAAAAATGACGGCACAGTGGCTGAGTGGCTAGCGCTCATGCTTCACAGCAAGAAGGTTCCGGGTTTGATCCCCGTGTGGTACGTTGGTATGGCCATAAGATTCGCCCGAGCCTTTCTGTGTGGAGTTTGCATGTTCTCCCTGTGTCTGGGTGGGTTTCCTCCGGGCACTCCGGTTTCCCCCATCAACCCAAAACATGCACCATAACCTGACCAAACCGAAGCAAGAAGATCATGGAGATGGTCCCCGGGCGCAGTAATGTGCTGCCCACTGCTCCTAATAACAGGATGGGTTAAATGCAGAGAAGAATTTCTCCTGTGTGAGATCAATAAAGTCACTTCTTAAGAAAATGCAACACTGGGTTACAAAGGGTGCACCTTTTACAGAGAATCCCTAACCTTTGTGAAGTGGCTGTTCACAAGGGGATGTACCAACACAGACCGGAGAGCCAGAGTGGACCTCAGTCTGTCGTACATCTCCACCTTAAAGCCACGGGCCACTCCTTTGAGGACAGTGAGGTACAGGTTAGTTAGTACCACGGGAGTGTGCAGGGTAAGCCTGCTATGTCTGAGCTTGGCATATCAGGCGATACGGTCATGAAGCTCGCATCAACACTAGCTACAGGGCAAAACTACAATGTGTATGCAGACAACTTTTTCACCTCTGTGCCTCTGCTTGTTAAACTGCTCATGTGTGCCATACACTTTGTTGGCACTGTTCATTCTGGGCGTGTGCCAAGCCTCAGGTTAGCAGAAGAGAAGGAGCTGAAAAAACAAGGAAGAGGAAGCTTTGGCTTCAGAGTGTCGGAAGAACACAACATCTGTGCGGTGAGGTGGTATGATCACCGCTCAGTCACACTTCTCTCCACTTTTGATGGCCCAAACCCAGTCGACAAGGTTGCACGGTGGAACAAATCCACCAAGTCCTTCACTGAAGTGAGAAAACCATCAATTGTGAAGATGTACAATAAATTCATGGGTGGGATCGACTTGCTGGATTCCTTCACAGCCAAGTACAAGTTGCACATGAGGTGCAAACGGTGGTACATGTACATCTTTTGGCACACCATCATCATTGCCGTGGTAAATGCTTGGCTGTAATACAAGTGCGACTGCAAGACCCTGCAGATCCCCTACTGCTGCACATTTATTTTTATCTTTACTTTCAATGCACATTCTATTGCACATTACCGTTTCACTGCTGTATCTTCCAAAACATTCTCGTGTTCGCTTAGTGCTGTTCTGTATTAAAAAAAAAAAAAATTAAAATATGTTGTAATTGAAATTGTAATATTGGTAACCACTAAAGCCCAGTGGAAATGTTGCAATTTTCCACAGATTCCTCACAAAAAAGAAAAAAAGATAAAACAAATTGTTTTCCGCATTAGAGGCTTAGAAAAAACATGTTAAAGAGGTTTAAAAAAAATTCATCCAGGAAATGAATGTTTGGGTCTAAGTTCCTTATAGGATTTGCAGTGTGCATATGTACACATACAACATTCCAAACATAGTAAAGATTAAATAAAACTATTCAAAGTAAAAGCTCAAAGTAAGAGCTATCATTTAATGTTCTGCAACATGAATAAATTATCTTTTATTTGGATCATATTTATGTTATACTTGTGTGTTTAAGGTTCGTAAATCCTTGGAGCAGATTCGGGTTTTCACTGGACACAAAGATGTTTTGGCTCAAGAGATTCAAGATGAGAATGACCAGCTCCGAGAGCAACTTCAGAGACTGGTGTCTCTGCAGGGTGAGTGGGAATTTCTGTTGGTATAGATAATAATAAATAATACATTCATAAAATATGGTAACACTTCATTATTAATTAAATCTTTCTTCATGCTTGATTAAAGCTAATTAGCAGTAATTATAAAGTGTTACCAAAATATATTAAAATTAAAAAAAAAATGTATTAAACAAAACATATATAAAATTATTTATTAAGGTTAGCAGGAGCCTAAATTTACTGAAAGTGAAAACTTTCAAATTTTTTGGACAGATTTACAGATCAGTGAAGTGGCTAAGATGCTGTACGACCAGGGCCTGACAGAGCTGATCCACAGCAGCCCCAGTGAACAGGTGGCTTACCTCCTGGTGGAGAGGGTCTCACTGCTGGAGACCTCAGTGGGGCCAAACACTGCAGCTCACAGTGGGACAGGGGGGCAGAGCTGCACCTCCAGCACAGGACAGGTGAGTGCCCAATTATAGTTTAATAACTTCAAGTTCTCTCTGTCTGTCTTTGTCAAGGTTTTAGACTAGATATGTTGACCTTACAAACCTTATTTGTAAACTTGATGTGGTTAAATTAACTGGTAATAGTTGAGGTTAAGTAGCATGCACATCAGGCAAAATCCTACCGCTAAAATAGTTCTAACCAAACCTAGTTCAGCTACGATCACCCACTTCCACTGACAAGTAACTCCAGTGGCACTGAAGGATGGATGCAACTGCATCTTTTCTGTGGCTTTGATTTAGTCCTGATGTAGTGTCTTGAGGCTGTGTCTAAATATGTCACTGTGATTCAGTGGTATGGTTAAAGGTCCCATGGCATGAAATTTTCACTTTCTGAGGTTTTTGAACATTAATGTGAGCTCCCCTACCCTGTTTAGGCCCCCCCCCATGGTTAAAAGTTGCGAAATGTCTAAACTGAGCATTTGCGATCCTTTTCTGCGTTACAAAAAATCAGAGCTCAAACGGCGATTTTGAACAAGGCACCTTATTGACGTCATATTTAAAAAAGAAATGCAAATGCAGTTCCACCCCCGTCTGTCTGTACTCAGCGTCTCTGTAAATCACGCCCAGAGAGTTTGGACTGCGAATGCGCTAGGCAATGCGAAATGCGTTTTTTTATTTGCCTGGAGGCACGTCCGAGTGTTTCTAGGCTCGGAAGTCCTTTATCTGAGCCTCTGGACCTTTGAACAGCAGTGGTTTAATTTTATTTTGTGTGGAAATGTGTTTATTTTTCAATGGAACGCTTCAAATCTCTCCCCCCGTGCAAAAACAAGGAAATGGATCCGCTGAAGGCTCAGAGCGAGAGGGAGAGTTTGGCCACGCCCCCACCCTCTACTATTGGCCAGCTCTTTTCTCCTCATTTGCATTCAAGCAACAACGCCCATTATGGAGTGTTCAGAGTGAGAAAAATTACTCTTTCTCAGCTTATCTCTGTTTCTCATGCACTGAGTGTTGATTTTGAAGAAGGATTCATTTACAGTATTAGGGAACCATTAAGGAGCCATATAAAAGCATCAAGAAGTACCATGTCATGGGATCTTTAAAGTTTTGAGTTAATTCATTGTTTGAATCAACTTTCTCTAGGCCCCCCACAAGAGGGCACTGCGCCACAGCCAAAGCCCTTGGAAAAAACTCTTGGGATTCCACAAAAATCAGAAATATCTACTTATTCCTGTACGTATGTAATCTATATTTTAATATTTTTGGAGAACACATGCTAAAACATATTTATAGGGATTTACTTTTATATTTTGTAGATTGTTGAATACATTCGATAACTAATATATTTTACATGTAGTCAGAACACAGATTGGATCTGTTTTCTTAATGCCTGATTAAAAAAGCAACTTGGCTTCATGTTAGTATAAACAATAATTTACTTTATATTTTAGTCCACACAGCAATGGAGGAAATGTAAGTGCAAGTCTGATACCTCACCACTAGATGGGACTATATCCTAATTCAAAAGTAGGACACACCATAACCGTGAAAGGTTCTATCTATTTATTTATTTGAATGCATCTGCAACAGCTTGATTTGATTTTTTTGACACTAGCTTGATGTTACTAACGCAAAGTAAGGTTCAATTATTAGCTTAAAACATGACTATTTAGCAAGTCAAATAAGATAAGATAAGATAAGATAAGATAAGACTTTATTGATCCCACACAGGAGAAATTTACTTGTCACAGTAGCTCCAGGTAGGGACAGTTTGAACAAGAAGACAAGTGCATGCAGGCAAGAATGGAATAAAGATAGGTAATAATAATAAAAAAAATAAGTAATAAATCGAATAATAATAATAATAGTAATAATAATAATAAAAACAGTGACAGGGAGAGTATTGAAAAATTGGAAAAACGATATTGCACGATAGGAGTATTGAAAAAAACAATATTGCACATTGGGAAAACGATATTGCACGATAGGACCATACAGTGGAGTTATCAAAGTAATAATAAGAAGAAACAGTAACTAGGAGAGTATTTAAAGACAATATTGCACATTTGGACTATACAGTAGAGTTGTACAGTCTGATGCCGGTGGGGATGAAGGATCTGCGGTAGCGCTCCTTCTTGCACTGGGGGTGCCTCAGTCGGCTGCTGAAGGAGCTGCTCAGCTCCTCTACAGTCCGGTGCAGAGGGTGAGAGGTGTCGTCCATGATGGACGTGAATTTGGCCAGTACCCTCCTCTCAGCCACCTCCTCTACAGAGTCCAGAGGACAGCCCAGGACAGAGCTGGCCCTCCTGACCAGCTTGTTGAGTCTTTTTCTGTCCCGCTCTGTGCTGCTCGGGGCCCAGCAGATGACAGCGTAGAGGAGAGCAGAGGCCACCACAGAGTCATAAAAAGTCTTGAGCAGAGGCCTGAACACTCCAAAGGACCTCAGTCTCCTCAGGAGGTGGAGGCGACTTTGGCCCTTCTTGTACAGGGCGTCAGTATTATGGGACCAGTCCAGTTTATTGTTGAGGTGAACACCCAGGTACTTGAAACTGTCCACAGTCTCTATGTCCTGCCCCTGGATGTTCACCGGTGAGTGAGGTAGTGATCTCCTCCTGAAGTCGATCACCAGCTCCTTTGTCTTACTGGTGTTAAGGCTCAGGTGGTTGCGCCCATACCAGTCCACAAAGTCACTGATGACCGAGCGGTACTCCAGCTTGTTCCCCTCAGACACACAGCCCACAATGGCCGAGTCATCAGAGAACTTCTGGAGATGGCAGCTGTCCGTGTTGTATGTGAAGTTTGAGGTGTATATGGTGAAGAGGAAGGGTGAGAGGACAGTTCCCTGGGCGGGTCCCAGTGCTGCAGACTACCACCTCTGACTCACAGCCGCGCAGCCGCACGTACTGTGGACGGTCAGTGAGGTAGTCGATGGTCCAGGCAGCGAGATGTCCATCAACTCCTGCATCCTCCGGCTTCCCCCGCAGCAGCGCCGGCCTGATGGTGTTGAAGGCGCTGGAGAAGTCAAAGAACATGACTCTCACAGCACTCCCGGCGGTCTCTAGGTGTGTGAGCGCCCGCTGCAGCAAGTAGCGGGTCCAGTGTGGGGCTCACCACAGAGCGGAGGTGGCTGAGAATCACCCTCTCCATGGTCTTCATGAGGTGGAGGTCAAGGCGACTGGTCTGTAGTGGGCCGTTTCCCTGGCGTTTGTTGTTTTGGGAACCGGGACCACGCAGGAGGTCTTCCACAGGACGGGGACCTTCTCCAGGCTGAGGCTCAGGTTGAACATGTAGCAGAGAACCTCACAGAGCTGGTCTGGTCATGTTCTCAGCAGCCTGGGGCAGATACCGTCAGGTCCTGCGGACTTCCTCTGGTTGAGCCGCCTAAGTTCCTCCTCACCTCGTCCGGTGTGATGGAGAGGGGGGAGTGAGTGGGGGACTGGGGAGGACTGCAGGGGGTGGGGGTGGTGGTGGTGGTGGGGGGTAGAGGGGGGCTGGTGCTGGGTTGGGTCCGTGTGAAGGGGGAGGGGGATGTGGCTACTGGCCCGGGGTGGTGTGAAGAGGAGGAGGGGGGTCGGCAGAGGGGCAGAGGGGGTGGGGGGTGAGTCAAACCTGTTGAAGTAACAGTTTAATTCGTCCGCCCAGCGCTGATCACCATCAGCTGTCCCTCTGCCGCTCTGTCCAAAACCAGACATGTTCCTCAGTCCTCTCCACACGCCCCGTACGTTGTTCTGGGCCAGCTGCTCCTCCATCCTCCTCCCATAGTCCTTTTTGGCCCGTCGGATCCTCCATTGGAGCTCCCTCTGGACCCTTTTCTGCTCCTCTCTGTCCCCTGAGTTGAAAGCCCTTTTCTTCTGGTTCAGGAGGGCTTTAAGCTCAGGGGTGACCCAGGGGTGGTTTTTGGAGAAACACCTTACTCTCCTGGTTAGTACAGTGTTCTCCACACAGAAATTAATGTAGTCCGTGATGCAATGGGTCAGGCCATTGATGTCGTCTCCATAAGAGCCGCTGAACATGTCCCAGTCTGTGTTCTGGAAACAGTCCCTCAGACTCTCACAAGCTTCCTGAGTCCAAAGCTTCATAGACCGCTTCTGCACAGGTCCTCTTCGCACCCTGGGAGTGTATTCTGGGAGCAGGTAGACCAGACAGTGGTCTGAGCGTCCAAGCGGGGGGAGGGGGGCGGAGGTGTAATCAAAAAAAGGTAAGGTAGGGTCGGAGCTCTGTAACAGGCAGCCGGCCTCTCCGGCGCCATCTTGAAAGTGTAAAGATGACAAATTAAACCTATAATATTTGAGGCAAGGTTTTTGATTTTTTTTTTTTTTTTTAAATCTTTTCCAGTTACTTTTTTGTATTTTTTTCAGGCTGAGTCTAGACATTTGGCAGAACAAACAAACAGTGTCCAAAAAGAGTGTTATCGACTTGAACGAGATTTGGAGGAGGGATCCAAGCGGCTGGCCATGGCGCACAACGAAATCCGGCGTTTGACAAATGAGTTGGAGTCTGCACAGAAGATTCAGAGGGCCTATGGTGAGCAAAACCATTACAAACATACTGATTGGTTGCTGATTGCAAATCTGTAAAAAACTAAATACCAAATTGTGAGTTAGAGACAAAATACAGCAATCTATCTATCTAATAAAGAGCGACAATCTATCTATATTTAAGTTGGTAATTTTGTCACTTTGATTTTAATTACCAATATTGTCAATATGTCAACAATAAGTCTAATTTTATTAAAACAATAACGTTTGATTACACACACACTACCGTTCAAAAGTTTGGGGTCACGCAGAAAATTTTGTGTTTTCCATGAAAAGTCACTAATTTACCACCATGAGTTGTAAAATGAATATAAAATATGGTCAAGACATTGACAAGGTTAGAAATAATGATTTGTATATGAAATAATTTTTTCCTTCAAACTTTGCTTTCGTCAAAGAATCCTCCATTTGCAGCAATTACAGCATTGCAGACCTTTGGCATTCTCGCTGTTAATTTGTTGAGGTAATCTGGAGAAATTTCACCCCACGCTTCTAGAAGCCCCTCCCACAAGTTGGATTGGCTAGATGAGCACTTCTTGTGTACCATACGGTCAAGCTGTTCCCACAACAGCTCAATGGGGTTTAGATCTGGTGACTGCGCTGGCCACTCTGTTACAGATTCAATACTAGCTCCCTGCTTCTTCTCTAAATAGTTCTTGCACAATTTGGAGGTGTGCTTTGGCTCATTGTCCTGTTGTAGGATGAAATTGGCTCCAATCAAGCACTGTCCACAGGGTATGGCATGGCGTTGCAACATGGAGTGATAGTCTTCCTTATTAAAAATCTCTTTTACCCTGAACAAATCTCTCACCTTACCAGCAACCCCAGACCATCACGTTACCCACATGCTTAACAAATGGTGTCAGGCACTCTTCCAGCATCTTTTCAGTTGTTCTGCATCTCACAAATGTTCCTCTGCGTGATCCAAACACCTTAAACTTCGATTTGTCCATCCATAACACTTTTTTCCAATCTTCCTCTTTCCAATGTCTGTGTTGTTTTGCCCATATTAATCTTTTTCTTTTATTGGCCAGTCTCAGATATGGCTTTTCCTTTGCCACTCTGCCCTGAAGGCCAGCATCCCGAAGTCGCCTCTTCACTGGTTGAGGACCTGTGAGGCGTCTATCTTTCAAACTAGAGACTCTAATGTACTTATCTTCTTGCTCAGTTGTGCAGCAGGGCCTCCCACTTCTCTTTCTATTCTGGTTAGAGCCTTTTTGTGCTGTTCTCTGAAGGGAGTAGTACACAGCGTTGTAGGACATCTTCAGTTTCTTGGCAATTTCTCACATGGAATAGCCTTAATTTCTAAGAAGAAAAGACTTTCGAGTTTCACATGAAAGTTCTCTTTTTCTGGCCATTTTAAGCGTTTAATTAACCTCACAAATGTGCTGCTCCAGATACTCAACCTGCTCAAAGGAAGGTCCGTTTTATAGCTTCTCTAACCAGCTAAACTGTTTTCAGGTGTGCTAACATGATTGCACAAGGGTTTTCTAATCATCCATTAGCCTTCAGACACAATGAGCAAACACATTGTACCATTAGAACACTGGAGTGATAGTTGCTGGGAATGGGCCTCTATACACCTATGTAGATATTGCAAAAAACAGACATTTGCAGCTAGAATAGTCATTTACTGCATTAGCAATGTGTAGAGTGTATTTCTGATTAGTTTAAAGTTATCTTCATTAAAAAAACAGTGCTTTTCTTTCAAAAATAAGGAAATTTCTAAGTGCCCCCAAACTTTTGAACGGTAGTGTAGTCATGGCTTAAAGGAGAATTAATGTTTTTTACAATCTGAGCCTTATTTCGGTAATAAAACAAGTTGTTTTACTCACCCATAGCACTTTGGTGTCATATGGAGCACTTCCGGAGATGTTTTAGATTTGCGATCTCCGTAACGTGAGTTCTCAGGGCACATGTTTGCGGTCTCCAAATAACACAAACTTTAGCACTTTTCAAATCATAGAAGCTCAATGTCTTAGTCTACGCTTTCGTTTGAGTCAAAAGTGGCCTGTAATCCGAGATTTAGCCATAGTTTCGAGTAGATGAGGACGCCAGTGCGCATGTGCGGAATCACATCTTATTTCGCTCTCAGCTCTCGGGACCCAAACATGAAACGCAAAGCTGTAAATTATGGATAAATCTCGGATTACAGGCCACTTTTGACTCAAACGAAAGCGTAGACTAAGACATTGAGCTTCTATGATTTGAAAAGTGCTAAAATTTGTGTTATTTGGAGACCGCTCGGGGCATATATTATATGCCCCGAGCTACGGCTAGAACTCGCGCTACGGCTATCGCAAATCTAAAACATCTCCGGAAGTGCTCCATATGACACCAAAGTGCTATGGGTGAGTAAAACAACTTGTTTTATTACCGAAATAAGGCTCAGATTGTAAAAAAAATTAATTCTCCTTTAATTGTGTAAAGGTATCTATGAATCACATTTAGCATTGTGTTTAGTATTATGGTAACTAAAATAAATAAATAGTAACCATTTAAAAATGTATGAGCAAAGCTCAAGTTCTTTGTCATTTCAGAGCCTGAACTCCAAGCTGCAAAGCATGAAGTGGATGAACTGAGACAGGAAGTTGAACAAATCAAGAAATATGGTAACCTTGTAACCATTTGTAACCATTTGTTTTGTAATATTAATATACCGGTCAAGACCAGGTGTAGTTCCAAGTTTAGTTTCAGTTCTGTTTTGATTTATGTGCAAGCATGAATGTACCCTTAGGTGGTATTTTGTTGGCGTGAAAAAATTTAGAGCCACTGATTCAGTATATTGAATTTATATGAAACATTTGAACTAAATTTAATTATAGGATCCATATAATCTTGAAAAGGAAGACAGCATGCTCACATCTAAAGGCTGAAACTGTTTAAATGTTTGTCCTAAATATAATGTTATTCTGTCCTCCTGCAGAGATGAAGGGTCTGAGAAAAGCCAAAGAGACGAACGACCGTCTGGACTGTCAGATCCAGCGTTTACGAAACAGAGTGCAGACCTTAGAGGCGGAGGGAGGCTCGCAACAGAAGGGGGCGCTGGTGGTTAAAAAATACCTAAATGTTCCTATATCTCTTTTTCACAATATTTCTCATTATAAATTATTTTTCAGAAGAAGTTTCAAACAGTGCAGGTCCAGACTGACCCACCTTCAAAGCCTGAGGAGGTAAGGGCTACATTATTACACTATTTTCTGATCTATGTTATAATGATGTTGGCTAGAATCAACACTGTTGTTGTATTGGTTTCCAGGTCACAGTTCTTCAAACAAAGGTGGAGAAGTTGTATATTGCTCTAGAGGAACAGCATACTAAGGCTGGGGAGGCCAAAGCGTTGAATAAAGTGAGTAGTGACTTAGTTTGTTAAATAGAATAAAACACTGTGAATTTTCTTTCTTGCTCTTGTAATAAGGTTACACTGTGTTGCTTTATTTTATTCTATCCAGACCCTAGAAGCTGAAGTGAATCAAAACAATGAAGTGAACGTAAAGTTACAAGGACAAATTGATTCTCAGATGGAACGATTACTGGAACAAGAATCAGAGGTGGGGGCTACTGCGACACTTGCCTGGCAAATCCAGAATAATATCCTTAGACTTAGACTTACACAAACTTTATTGATCCACAAGGGAAATTATTTGGATACAGTAGCTCATATATAACAGAGGGTAACAAAAAATAGATGGTATAGCAAAAAAGATAGCAATAGACCAGTGTCAAATGAGACATCATTATAAAAAATAAAAATAATAAATGTATATGTACAAGTGTAAATAAAATAGAAAAATAAGTAATAAAATATAAAATAAAATACAAAATCAGCTATATACAAGAGACAAGAACGGCAGTGCAATGATGTGCTGATTGACAGAGCATAAGGTTCTGTTATGATTGAGATTGAGTTGTTGTACAGTTGTAGGGAGTATTATCTGTTACATAAAGGTGAGTTGTTGTACAGTTGTAGGAAGTATTATCCGTTACATAAGGATGAGTTGTTGTAGGGAGTATTATCCATTACATAAGTGTGAGTTGTTCTACAGTTGTAGGGAGTATGATGTGAATGTAGTCCTGTATCTCTCTCTGTTTGTATCCATCTGTATTTTTAGACAGATTCATATCAGTCTGATCCTGACACCCTCTGCTGCATCTCAAGCCCAGTCAAATGTGATCGGGCAGTCAGATTTGTTTTTTTCAGTGACACATGTGAAACAAATTGGTCATTGGTCACCTATCATTTACAAAGAAAATCTAAAATGCAAATGTATGTTATGTGCTTCACACTGATTCTGCCGAAATGTTTTTACTTTATTTTTTTTCAATATGGACGGACCATGCATGTCCCTTATTGGCTAATCCACCTGTCAATCACACCCATTTGAAAACGAGGAGATTCACCATTTTCAATATAACATCTTCTGAACTGAAGAAGCAGCTTGGATGAGCTGCGAAATGTATTTGATCAAAAAACATTTGTCCAGTTGATATATATATATATATATATATATATATATATATATATATATATATATATATATATATATATGAAAATCATAGTTGATTTGACCAACTTTTCACACAGTCTTTAATGGTATTGCTGCATTTTAGATAGAGGCTCTGAAGCTGGAGTTGGAAAATTGTCAAAGGGAAAACAAGCACCTGGAACAAATGTAAGTCAAACACAAATGCAAAATATAGCAGAAAGAAACCATGCAAAGACCAATTACAAATGATAAAAGAAAGATGAATAAGAATTAAATACATGTAACACCATCACAATTACATAATTAATGACTTAAATGTTGATATTAAATGGTAAATGTTATATATTTTTACATACTATATTTTTCATGGGGGTCAAGATTCAAAATCATTCAGTAGCAAAGAGCAGCTACAGAAATAAAAGCTATAAACTTATGCAATATAAATAAATACGAATTCAAGAATGCGTAATTATAACCACAAATAAAATCTAAAAAATATACTTGAATGAAATGTTTCTTTTAAACACAGCACAGAACTATATCAGTCAAGTCTCATCTATCTGATCATTTGTGGATTTAACATCATTCACAGGCAGCTGGATGTGTCAGCCAATTATCAGCAGTCACCAGAAAACCATCAAAATGAAGCAGAAAAGGTAAACAATTATAGAAACATACTTGGACTGTGACTTTTCTGGTGGAGGGTCTGCTTCATGCTTTTCTCCATGGATATGTTATTTGCCCTGAATGTTCCATAGTATGACATTAAAATTAAAATCTGTTTTGCATGTTTTCGGTTAGACGTGTGTGTGTTAGATGTGAACTGCTAGTTTAAATGGCATTCTGTGAAACATTCCTGAAGTCGTAACATCTCCAAGGAAACAAGCAGGTGATGGACTCTCCACCTGAAAAGTTACATACTGTGCCTTTCATGTGGTATGTTAATTTTAAGCAGGACGACTGTGATTCAATGTGCACCAAAGATGTGTGTAAATTACTAAAGAAAGACATCTGTGAAACTTTGAAATCCTTCGACCAAGAACGAAGGTAAAATTAACTTGAAGAAATCAGTCCTCATTTTAATGATTTGCCTTAAAAATGTGTCTGTTTCAGGAAATTCCAGGAGATCAAGGAAAGACTTCAGCTCAAACTGCGTTTTGTTAAACTTAAACTGAGAGATGAGACCAAATGGAGGGATGAGAAGGTGGAGGAGTTAGAGAGAGAGTTGTCCCTGTGCTCAAATGCTTTAACCATGGTAATAACAACAATATACTGTATCCATGGGTTTTAGAGTAGGGGAAAATGATCACTGTTGCCATAGCAAGTAACATTTCAATACTAAATATTCTGTAGTGGAAAAAGTACTCAAACTGGCACCTAGTCAGCTTTCTTTTTATAAACTTTGAAGTCTTTTCACAATTCTAAAGAACATTGTGTTTTCAGTTGTGAACTTTTATGGCAACAGATCATTTTTCATCACTCTTGAAACCAGGAACACGTCCATGCTATATAAACCACTAACAAATATGAAGAAAGAAGGGTTATTAAGATAATCCATTATATTAATGAATTTTCACTTTGATTTTTGTTGTTGGTAAAATGAGTTTACACATTAGAGTTTGTTTGATTTACCTGGTAACATCATTAGTGTGTCTAAAGCATTACTTACTAGTTATATTTAGTTTTAGTACTTTCACATCTTATAGTGTACTTTAAAATACTGTATATTCTGGATACAGCTTGGCCTCAAATTAATAATAATGCATCAGTTTTACATAGCGCTTTTCTGGCTTTTCTTTACAGTTCATTGTTCAGTCACTCCACACTTGGTGGTGGTAAACTACTATTGTAGCCACAGCTGCCCTGGAGCAGGCTGACAGAAGCAAAGTGAGTGATGACCACCACCATCACTCACACACCACTTTCATACTAGGCAATGTGGATGAAGTGTCTTGTCTAAGGACACAATGAGTTTTTTTTTTTTTTGCGTCTGGCGCCCCACTGTGGCACCTGATTTTCCCAGTGGTCTCCTATCCGAGTACTAACCAGGCCCGGCCTTGCTTAGCTTCTGAGATCTGACAGGATCAGGTTTTGATAAGCCGGTTTGACCACAAATATTTCACAAATATAAATTCCCTTAACAGGAAAAGGAATTCAATATGAATGTAATGATGGAAAATGACAAACTCCTTATTGAGAGGAGGCGGCTGGTGCAGGAGCTGAACGAAGAGCTCAACAACAACAAGAAACATGTCCACTTTGCACTTCAAAACAGGTAACAGTCAGCATTTGATCTACAGTAGGCCTATGTCATGCATATCTTTAAGTCATATTTTGTCAAAATCAGGACCGATCTTCTGGAAATGGAGAACAGAACACTGCAAAACAGAATAGTCGACTTGTCCAATCAGATCATGTCGATGGAACGTTCACTACGGAACATACAGTCTCTGAGAGCAGCTGAGGTAAGCAGTGAATCCCCCATCCCCGGTTTCGAAAGTACATTTCTCATTAATTTTTCCCATAAAGTTTCAGGAAAAAAAAGTATATCAAAAGTTCAAAAGCTTTTTCAAGCATAATCATCTCTATGGTAACTAATGACCACAAGGCCAATCATTTTATTTAAAATCTGTTTGTGAAACTTTCCGAATCTTGCATTTGAAATGTGCTTTTTGGATTTAAAACAACCGAGTTATGGATATTAATTACCATGTAGCTGGTTAGCCTGCATGATGTCTTTGAATTCTTGATACTGAAATTTTTCAAAAGTCTATTTTATTTTTTCCAGAGTGGATTTCAGAGTGGGCAGTACTGTTGAGCAAATGTATCTATTTATTTGTCATAATTAATTCATGTGTTTAATCAGCTCTTGTTTTGATTATACTGTATAAACAGATGGACAATATGAAAGGATGGATGTTGTTAGTGCACTCAGTTTTTTGGAAAAAATCAGAGGGGGCTTGCATCTCCACAAACCTTACTCCTGCTTGTTCTGGAAGAGGCTTCTCTGACTTTTTCCATGGGAATGTTGTTCCTTTGCCTATAATAATGAACAGTATGGCATAAAACATGTCTATCTCCAGTGAAATGTTCTTAAGTATTGTTTAACTTTCTATTTCCATGGAATAATGCTGTCTACCTTTAGAATTTTACATATGTTAACACTTTAAACTGTACCATGAAATTTGCTAATCTGATCTAATTTGGATATAGTCACTATTTTAATTTTGCATATCTTCTAAATAACTATTTGAGTATGACGAGAGACAATACAGTATTGCCAACCTCTATTGGCATTGTTCACCATGATTCACCTTGCAATCTCAGTCATACAATTGAAATAATCCTGTCACTCTGTGATATGTCATAAACTAGACACATTTGCTTCCCATTAGGAGCTGAAGAATACCTGTGATCTTCGAAAGATGCTAACTCAACTTCCTGCACAGACCTCCAGGTTAGTCTGTTCCTTCAGGTTGGCACTCCTGACCAAAGTCCAGACCTTATGCCCCAAACAGATTACCCCAGTAACACTAAGGATGGGTCAAGTGAAGAGGACAAGTGCCTTAACCAAACTATTTTACCTTTATGGCTAACAACCACAGCTGTTAAAGAGGTTGCATGTGTGAGGTACTTTTTCAGATCAGAGATTCAGTCATATTTTTACGTTTACATACTTACCTGTGAAAAGTTTAGTTACTTGAGGTTGAACTTAACACGCCCACAACTGCCATAACAGCCCTTCTTTCAATTACAATATTTAAACACTTAATGGGTGAATTGGATAAGGAATGAAGTAATATCTTTAATTAAAAGATTACATTTTATTAATAACGTTTTATCCAGGATGAGAATGACAGTAGCATCACTGCATTTTAGTGTTGTAAATGTGTACAGATTCTGCTAAATTTTAAAGGTGTACTGTGCAACATTTCTGGTGGGAGATCCAACCTCTTGTTCTATGGAGGTATTATTGCGTAGCCTGGGGTCCTCCACAGAAAGTATTTTCTTTATTTGACAAAATACATACACTACCAGTTAAAATCAGGGTCAAGAAATGCCCAAGGGTGGTTATTTTTATAATTATTTTATTACCGAGTTTTGACTTATTTTGAGTTTTAATTATTGTTGGTGACATTGGATATGTGGGTACATTCACATCATGCCATCAGGTGTTTTGAAACTTTTGACTGGTAGTGTACATATATTCACATTGAAATACTTGCATTCTTACTGTGCAGGGTCACTTCTCCACATACATATCTGACCAGTAACTTGGCCTGGTTGTCTTTACTAAGACACTGTGTAAAATTGCCAACAAAGCAATAACATCACCATGGAGCAGTGGTGATCATACACTGATGAATGAATTTCAAATAACTTCATGAATGTTGATGCAGTTATTTTGAATTAGCTTTTCTGATGTTGACATTTCCTTTTCTTCAGTTTGCTGTTACCTGATGTGACCTGTGAGGGGTGTAGTTCGCTGGAGGGTGCAGAGACATGGTCGCCGTGCTCTAGTTTAGCTCGATCTGGAGAGATGGGCTACCTCAACCTCAACTCCACCCACAGTCACTCGCTCCTCAACACCCCTGACTCATAAAACTAGCCTCTTGGCTAATTCTGGCATGTTAAACAGTTACTGTTGGTCAACTTGCACTGTCCGCTATAAATAAATACAAAAAAAATAAAAAATAACACAATTTATTTTGAACTGTCTACATTCAAACTATCAAAAAAATAAATACAAGAATGGTTAAAAAGAAAACACAGTACCCCTGCTTTACAAACAGCTAGTGCTAAACAATTTGATAAAATATTTTATTTTATGGCACTAAAATGAAATCTTACAAATTGGTAAAGTGTTTGTGTTGTTATGACAGAAGGGGAGACCAGGGTATGTTGTCACACTAGTTAAGTTCTCACACTGCATGTAGGGCTGTTTATAAAAATAAACCACCCACATCAATGGTTAATGTTCACATATTAACAAGGAGATTTCTCTAGTCACACTGAATACATTTTACAACAGAGTGCGCTCTAAAACACACTTTACAGGATTTGGTGGATTTGGTACAAACAATTATTGTATATCCTAAGATAGAAAATACAATCCTCATAAAAAAAATATATGACAACTTGGATGTCATATATTTGACATTGAATATGGAGCATATTTTCAGCCATCCAAGCCTGTGTTTGAACTTATAACTGTGTGTGTGTGTGTGTGTGTGTGTGTGTGTGTGTGTGTGAGATGTTGCTTTTTCATTTGGTACATATATATAGAAAGAAAGAAAGAAAGCTATGCTATATACTGGATATTATTACTTGTAAAAAGTAATGGGTATCACATTTATTTTGATACCCATTGATTAAAAGACAGTAACAATAGAATGTAATTTTCAGCTGAAAATACAGTTTGTTTAATGTTACCATGTGGTGTTATACTACTTCTAATATAGAGACCTCATTCAAGTTTTAGTTTCATACGTGACAGTTTCACAGCAACATGAAACAGCAACCACAGCAGCCACTCTGAGGATGACTACAAGCGAGCAGATCTTGGTCTGATTGATCTATTAAAAAAATAAATACATCAGAAGATTAGATGAATCTCAATGGACAGTTATCAGGGTATCAACACTATTCTTTGTATGAGTACTTGTAAATATAATGGTAAAAGGAGAAATTCAATTTGTCAACTGGACAAAGTTTATTTGGTTCTGGTTAGAGTGCTGATGGACACTGCTTATATCTAGCTGCAGGGAGGAGCTAACTACAGAACTGACGAAGCAACTCGGATGAGCTGCGAAACGTTTTCGACCAAATAAACTTTGTCCAGTTGACAAATTGAATTTCTCCTTTACCATGGGTTCTACCTGGACGAGGGATTCTTCACACATCTTGTAAATATAATGTACAAATGTTTATATATTTTTATTAAATCTTGTTTCTATCAAAATATGTGTATATAACTATTTTCATATTTTTAGATACCCTATTTTATTTTCCTGTAATTTAAAATGTAAAACCTACAGTGTTCATACTTTGTAGCTGTTGTCATCAATATTCCCTGGGAGTGTGAAGCTAGGGCAGTGAAAGCACTACTCTTAGAAGCTCTGTTACTCAAGTTAGACTGAACCAGGGGTGAATCTAGACCTTAAAAATATGTTCAGCACCCCCCTAAAATTAAGAGTTCTTTCTCATTTTATTGAGCTGACTGTTTTCTTAGTCTGAGAGGATGTCAAACTTCAGTATCTGCGCTGTCATTCTCTTTTTTTTTTTTTTTTTTTTTTAAATTTCAAAACTACACTGTAATATATAATAGTATAGACATAAACAATAACAAAGTTCGAGGCTTAAGAGTTCAAATACACAGGGCTCAGCATGCGTTATACAAATAGAGTATTGCCAATGCAATTACAGATTATATTTTAAATTCCAAACAAAGTGGTTTTGTTTTCATGGCTTTTGGATTTGTGCAATAATTTAGAGAGTTTATATAAGTGGACAAGAGGGACTGAAATACAACAAATTTGGGTTTCTGGCTTGAAAAAATAAAGCAATGAATATGAAATTTTGATAGGATGAGGAACAATTTCAACACATATCTTTTTTTTCACAGGAACACCAAAAAGTACATATTTTATATTGAATTGTAGATTTGCATCAAGCTTTCTATTCACAAACAGAAGTATGTCATTCCAAAAGATTTGAGTATATGAGCATTCCCAAAACGTATGAATAACTGTTTCTTCAACACTATGACAAAAAGAGCAGAGATGAGCTACATTTAAAGGGACAGTGTGTAAGATTTTTACCCATTAATTACATAAATTGAAGATACCCATTCAAAAATACATTGTTTTCCAAGCCTTTTCACTTCCATCATGAAATCAAAGTATTCTTTTGGACTTAGATATAGTCACATAAAAGGGGGATCTTCCCCATATTAGAGGCAGCCATTTTGAATACGAGAGCCGCAGAAGGACATTTGGGCTCATCCTTTGCCTAGGCTCCTGCTAGCAGCTGCTCAGCCGCGCTGCCTGAGGGAGCGGAGGAGAGAAGGAGAGAAAGGGAAGGGGAGGGGGGAGCCTCGTGGTGTTGGGTAAACAAGACAGGCTGCTGTATCACACGTCGTAATAACACGTGTTTTGGACTAAATTGTTTTACTGGATTTTATTCGCTGGATCCTTACGGACAGATTGAGAGCAAGTTTATGGTGAAATACAGAGTTTGACCTGTCCAGAGCCTTCAAAGGTAAGCTAAGTAACAAACCTCGTTTTGTGCTTTTCTGTATAAAAGCCCCATGTGCTCGGGGAGTGATTGTTGTGCAGGGAAATGAATTGCATAGTCAAAAAGAGGAGACTGTAAGGTTTCATTTGATGTGTAGAGTGTCATGCTACACGATCAGGAATGTGTGTTTTCATGCGTTTTTCATGCTTTTTATTTATACCGTTGTTGTCGGCGAGAGTTCGCACAGCGCCGGGTGCGCGCGGCTACGCGAGCTGTCTGCGTTACGGCGCGCCCGGGTGACCCTCGAGGTCTGCCGTAGCCAAAAGAGGAAGTGGAATAGCTACTATCCACCTATGCGCCACGAATCCTACACACTGTACCTTTAAGCGAAATTTTGAGATTACAGCATTAACAGGGTGACATCTATGTAGGATTTTTAGGCATATCTCACAAGTCTTGTTCGTTACAAAATATTTTCTCGGCAAAAGCCAAACGTTCCAATTAATGTCCGTAAAAGTATTATTCCAACTAAAGACCGAAGCTGGTCTGCTGACAGACTCCCTTATGATAAGTTATCTTATACATTTGTTATTAGTTTTAAAGCTTAAAAACTGGTCTGAGTTACCAATAAACAACTCCGTCCTAGCAGGAGCATCATTGGGATCGTGGACGTAAGTGGACATTAACATTTTCACTCCAGAAGGAATGGCATCAAAAACTATAGACCCCTTTACTGTTAGTAAACAAACGTGACGCCACTGGCATGCGCGCGCATGCCCGACTCAGAAGCAACCATGGCGGACCATAGCGGAGTATCTGTACTATAGGGAAAGCTACATTCAAGAGCTCACGTTGAACAACGGGGTTTGACTACCAGATCCTTATGCGATCACGGAGTGGCAGTACGACCGCAGAAAGTGGCCAGATTTACAGTGGCCAGATATCCACTGTTATTTAGTCGAGAAGCCCAGCGTGTATACAAGAGAGAAAGTGCACGCATACAAATCCATGGATGCCTACCAGTTTGCCATGTGTGGCCATGTACAGGAGGTAAAATACCACGATATCGATGGGGAGTTTCTCCGTAGTATCTTCCTTCCTACTAACGGCTTTCCCAGTCGGCTTCTCCGCCACGGCCTGGGAGCTGACATCGCGCCGTCCGCCCGGGGGTGAGCAAAGCTCGCGGGGAAAAGAGAAAGCGTCCCCCCTCAGCCGGGATACCGGGAGGAGGGGAAAAGCCAAAATAATCTAAAAAGTTCAAAGAAAAAACGAGAAAAAAAACCCCACCAAACCAAAGACAGCCCTAGGGAGCTCACCACACATACGACCGTGTACAATGCTTGGGCTGTCATCGACAAGATACATTCTGACCGCCAACTGCACTTGCGTTGCGGGGTAAGTAACATACTACGGCTTAATTCATGAGTCACAGATGTGATCTCAGTCATGTCAAATGCCATTTATGATGGTCATGCGAAAACTTAGCATGCATTTTAACAAAGTTATTCATGTTCGTTTACATGTGTCTGTAGTAGAGGTTACCCGGTTAATGTCTTTGCGGTGTCCTGTGCTTGCTAGTTAATCAGCATGAGTAAACACCATTCAACACCTGGGCAAATTACCCTAAACAAGCAGCAGGTGTTCACTTGTGTGTATGTAAGTTGAATGGTATGAACTATCATTTATTCCATCTGTTTCTCTTCATTTGAGTTCTTCTCTTCTATATCTTCGCTTGGGGTTTTATGGCAGCAGTGGCTTTTTTTGAGTCGGAACTGCGCGCGCATTCAGTGATGACGTAGCTTTGAGACTGGTCTATTGCATATTGTTTTCTGTCGCTCTCTCTGCCAACATGTCTCTCCCCATCTGTGGCGTACGCCAGCGCGAACTGTCAGCCAATAGTGATGCGTATCTCCGCTCTAAGACCCGCCTTTTAACCAATAGCGATGCGTATCTCCGTCTGATTGGTCAGAATCACGTTGCACATACGCAGATGAAGCGCTCGCTTTTGTAGCCTTTTTTGTTTTGTTTTTTTCCTTGTTTTTTTTTTCTTTTTCTTGAGTTTTTTTTTGTCTGTCTTTGCTAATGTATGCATTACAGTATGTCATTATGGTAACTACTGAACACGCCCCCAATAGAGATGCATGTAGAACACCCCCAGCGCGATATCACAGCAAAAATAATACAGTATCAAGATTCTAGCTTTTCCAATAATATCCAATAAGAAGCGTTCTCTGCATTCTCCAAATAAAGACTACAGATACAGGATATTGTAGTAAATGTCCTGTATCTGTAATCAGAGGGCCAGAGTTCGCCCTATTCTCTCAGGCCAATACGGAGACATTGATGCATGCTTTTGTCACCAGCCGTATAGACTACTGTAATGCCCTGCTCTCTGGTCTTCCCAAAAAGAGTATTTCAGGTTTGCAATTATTACAAAATTCAGCAGCACGTGTCCTGACTAGGACGAGGGCGGGATCACATTAGACCGGTCTTAAAATCTCTGCATTGGCTCCCTGTGAGTTTCAGGATAGATTTTAAAGTTCTTTTACTGGTTTTTAAATGTCTTAAAGGGATATGCCACCCCCAGGTCAAATTTGGGCATCTCCCCACAGTCCAGAGACTAAAATAAGTGGTGGAAAGCGTTTTCCTGCTCACCCAGCCATTGTCCGAGTCTGTCGCCACTGACCGCCGCGGTATCTGCAGCTCCTCCGCCTTAGACTGGAGTCTAACGTCGCCAGAGAAAGATTTCGGCCAAAAGGAATTAATTTGCTCGATGCGTTTCCCAATTACTTTCTGTGTAGTGCGCATTCATATCGAGTGCAAATAAATGTGCAAATCAACACGGAGAGCTTGACTTGGTCATTTTGGGTGGGAACTATTTTCCAGTGCGGAGGAATACAGCCGAATCACGCAGCACGCTGCCAGGGGAATCCCAGTTACGCACCGGGAAGGGAGTTCCCCTGTTGCACAACGTGGTGCGTGATTCGGCTGTATTCTTCCGCACTGGAAAATAGTTCCCACCCAAAATGACCAAGGCAAGCTCTCCGTGTTGATTTGCACATTTATTTGCACTCGATATGAATGCGCACTACACAGAAAGTAATTGGGAAACGCATCGAGCAAATTAATTCCTTTTGGCCGAAATCTTTCTCTGGCGACGTTAGACTCCAGTCTAAGGCGGAGGAGCTGCAGATACCGCGGCGGTCAGTGGTGACAGACTCGGACAATGGCTGGGTGAGCAGGAAAACGCTTTCCACCACTTATTTTAGTCTCTGGACTGTGGGGAGATGCCCAAATTTGACCTGGGGGTGGCATATCCCTTTAATGGTCTTGGGCCTTCCTATCTTTCAGAACTGCTTTCCCCTTACGAACCTTCACGGGCCCTGTGCTCCTCCGGCAGCAGGCTCCTGGTCATTCCTAAAGTCAGGACACACACTCACGGAGAGGCGTCTTTTCAGTACTACGGCCCTCGTCTATGGAACTGCCTGCCGGAGGACCTCAGGGCTGCAGAGAACGTTCATGTTTTTAACTCATTCACTGCCGGCCTGTTTTCAGAATTCTATCCCCCAGAGTGCCACAGGTTTCAGTAGAATTTCACTGATTTTCCAAGACCCACAGAATACTGAGTTCTTTGACTATATAAACATGGGACACATCAAAATAAAGTGTCGACTCTCTTCTTTCACCTGGAAAAAAAATTATGTTTCTAACCTTTTCGGTTCTCAAATAACTGATAGTAGAACATAGGGAAGTTTCAGCAAAAACACTGGTTTTTGAGCAAGAAATGGAGAAAACGACCGTTTAGTTCAGAGAAGGATTTCGAGCAGATCAGTGACTTTGACATCAATATTTATTGATTTAGTGACACCTCAAACATCTAAAATAACAGAGAAAGAGATTTTTGATGACAAAGTACATTTTTTATTTACAAATATAAGAATATAAGGCTCTGTGAATTGAAAATTCGTTCAAATCAATAGTGCCAAGAGATGTTTACAGGATATAATATCTTTTCCTATAAAATAGAACTTTGTTGAGGCTTTGTCTGAGGCCCAGAGTACAGACCCATAATAAAAACTAATACACACACACACACACATATATATGTACATACACACAAGCCCATGCATAAACCTTTACACACACACAGCTACACACGCGCACGCACACGCGCGCCCGCACGCACACACGCACGCACACACACACACACACACACACACACACACACACACACACACACACACACACAACTTCATTCATTACAATTACCATACACTGCTCACTGCTCCAAGTCAGTAAACTTCTTCTTTGGAGCTGTCGTAGTTCTGAGGAGACTCCCTGGTCCGTGCAGCGCACACAGGACACGCCCCCTCCTCGGGCACAGCAGATCTCTGCTCAGACCTCGCTGCTTGATCCGGCTTGTCTCTGCGATCCTCTGATCCAGGATCCTGGGTCCCAAGAGCAATCTGATCGCTCCATAGGCGCTGATCAACAGTTGTCTGCTTTTCCGGGTTCCCTGGCCTCGCCATCTTACTACTCTGGCCAATACACCATACACACGCTGCACTCCTCCTTTCTTCCCCGGCTCTGATCGGCTAATAATGATACAACATCGCCATCTACAGGTTGAGAGATTTGAATTACACCTCAAAAGTTGCTCCAGGCCGTAACCTAGCAACCCCCGCTGAAAAAAGCAATTGACGTCTATAGACGTCACGGCACTCAACGGTTGGATTCGAGGGGACGTCAATAGACGTCTCCGGCATTGAATGAGTTAAGAGTGGGCTCAAGACTCACCTGTTTAGCTTGGCCTTTGATTGACTTCCGTCGTCTGTTTGCTTGTCTTTTATTTGTTTGTTTGCTTGTATATCTGTTTGTTCGTCTGCTTGTTTGTCTGTTTTTTTTGTTGCTGTTGTTGTTGCTGTTGTTGATTTGTTGTTGTTGTTGCTGTTCCTGTTGTTGCTGCTGCTGCTGTTGTTGTTGCTGCTGTTGTTGCTGTTCCTGTTGTTGTTGCTGTTCCTGTTGTTGCTGTTCCTGTTGTTGCTGTTCCTGTTGTTGTTGCTGTTGTTCCTGTTCCTGTTGTTGTTCCTGTTGTTGTTCCTGTTGTTGCTGTTGTTGTTGTTGCTGCTGCTGCTGTTGTTGTTGCTGTTGTTGCTGTTCCTGTTGTTGCTATTCCTGTTGTTGCTGTTGTTGTTTTTGTTGTTGTTGTTGCTTTTGTTGTTGTTGCTTTTGTTGTTGTTGCTGTCGTTGTTGCTGCTCTTGTTGTTGCTGTTGCTGCTGTTGTTGTTGCTGCTGTTGCTGTTGTTGTTGTTGCTGTTGTTGTTGTTGCTGTTGTTGTTGCTGTTGTTGCTGTTGTTGTTGCTGTTGTTGCTTTTGTTCTTGTTGCTTTTGTTGTTGTTGCTGTTCCTGTTGTTATTGTTGTTGTTGCTGTTGTTACTGTTGTTGCTGTTGTTGTTGCTGTTGTTGGTGCTGTTGTTTCTGTCATTGTTGCTGTTGTTGCTGTTGTTACTGTTGTTGCTGTTGTTGCTGTTGTTGTTGTTGCTGTTGTTCCTGGTGGTGTTGCTGCTTTTGTTGCTGTTGTTGTTGCTGCTGTTCCTGTTTTTTTTTTTTCCTTGCGGCACGGTGGCTGAGTGGCTAGCACTCATGCTTCACAGCAAGAAGGTTTGGGTTGCCCGGGCCTTTCTGTGTGGAGACTGCATGTTGTCCCCGTGTCTGGGTGGGTTTCCTCCGGGCACTCCGGTTTCCCCCACCAACCTAAACATGCGCCATAGGTAACCTGAGGGGTATTCCACGAAAGCTACTAAGCGCAAAGCCCGGCTTTATTCGTCAGTTGGCACTAGTTTAAGTGAGAGTTCGGTTCCACGACGCTCGCTAAACTTAGTTCCCGCTGAGTTACTGGGGCAACATGGTCTTAGCAGATAGTCTGGTCGCGGGGAGGCTAAAGTTGTGTCTTAGTTAGGCCGTGTCGCAGAGAATACGTACCTGACGTAAACAGAGTGTCAAACACACAGTTCCGCACACCTCCCCGCATGAATATCTGTGTGGTCCGAAAACAACATCAGCAAAAAAACAAATTACCTTACGTTCTTGGTTCTTGACAATTCTCCGGTAATCTAAACATATGCTTTACGACATTAACATATAGAAGAATTCCAGTGCTATCCCAGAGAATAGCTGTGGTCGAGTGGTTATGTGCTTTGTCTCTCGAATGGGCGGGCCAGGTTTGATTCCCGCTATTGACGTCAAAGTTGAGTTTAATTTTCACGCATTTATATTTGCAACATATTACAGAAATGGAAATGAATTTAACCTACAGGTTACAGGTAAACCTTTACTTTTAAAACAAAATGTAGCCAAATAACAGGCACACTCCATGATGCAACATTTCAATGATTCAACAAATTTGCTTCAGAGATGCTGTGCAAGCCTCTTTAATGAAATCCTATTTATCAATTTCCATCAATAGGCATACAACAATAAAAGACATTAGGTATGACATTCTGGTGTGAGGCCACTGCTGGAGGACTGCTGAGGGTCAGGCAAGGCACTGCTGGAGGACTACTGAGGGTCAGGCAAGGCACTGCTGGAGGACTGCTGAGGAGGGTCCAGCAAGTGTACGTTATCTTCAGTAACTAGAACACAAGCATACTATTAAAATATACAAATGCTTGGATGACAGCTCAGGCAAGCAGTAGCCTAGAAAATACCTTGAATATACTCTTCACAAGAACTCGCAGGAAGGATCTTTGATGGGGTCCCTCCTTCAATTACCTCCACCAGTGGGTGACCCCGGTTTAGGGCCAGTGCCAGCTCCTCTGCAGGTGAAGGATTTTGAGGGGGGCTCCCACCTCCTGTGGCTTGGTAGCTACTGTTCATTTTAAATTAAATTAAGGTACCATTTCAACAGTATTACTAATTCCACTGAATAATATTAATATTAGCCTACTTACCACTCTGCAAAATGTTATTATGCTTTGTCTTTACCAGCAAAACAGTCCTCTTCACATTATTCCTGCTCAAAGACAAGATAACACAATTTAACGTATTAGTTGGAGCAAATACTTTTACACAGTAAAAATAAATTACAACTGACAAGACTGCTATACAAATATATAATAATTATGCCATCAACTGCCTACCATGAGTATCGAACTCACAAAATATCCCGCACCCCAGACGGCAACTTTACCCCTGCGCCACAGATCAACACTGATATAGATGGTGAAAAACAGACTTAAAAAACTCAAACTCAAACTTAAAAAGCACTGTTATAGGACTTAACTTACGTATTTAATCGTTCGGCGAGCTTCTGCCACGCCATGTCTCTGGCCTTGGTTATTGCAAATGTGTTGTAGAGTTCCAAAAGCAACTTCTGTTCTGATGCGCTGAAATAATCGGCCCGAATCTTCGACATGATCGCGTTTTCGACAGTCGCTTGTTCAGGGCTTCTTACCTTCCCCGTGGACGCGCGGAGGCCCGGCCTGATTAGGCCAGACTGAGCTTAGCTCTGACTAGGCGCAGCTGAAACGCGTTTGTGGAACGGGTTCAAGCTTTTGTCTAAGTTGTGTCTCAGCCAGGCGAGAACTTAGCACTTAGTCGCGGCTACGTTTAGCCACGTTCGTGGAATACCCCTCAGCTTAGGGCCTGACCAAAGCCTAAATAACAAAACAAAATCATGGGGATGGTCCCCAGGTCAAATATAGAAACAACTTCTCCTGTGCGAGATCAATAAAGGTCAATCTTCTAATCCTTGACCACTGTAAGGCGCTTTGTGTTACAATTTTGTATGAAAAGCGCCTTATAAATATTGTTTGATTGATTGATTGATTGATAAATCTAAAAGTCTGATTACATTATGTCATTGGATAATGTTTGCCTGGAAGAATCCATGACTCATCGCTGTACCAGCGGTGAGTCTGGTAACGCTTGGTCCAGAATGAGCTGCGGTTGCGCGTAGACAGACAGCTAAGTGAACCAATCAGAGTTTGCGCCATCTTTATTCAAAACTGAGGAGGAACTTCCGCTGCCTAAGAGTGACTTTGCGGGCAAAGGCGGGTGCACTAACGTCACCATCTTTGAACGAATCAGAATCGCGGAGTCCGTTTTTAACCAGAGGAGCGAGGGTGGAGCGAGGGTGTCCAAATGGTATCGTGCTGTATAGGAAATACAGAGAGATATCATTTGGCTGGCCAGGTAAGGATAATGTCTGTTTTGGATGTGATTTAAACAATTTCAAAAGCAAAATTAAACATCAAATATCCTGGTTTAGGCTGATACTTGGTTCTTGTTTGTTATATCAGTTCTAGTGTAAGTTAGGATTGCATTTCTCTGTAATAGAAATCTTAACACAGTGTAGCCTTACACTGATGCCAGTTTAGTATTCATGTGAAAAGATTTTTCACTAGTCCTTATAAAGTTGCCTTTGTCTCTGTTCAGTTTGGTTTAGTAACATCAAATACACATTTTCTGGAATGGTATTTTTATTAAATTATTTTTAAAAAAGAAAGTAGAGGGTTGCTGCAACAGTTACGCAAGAAAGAGAGGGAACCTGTTTCACAAGAAAGCCAACAACGGATGTTTACAACTATTATCAACTAAGACAGTTACTATAGGGCCAATAATGGTCCATATAATAACTCACTTTATTCATCAGTTCGTAACGGCCAAAATCAAAATGAAAACCAGAATCTAGCCCTGCACCTGCTTGTCACCCTGGAGATATTACTAATTAGTTTGGAACGTTCCACAGTATGACTATTTAAACTTCACCTTTCCATCTTGCATGTTTTTATTGCTAAAATACATGCATGAGCAGGGCTGCCTCTTCACAGATCTAACTTATTACATGCATGACCTGCTCATCTCCACATAGATAACTTTAATGCTATACTGAGGAACATTCCAGGCAAAACAATAAGCAGGGCTCTCAAGTTTTGAGCAGGGTCGTGCGTGTGACTGCAATTTCCGAGGACCGGGGGGTGCGAGTGAACAATTTTGGGCGCTTGAATTGCGTGAGAAATGCCGTGTGAATTGCGTGCTGAGAGCCCTGTTTGTCTAAAGAGCAAACTTTAACTACAAAGCAACTAATGACAGTTATATAAATGAAGTTATTACCTGATGGTTCTCAGTTTGTTTTATCATCACCGCACTTTGTCAGTGCGCGCTGAGAGGGGCGGGGAGGAGCGGGACATTTTTAACGGATTCATGTAAGAATCCGTCTCACCGCGTCTCACCGCGGGCAGTTCGGCTCTAGGCCGCGCGTATTCCGCGCGTAAGCCGTCGGGGGGGGGACACGTTACGCACAGACGGAGACACCGGGACCGGAGTCGGTGCGTCTCAGAGGAGACGTGGCACCGGGACTGAGGCTCAGGACGTGCCCGGGGGACAGCGTGTCTGCTCCGGCCTCCGCTCGGACCGCATCAGGAGCAGACGCGCCGTCCCCCCCTCCCCCTGCTCCCCCGGAGCAGGGGGAGGGGGCGGCGCTGAAAACGCGCGGAGCCTGCATAAACTAAGCCACACAGACCGATTTTCTGGGCACAAAAAAATAAAAAATAAAAAAAATAACACAAATCAGCGTGAGAAATGCCATGTGTGGCGTGTGCGCGTGTGAATACGTCGAATTGCGTGTGTCACACTCTCAATGCGTGAGACTTGAGAGCCCTGCAATAAGAACTGCACGGAGACAAGCAGATGAAAGTTACACAGGGCACCTTAAAGCACTTTGTGTGTAATCATGTACTGGTCCTATAGGGCAGACAGTGAGCAGACATTAAGGAGAGTAATATAGTAGTAGGCTGATAAACATGGTATGAAGTACGGATGGACTCTACCCTTTTGTTTTATATTTGGTACAGTATTGAGATGTTCTCCAATATTTAACACAGTTCCAGTGTCAGTGCTTCACAGTTTGTTCGGACTGGTGTAGTGAGTTCAAATGGAAATAGAAGAAAGATAAATGAAGCCTTGAGGATTTGGATGCATGTTACATAATCATTAAAGCCAGAGAAATACACTACCAGTCAGAAGTTTGTTGTTTGTTTGTACACATTCAAGTCCAAACTCATTCAAATGTTTTTTTTTTTTTTACATTTTATCTACATATATAAGACATCAAATATATGAGGTAAGATATATAGAATTATGTAGCAAAGAAGAAAATATAAATAATATTCTTTTTTAAATAGGTTATATTCAAATTCTGCTTTGTCAAAAAAAAAATTCAACTTTTTGTTTACGACATAATTCCATATACGTCTTTTTATATATTTGTTGTCTTCTGTATGTATATAAAATGTAGAAAGCGGTAAAAATAAAGAAAAGTGAATGAAAAGGTGTTTCCAAACTTTTGACTGGTAGTGTACATTTTTATATAAATTTTTTCACAGGAGTGACAAGTTATTTGTGAATTTTACTGACAATTTTATTTAAATCTGTGTACCTTTTATAATAGCTATTAAAATTTTGGTATCAATACTGGCTAAACAGTCCACAACAAGAACAAATATTGAAAATTACCGAACCAGCCTTATAGTGCATTTGACAGATTAATATATTTTTCTATTATTTGATTTGGTGGGATAGTACCTGAGGTTAAGTGGCAGTTTGTGTAGAAATGTAGATGTAGTTGAAAAATACAGGATGTAGCTGTGACTTCTAAAACATTTACAAACCTACAAACCTTTGTAGTCTAACCGGTCATATGCACAGAAAAAAACTGATTCCTTTGAACACACAACATAGTTAACAACAAAAACACAATTTTGGACAAAAAAGTAGGAACAAAATCTATTTCAAAAGACCTCTGTAAAACTCAACATTGTATGACTCAGTGCATTTGTTTACTTTTACTGAGGTAACAAAGACATTTAAATTTGCAGACGCAGAGAACATTTAGCAAATAAATTATGCAACTTACTTCTTGCCATTACTACAAGTGCAAGTAAAAGTGCAACAAACAAAGGAATTGAAAGGAAGAGGGGACTTGGGTGTCACACATGGGCTACTGTGGTAATTTGGCAACAACAAAATTATTCATTATTAAACTACTGTAAATTTCTATTGATACTTTGCAGCAGATCTCATCAACATTCCCTGGGGGGTGTCGCTAACTGAAGGCTCTACTCTATCTGAAGCGCTGTTAGTCAAGTTAAACTTTAATCTGAGCTTTAACACAATCTGACCATAAAGAACTGACTTAGCTGTAACTACAACAGTTGAGCTGATTTGTGCTGTTTAAGTCTCTAACTCACAAAATTACTAACTAACTAGCATTATTAGTTTCACTCTCACCTTTTGGTTGAAAATCAAACACCTGAACAGGACCATGATCATGTGCTGTTTAAACCCATTTTGTAGGCCCATTTTTTCTTGAGTTTTTTGACAATCGTAACATTTTTTTTTTGTCAGTGTTTGCTAATGTTACATTGTTTCACCATGGTAACTGCTGAACATTCCACCATAGAGATACATGTAGAACACCCTCAGCGTGACGTCACTGCAAAATATCAATTGGCAACATTTGATTTACTAATTAAATCTTCCATTCTCCATGGAGCTGGTTTTTTCGAGGGATATTTCATTAAATTGAATAAAACTACCATGAAGACTCCACCAGAAAAGCTACAATGTGCAGCTGTGCATTTTAGATTTGTTTCATTTGTTTCTTTTATTCTTCAGCTAAGTGTCTCTATCAAAGACTGATTATTTTTATTTAGCTGTAAAAAGATAACTATGAAGAATTTTTACAATATATTTAACTGTTAGCCATTCACAAAAGCTGCTGTCTATTCTACAAAACTTGCTAACCTTATAGCTTTGCAATTGCAGACTTTTCTCAAGTGAAGTAATAATTCTTATTTTTATTTTGAACAGATTTTATTTTAAAAGAAATTAGACATATTATATTATATTATATTAAAATTCTGAATTAGTAATTTTTGAGTAGTAGTAATATAAGTTGTATAATACAGAAATTTGCACATTCTGTATTTTGTCAGACAAGACACCAATGACTTATGTTTCTGTCAGCTTACTTCTTCGTTGTTTTTGTGAAATATTTTTGCAATGTACGGTAAAGAAATGCGCAACTTCCTGTAAAGTTAGCTTTTCTGGTCTTGCGTGACTGCCAGTTTCTCGTCTCTGAAGATTACATCACTTTTTGCACAGTATAGCATTAAACCTACTCACCTTGCAAGTCAGTTTAAAAAAAATCCCCGAAAAGCATGCGGCTTTACACCGGGCTCACCTCACCACAGAAACTACCTGTAACCTAACCAGCTTGTACCCATGGAGATGGAAAAGTCATACTGTGGAATGTTCTCTAACATCATCATGGTGAAGAGCAGTTGGCTGGCCCTCCACTGGAAAAGTTATATACTGTCCGATTAATTATTATGCACTTGGAGTACCTTAATAGTTTCCAGCTACACAATAGTAAACAATAGCAATGCCCCTGATAAGTAGCAGTGAGTGTCCACACAGTGCAAAATACTTTTATCACCCTTACATTTAATTATTTATCCTGAGGTTTCCATAGTCTTTAGGTGCCCACAGTAGCCTCTTCACTCGTATGTCAGTCCTGTATCCGATATCGTCATCCCAGCAGTATTCAGGGGAGAGCAGTCTACTTGGTTTATTCAGCCAAAAATATTTATTAAGATGGCTTTCATCATGCCAGAGTGCCTCTACATTGTTCTCCTTGTCCTCCATGATGCCCTTGTAACACGCATTAGTAATAGCTTTAACGTTTTTCCATGTACCTCCAAAGACAGCAGCATGATAGTAGAAATCTCCAGTCTCCATGTAAGCTTTTGAGTTGGGATTGCGGTCATAGGTATACATGTGTTTGGGCAATCGGTAGTAGTACGAATGTAGGAGAGCCACAGACTCGCCCAGCGCCTCCGAACCGAATCTCCCAGCAAACTTTTGATCAACGTCAAAGCAAAAAACATGGGTAAAATTGTGACGAATTTCTGTCTGGATGATGTCAGATATTGTTTTCATTCTCATCATGGAAATATCCTGCCAGCGGGAATGACGGTCAACTTTGAGGATTTTTAAATGCCGTTTGGGACCGAGTACAATGTGTGGGACTTTTTCCGGCATGTCTGTGAAGACGTAGTAGGTGACAGGGAGTCCCAACATGAAGTGCTCTTCTGAGGAGTACAGGAAGGTTTCCAGGTAAGCTTCAAGGTACCTAAAATTAGACAGCAAATTTATTAGAGAGATACAGAGGCAAACTGTTGTTCAGGAATCTATGTAAAACAATATAGGCAATGCAAGTAAAAAAAAAATTGTTCACATTCCCTGTAAGAAGATAACATCCAGTCCTACCGAAACTATCTTTATGTAACAAATAATTTTTAATTCATGATTTTATTTCTTCTTTTAATCTTGACTTTACGTTTTAAACTGAAACATGGCTTGACAAAAACACAGGTAATGTGGTGGTAGTAGAAGCAACCCCTCCCAACTTCAAATTTGAATCTGAAACATGAGCAAACAACAAGGATCGAGGATCGTGTGTGCATTTTTTAGAGATCAATTGGTTACGCACAGGTTGTCATTTAGCGTGTTTTCATCATTTGAGTATGTTTTCTTTAAAGGGACAGTGTGTAAGATTTTTACCCGTTAATTACCGAAATTGGAGATACCCATTCAAAAATACAGTGTTTTCCAAGCATTTTCACTTCCATCATGAAATCAAAGTATTCTGTTGGACTTAGATATACCTGCATAAAAGGGGGATCTTCCCCATATAGAGGCAGCCATTTTGATTATGAGAGCTGCAGAAGGACATTTGGGCTCTGCCTTCGCCTTCGGCAAGGCTAGTGGTTTTCACACACATGTTGCCGGATCACACGTCGTAATGGATCTAACAGATGTTTTGGACTAAATTGTTTTACTGGATTTTATTCGCTGGATCTTTACGGACAGATTGAGACCAAGCTTATGGTGAAATACTGAGTTTGACCTGTCCAGAGCCTTCAAAGGTAAGCAAAGTAACAAACCTCGTTTTGTGCTTTTCCGTATATAAGCCCCATGTGCTCGGGGAGTGATTGTTGTGCCGGGAAATGAACTGCATAGACAAAAAGAGGAGACCGTAAGGTTTCATTTGATGTGTAGATTGTCATGGTACACGATCGGGAACGCGTGCTCTCATGCGAAAAACAAAAAACAAAAAACAGTGAACGGGACCGCGTTTTATTTATACAGTAGCGCCAGGTGCGCTTCACGTGTTCGTGCGCAGGTATGTGAGCTGTCCGCGTTACGGCGCGCCCGGGTGACCCTCGAGGTCTGCCGTAGCTAAAACAGGAAGTGCAATAGCCACCATCCACCTATGCGCCACGAATCCTACACACTGTACCTTTAAAATGGAGCTAAAACAATCACCCTCCATACTCTACATAGTCATATACAGGCCTCCTCAGCACTGTCAAAGTTTTATTGATGATTTTACAGAGATGCACAGACTTTTATGGTCATTACAGGTGAGTTTAATGTACATGTGGATAATGTGTTTGACAACAATGCTAAAGAGCTCAGTGGTCTCCTTGAAACTTTTGGTCTGACTCAGCATGTCTGGACCTGCTCATTACAAAGGGTGTAAATATTTCAAATGTCAGTGTAGTTGATGCTGCTCTGTCTGATCATTTGTGTCTTCTTTGACCTGTCTGTTAGGTAAGCCCTACAGGTGTTAGAAGGAGACACATAAAGGATAACACAGGTGCACTGTTCATGGAAATTATATACTTATTGCTAATGTTCTAATGTTGATGACTTGTTGAACTCTGTGACTTCCGAGTGTTTTGAATGTTCTGGATACCATTGCACCAATGAAGGTTAAAATGGTTAAAGGTCAGTCAGAAAAGGGAGTCCCAATGGGCTGAGCAGAAATGGTGCAAGTCAAACTTCCAGGTTTGATTTACAGAGAAAAGATGCATATGTACAACAACAGTTTGGGTACTTTTCGGATATTTTTGGAAATTGCAGTAACAACTGTCATGTCCTGTTTGCGACAGTGAACAGATTATCAAACCCTCCAGCTCTACTGCCGTTAGAACTAATTTCCTAATTTCCATCTAAGTGCAAAGAGTTTGCTGTATTCTAGGTTCAAGGTTCAAGGCATCAAAAAAGCCATCAGTTTCACAATGCAAATAACAAGCATGCAGCCGCAGAGACACTTAAATCTGAGTCACTTTGCACCTGTAGCTGTCGTCATTAGTCTGAGTTCATCTACATGCTGCCTCGATGTGTTACCCACTAGATTTCTAAAGTCTGTCCTCAACAGTTTGCTTTCACTAGGGCTGGGCGATATACCGGTGCACACCGAATACCGGTGTGTTTTTGTTTTTTTTACGGTAATAACTTTTCATATACCGCAGTACCGGTGAGTGTGTCCGTACAGAACATCGGGAACGTGGAACATCGCGCAGCGAGATATTGTTTGAGGGGGGACTGTTTCGCAGTGGTACCAAACAAACTGCCTGTGGCTGCATGAGAGCGGTGAAAGCAGTGTGTGTTGAGCGTTGACCATGCATGTTACACAATCAGAGGAACTTGTACCAAAAAGAGGAACCGTGTCCATTGTTTGGAGGTACTTTGGGTTTAAAATATCTGACGCCGATCAAACAACAATATTCTGTAAGAGTTGTCGGGCTAAAGTTATAGCCGCAGGAGGCAACACGAGCAATTTGCTTCACCACCTCCGTCACAATCATTTACTCGAATATGAAGAATGCATGAAACTAAGACCTGCTGCCTCTTCCACATCTGCGGGTAGCATTAAAGTTGGCACTGCAGCACAAAACGCGAATCAGCTGGCACTCAAAGACGCGTTTGCTAAGGGTAGCGCCTACGACAATAAAAGCAAACGGTGGATTGATATTACAAACGCTATTAGTGTTCACATAGCCAAAGACATGGTACCACTTAGTACTGTTGAGAAAAGTGGCTTCAAGCAGATGATTAAAGCTCTATTAAAGCAGATGATTATGCCTGCAAGCCAAGTTGCACTTCTTTTATATCTTTGATTGAATACAGTGTACTGCTCCTGGGCTTGAGCAATAGTATTACTAATGCAAGATGCATACTTTTAGTTTACTATTTATTATTTGTTTAAATAAGTATACTATACAGTCATGGCCAAAAGTTTTGAGAATGACACAAATATTACATTTTCACAAAGTCTACTGCTTCAGAGTTTTTATATGTTTTTGTCAGATGTTTCTATGTTATAATGAAATACAATTAAAAGCATTTCATAAGTATCAAACGCTTTTATTGAGAATTACACAGAATTCATGCAATAAGTCAATATTTGCAGTGTTGACCCTTCTTTTTCAAGATCTCTGCAATTCTCCCTGGCATGCGGTCAGTCAACTTCTGGACCAAATCCTGACTGATGGCAGTCCATTCTTGCATAATCAATGCTTGGAGTTTGTCAGAATTTGTGGGTTTTTGATTGTCCACCCGCCTCTTGAGGATTGACCAGTAGTAGTATTGGATTGACTGTAGTGTAGTTAACATATCACTTCAATCAATAAGACTTGGAGAGACGTCTCCATGCCTTTGTCTCCAGTAGGTTAGACTACTGTAATGGCCTGCTCACTGGCCTCTCCAAACAAGCTCTAAGACAGCTGCAGTGCATCCAGAATGCTGCATCTCGGTTCCTGACTCGAACCAGGAAGTCCGAGCACATAAGTCATGTGCTCAGGTCTCTGCACTGGCCTCCTGTGGCTCAAAGAATAGACTTTAAACAGGGTCTACTTGTGTACAAGTCTCTCCATGGCCGAGCACCAAAGTACATCTCTGACATGTTAGTGCCATATGAATCATCTGCACTCTGAGGAGCTCAGGGTGTCCAGAGTCAGAACTAAACACAGGAAGTCAGAATTGCAGTTTTAAGCAGCACAAATACACACAAGTTTTATGCAGTTAAAACCTGGAACAGTATTCCTAAACATGTGAGACAGGCCTCTACTTTGATTATGTTTAAATCCAGGCTCAAAATGGTTCTGTTTATCTTTGCATATGAGTGGTTTTCATTCTGCACTCTTCTCTCTCATTTAATGCCTCTCTCTGTTTAATTTTATGATATACTGTATTTATCAATAATATTTATGCGTGAAGAATCCCTCAGTCGTCCAGGTAGAATACATGATAAAAGGAGAAATTCAATTTGTCAACTGGACAAAGTTTATTTGGTCGAAAACGTTTCGCCGCTCATCCGGTTCTGACGAACTGACGAAGCCTCTCGGATGAGCGGCGAAACGTTTTCAACCAAATAAACTTTGTCCCGTTGACAAATTGAATTTCTCCTTTTAATCGATGATTATTTATGTTTTGATTTGTTTGTATTGTGATTTTAATATACTGTAATTTCCAGATTATTGAGCACACCTGAGTATAAGCCACATCAACTAACTTTTCAAAGAATTTTATTTTTGTACATATATAGGGCACACCTGAGTATAAGCCACATCAACTAACTTTTCAAAGAATTTTATTTTTGTACATATATAGGCCGCACCTGTCTATAAGCCACAAGTCTCCACGTCTTCAAGAAGTTTTCAAGTTTGGAGCATCTGCTTTTATTGCCTCTGAAAGTTTTTGTCGTCTTTTTGCATTGAGTCAGTTCGTCACACTGCCATTGCCAGCGTCTCACCATCGACTCATCAATGCCAAGCTCACGTGCAGCAGCTCTATTTCCTTCTTCGACAGCAAGATCGATTGCCTTTAGCTTAAAAGCTGCATCATATGCATTTCTTTATGTGTTTTCCATGAGGAGGGGGTGTGCATAAAGTGCAAATTAAATGTTCAAAATCAAACTAGGGTCGTCTCTTCACCTGTCTGTCTTGCTCTTGCACCCCGTCACTTCACGCTGTACTGAACATGTCTCCTGCAGAAAGAGCTGCTGTCCTGTCTGGGATCATGTCAGTGTCTGGGATCATGTCAGTGTCTGGGATCATGTCAGTGTCTGGGATCATGTCAGTGTCTGGGATCATGTCAGGGTCTGGGATCATGTCCGGGTCTGGGATCATGTCCGGATCTGGGATCATGTCCGGGTCTGGGATCATGTCCGGGTCTGGGATCATGTCCGGGTCTCGTAGGATTTCAGCAGATTTCCCTATATTAGCCGCAACGTTGTATAAGATGCAGGGTTCAATGAGTGAGAAAAAGTAGCAGCTTGTAGTCCGGAAATTAGGCATTTCTTATTCTGTAAAGCACTTGGAATTACTTTGTGTATGAATTGTGCTATATAAATAAAATTAGAATCATAATAAATAATTTCCCTTGTGGAAATAATTTCCCTTGTAGATCAATAAAGTTTGTCAAAGTCTAAACTTGCCCTGCAAGTGCATGTTCATGGAGAAATGCAGGTAATTACTAGTGCTGTAGTTGCCCCCCCCCAAAAAAAAAATAAAAAATTACGTACCTCTGTGCATAACACAACTGCACTCACAAGACTACACCTGCACTAGAGTTCATGCAAACAACAATTTACGCACTAAAATTTAAACTTGTAAATAGTACATTTGATCTGCCTTTTACATTTCTGTTCTACATGTGTGTTCTATTTTATATGTTTTCTGATTCTAAAAGGGTAGGAAGACATTTCTGTATGAAAATATACCAAATTATTGGTTTAATGACCTACTACTATTATCCTACTACATTACAATTTTAAAGGTCCCATGGCATGAAATTGTCACTTTCTGAGGTTTTTGAACGTTAATGTGAGCTCCCCTACCCTGTTTAGGCCCCCCCAATGGCTAAAAGTTGCGAAATGTCTAAACTGAGCATTTGCGATACTTTTCTGCGTTTGAAAAAAACACAGCTCAAATGGGCGATTCTGGATAAGGCACCTTATTGACGTCAGATCGAAAAAAGAAATGCAAATTCAGTTCCACCACCGTCTGGATCTCCACCTCCTGTCTCTGGAAATCACACCCAGAGAATCTGGACTGCGGAGGAGCTACGCAATGCGAAATGCGTTTTTTTATTTGCCTGGAGGCACGTGCAAGTGTTTCTAGACTCGGAAGTCCTTTACCCAACCCTCTGGACCTCTGAAACAGCAGTTTTTTAATTTTATTTTCTGTGAAAATGTGTTTTTTTTCATTGAAAAGGCTCTCCTTTCCTCCTTCGCGCTTACACATGCGGAAGTGGGGCCCGGCACAGCGCACCGCTAAAACAAGGAACCAGCGGTGCATTTGCCCCCCCCCACCCGCTCCTCTAACCAATCTGTGTCCTTCTCATTTGCATTCAAGCAACAAGGCCCAGAATGAGTCGTTCAGAGAGTTATTTTTTGACTCTGACTCTGTACATGTGTCTTTCTCATGCACTAAGTGTTGATTTTGAAGGATTCATTTACAGTATTTGGAACCATTAAGGAGCCATATAAAAGCATCAAGAAGTACCATGTCATGGGATCTTGGGATGTCATGGGAACCACAGCACAAAATCCACACAAAATCTACAACCAATTTAAAGTGTGGTGAGGTCAGTTGAAACCCAGCAAAGACAGCAACAAAATCCCAACTTAACAATCAGAAGGTTTACTTGAATAGTTATCTTGCAAGAATAGGGCAGGACACAATGTATGCATACATTCAAGTTGGGCGGTATCCAAATTTTGATACCGTTAAACCGTGTCCACATTTTCCCGGGGTATACGGTATTACCGTTGCTAAGGCTAAAAAAAAAAACCTTCGTAGCACTACCGTGGAGTCGCCTCGCCAAATGGCAGCTTGCACCTGTACCGTTCAGAAACAGAATAGCAAGCATTACATAGGCCTAATGATACTGAAAACATAACAAAACATGTACAAAATTAGTAACTTTTATTAACAAATGTTTAAAGTGCAAATACAGCAGCCAACCGATGGAACGAAGCTAACAAACCAACAGGAATCAAATAAATAAAATACTTGATCTTATCAAATAAGAAAATCTGAACAATAAATAACAAGACATAACCGAAAATGTGCATATATAACCCTGTCCTGAGAACGCAGTGGAAAATACTGCTCGTTTGTATATTTTTAAAATCTATTAACATGAATCAAATAAATTAAACGTACAACTATACAACATCCCGAACCGTTTTCGTCCGTCAGAAAAAGCTACTCCTTATTGAAAATAAAAATATTAAGCTATTGAATGCAAAACCAGCATGTTCACTTTTTCCGGCTTGAGTAGAGCACGTTGTGGATTGACAACTTTGCTCGCGGTGCTGAAGACCCGTTCCGATGGAGCTTGTGGCACAAACGGACAGGTATTTTATCAGAGGAAAGCGCCTGACTCCATTGGATTTCCACCAAAGAAGGGGGTCTTCATCTCCCAGAATAACAGCCTCGTGTGGAAGTTGCGTTTGTAATAAGAAACCCGAAAACTTCTCACATTTCAGACTCAAAAACGGTGTGTTGTTTTTATTAACACGCGAGAATATCAGAAAAGGCGCTGCGTTAGAACACAAAAGCAGCGTGTCAAACGTCACGCCTTTTTTTTAAAGGGACCGCAACTATTATCAGAAGCAGTGACTTTATAACCAAGTGCTTAACCAAGAACTGAGCAAAACCTGCATGGCAAAGCTGTAACAACACAGTTAAGAAGGTGAATTATGCATACATTCACGAGTGCACTACACTCGCTCCTCCACAGTGCCGCTGTTATCTCTCGACGGGTAGGATGTTACACCAGAACACCGCCACCGTCTGCATGCACGTTTTACACACAGCCTCGTTGACATTTCCCGGCTCTCCCTTGTCATTTGGCCGAAATCCGAAATGCTGCCAAATTGCAGATGTTGTGTTTTTCTTTGGGACCAACTCAGCGCGACTCATGTTGTCTTGTTTTTCTCCTCCTTCTGAGCGGTAATGTCACGTGACGAGGCAACATCCAGGAACTTCATCGAACGTCATCTCTCCGATAGTAATATTAGATTTAAACTGTAATAGTATTAAATTAACAAACACAACCACACATACATAAGTGCTGGACAAACACTCTTTATTTAGGCATTAAATTAATTATAGTTAATATTATATTAGGGCAAGATTTTTTTTTTTTTAATGACGGTAATGAATCTGATACCGTTGCTATTTTTAGATACCGCCCAACCCTAGCATACATTCTATTTGTTTCAAGGTTTACCAGCAAGCCATATAGTTAAGTTAAACATTGATCTATATCACTCACTTTCCAACCGCGAACACAGTGACAGCCACAGATGACTTCTTCCTTTTATGAGCCTCGTCGTAAAGGTATGCTTCAAACATGCCCTCCCAAATGATCGGAGCTTTCCATGTAGTACAGGTTTGGATGTCGCCTCTGGATCTGAAATTACATTTTGTGTTTATTTAATATTTAGTTGTGGACGTAAACAGACTGTGATAAGCCCAACCTCTTTTGTTATTGACACTGACACAATGCACACATTCGCAAACACAGTCAAAAATAATGATTAAAAATAATAATAATTAAAATTGCCTGAAATTCAAAAAATACAAAATTGATTTAAGCAGCACATTTTTGGAGCCTGTGATCAATATGTGCATTCATGGTCTTCTTTAGATGATTGGCTTTCAATCAAAGGGTGACAGTGACTAACTTATGACTGTTATTTGAGAGGAACTTGTTTAAAGATCCCATGACATGGTACTTCTTGATGCTTTTATATGGCTCCTTAATGGTTCCCTAATACTGTAAATGAATCCTAAACAGGGTAGGGGAGCTCACATTAATGTTCAAAAACCTCAGAAAGTGAAAATTTCATGCCATGGGACCTTTAACAGTACAATATTATCTCAGCTGTCGTAGTTCCAGCTAAATCAGTAATTTATGCCATTTAATTTGAACTTCAATAACAGACAGTGTAGATCCTACAGATAGCATTACACCCCCAGGGAATGTTGATCACACCACATCGTATCAACAGACTTCAGTTATTGTTGTAATGTATAAGCTGAACTAAATACAATGTGTACATGAGTACACATAGACAATGAGTACACCACAACAATAAATGAACAAATCAACACTACACCTTTGTTTCTTGACCGATTACATTTATAGATGCATCCCATCTCACCTTGGTATGTAATTGCAAAACTACAATTGCTGGTACCAACCTGACTCTTATTTGGCCTGGAGGAAGGAATCACATTGACTGTCTCCATAGAAATGTTTGCCAATATTACACAGTATGGCATACAACATATCCATCTCCATGGAGAATGCTTCAAGGTATGGTTTTAACTTTCCATTACCATGAAATGATGGTGTATTCTAACCTTGCACAGCAAAATGGATTCTCGTGATTTTTGTGAGTTCACAAACTCCTGAGAATCCATCTTGGCATGCAAAAGCAAATAATCGTCAATCATCGTTCTATGTTTTCTGATTGCTTTCAGCAAGAGCCATCCCAAACTGATAAGGTGTAGAACTTAATTCAGAGTGACACACAATCTTTGGAGTCAAACTCCTAGATAAGGTAGTAAGTAACTGCGACTAACCTGGAACTAGACCAGAACTAAACCAGGACCAAAACAGTCTACATCAGCAATAAACCACGATCAATCAGGGAAATGACAAGAACAAGTATGCAACCAAACTAACATTTTAATTCAGCGGTCATAATGTTGTTACTGTTGTAGTGTTTAGTAGTGTCACAATGTATATTAAAGATACACTGTGACTTTTTATGAAGGGTGAGCCACCTGCTTATTGTTTTGCATTTTGTACTGTCTTGCATTTGTTCAACTGCATTGGTTCCCAGAGTGATAATTTATTTACAAACTATCCATCAATAGATCAAATGCTGAAATCAATGTATTTTTTGTAGAACCCCAAATCACAACAGAAATCACCTTTTAGGATTTCACAAACTTGATTTAACCAATAATTTTACTTCCAAAAGGTGAAACAAATACAGCCCACACCTTTCCCTTCAACTGGTCTTGTTTTTTTTAAATGAGTCCTATTATGCTAAACTGACTTAAAGGTCCAGTGTGTAGGATTTGTGGCGCATAGGTGGATAGTGGCTATGGCACTTCCTGTTTTAGCTATGGCAAACCTCGAGGGTCACCCAGGTGCGCCGTAGCGGACAGCTTGCGTACCCGCGCGCACCCGGCGCTGCGAGCCCTCGCCACAACAACGGTATTAATAAAACGCGGTTTCCCGTTCACCGTTTTTTTTTCTTTTCGCATGAAAACACACATTCCCGATCGTGTACCATGACAATCTACATATCAAATGAAACCTTACAGTCTCCTCTTTTTGACTATGCAATTCATTTCCCTGCACAACAATCACTCCCTGAGCACATGGGGCTTTTATACGCAAAAGCACAAAACGAGGTTTGTTACTTAGCTTACTTTTGAAGGCTCTGCACAGGTCAAACTCTGTATTTCACCATAAGCTTGGCCTCAATCTGTCCGTAAGGATCCAGTGAATAAAATCCAGTAAAACAATTTAGTCCCCCGCCTCTATATGGGGACGATCCCCCTTTTATGTGACTATATCTAAGTTCAAAAGAATACTTTGATTTCATGATGGAAGTGAAAAGGCTTGGAAAACAATGTATTTTTGAATGGGTATCTTCAATTTCGGTAATTAACGGGTAAAAATCTTACACACTGTCCCTTTAACCATATCAAATGTAAATGTTTCCCCTTCTCATTTACCCACCCAAAGTTTTACTGAGTGGATATAGTGATCTGTGCATTTTTCTGCATTCGCCATTGCTCTAAAAATTCTGTGTTCCTAACCCCACATATGCCATTGCTTGTTATTTACTCATTCTACTATTTTCTGTTTTCCTAAACAGTGATACATGTAGGATTCTGTAGCATCACCTAGCAATTTTGGCACAACTGGGAAAAAAATAAGCTGCAGCACTTGCTGCCATGAGCTGGAGCTACTCATTAAATAATTTTAGCTCAATATTAAGATTAAGAAAATTATAGGTGTGTGATTGATTATAACTATATAGCAGACAAAACATGTCTTCTTTAAATCCTATAAATCCACCTCCACTGTCAATTAGCCACAATCACTGTATCCTAAAGAGTCATTAAATCCACTGCTAATCTAAACTAATCCAGCCGCCTACACACAAGTTCTACATGTGTCTAAGGCCTTGAAAGTGACAAAACACTATCCTCTGATTATGGCTATAGAAACCCAACAACAACAAATATCTACATTAAGTTACTTCTGTATTACTGATGAATTATACTAATAAATCCTTGTTTTCTGGCCTGAAAACATTACAATTTATCTCAATACCTTTCCACCAAGTCAGATGCTGTTTCCGAATGTAACTCAATTCAAATGACTTGTAACATCCGTTTATAATGAGATCAGCGCAATACAGAAAGTCAGGGAGTAAAACGAAGAGGGTAGACAAGGCTAAGCAATACAAATACTATTATTATGAATTTGCATTAAAAAACATGTTTTTGCAAACCATGTTGGTTTTGATTGTGCAGGCTAGTGTGTGCAGAATAATAACAATATGTTTTCATGCGTTTCTGAGACATAAAAATCTACCACCTGTCAACATGTAGCTGGAACCAATGAAAGGTTTTCATTGCATCAAATGTTCAGATAACAATAAAGGCTTTTCTAGAATGACAGTAGTTTAATAGTTAATAACAATACAACTGATCATGAACACCAAATCCACATAGATTTTGATTTGTATTGGGTATGATTAAGATCCAGTAATTTCACAATGATCAATGTGTGCACAAAAGGTAAAAGAAACATGTATTGTACACCAGAATACATTTTGTGTCTGCAAAAACAGAGCCAAAATATGATTACTAAAAGTTCTCATGATTTGGTAATCCACAGGCAAGGAATGGAGAAGCAAACCTGTGTTACTCAGTAAGATAGAAGATTAACTAAAAGATGTCCACTGTATTTCTAGGGATGCACCAATCCAGTTCCGATACTAATGTCGATACTTTGGCTTTAAGTATCTGCCTGCTATCAACCAACCAATACTAGGGCAAATACTGAAAATATAATTTATTTTCTTTAAACACAAATAGCATGAGGTAAAAAAAAAAAATCCAAATTGTGTTTTCTAACCAAGGAACAGCATTGTAAAAATACAAGACATTTTGGAGATATTGACTGAACCAAAAATTTGGAAACTCGATATCCAATTCAGTAAAATTTTCAGTATCTGCACTGACATCTGATACCAGTATCGCACCTGTGCATCCCTAATAATTTCACAACTAGCACTACCACTACTAAACCTCAACAACTACTAAAGCATCTATAATAAATAATAATTGTACTGTGACTCTGTTTTAATAGCTCAAAAAATAATACTAAAATAATAAATAAAAGTGTGGAGCATTCATGGCAGAGCTATACCATCTCCGTGAAGGTAAGCAGGTAGCAGGCCCTCTACCAAAAAGTATCAACTTTTAACAATCAGAGAGTTGATAAAAATCGCTAGAAGTATTGAATATATTATTCTAGAAGAAACACACACAATATATCATTATTCAAAACCATATGAATATTGAATACTTATCTCACCCTAAACAACCCCTGCTAAAACAATATATTACACTGCTTCTATTAGTGCTAATGTTATTTTTGTGAGCCACAGCTGTTGGGATAAGCAGAGCATCTTGTGATTATATTAAGTAGGAATCTGAAGAATGAAAGTGTGTCGCAGAGGTCTCACTTACTGCAAACTGAGGGTAGCATCCACGTGGTTGTCCAGAGAGAGCATCTTGGCACTCTCCAAGGTACATTTCTCCATTGGAATAAGCCCTATCACTGCCCTTAGCAGAACAATAAAACAAAATTGCATGTTCAGAAAATATCTGGAACAGAACAAGGATAATTTTGATAATTTTTCAAACTATTAGCGTATAAGATTTTTGGTTACCTTAATGATAGCACAGTGAAGTAGAGGATGCAGGCCAAGAAAGGTATGAGACACAACCCCTTCTTGTGGCTGCAAAAATAAGCCAAATTATTAACACTAAATATGTTCCCAGGAGGTTTGTACGACTAGCAAATGTTTATTTCATAAGACAGTAAAAAGGGATATCAAATTGTTATGCAATTAGAAACTTGACTAGTATTCCACAAGAAAATTAACATGATTTTTTTTTTAAGTAAAAAGATTTTCCTAACTATACTTTTCAAAGGTTTTACCACTAGAATTGTTTCTACTACAATTGATAATAATCTATAATAAATAATAATAAATAATAATTCTGTAGCCAAATATATTTCCAGATATTGCAAACCGGTAACAATTAATGGAAAAATATGAAAACAAGTAGCCTAACATTAAGATAAAAATAAAATGGAGCCAACTATTTTAAATAAAATCTTCTCTTACTTCTCCTAGAAATAGAGGAACAATTTCGCTTACCTGAATTTGGCCCTTTTGCATGTAGAATACAGCCAGTTCATGGTGAAACTGACATCTAAAAAACAAGACAACACGATTAAGTTGGTTACACTTGAAACCTGATGACTCATTCGGGATCAGTCCATTTTTCCAGACACTGGTCCAATTGGAACTTTAAACAATCTCTAATGACGCTAACACGCTGGTTTAAATTTAGCCACGCAAACAACACGCTTTCTGAACACCCCAAACTACGAATTATCTTACAAATGTTGTTTAAAGTGTTGTATGGGAAAGCTATCTTAGCATCAATTGCATTTCCCGTTTGTTTGGTTAAAAGTTCTCCAAAGACGTAATGGTTTTGGTTCGTGCGCACGTAGCCTTAATGTAATCTTCCAGCTGCCCTGCGCCCAGTGCGTAAAAGTAAAATAAAAGTGTAGACATTAAGTACACGTGGTTACTTACCAAACACGAAGGGAAAGCGAGCAGTGTCGTGGAATAAAAACAGTGAACGCGGCTTGCAGCAGGCGTAGTCACCTCGTCCCAGTGGAGAGAATGGGAGTGGACAACCCAAGGAAAGAACACTACTCTACAGAACAGGTAGCGCGCATTGTCTGTGTCTTTTACGCAGCCTTTTTTGTCGAGTAGTTCCTGTTGTGTATGAGCTGAGATAATCAAATTGAAAAGACAGAAAACACGCTTTCTTAACGTATAAGAAATGAAGCAAGCAAAACATTTCTTAGATCTATGTATGGAGGGGGTGGAAGTGAATAACGTAATGGGAGGAACCCAGACTTGGTGTTGTTGGATCACAAAGGAAAGAAGGCTGGAAGGCATGAACTGGCTACTGGAGTAAATATTTCATCTCACTCTTTAAGCTTAGACAGGCACAAAGGTCAATGCATGATGAAAGTGGCTAGTATAGGCCCATAAAAACATGTGAATGATTAATATTTTGGGAGTCAAATAAAACTAAAACAGACACAAGTAGAAGTAAACAGTAGACTAAATAACTACATTCCTAGACTGTTTTAACAAAGAAAATAGTCATGAGCTAAAGTATTTGCTATATAGGTGCCAAGTATGGCTTACAAACATACCTTCACATACCTTGAGGAAGCTATGGGCTTATAGGAGGAAGGCACGCAAAACCTTTTTCTTTTTCTAGTTTTCTAGTCCCAAAATGGTCTGTATTATGTTTTTGGTGAGCTCTTGGCAACATTTTTAAAGAGATGTGAATGGGAAGTATGTGGCTTAGTAGCATAGGAGATTTGATCAGATGTAAACTGAAGTAGTAGGAAAAAAATGACACACATAAATAATGTTGCCTGTCAAACATTCCCTTCTGCATTTTGTCAAAGTGTGTAGCTACTTTTGACTGACCAGGTAATTCATCTTGTAGAATGTAGAATGCACTGTATACAAGTAAAACATAAAAAAACATAAAATCAAGAAGACATGTGTAAGGTCCTTCATTCAAAGCTGTGAGTGTTAAGAAACTTTCTGTCTTCACCTACCCCCTATCCCTGCCCACTGCTCTGAAAAACAATAGCTCTCATGTCACACACACCTCACACAGCTAAGGAAGAATTTTCTGTGCAGGAAAATCCAGTGCTTGAATCAATGGATTCCATTATTAAACCATTTTAGATTTTTTTTTTAAACAGAATTTTAAACAATGATATAATAATGAAATGACACCAGGATTTTGTACAACCGTTTGGTCTAAAAAGTGTGTGTGCACCCCACAGTGTGACTGTGTACCTTTGAGCTGGAAACCATAAAGAGCAACAGGCCGATTTACTATTTGGTAATAACTGAAAAGAACCACTAAAGATTAAAAGATATGTGATAAAATAAGTCTGTCTAAAGCTGGGGTTTCTTTGAGCAGTTTGTGCTATTTGACCAAATTCCACTAAAATGTTTGTTAGCAATTAAAATATGATAATCCTGAAAATTAAAGGTCGTATATCATGCAAAATTGTTTGTTGTGAGCTTTAAGCCATGTGTTACCTCATCAAAAACATTCCTGGAAATGTATTTTGTTTCATTCACCCTGGTTTGCATGAAGAGTCCCTCAGTTCTTCTTTCTTTCACCCTGGTTTATTAGTCTGTCTACATTTCCCAAGCCCAAAATGCTCTGTTCCACTTTCTGATATCATGAAGTGGTAGTTTTCAAAGATCACAGATCAAAGTTAGCTTTATTGTCAATTCTGCCATATGTGTTCAACATACAGTGAATCGAAATTTCGTTTCTCTCTGGCCAAGTAGTGCAAAAAGACAGTGTACAAGATACAATATGAAGACAAAACACAACAAAAACTATCTAAGACAGAGATCTAAGGTTAAACTAAAGTCTAAGATCTAAAATCTTAAAACAGTGCAACATAATAAATAAATACCTATATACAGATTTCCAAAGTGTGCAATGTGCATCAAAAATGTGCAGTGGAAGATACAGCAGTGAAATGGTCATGTGCAATAGAATGTGGATTGGAGTTCAGATAAAATAAATGTGCAACAGTAGTAATTTCTAGTGCAATAACAGGAGTAAACAACAGTAGTAAAAATTCCACAACAGTAGTAAAAATTCTGATGTTAACAGCTAACTTTTACCTTTTTTCAGTAGATATTACCAATTCCAGAGCTGAAATTATCCAAATTATTCTAGTCACAGTGGAGCACCTCCTGTATTCCCACATGACATCACAAAGTGGAACAGAGTGTTTTCTGTTTGAAAGAAGAAGTCAGCCTCAGTATGGAGGGTCTGTGTGTTAAACATGTGTGACTGAAACAAAACACAACTCCTGATATGTTTTGATGAGGAAACAACATTATAACATAGATCAGAAAATGGTGCAAAATGGGCACTTTAAAGAAACATGAACTATCTATACTATCAGTGTTACAGTCAAGTACTGTTGTTGTGTGTGAGTAGGATTGCTCATTCCTGATGTGGCTGGTTGGAAGGGCATCAGGTTTGAAAAAGAAATAAATGATGAATCAACAATATTTGGTTTGCACATGCTTCTGCAAATGTTCAGGTGTTGATCATTTTACATTGGCTAAAAATGGTTTGTGGTGTACTAACCAGGACTAAAATTACAGGGTCTAACAAGGTCTGACAGGATCTAACAGAGTCTGACAGGGTCTGACAAGGTCAGGGTCTAACCCTGACCCTGTCAGACCCTGAGACCAGAACATCAAAGGAAAGATCAAAGAGTTACTAGGCAACTTGCCTAGGCAACGCAAAGCAATTCCTTTTTTTTTTTTAATTATTATTATTTTTTTAATATTTTAATATTACAAGGTACACGATAATACACATTTCAGGCACATAATAGTACATATTTCACCACCACAATAACAGTCACAAAGCACTTCTTTTTTCTCTCTTCAGAAAGATGTACCCTGTTGTACGGAAATGTACCACAAGGTACATACATTCGCAAAGCGCTCAGAGGACACATCGGGGGATGTGGGTACGGGGACAAGCACCACCGGGCATTTGGGCTGAGAGGAACAGGGGAAGTGTAGAGGACCAACGGGCTTGCCCCAGGTGAAGAGAGGGGTCTGGGGGAGAGCAAGGGCGACGCAGCGCCAGGGAAGGCCCAGGCGCCAGGGACCAGGGGGGACAGCGGAGGGGGGTAGGGGTCAGAAGTCCAACCGAGGGAAGCCGGCTCGGGAGATGGAGAAAAGCGTATTGTCTGGGATGAAGGTGTTGCGAAACTCCGTTTCTCTTGCGTCGTGGAGACGGCGGACGTGGGCGCGAAGGAGCGCTGTGAAGAGGGGCCAGTGCTCCGCTGCGTGGCCTTCGTGGAGGCGGCGGTCCCGTGCCGCGAAGATCGAATATCTGGCCACAGACAGGACAAGGCGGGCGGCATCCCAGTTGACTATGGGAGCATCCGGCCCCCGAGGTTGCTGCTGGGCAGGGCCGAAGAGGCAGAACCAGAGTCCAGGGTCATCGAGTCCATGGGCCGCCGGAGGTGGGAGCCTCAACGCGAGAAGGTCCAGCAGCTGGGTCCAGAACCGCTGCACGGCAGGGCACCGGGCGGCCAGATGGAGGAGGTCTTCAGGCGCCTCACCGCAAACTGGACAGTCACAGCCGTACCTGTCAGGGTGTATTGCGTGCAACCTGGTGCAGGTGTAAATGATCCCGTGTCTCAACTTAAAGTCAAAATTACTGACTTGGGGCGGGGTGTACCAATTATATATGTGAGCCCAGATGGAGGCTGTGTCACGTGTGGGAAAAGTCTGCGACCATCTGAGTTCTGCAGAAGGGCGCCGAGCGACCCCGGCCACTAACAGCCTGTAGAAAGTGCGCTCCCTCGCCTCCGACATCCTCAACACCCTCTCTCCCCATACAACATCAAAATCCAGAGAACACTCGCCTGTCTCCTCCCCATGTACCTCCCCCGGGTCCAAGGGGCCCGTCTCAAACAGGTCTCCCCACCTCGTCAGGACAGAGGACTAGATAACACTTGCCATCCTGAGGATTTCGGCTCTCAAAAACCTGGCCCCAATCCCCATAAACCTGCCCCTGATTTCCTCCACGTCAAACCTGCCTGAGGCATCCAGAAGCTGCCCTACCTGCTTAACCCCCACTCCTTCCAGAACCCAACTGAACATGCTCTCCCTGCTCCCTGGGGGGTCGGAGAGCATGTCAGGGTTGAAACGCAGAGGCATCTGCCTCAGTTGCCACAGGGAACGCGGTGCCGCCACAGTGCACGGCCTCAGTGCCTTTTTTATAGGGTGCCTAGCACCTTCGGTGCTTGGCCCCCTAATAATCCTGAGACCAGAACATCAAAGGAAAGATCAAAGGGTTACTAGGCAACTTGCCTAGGCAACTTGCCTAGGCAACTTGCCTAGGCAACGCAAAGCAATTCCTATAGGTGCCTAGCACCTTTGGTGCTTGGCCCCCTAATAAATATAGCTGCAAGCAGCAAAGTGGGGGCCAAGCACCGAAGGTTCATCTAGGCCTCAGCATGTAGGCCGCATGCAGGGTCTGACTCACACTTGAAGAAGCATGACAAAATAACCAAGCACAGCTAATTCCCGTGATCAGCAGACAGCGACATGAGCATAAAATTTCTAATAAATCTACTGCCAATGTCCATAATCTCAGATCTCTTCCAAAAGCACACTCATCACAAATTCCTATTGCTACTCAGTCTCAGTTAACTTTAAACATGGCCCTTTTAAATGTCCGCTCTCTGCTGAACAAGTCCTTTATTGTTAACGACCTGATTGTAGACCACAAACTTGACTGTTTCTTTTTAACTGAAATGTGGTTAGGTGCAGACGCGCCAGCTGTTCTCACAGAGGCCTCACCACCCACTTTTAACTTTGCATTTTCAACTAGGAACGGTAAAAGGGGAGGTGGCACTGCTTCTATATGTACAAGCACTCTGGCCACTTGCCTGGAAGAATCCATGACTCATCACTGTTCCAGCGGTGAGTCTGGTAACGCTTGGTCCAGAATGCGCTGCAATTGCGCGTAGACAGACAGCTAAGTGAACCAATCAGAGATTGCGCCATCTTGATTCAAAACTGAGGAGGAACTTCCGCTGCCTAAGAGTGACTTTGCGGGCAAAGGCGGGTGCACTGACGTCACCATCTTTGAACGAATCAGAATCGCGGAGTCCGTTTTTAACCGGAGGAGCGAGGGTGGAGCGAGGGTGTCCAAATGGTATCGCGCTGTATAGGAAATACAGAGAGATATCATTTGGCTGGCCAGGTAATCTGGCCACCAAACCTATTTTATTAAGCAATTTTACAAGTTTTGAATATCATTCAATTGTTTTTAGCAACCCTCAAATTTTATGTGTCACCATATACAGACCACCAGGAAAATGCAACGTTTTTATCAGTGAGTTTTGTGAGTTTCTATCTATTCTACACAATTCATTTAATATGATTATTATAACCGGTGATTTTAACTTGCACATAGATAACCTTTCAGACCCTATTGCAAATGAATTTTTGAATGTTCTTAATTATATGGATTTTACTCAACACGTCACGCAGCCGACTCACAACAGGGGGCACACTCTGGATCTGGTCATTACTTACGGCCTGACCACTAGTGTGTCCTCTGTTGCTGACCTGGCCGTGTCTGACCACTACTGTGTGTTTTTTGATATCACTGGTTTTATACAGCAGGAGACCTCTGTGAGAACTGTGAGGAAGCGCCATCTGACCCCTGAAGTGGCAGCAAATTTTATCGAGGTGTTAGAGAAAAATCCCTCAATGGTTTTACCTGCCTCCTGTGACTCCATTACTGAAGATTTCAACAGTAGACTGCGGTCAGCCTTGGATCTGGTTGCTCCACTCAAAACCAAAAGTATTAAAACCAAATCAAAGCCTCCATGGATGAATGAAGACTTGAGAAAATCCAAGAGAGAGTGCAGGAGGGCAGAACGTCGATGGAGAAAAAACAAAACGACTATAAACCACCAATTATTCATCAATCAGCAACGATCACATAACAATGCTACAAGGAATGCAAGAAATCGTTACTTCTCCACAATAATCACGAACCACAAAAATAATCCAAAAGTTCTTTTTTCAACCATTGAAAACATTCTAAACCCCGATTCTAACGCGTTTTACCTGACACCCACTGACTCTCTCTGCGAGCAGTTTGCAGACCACTTCACGGGAAAGATAAACACCATCTGATGTAATATTTTATCTTGTCAAAGCTCTGTTTTTAACTCACCTGTGTGTTTGTTTCGCCCAGAGAAAACTCTGGACAGTTTTGCCTTGGTTAATGCTGGGATGCTGGACAAGGTCTTCTCCTCAGTGAGGCCCACCACATGTCTCGTAGACCCAATCCCCACTAGGGATGTCAACAATTAATCGATTAACGGTTAATTGTCGATTAAGACGTTGGTCGATCAAAATGCATTAATTGTAATTAACCGCTAACCGCGGACACGCGGACACGCGCACCCGAAACAAGGCAACCGCGCTGCGCCAAGCTCGACTCACAGCCGACCGCAGGCGCCAACGGCACTGCTCAGCAGCCCAGATCGAACCTGGAATGCTTGCCGCTGCTGCTGGTTTCGCCTGGGCTCGGGGCGCGGGCCGCGGCGAAACCAGCAGCGGCACGTGGTGGTTTAATCCTGGTCTAGTCCAGGTCTAGACCCGGTCCAGTCCCGGTCCAGTCCAGGTCCAGTCCAGGTCCAGACCTGGTTCAGACCTGGTCCAGTCCACGTTCAGTCCTGGTCTAGTCTCTTAGCCAATCAGGACAGAACACAATGTTACACTATAAAAAAATGTTACACTATAAAAAAAAAAAAAATTGGATAGAGCGAGGGATTACTGTATTTTGTTATTCAGCATCAATACATTTGTCTGCTTTTTACTAAGGAATAATTAATTGAGGAATATACAATATAATAATACTATGATATATTTATGACTCAGTGTTATGTATACTATAGCTTATATTCTTAAAGACCCTATTGAAACACTAAAATTCAGGTGAAAAACGCCGCTTATCAGTTAATCGTTAATCGATCGATAAGGTCAATCAACTATCAGTTAATGAATTAACCGATAATTTGCATCCCTAATCCCCACTCCATTTTTTAAGTCTTTTTATGGATCTTTTAGGGATGAACTTTTGGTCATGATGAATTGCTCTCTTCAGACAGGGGTCTTTCCCGCTGCCTTCAGAGCGGCAGTGGTGAGGCGCCTGCTGAAGAAGAGCAATTTAGATTTTAATGATTTTAACAACTACCGACCAGTGTCTAACTTACCATTCTTAAGCAAGATTCTAGAGAAACTTGTCTCTATCCAATTAAATGATTTTCTAGATGATCACAACATTTTGGAAAAATTTCAGTCTGGTTTTAGGGTGAACCACAGCACCGAGACTGCCTTGGCAAAGATTTTGAAAGACTTTAGAATAAATTGTGACTCTCAAAAGGTGACTGTGTTGGTTCTGCTGGATCTGAGCGCTGCCTTTGACACAGTAGACCACATGATTCTTTTAACTCGCCTAAAGCACCTCGGCCTCTCTGGTGCTGTTCACAAATGGTTCACGTCCTATCTCACAGACAGAACATTTATGGTAAGTATGGACACATACTCCTCCAAGATCCATAAAATCACATGTGGTGTCCCCCAGGGTTCCATTTTAGGCCCTGTGCTTTTCAACTTGTACATGCTCCCCCTTGGTGGCGTCATCAGGAGACATGGAATCAATTTCCACAGCTATGCAGATGATACGCAGCTTTACATTTCCGTGTCTCCTGATGACACCAGGCCAATGGATGCTCTTTTTAACTGCATTCTAGATATCAAATCCTGGATGGCAAGAAACTTTCTCCAGCTTAACCAGGACAAAACTGAGGTTCTAGTCATCGGTCCTGAGGCCCAGAGAGAGAAACTTTATCAAAACTACAAGCTCTACCCATCTCCTCAAGTGAAAAACCTGGGCGTCATTTTTGACTCTGAGCTGACTTTTATCCCACCCATCAAGAACATCACAAAAATAGGTTTCTATCACCTAAAAAACATAGCCAGAGTTCGCCCTATTCTCTCTCAGGCCAATACGGAGACACTGATGCATGCTTTTGTCACCAGCCGTATAGACTACTGTAATGCCCTGCTCTCTGGTCTTCCCAAAAAGAGTATTTCAGGTTTGCAATTATTACAAAATTCAGCAGCACGTGTCCTGACTAAGACCAGAGGGCGGGACCACATTACACCGGTCTTAAAATCTCTGCATTGGCTCCCTGTGAGTTTCAGGATAGATTTTAAAGTTCTTTTACTGGTTTTTAAATGTCTTAATGGTCTTGGGTCTTCTTATCTTTCAGAACTGCTTTCCCCTTACGAACCTTCACGGGCCCTGCGCTCCTCCGGCAGCAGGCTCCTGGTCATTCCCAAAGTCAGGACACACACTCACGGAGAGGCGTCTTTTCAGTACTACGGCCCTCGTCTATGGAACTGCCTGCCGGAGGACCTCAGGGCTGCAGAGAACGTTCATGTTTTTAAGAGTGGGCTCAAGACTCACCTGTTTAGCTTGGCCTTTGATTGACTTCCGTCGTCTGTTTGCTTGTCTTTTGTTTGTTCTTTTGTTTGTTTGCTTGTATATCTGTTGTTTGTTCGTCTGTTTGCTTTTTTTTTTTTTTTTCCTTCCTGGCAGCATGGTGGCTGAGTGGCTAGCACTCATGCTTCACAGTAAGAAGGTTCCGGTTGCCCGGGCCTTTCTGTGTGGAGACTGCATGTTCTCCTCATGTCTGGGTGGGTTTCCTCCGGGCACTCCAATGTTCTAATCCTTGACCACTGTAAGGCGCTTTGTGTTACAATTTTGTATGAAAAGCGCCTTATAAATATTGTTTGTTTGTTTGTTTGACAGGGTCTAACAGAGTCTGACAGGGTCTAACAGGATCTGAGAGGATCTAACAGGGTCTAACAGGGTCTAACAGGGTCTGACAGGGTCAGGGTCTAACCCTGTCAAAACAGACACATCAAAGACAGATCAAAGGTTGCTAGGTGCGTTGCTAGGCAATTGACAAATTCCTGCAACTTTGACCTGCTGGTGCCACTAGACGGTTGGGGCTGGGGACCTATAAATTGCTGTGGGTAATGAGGAGACGGGCTGGAATGTGCATGCCAAATTTCACAACTTTTTACAAGACGGTTCTAGGGGCTGCCATAGACTCCCATTGACGGAAAAATATAAAATAATAATAATCAGGAGACCAGAACATCAAAGGAAAGATCAAAGGGTTACTAGGCAACTTGCCTAGGCAACGCAAAGCAATTCCTATAGGGTGCCTAGACAATGCAAAGCAAATACTATAGGGTGCCTAAGTACCTTCGGTGCTTGGCCCCCTAATAAGAATCAGGAGACCAGAACATCAAAGGAAAGATCAAATGGTTGCTAGGCAACGTCGCTAGGCAACGCAGAGCAAACACTATTTTTATCTTTTATTATTACAATGTACATATATTAACACCACAACAACATTCGCAAAGCACTCAGAAGACACATCGGGGGATGTGGGCACAGGAATAAACACCACCGGGCATTAGGGCTAAGAGGAACAGGGGAAGTGTAGAGGACCAAGGGGCTTGCCCCAGGCGAAGAAAGGGCCTGGGGGAGAGCAAGGGCGATGCAGCGCCCAGGGACGGTCCAGGCGCCAGGGTCCAGGGGGGAGGGGGGTAGGGGTCAGAAGTCCAACCGAGGGGAACCGGCTCGGGAGATGGAGAAAAGCGTATTGTCTGGGATGAAGGTGTCGCAAAACTCCATTTCTTTTGCGTCGTGGAGATGGCGGATGTGGGCGCGAAGGAGCGCTGTGAAGAGGGGCCAGTGCTCCGCTGCGCGGCCGTCGTGGAGGCGGCGGTTCCGTGCCACGAAGATCGAATATCTGGCCACAGACAGGACAAGGCGGGCGGCATCCCAGTTGACCATGGGAGCATCCGGCCCCCGAGGTCGCTGCTGGACAGGGCCGAAGAGGCAGAACCAGAGCCCGGGGTCATCGAGTCCATGGGCCACCGGTGGTGGGAGTCTCAACGCCAGCCTCCGAGCGAGAAGGTCCAGTAGCCGGGTCCAGAACCGCTGCATGACAGGACACCGGGCGGCCAGATGGAGGAGGTCTTCAGGCGCCTCACCGCATACCGCACAGTCACAGCCGTACCTGTCAGGGTGTATTGCGTGCAACCTGGTGCAGGTGTAAATGATCCCGTGTCTCAACTTAAAGTCAAAATTACTGACTTGGGGAGGGGTGTACCAATTATATATGTGAGCCCAGATGGAGGTAGTGTCATGTGTGGGAAAAGTCTGCGACCATCTGTGTTCTGCAGAAGGGTGCCGAGCGACCCCGGCCACCAACAGCCTGTAGAAGGTGTGCACCTCTGTCTCCGTCAGCCTCAACACCCTCTCTCCCCATACAATATCAAAATCCAAAGAACACTCGCCTACTTCCTCCCCATGTACCTCCCCCGGGTCCAGGGGGCCCGTCTCAAATAGGTCCCCCCACTTTGTCAGGACAGAGGACTGGCTCACACTTGCCTTCCTGAGGATTTCGGCTCTCCGAAACCCGGCCCCAGCCCTCATAAACCTGCCCCTGATTTCCTCCACGTCAAACCTGCTTGAGGCATCTATAAGCTGTCTTACCTGTTTAATCCCCACTCCCTCCAGAACCCCACTGGACATGCTCTCTCTCCTCCCTGGAGGGTCGGAGAGCATGTCAGGGTTGAACCGCAGAGGCATCTGCCCTAGTTGCCACAGGGAACGCGGTGCCGCCACAGTGCACGGGGTGCCGCCACAGTGCACGGCCTCAGCGCATGGCCTCAGCGCAGCCCAGGCCTCAAACACCTCCCTCTCGAAAGGGAGAAAGCGCTCAAGAGTGACTCGGCGGGGGAGCATGCACAGGTTAAATAAACCGTGCTCACCCAGCCGATCTACCTGAACTGCTAAGAAGTCCTTCCACGCGGCTGTGAAGTCGGTGTCAAGGAACTTCTTAATTACCTTGAGACGCAACGCGCGCTTGATTGCGCTTGGCCCCTTGGTTGTGCCCGCCTATCATAACATTGTGTGCAATCAGCCCACGTTCTCTTCTCCAAATAAACCTATTCATCGCAATGCTGATTCTGTGTGCCTCTGCGTCCGGCAAGTCGTACACGGTGAGGGCATGTACGAGCTTGGACAGGCACAAGGCATTGACGAATAAAACCTTGCCCTTGATTTTTAAATCACGAATCCGCCATAAATTCATGCAAGCGTTAACACTATTGTACAAACCTGTCCACATATTGTCTCTACAGGCCGCCTCATCCCTCCCCAGTGGGACGCCGAGGACCCTGTAAAGGTCTGCTGCGTTCCTGAGGCCCCAAGTGCTGTGGGCGGTTGCGAGGCTTCCGCAGAAAGCCACGGAGGACTTCTCGAGATTGACTTTGGCGCCTGAAGCCAGGCAGCAGACATTGAGCACGTGGAGAGCTGCGTCGAGGCTCTGCACGTCTCGAAGGACAAGATTTGTGTCGTCCGGGAATTGAAAAATCTTGTATTCCCTACCCGCGGGGCTCGTGAGTCCGCACACGGCCCTGTCCTTCTTCAGCACAGCAGCGAGAGGTACAGCCACTATGCTGTAGAGGAGCGCGCTTAGTGGGCACCCCTGTCTGACCGACCTCCGCAAAGGGAAGGGGTCAGAGAGGAGGCCGTTACATTTCACGCGGCTGACCGCGTTCGAATATAATAAGCGGATCCAATTGATGAACCTATCCTTGAAGCCAAACCTCCCCAGAACGCGATAGAGGAAGCTGTGGTCCACCCTATCGAATGCCTTATTGAAATCAACAGAGACGTGGACGCCACCCGTGGCGTGCATCTCCCTCAACAGGTACTTTAAAGAAAGAATTGTGTCCGGGATGCCGTACGCCTGCGTGTGCGCGACTATCGTGCCTATGACGCGCTTTAACCTACCCGTCAGAATGCATGACAGGATTTTGTAGTCAGTGTTGAGGAGACTTATAGGCCTGTAGTTGGCCAGGCTCTCTCGGGCACCCTTTTTGAAGACCAGGGTCACGATACCAAGAGTGAAGGAGTGAGAGCACCTCCCCTCCCTCTCAATGTCATGAAACAGCGTGTGGAGAATGGGTGCCAGGCGGTGGGCAAATGCCCGGTAGAACTCAGCGGTCAGACCGTCCTCCCCGGGACTCTTACATTTATTGAGCCCCTTGATGGCCGCAAAAACCTCATTTAGCGAGACGGGTTCATCACACAAGTCTGCGTCACTAGTGCTAAGCCTCGCATCCAGCGCATCCAGTACCTGACTGCAACTCACCTCACTAATCCCCTCACTGTCAAATAAATCGGAATAAAACTTGCCCGCAAACTCTAAAATCCCACCGGTGTCATTTACTAGCTTACCCGCATCATCCACCAGGCCGTCTATATACAACTTGCTTTGCCTGGCCTTCTCCAGACCATAGAAATAAGCGGTCGAGCCCTCCCCCTCCACCGCGTACTGAGCCTTGGCCCGGAGGATGGCACCCTTAGCTCGATTTTCTTGCAAAACGCGGAGCTCAGCCTGTAGCTCCAGATACTCTGGGTCCACGGGACCCGCCAGAGACGCCACAGCCAGCACTTGGAGGCGGTCACGCGCAACCTGCTCCCACCTCCTCTGCTTGCTGTGACCAATGGCCAGTCTCTTTATCCGGGCCTTCGCCCCATCCCACCAATCTATTAGAGAATCATACACTTCAATTTCAGTATCGAAACAGTCGCATAACCTCTCCATTTTCCGAATGAAGCTGGGATCGTCCAGGAGAGAGCTATTGAACGATTGAATGATTACCGGCCAAATCAAAAAGTGCGGTTCTGCTCGCATCGCATTTAAAAACATTATTTGGTCCAAGGTCATTTTTTGAGAGGACCACGTTAAAATCCCCTTATTATAATTGTGGATTTGTTTACGAAGGAGAAAATGCTGGCGAAGAACCTCTTCTTCTCCATTTCATCATTCGGCGCGTGGATATTTATGAGGCAGATCTTAAGAGGGCCGCGTACAAAATCAATCACTAAAAAGCGACCGAACGGGTCCGCGTAAACCAGCTCGGACTCCCCCAGCATCCCCGGCTTGACCAGAACAGCCACACCCCGGGAGCCCAGAGCGCAGTACACCTCGCCGACGCGCATCACCTCCACTCGCGCGCGTGCTCGACTCCCCACCCAGTTTCCTGAATGCACAGTATGTCCCAGGTAGAGTCGTGGATCGCACTCTGCATCCGGACCCTGCTCCTCAGACCACACGCGTTAAGTGAGACCAGGGAGAGCGCCATAAAGAAGAGAGGAGGGGAAGGGACTTATCAAACGCGCCTCGGAGTCTCGGAGCACTCAGAGCCCCTTCGGAGCCTCTTAACGCCTTGTCTAACATCATCAAGGTCCGCTTCAACATCGCCACTGCTGAAGTCCATCCGCTCTCCCACTGCGCCTGCACACGTGGTAGCGGGCCCAGAGGGGCTCGCGGAGACCGGACCACACGGGGCCGGAGCGGAGACCGGACCACACGAGGCCGGAGCGGGGACCGGACCACACGGGCCGGAGCGGACGAGGGCCGGGCGGGCCCAGCAGTCCGCTCGTCCCGAGGGGACTCGTCCCCCATGGTCCGAGATCTGAGCTTCGCCCTGTCCGTCTTCCGGGTGCGGCCAGGCTTGGGGGCCCGGACCTTAGGCGGCGCCGCTCCCCCCGCTCCGGGGGCGAGACGCTGGACCGCAGCAGCATTCGGTTCAGCCGCCGCCGCCACGGCCACAGGGCGGAGGCCCCTTTCAGCCTCACCATCTCGCGAAGAGGAGGCGCGAGGAGGCAGCCCCTCGCCCTCCGCCGTCACGAGTGCCTGTGCACTCTGAATCGCAGCATCCTGGACAGGCTCACTGTCCCGACTCGAGGTGACGGAGGAGGGGGCGGGTCCAGCCCCAGCCGCAGGGCTGCCACCATCACCTCCCGCGCTCCGCTCCCCTTGGCCAGAGTCACGGCGGCCCGAGCACTCGGCCCTGGGCTCCGCACACACCCGGGCGTAATGCCCCTGACCCCCACACTTCCTACACAGGAAGCCAGGGCACTCACGCAACACATGGCCCGGCTGGAGACACCCCCTGCACACCTTCACCTGCCTGTCGTGCAGGACCCTAAAGTACGCAGGCCCCTCCTCAGTGTCGAGCCTGACAGAATACGGCAGAGACTTGACAGCGGCAGTGAAACACACCCTCACAAACCTGGTGCCCTCCGCGATGCCAGTCCCCGGCCAAACTCTCCTCCGTATCCCGGAAACAGCGGAGACTCCCCAGGAGTGGAGCGCGGCAGGGCCAAGAAGGAGACCACCACCTCGTTCCTGCCAATGGCTCACCCATGGACCCTGGTGTCGCCGATCCGGAACCCATCCAGCAGCTTTTCCTTGGCTGCCTGGGAAGCCACCGTTATCTCGTACTTGTCCTTGGTCACCATGCGGCAGCCAAGTACAGTCCCACACATCTCCTGTGCGGTCCTCATCAAGGCCATAGGGGACAGGCCCGCTCCACACACACGCAATTCGACGTGTTCACACGCTCACACGCCACACATGGCATTTCTCACGCTGATTTTTTTTTTTTTTTTTGTGCCCAGAAAATCGGTCTGTGTGGCTCAGTTTATGCAGGCACTGCGCGTTTTCAGCGAAAAAACTGTCCCCCTCCTCCCCGTCCCGCTCCCCGGAAAAAAATCAGCCAATCAGAAAATAGATTGTTCTGTTGTTGGGCAGACTGTAGAGTGTAGTTTCAGCTGGTAAGCGCACACTGCGGTGATGATAAAACAAACTGAGAACCATCAGGTAATAGCTTCATTTATATAACTGTCATTAGTTGCTTTGTAGTTTAAGTTTGCTCTTTAGACAGACATTTACAGCAGGGCTCTCAAGTCTCACGCATTGAGAGAGACAATTCGCTCACACGGCATTTCTCACGCAATTCAAGCCCCCCCCCCACTCCTCGGAAATTACGCAGTCTCACGCACGACCCCGCTCAAAACTTGAGAGCCCTGCTTTATTATGAATTCTGCCATATGTGTTCAACATACAGTGAATCGAAATTTCGTTTCTCTCTGGCCAGGTAGTGCAAAAAAGACAGTGTACAAAACACAATATAAAGACAAAACAAAACAAAAACTATCTAAGACAAAAATCTAAATCTAAAAACGAAAATCTAAAATCTAAAATCTGAGTGCAACAGAATAAATAAATACCTATTTACAGATGTCCAAAAATGTGCAGTGTGCATCAAAAATGTGCAATGGAAGATACAGCAGTGAAATGGTAATGTGCAATAGAATGTGCATTGAAAGTAAAGATAAAAATAAATGTGCAACCCACAATGCTGGATGGTGGTTGGGACTCTAGTCATTTTAAGACCTTCACAGAAATGAACCACACACCTTCAGGTAAAGATCATTTCTGTCTTCAGTTCAGGCCACAGGAAGTAGTCGAAACATGTAAAGCAGGTAAACAAATGCACCTGTCTGACAAAAACAATAGCTTATACTAAGTATTTTGAAAAAGCTCATTAGTCTGTAATGCTGTATGTTTGATTGACAGCTCAAGATGGGTCATGTAGTTATGCTTGGTTTAAAATAATACAATAGTATATTAAGTTTTCACAACAGAATCATCCGTGATGCCATTCACTGAGAGGTTAGACCACTCACCTACCTAGCAACAATTATAAGAAGGACCAAAACTTCACAATGGTTATGAGTGTATAAACGATAACTCCTTTATTTTTGTTAAATTAATGTTTAAATTGCCAGAAAAGTTTGTTCTTTGCCCAAAAGTAAACTGAAAGAGAAACTGAAATCTCAGGATATCTAATTCTGCTTTATTATTGTGGTTGGAAAATTAGTTTGAATGTAAGTATTGATGAATCTCACTTTCTTGCTTAAGTTTGGAAATCTTTCTTGCAAATCAGTTCAGTTCCTCTCTTCAATATTCCTGGGTGTGTCCACACTAACTACTTCCTCTTACTGATTTCATGAAGAGCTGTTGTCTCTGTCGCTAAAGAAGAAGAGTCCCGATGATCTCTACTTTTTCAATGAAATACAGAAATTTGACTGACATAGTAATTGTAGTAAAACCATAACCCGAATACCTAAAATTATCAAACAAAATTAAAATCTTCTGCTGAAATCAGTAAAAACACAGTTGCAAACACATTCTTGTACTAGTTTGGCAATTTGTGCAATATTTCAATAGCTTGCTCTGTTCTTTCAAATGTTAGTTCTTCTTTTAAGGTGCCCTATGTAGCTCCACCTGCTCTCTTCAGGGAGAGAATATACTGTAGCTTTGCCTGTGTTGTTTATCTACATTTATCTGCCTTCAGAGAGACTGGCAGATGAACCAGATCAAATCTGTGGAGAGGCGGGTTCGCTTTTCTTTTTAGCAATAACAAGATTTGAATTTTTAATCGATGTGGTAACGGTGATCAAAATTAAATACATAGGATATTTTCAGGTTGCCGGAATATTAATTTTTAATTGTTAATCGGTACATAGGATATATGTAGGGTATATTTAGTTTTGAAATGTTAATCGCTGTGGTAACTGTCATCAACAGTAGATACATAGGATATATTTAGTTTTGTCTGTAGAATCCCTCAGTCGTCCATGGCAAAAGGAGAAATTAAATTTGTCAACTGGACAAAGGTTTATTTGGTTGAATACGTTTCACCGCTCATCCAAGCTGCTTCTTTGTTTCTGGTCAGACACTGGTGGACACTGCCAACTACAATGAAATGACTCTAAGACTACCACATCTATTTGTTTACAGTTTTTGTTAGTTAGCTAAGCATATAGAATATTCACTGAGTGTGGGATCTTGTTAGCATAGCCATTCAGGGCCATAATGGGTGTATTCAGAACTTTGGACCTGACCTGGCTGCTCTATTGTTTTCTTTGTTTGTTTAATTGTATTTAGGTTTGAGGATAGCATTATAGATGGAAGACAAATGACATCTGAGACCTCCATTTCTGTTAAAGAAAGGATTCTCTTTCTTGACAAAAACAGCCTCTGTAACTCCCCTCTCAAACCAGTTCATTTCGTTGCGAATGTCTAGGCCGTCTTTCAGACAGCCTGGGATTTCCCAGGTTAATGTTTCTGCACATTGCCCCCTCAAACAAAGACTAAACTTAACTGCACTTTTAAAATTCCATACACCTTCACTAGAATCACTTGGATAATTTCAGACCTGGAATTGGCAATCTCTACTGAAGTAAAGGTAAAGGTATCTGTTAATTTGAAACGTCGCAAGGTGAGAAAAAGCATTTTGAGCTGTGGAGCAGTAAACAGACTGATAATAAAGGGTTACTCAGACATCTGTGAATGAAACAAAACACAACTTCAGGTATGTTTTTGAGGAGGTAACAGCATTTGTAACATGGCTTAAAGCTCACAAGAGTAAATTTTGCATAATATAGGACTTTAAAGAGAGAAGAGAGGAGAGAAGTGACACCAGGCTAATTACAAAACATCCGGTATATAAATATTTATTATAAAACAATAACAGATATGATGTATTTACACTATAGCATGCTATGTCATATGTCAAAGGCTACATAAAAAAGTGGACAAAATGTCAGAAAACGTAAGGCTCATATAAAGGATTAATATTAATACTGAAGTGGCACATTTAAAACAAAAATATTCAGACAGCTCAAAATAATCTCTAACAGTCTTACATAAGACAAAAAGCTGTGACATGAAAAAAATACAGTTCTATTGTCTAAAAAGCATTTAGAGATGATTAATATGATGTTTTGGAATACAGCATGATTGAAAGACTTGGGAAAGAATAAAACTCTAATGTCATCGTAATGCAGATTTGTTACATTCAGTCTCTTGCTGTTATCTATTTTAACATATTTATTTGGTCACCTTTGGGCCTAAGGCAGGAAATATTTTTGAATGATCAGCTTTTCCATTTCCATAAGTGCTATAGTGTCAGCAGTGTCAGTTTAAATTGTAAGGACAACATTATAGGCCCCCATATTGTGCTATTTTCTAATCTATGTTATAATGTTGTCTCCTCATCAAAAACACACCTGGAGTTCTGTTTTGTTACCCTGCATATTTAGGTTGAGTTCTCTCTCAAACAGAAAACACTATGTTCCACCTTGTGATGTCATGTGGTAATGCAGGAAGCGCTCCAACTCCATACATCTTCACTAGAATCAATTGGATAATTCCAGCCCTAGAATTGCCCATCTCTACTGAACTAAAGGAAAATGGTAGCTGTTAACATGAAAATTACAGCTTCATGACATCACAAGGTGCAGCAGAGCATTTCCAGCTTTGGAAATGTTGACAGACAAATAATAAAGGATTACTCAAACATGTGTGAATGAAGAAAAACACTACTACTGGTATGTTTTTGATGAGGTACCAACATTATAACATGGCTTAAAGCTCACAAAAGTCATTTTTTTTATCTTATCTTTTTCATAATATAGGACCTTTAAGACTTGTCAGTTTACTTGTGCATGTACATACCTCCGATATACAAAATGAAAGTGTAAAAACAATAAAATAAAGTGTGAATTTTGGCAATGATTAGTAAATTAGTCCAAAAGTGCCTATTATATACTTATAGTACATTACTCTGTACACGATTAAGAGTACATTTTCTTTTCTCAAGCCATTAACACAGCTTGAGGAAGACGTTTCTTCTTTATGCAAATATAGTGTATTTAATAACTAATAACAGGTAGTATAAAAAGAGTTATCATGACACAAAATGTTAGTTACTAGCTGCCTTGGGCATTTTTTTACTTTTTTCAAATGTACATTAAAATGTTTAAAGCCTGTTTTTGCAGGCTAGAAAGTGCTGCAAATCATCTTTGGATGTTAAAGTTAATCTGACTGGAATATTGTGGAAAAGTCTCTGACCCAAACGCCTACCATTTAAATAATGGTAGGTGTTTGCTGGATGTCATTCCTGATGCAGCCCTCTCCATTCATCCAGGCTTTGAACCAGCACAAAGAAAATACAGTTAATCATTGTTTACAGTCACTATCATCCTCATAACAAATACTTAGGTTACATTTCAGTCTGAATTGAATCTTTACACTGCACTAGACCTTTCACATTTTGATTAAACTACTACGAGTCACTTAACTTTTCCACAGTATTGAGCACCCTTTGTTACTGGTAAAATCGGGGAATGTTTTTGGAGCCAGTCAAATCTAAGGGCTGCACAATATATTACAAATACTTCAGGTTAGGGTTTGGTTCACTTTTGTTTCTATGTTTAGATTTTATGTCATATCAAGTGCAGTGTATTGCTTCATAAATGTAAAGTTAATTTAAGCTTTTACTTTACAGTTGTGATTTACTTAATACAAGGTGACATTTCTGCTACTTTGAAGTTAATTTCACAGTGCATTCACTATGTATGATACCAAGACATTTAGGCACATTTTAGCAAAATTAGGATAGATTGCTAAAATATCTATCAGGAAAATATCAAGATAATTCCTTTTGTAATTCCTAGTTGTTTTTAATTGTTCTAAATATGTATTATATTGTGCAGCCGGATGAGTCCTTATAGCAGAGCTGAGTTGGCTGTGTCGTGGCTCAGATGAGGGCGATGCGAATGGGGATGGAGGGAGACTCTGTCCGGTGGATGGGAGAGTGGTGATGAGAAACTAAGTGTTCAACCATCGTGTGCTTCGCCATGTGCTTCATAAGATACGTCTCCTGTAGAAACAAGAGAGAGAAGAGTAAATTACTGCCAAGAATGATACATTATACATTATGATACCGACACAGATTACTGTCTGTTTTACCAGTTTAAGTTCATCATCAAAAGATTAAATTCATGTGATTTCTGTAGTAATTTCTTGTTTAGTAAAAGTAGAATTTATTTATGCAATCCAGAAAAGTTATAATCAGTTGGTGTTTCTTTTTTCTCAATAATTTCTCAAATAACATCAGAAAAAAAGCAAAATTATTATTATTTAAAAAAAAAAATAAAAGTTTTAACCAATGTAACAATATCCACATGTAACGGTACAATATTATCACAATACATTTGCTTTTGCTCCTTGTGTTTGTTCACTGTTGCTACAATAAAACTATGCATTTAGCAAAAGAATTTGTAATATGATATATCGTGGCAGCACACAATATTATTGTGAGACTTTTGACAATACAGTTTCACAGTATTTCGATTATAGTTACAATCCCATTAACCAATAGCTTTTTAATGAATTGTTCATGTGAGAGAAAATGTATTTCTGACAGGATAGGAGATACGAAAATAGAAGAGGAAAGAGACAGGAAAATAGTACATCTGCAAATGCTTTTCAATTTTCTAATCACGTAGGCAAATAATTTGTCTTGGCACATGCATGATTATCTAGGTATTCTCTGATATCACAATATAGTGAGTGTATAGCAGTATTTCTCAAACAAGGGCATGGAGACTCCTGTAGGCTACGCAACCACTACAGGAGGCAAGATTAAATTAAATAGAGGTTATGCAGATGACATCACAACCTTTTGAAATTTAGAGTGGCAAAGATAAATGAGTGTTAATGGTGAGTCATGACATTTTCTCCCTATCGATACTTTATCGATCCCAAAGGAAATTTGATATTATTTAATATGTAAAATGTGAAAGAGCTGTTCCTGATTATTAAAAAATAAAAAAGTCTACTTCTCTGCTAAATGCTTAGTCTGCCCTTGCCATTTAAAACAAGTAAACACTTGTAGAAAACCAGTGTACCACTGTAGGCTAGGCTTACATTCATCACTGATACAGACTTTTGGATCAGAGACAGCTGAACTGAACCTTTCTCTCCTTTAATAAAATGTTTCTGAGTCCGTGCGTTGAAGAAATAATTATTCTGGACAAAAAAAAGCAAAGAGACCCATTTTGTCTGTTAGGCTGCCCATAGTTCTGCCACTCAGTGCCACTTAGTCAGAATGTTAAAGAGATAGTTTGGGTTTTTTGATGTGAATCTGTATGGCATCCCCTTCAGCAGTGTCGTGCATTAATACTGGCTTACCCCTGACCTCTGAGCCGAGTTCTGCCCTAGTTCTAGCGCTGACGAAAGAAGGTCCGGCAAGTTAGCGGGGACAGTTAATAAAGCTTGTTTTTCTTCTCAAAACAATATTTGTCCAAAAAGTGATATATTTGCTTCACAAAACAGTTGTCCATGAAAAAGTCAGAAGTCGAAATCGCTTGGTGCTATTTTGTCTCGAGTCGTATCACTGAGCACTGCTACGACACCGACGAGGAGGACTTTGGCTTCAGCAAAGAGCCAGAGAGTTACGTGTATGAACCTGAATATATAGATGTAGAAATTAGGCAGAGGGAGTGGGAGTGTTTGAGGCTGGAGCCACTGCGGAAGCCGCGAGAGACCGCCTAACGGGTAGGTGGTGGTGGTGCGCTTGTACCAACTGTCATTTGATGTCAACTGAGGCAGGAAGTTATTGCTGCTGCGAGTGGGATCTGATGCCAGAGATGCAGAAGGAGACAAGCTGTTGTACTCGATAAAAATCTCTCCTCGTCAGTGTCGTAGTCAGACATTTTACAGTATTAAAACACAAACAGGTAAGGCTGACCAGCTGGGAGCAGCGCACAGTGATACGACTCGAGAGAAAATAGCACCAAGCGATTATGACTTCTGACTTTTTCGTGGACAACTGTTTTGTGATGCAAATATATAACTTTTTGGACAAATATTGTTTTAAGAATTAAAACAAGCTTTATTAAATGTCCCGGCTAACTTGCCGGACCTACTTTCGTCAGCGCCAGAACCTGGGTAGAACTCGTCTCAAAGGACACTGTCAGGGGTAAACTAGTATTAATGCACGACACTGCTGAAGGGGATACCATACAGATTCACATCCAAAAACCCGAACTATCCCTTTAAGGGGCAATTTTTGAATTAAATGGTGCCAGTGCATAACCTCTATTAGGGGTGGGCGATATCTCCATATTTAAAGTATATCTCGATATTTTTTAAACTCGATATGGATTTTGACATATCAAATATAATGTTTATATTTAATTCTGATTTCGCCTCTTCGCTTGTTTGCCTTCTCTGTGCTGTGCGTGCTCCTGCCCGTCCTCGACCTGCCCATCGCGTGCGGCGCCACAACATCCCGGAGGATACAGAACTATACTATATACTATACTATATACTATACTCTTAATGTCGGAGAAGCACTTTGTTCCTACATGACCTGCACTTCAATTGCACTTCAATAAAAAAAGACCTTGTGGAATTTGGCATCTTTGTTTTTGCAGTAGTTTTTGGGGGGTCATTTTTCCTGTACAAATATCGAGATATATATCGTATATCGAGATATAAGAAAATATCGCCCAGCCCTAACCTCTATAGCATTTGAGTAAAACTAAAATTGTAGTAAATTCCTTTAAGGTGCACTGTGTAAGATTTCTAGTGGAGGGTCTGCCACCTGATTGTCTCCATGGAAATGTTACTGTCTAGAATGTTCCACAGTATAGATTAAACCTATCTATCATGAAGGAGGGAAGCAGGTTACTATTCAGATCTTTGGACAATTGCCCCCTATTCACAGAAGGAATTGATGTATTTTTGAGCAATAAAAACACCCATAATAAAGGCTAGATATGTTTAATGTCATACCATGGAACATTCCAAGCAAAATTTTAATGTCCTAATGGAGACAAGCAGGTGGCAGAAAACTTGCACAGTGCACCTTTTAAAGTGAAATCTTTTGGAGTGTATATCATTGAAACGAGTAATAATTGACAAAGGGTCTTACTGAGGTGTATGAGCGGCCACACATGCTGCAGCAGTAGGCTTTGGCGTTCTTGATGGCGTGGGCAGACAGGTGGATCTGCAGGGAGGCGGAGTCTGAGTAGGCACGGTAACAGTTTGAACATTTGAAGGGCTTGTCTTTGTTGTGCTGTCTCTGGTGCGACTGAAAACAGGAAACCACAAATGCAACAACTCAACCTCAAGTGCAGCAACTTCTCAAGATTCAACGTGTTTTTCAGTGCTCTTTCCAAATTCTGATCATTTCAAAATTCACTTTCATTCACACTGTCTTATAGATCACCATTTCTGTAAAATGCGATCAGCTTTATTAAAATAAAAACCTTACAAGCTGTACATTTAAACACAGAAATAGAAACTGTGAGAGATTGAAAGACTTGGCTGCAGGTCAAATGAGACTTGGACTTAAAGTGGAGTAAATTATTCACCTGGAGATTTGATAGCTGAGTGAATGCTTTGCCACAGCCTGGATGGATGCATTTGTAGGGCCGGTCTCCTGTGTGGATTCTGCAATCAAACAAATGTATGACTGATAGAGAAAATAACTAATTGAAACTCAATTCTAAATGTGTTAGTAAATAATACAAACGTATGCAGTGCTGATGAGTGTTTTGTGTTGGGAGTAATACCGTGTGGATAGACCGTTAAAGAGTTATAAACATGTTTATATTTTATTAGTAATGTCATTAAGGTCATTACATGCATTTTCTATAATTATAAGTAGAGCAATAATCATGATAATAAATGAATAAATAAATACATTTGATTAAGGGCACAGTCAAATGTGTATGTGATGCTCTTAACGGTATACAGGGGGTCCTCGGGTTACGACGGTCTCGGGTTACGACGTTTCGTGGTTACGAACGCGCCCCCATTAAAAAAAATATGTATATATTACGCGTCATTCCGTCTTACACGGTTTAGCGTGGTAAAAGATGTAAACAAACGCACGCGGCGCGCGGCGCACGGCGCAAGAATACGCTCTGTTGTGGTTGTAGGGAGAAGAAGACAGCCTCGTGTGCGTGCCCAATGTGGGCGGAAGTACCTGATGTGGGCTCTGATCTGCTCCTATGAAAGCGGCAGTGATAAACAAGCATCGTAGTGGTCTAATTATTGAGATGGAAAGGTTATTGGTGCTTTGGTTGGAAGATCAAAGGCAAAATCCGGTTTACGACGAAATTCGGGTTACGACGCGTCTTAAGAACGGATCAACGTCGTAACTCGAGGACTCCCTGTATAGTGTTTGTGGCTGGAAATGAATGTATGTGGCGGAAGGTGGTTTTATGTCTGTATAGAATTGCATGGAGCTGTATGTGACTGTATGTAAGAAGGATTTTAGAGTGTAAATATTAACCCTGTTTTTATTCTATTTTATTCTATTTTACTTCCTGTAGGTTTGACATGTTACACCTGTCCGGGACAACAGATGAAAAATAGCCCTCAGGCTAATTCTGGCATATTTACATGCAAATGTTTATTAATGTGCACTGTCCCTGAAATAAATAAATAAATAAATAAACTATGGGGCCCAACCGGTCTGTCTATTTGTACATTTTGTGTTTGAAGTTAAATATCAATATTTGCTCATTAAATGCAAAAACTACAAAAAAAAAAAAAGGTTAGTAACTATGTGGAGCATCAAAACTCTTAGATTTTTAGAGAGACCATTACTGTGAGAAGTATAGAATTATTGACACATGACTAAACAAACTAAACAGTAACATTCTACGGTATATCCAATAATAAGTAACCATACCATAGTCCCCAGCCTGTTTGAAAGCATGTATTGTCAGACCTGGTGTGTTGCTGCAGATGAGACAGTTGTCGGAAACACTTCTCGCAGTAGGAGCAGCGGTAGGGTTTGACGCCCAGGTGGATGCGCAGGTGCTGGGACAGGTAGGAGGCGTTAGCGAAGGTTTTGGAGCAGTGTGAACATTTGTGTGGTTTGGCTTCGGTGTGCGTCTTTGAGTGTAACTGCATGTCTGACTTTGAGATGTAGGTCATGGGACACACTTTGCATCTGGAACCACAAACACATCAAACAAAATTGAAAAGTTTAAAAAGAACATTTGAAAGTTTTGGTATGAGTTGGCTGTACAAGATGGATGCTATTTAAAAAAAACCTATATAAACCACTGTGGGAACTATGCAACTGTCAGTGAGCCAGTGTTCAAGAAAATCAGGAGCAACTGGATCTAACAGTTATATTTGCTCTCTCCCTGCTCCACAGATCTGACCTGTAATGGCCTGGTGGTGTCACCTGCTTGTCTCCATGTGGACAGATAAGTTTCAAGCCAAACTGTGGAACATAGCAGGCGAAGCAATAGCATCTCTAGTACCTTTAAGAACACAGCATTTAGATTTTAATTTTTTTTTTTTCTTTCTGATTAAACAGTAGGAAATGAAAAAGGCTTAAACAGAAACATGCTTATTGGCTCAAGAGGATGTGGCCTCTTCTTTTAACAGTTTTGAACATGACATTTAACCATGTATCAAAAAGGAAGTGGTGGTACAGTTAGTGGCTAAATTAAAGTCCATATCGTTGAGGGAGGAGGTTGACTTTATTATGTTATGACAGTATAAATTACTAAATAATATTAAACAGCAGCTACTGTATACTCAAAAATACAATATATAGTATATTAATATAGTATAATTTACCAGCCATTAATATTTGCACAATAAACATGTCTGCAGGGTGCTTTCACAGTCTATGCTGTAATGGTACTGGCATGGAAACAAACTGTCTATGGCAGTGTTTCCCAACCAGGGGTACAAGTACCCCTAGGGGTACGCGAGCACACTGCAGGGGGTACTCAGCAGTGTTGCTGTCAGGCGCAACACTGCTGAGTGCTGATGAGTGAATTTTTAAATTCTAATTTGAGTACCTTTGAGTTAAAGAAAAGAGAGAAAATACCTGAGAACTAGATTTTCAAATTAAGGAGATTAAATAAAATGATTTTCATTTAATAATCCGTTGTGTCATGTTCTACTTTTGGAGAATTATCAACACGTATGAGTGAGGGGGTACTCGAGGTATGACAAAAAGGCTCAGGGGGTGCACAAGACAAAAAAGGTTGGGAAACACTGGTCTATGGAGATGTTATTGCTTTGCCTGGACAGTCTCATTTTATGGCATTAAATCTGTCTATCTTGCATTCATTCACTTACAGGTGCTCAAAAATACCTATTTATGCCTACCTACCTAGCAATTTATTCTTTTTTTATTTAACCTTTATTTACCCAGGCAGATTGATAAACCTCCTTTTCAAGGGGGTCCTGGCCAAGAAGCAGCAATTACATAGTTAAAACATGCATGCAAACAACAATAAAATGGCATGGATCACAGATAAGGTAAAACGGTTGCACATTATTGAGTCTCTGGCTTTCATCTTCAATTTAAAAACATTTAGCAACGTCCCTGCCTCCTAGTGGACAGAGAAGGCCATATTACTCATGATGTGACATGGCACTTTTTACTTCCAAAGAAAAACAGCTTATTGTGGAAGAAGAAACACAAGTTAAGTTTTAAGTTTTTCTGTGTGTAGTTTAAAAGTGAGGGAGTGAACCACCTTTTTTCAACATTATCTTAATTTTGTTTAATACCTCCATGGAGAAAAGTTACATAGTGCACCTTTATGTCTATAGCTGTATTACACATTATGTTTTATGTATGATTTACTTTTTTGATTGACTGTACATTTAAATGTTTCATGTGTATGATACAGATTAAAATAGTATACTTCATATCATTTTTGGAGATTATGATGCCATTTTCAACTGGTCATTTTCAAGTTAACAGCTATCTTTTGTTCAGTAGAGATTGAAGTAGAGATATATCAAATTTAAAACACTTTCAGGACTTCGTGTATTACCACATGACATCACAAGGTGGAACAGAGTTGTGTTTGCAGAACTCATACCTAAAAATGCATGATTTGTGTGTTTATAAAAATGTGCAAATGAAATAAAAACAAATCTCCGGGTACGTTTTGATAAGGAAACAACAGTATTAGATCAGAAAATAGCGTAATATGGGCCTTTTAACTAGCCCTTGTATCTCTCACCTGTAGGTCCTCCCCTCTTTGGCTGTGATGGTGACACAGGACTGGTCGTTGCCTGAAGCTAAGATGGGGTAGGGTACAACAAACACAGAGGAACCATTCTCCGCTTTGATCCTCTTGTGCCCCTTCTCGACTTTGGGAGGGGGCCCCAGCAGTCCCACCAGTCCTCCAGGGTTCTTCCCAGGCTCCATGCAGTGAGCGGGTGCCAGTCCTGGGATCAGGTGGGCCCCCGAAGCCCCACCCAAACGACTGTGGGTGCCAGAGGGGGGTGTAGTCGGGCTGATGATGTCAGAGGTGTTGAGGTTACCTGTCCGAGAAGCGAGGGCCACACCTACAAGGGTACAGAGGGATAATAACCAGGTGTAGACTAGACTAGAATGTGAGGGTGTTATGCTCCCAGAGGACAGATGGGGCCTGTATTCCTTTGTTAGTTACACACATTTTCTTAAAGGCACACGGTGTAATTTTTCTGGTGGAGTTTCCGCCACCATCAGGCCAAGTTACAAATCAGATCTATAGAGTGCCCAGCCAGTTTACAGAAATAACCTAATGCATGTCTTTCAATGTATTTTGGGGCACTAAAACATAGATCAATGACTTAAATGCTATACTATGCTAGCAATAACATGTCTATGGGGACAAGCAGGTAGATGACACTATACCAGTTTTCCGAATACATTTAAGAAATGTCCAAAAGGACATTTTCAAATATTTAACCTAAACATTTATTTTTGTAGCAATGATCTCCCTAAGCATTTAGAATCTGCATAACAAACTATTGTAACTGCACTGATGCCTTGATTTAATTGATTCCACTAGCGGCTCCCTCTTCATGCCTTAAATATTGATTCATTTTAGCACAACTCTGCAAAAAAGAAATAGAAATTTTAAAGACATTGCCATTATTCAGTCAGAAAGCATAATGAGCTCCTCATTTTTGATTGCCAGCTCCTATGAAGAAAAAAGGAAAACAATGTGATCATGTGTTTTCAGTATTTGACAGCTCATGGCATCGCACATTTACTTGTAATTGTGTAGGAATTTTTTAACCAGTAGGAGATATTACCTGAAACACACTGTCTGATTTGAATAACTAGATATAAATAGACGAGGCACCACACCTATGCAAAAGTGCACCTCCATATCGGTAAATTATTTTAAGATATTTAAAGATATTGCTGTTTGGATGAACGAGGAAATAATATACAAAACATTTACCTGATACGTGGTTGGTCCGTGAGGGGTGGTCTATGAGTTGTCTCAAATGCCAGTCCTCCCATAATCCTCTGGCTTTTATAGCCGACTTATCATCAAGGTTCAAATTCACGTCTCCAAGAATACGCCCTGAAAAAGAATGTAAAACGTACATAAGTACAAATATTATTCTGAGAGTAAATAGACAGTTTGACCTTTTAATATTGAATTTGAATATTGATACTTTGCCAGTGATGTTATCAATATTCCCTGGGGTGTGATGCTAACTGTAGACACTACTGTCAGAAGCTCCATTAGATTTTAATCTGAGCTTTTAACACAATCTGACCATAAAGAACTGACTTAGTTGGAACTACAACAGGTGAGAAGATTTGTGTCTCAAACTTACCTGGCCAGCCAAATGATATCTCTCTGTATTTCCTATACAGCGCGATACCATTTGGACACCCTCCATCCACTCTCGCTCCTCCGGTTACAAACGGACTCCGCGATTCTGATTCGTTCAAAGATGGTGACGTCAGTGCACCCGCCTTTGCCCGCAAAGTCACTCTTAGGCAGCGGAAGTTCCTCCTCAGTTTTGAATCAAGATGGCGCAATCTCTGATTGGTTCACTTAGCTGTCTGTCTAAGCGCAACAGCAGCGCGTTCTGGATCAAGCGTTACCAGACTCACCGCTGGAACAGCGATGAGTCATGGATTCTTCCAGGCAAGTCTCAAACAGGTCTTCACACATAAAATTACACTCACAAGCGGCGAGCTAGCAAAAACATGAGAGCGACAAACTGAAAAACTGTTCGTTAATCTAACAGTTTTTCAGTGAGTGGCTCTCATGTTTTTGTTATAAATCAAAGTCCTAAACAGGACCATGAATGCTCATATTGATCACAGGCTCCTCAAAATGTTTTGTTTAAATATTGCATTTTTTTCTTAAATTTCCTGAGTTCAGTCTTTTTTGCCTGTGCTTGCTAATGTGTGCCTCGTGTCACCATGGTAACTACTGAGGTTGAGGTTTTATTCCTCTGGCTGAAAATGAGAATTCCCTTTTTCTTCAGAACAACTTAAGATAATATATAAATGAATTATTTTTTGCATATCCTCAAATAACAGCCACTATTTCCTTATAAAACCAGATAATGAATATATATACAGATATATCTGCATGTCCAGACATAAGACTTCTCAGAATTCTCAGAATTATGTCCTAACACAAATGTTGGGACATCTTGTGGTAGCCAAGGCTATTGCATAATACAAATAACCGCGATGAGCTCATGACAAATGTGCCTTGAGTCGATACTGTATTTGCAATACAAATCTACCTTCCTCTTCTGCTAGCACACTCTTCTGCTATCGTGCTCAACAGTGAAATCAATTTCCCATTAATTTTTCATTAGACTTTCTGAATCATCTAATTAACTTACAGGGCTCTCAAGTTTTGAAGTTTGGTTGGAGTGAGATTTATATGTAATTCTTCTAACTCTTCTGAGCCACACAGACCGATTTTCTGGGCACAGAAGCGCTGTGCGCTGCGCTTGATTTGCTTAACTAAATTTCAGTGTGAGAAATACCATGTGTGGTGTGTGAGCGTGTGAACACGTTGAAATGCGTGTGTCACACTCAAAGCGTGAGACTTGAGAGCGCTGAATTAACTAATGAGCACAAGACCTAAACTTATCAAAACATTTTGCCTAATTTTGTGTTTTAAATGTTTTTGGACTGAAAACAACCATGTTATTAGTTACCACATAACTGGTTAGCCTCTGTCGTAGGTGGACTAACTATACAAGTTCATTTGCTCAAAATAACAAAATAATAAATGAATTGTTTTCTATTTCTGTGTACAATGACACTCATATTTCCCCTCTAGAGCACCACAGCTGGAGCAGTACCTGTGACAGAGCTGGCTGCGGGGCGGGCATGCAGGGCGATGTCGGGCTGGGGGGCGCCATGGCCGGGCAGGATGGGGGGCAGTGTCTGGCTCTTGGACGTTCCATGACCTTCGACCTGAGTGGGCGGAGACAGGAGAGGTGCCTGAGAGGCTTCAGAGGCAGGGGGCAGGTGAGGAGGTCTCGTCTTCTCTGCCATCAGCTGTTCCTTGATTTTATTGATCAAGACTAGGTTATCCAGCTGACACAAGAGAACAGCATTTGTGACAAGAACAGAACAGTTCACATTTTAACTTAACTTGGCAAACAAGTAACACAATATGTGTTTAGTAGATTATATGATCTCTCTGTTAGATCTATCCTCACTGGACAAATAGGGCCACAACGAAATAAAATCTTGACTTTTCCCCCCCCCAAGTTTATATACAGTGCTGGCTCCCTCTACTGGTATATATCAAGACATCCAGGATTATCTAATAGATTTTATGTGTGGTCTATATTAGGAATATATTGCTTATATAAATAAAACATAAAATGGATGGATTGGATAAATTTCAAAATCTTAATTTTGACATTCTATTGTACAGTGTACTTACTCCCCCATGTGAGATGTATGCAGTACTACATCCTTGTTTCGAAATGAGTTAATCTAATGTTGAAAATGGACAGTATTGGCTTTTACAAAAAATTCTTACCTGTCCATGAACTGCAGGAGGTGGAGGCCAGAAGTATGGACTGTTAAAACGAGGTTCAGCCATTCTAATAAATAAAACAAAAGGAAAAATTGTGAAATATATTCATGTCTTCTTTACACATTTTAAGAACTTTGCACATACGCTTAGCCTACTTAAAGTTAAAGTACTTAATTGTCCCCTATATGGACATTTGTCCTCTTACAGAAGATTTTCAGCAGTATCAAGTTTGAATAAAACTTGCAATTGTAATGATTGTGTTTAGTAAATCAAAGATTCACATTATTTTTTGTAATAAAATGTAATTTGGTGAAAAATTAAATTGCAGAGCTCAGAGAAAAATTGCATTTTTTTTTCAATATCTACTTCAAGTTATTATTAGCAGCAATGACTGTACGGATTGTCCCTCAAATACAGAATGCTATAAGTACCATGGTGGCTTTTTACATTATCACTGCTCATAACTTCATGTGTAGATGTATTGTTGGTAATGAAAGTGGTTAGAAAGCTGTGAACCCAAACAAGCATTCCCTTCTTGTCTTGTGACCATTTTGAAAGAAGTTCAGTGTTTGCTTCCCACCGTCAAAGTCTAAATCACACAGACAGGCTACCTTACTACAAACCTAACTGCAAAGAAGAATGGCACTGCAAAATGCGTGCAGTTAGCCGACAACTCTCCAGCTATTATCAGAAGAAACAGACGTGATCTCAATCTATGGATGTCTACATCTTTGTGGCATGAGGGGCCCCAGGCAGTTATTGCCTAAGTGCAGACCTCAAAACAGGACCAAACACCAAAAACAGGTCAGTACATTTCAGACTACTTTCAAAATAGGCACAATTTGGCTATTTAAAAAAAAAATAAAAAAAAATAAATATATATATATATATATATATATATATATATATATATTTTTTTTTTTTTTTCTTATACAAAAATTAGATGTTTGCAAAATCTGATGGACAGAGACCACACCATAAAGAATTATCCCCAAAAAAACTATTCTAAATGTGTAATATTGTTAAAAGATATTAGGGTAAATACAGATTTAAATGTTAATAGTTCAGTTTGTTTCTATAATGAGTCATAGAAGTTCATAATTCAACCCTTTACATCTTAAATCTTATGTTGTTGTTATAATTCATATTATCGTGACAGGCTTACTTGCAAATTACTTTTTATTTGGCAGTGTTTCCAAATAGTAAATGTATTTTACCACATTTAAAATATGATTCAATCCTTCCTTGATCAAACTATTCAAGTTATAATAAAATAATAAAATAAAAATAAACGTTTTTCTTGGTAATAAAGGGCAGCTATTTTCTGATCTATGTTATAATGCTTTTTCCTCATCAGAAACATGCCTGGAGTTGTGTTTTGTTTTATTAACACACAGACCCTGCATATTTAGGCTGAGTTCTTCTCTCAAACAGAAACACTCTGTTCCACCTTGTGATGTCATGTGGTAATACAGGAAGTGCTCCACTCTGTTTTTAAATTCCATCTATTCCATAATTCACTAGAATCATTTTGATCATTTCAGCCCTCAACTTGTCTCTACTGAACAAAAGGTAAAAGGTAGCTGTTAAAGGTCCCATGTCATGAAATTTTCACTTTCTGAGGTTTTTGAATGTTAATGTGAGCTCCCCTACCCTGTTTAGCCCTGAGCATTTGCGATCCTTTTCTGCGTTACAAAAAATCAGAGCTCAAACGGGCGATTTTGAACAAGGCACCTTATTGACGTCAGATCGAAAAAAGAAATGCAAATGCAGTTCCACCCCCGTCTGTCTGAACTCAGCATCTCTGTAAATCACGCCCAGAGAGTTTGGACTGCGAATGCGCTAGGCAATGCAAAATGCATTTTTTTATTTGCCTTGAGGCACGTCCGAGTGTTTCTAGGCTCGGAAGTCCTTTATCTGAGCCTCTGGACCTTTGAACAGCAGTGGTTTAATTTTATTTTCTGTGGAAATTTGTTTTTTTCATTGAAAAGGCTCTCCTTTCCTCCTCCGCTCTTAAAAGGCACAAATGGATCAGCTGAGCGCTCAGAGCAGAGAGCGGAGAGTTTGGCCACGCCCACACCCTCTACTATTGGCCAGCTCTTTTCTCCTCATTTGCATTCAAGCAACAAGGCCCATTATGACCTGTTCTGAGGGAGAAAAAATACTCTTTCTCACCTTATCTCTGTTTCTCATGCACTGAGTGTTGATTTTGAAGAAGGATTCATTTACAGTATTAGGGAACCATTAAGGAGCCATATAAAAGCATCAAGAAGTACCATGTCATGGGATCTTTAAATACTGCCTCATGACATCACAAGGTGGAACAGAGCATTTTGAGCATTGGAGACGTAGACCAACTGATAAGAAAGGGTTACTGAAACATGTGAACTCCCATGTATATTTCTGAGGAAGTAACAACATTATAACATGGCTTAAAGCTCTCAAGAGTCAATTTTGCGTAAAAGAGGACCTTTAAATTCAAAGCATAACGCACTAACCTCCACTACTAGAACTGTTAGGACAAGTCTTTATTGCAGTAGCTGTATTTAAAAATCAGGTCATTCTGTCTGTCTCCTTTTCTCTCCAACTTATTTCGAGACATTTTTTTGATTGCATTCTTTGGCACGCTGCACCATTCCTAAGTCTGTTTGGTTTAGCAGAGGCATAGCACAGTCCACGTGTAAGAGCCAAAAGAAACAAAAGTGATACCTCCAGGGGTACAGGCCCAAAGTAAAGCCCACAGAATATTTCTCTTAAGCAGCCAGTCGAGATCGGTGTACTTCCTGGAGAGCTTTAGTCTAAAGAGAACCTATGGGCCAAGTGCAGGGCGATATGCAAAAATTAAATTATTATAGCAAGATCACAATTTGAATTTAATCACAACTCATGATTTACATTAGTATATACTGCCTTTAAGAGGTGACCAAAGTTATCTGCTTCTTTTGAGAGAAAACACTTGTCTGTGACTAAGGGTGGGCGATATGGGAAAAAAAAAAAAAAAAAATTGCGATATTTGTAGGATTTTAACGATAACGATATTATGACGATACTCCCCCCACATTTAGCGTCAGAACTTATTTTATCACATGGCGATAAACTGTTTTAGTGCAGACAGCAGCGCTCGCTAACGCTGCAACTTCATGTAAACCGCACAGACGCTTCCTCCTCAGGCTGCGCACACACATCCGCTGTGTTCATAAACTAATAATCCGTCCATAATACACGCATAAACGCATAATACGTAAGACGCAGGGTTCAAAGTGTGAGAAAAAAAGTAGCGGTTTATAGTCCGGAAATTACGGTGTGTGTGTGTATATATATAGGTTAATCTTAATGTTCAAGCAAGAAGAAGAAGAAGAAGAAGAAGTGAACTTTATTGATCTCACACTGGAGAAATTCTTCTCTGCATTTTAACCCATCCTATATATATATACATATATTAGGAGCAGTGGGCAGCACACACATTAGGGCGCCCGGGGACCGTCTCCATGATCTTCTTGCTTCGGCTTGGTCAGGACCTAAGCTGGAGTACCTATGGTGCATGTTTTGGGTAGAGCTACATTATAGGCTCGTACTGATTTTTACAATCAGACAACCGAGCCTGTCTAAAACTTTATACCCATTTCACCAGACCGCCCATCCTCTAGATGAGGGTGTGATATGGACATTGTGGAAGGGGGATTTGTGTGTGTGGAACTGTGTTCGTACCTTGGTCATTGATGTCCACGTCAGTTTTGCTCATGGTGCTAAACGCGTGCAGCCTGGACATGCTAAGGCAACGACATCTCTCCCCGATAGCTGTCCACAAATATTTGTTGTTTCCTAGTCTTTTATTTGGTGGTTCAGCCATGTCGCGCAAGCCTTGCAGTTTAAAACCAAAACTGTTTTGTCTACAATGAATACGGGGAAACATGGCGGTGACCATTGCAACACACAACGACGACTCAGATGGTTCATCTGTTCGTCGAAACCTTGACGAGTGGTTAACAACACCGTCAGGTTAATGTCGGGCTAACTCTACGTATTAATCTTACTTTTTGGGCTGAAAGGGGAGCTGGCACTGCCTCACATCCCTGAATCTGAACTGTGGCGTGGAGTGATGGAGGGAAGGGGAGCTGGGAGGAAATGAAGCGCTCTGATTGGCTGAAAGTTCTCTGTTTACATGCAGATGTGTGGATCTCTGTCTCAGTCGCAGAATCAATGTCAGTGAAAACTTGTGAAACGGACGAAATGTGAGATCCATATGCGTAATTTAGAACAACAAAGCGTACAAGCGAACAAGGAAGTCAAAATTGCGTGACCTCTACACAAAATGCGTACATTTTGGCAGGTCTGACTGCATCGGCAACATCTCTTTGGCTATGAATGTGGTGATGGCATTGGTTATGTTTTGCCATCGTTGACTTTTACTGTCATACGGCACTTTTCTGCTGAATGAGAACAGGTCGCCTATTTGTTTTTTCTTGAGCTGCAGAGTCTTGAAGTTTCTCATATTCTTCGTACTTTTTACTGTGGTGAAAGAGGTTTGTTGTGGAGCTTTGTTTCACAGCGATAGATTTCCGACAAATCTTGCATTGAGACAGTGTTTTGATCAATGTCAGTCTTTTCGAAACCAAACCATTTCCATGCCAGAAGTAGACCCGCGTCTCGGCACTAAATCCTCTGAAGTAGACCGAGCTTTAGCTGCCTCTGCCTGCATTTTCTCAAACTACTCTGCTAACCTGTTCCAAGGCTGCTCGCGAGAGAGGTCATGTGATCACCTAGGTCTACAAGTCGAGCGGCAGAGTTTCATTGGTTTTGGCGAACTAATTTAAATACTCGATAATGTCAATTTGCACATCGTTAAAACAACAATCACGATAATATCGCAGACGATATGTATCGCCCACTCCTACCTGTGACTGGTTAATCCACCTGTCACTCACTCAGAGCATGGCACACGCTGACAATAGGAGTGGTTAGGGAATTTTTTTTTTAAAGTAGAGTTGCATTAAACAGAGAGTCACAGTGACTGTATTAAGATTTTTATCATTATTTGGCATGACCCTATGTCTAGTAGAAAAGACAGCCCCCAAAACACAGCCCCCAAAACTTTGAGACGATATTCAGTTAAAAAGGATTATTGTTATCTCTGAGGACCACAGTGTTGCTGACCCCAGTGTAGAGCCCAAAGGGTTTGGATGAATATGCATGGTCTACATATGGTAGCCTAGTGTCATCTTGCCTTTATCATCCTAAATAATGATGAATATTGGGACCTAACTGTTTAAAATTACCACATTTTGCAATGATTTATAACACTACAAACAGACACATATGTGCTAAACAGGCCTATAACTAGTTGTAATTGTGTAACTAAAGCCTACATCTTTTATGAAATTGCACCATGAAAAATGCAATTATGTAAAAATACTCTCCTTTACTGTTAAAAGTAACATCTCTTTATAAGTTAGAATGTGGAATAGCTCAAATCCTTATTGAGGTTTAAGTTAATGTTAACTTTTGAGCCAGTGATTCTGAGCCCATTTTGGAGTGTGCCGCTGCTGCTCTCTGTGCGCCGCTTCTCCCAAACCCAGACAGTTTATTAAAAAAATCAGACAAAAGGAAAACAAAAATGGCAGCCTGGTCTTATTTCTATAAGCTCTGGACGCCATTTTTTGCAGAGCCCAAATTTAGCTCATGTTATATCCTTCCAAGTCGAAGTAAACGAGCCCATCGCCCCGCATCGTGCGTATTTGCATTGCGCTGCGGGTGATTGTTTACTTTGATGCAGGTTTGAATAGCCCGGCTCGAGGATAGAAAAAAGCGGACACTTCCTACGGCTATCAGCGCTATCGCTATCGCAGCATCCAAAAACGCACCGTCTCATGCATGCGCATTCATATAGCCTGCTTGACTCGCTTTACATAGAAAATCATCTTTACGCTGCATCATCAGTACTTTTGCACGACTTAAATAACCATATATAGGAAAATGCATGATTGCAAAGGGAAGCGAGAGATGGAAATGGTGAAATTGCACTGAGCTCAAATCCTACCTGAACCAGTCCGGGAAAGAGGTTTTTTTGATAATGGATGGATGAAGTCCCGTTGAGGCTCGATGGGTCGGACTCCAAGCCTTCCGGGTCGCCTGCTGTTCACTTCTGGGTGCTGCAGGCGACCACACAGAATTTAACCCATTTCTGCCGAGTGCGCCTGTTGTAGTGTGTGCAGTCAGTCTATGCGGAAGATGTGATGTGCTCTAGCCTCTTGCATGCGTACTGCGGTGTCAGATGGCCAGCACATGCACAACTAAATGGAAAAAAAGAAGGAAGCAATCTGTCCTGAATTCTTGTTTTTTTTAAAGGGCTCATATTACACTATTTTCTGGTCATGATGTTATAAATAATGCTGTTTCCTCATCAAAACCACACCTGAACTTCTGTTTTGTTTCATTCACACACGTTTAACACACAAAGCCTTCATGTTTAGGCTGAGTTCTTCTCTCAAACAGAAAACACTCTGTTTCACATTGTGGTGTCATGTGGTAATACAGGAAGTGCTCCACTGTGTTTTTAAACTCCATACACCTTCACTAGAATCATCGGGATGATTTCAGCCCTGGAATTGCAAATTTGTATTGAATAAAAGGTAAAAGGAGCTGTTAACTTGAAAACTACCACTGCATGACGTTACAAGATGGAACATTTAGAGCTTTGGAGATGTAGACAGATTTATATATGTGAATGAAAAAAAACACAACTCCAGGTATGTTTTGATGAGGTAACAGCATAATAACATGGCTTAAAGCACACAAGAGAGTTTTGTGTAATATAGGACCTTTAAGCGAGGAGGATTGTGTTCAGCATAGTTAATGTAGGCTACATAATGATATAAAAGCTGTCCACTAGTAGTAGGCTACTTAACTACACTGACACTGCTGCTTAAATGACTCTTAAATTACACTGACTCTGCTGCTTAAATGACACCATTTGAGCTGTATTACGCTACACATTGTGTGTTTTACCTATTGGTATTACAAGTACTTTTGCTACGAGTATATGTGATGTTTTAGTCATGGTGTTTATTGTCTTGTTTATCAGATGTTTTATGTTCACTGTGGGCCTAGGGAGTGCTGCAATTACAAATCCTGTGTGCAACCTGTACATATGTTTTTTGACAATAAAGCTCACTTTGAACTTTGAACTAGTTAAATGTGCACTATGGAACATTTTCACTTGCTTGTGTCTTGTCTGAAATGTTCCTCAGTATGACATTAAATGTATCTATCCAACATTTATTTCAGGGTGATTTTACTTACATACTTGAAGCAACATATCAGGCAAAGCAATGACATCTTCATGGAGAGCAAGTTGCATATCTAAAAAGTTACATAGTCCACCTTTAACGTTGAGTAACTAAGTGCTATCACATTTTCAGACGGGTAAGATATAACCTCTTATTACATAGCATCAGTTTGAGAGTGGCAGGATGAGAACTTGCAATGTGCTGACATGAACAAGAGAGGGCGCTGCTGCTACACTGGAGCACCGCCTTAGTTTTTTAGACCTTAGATCAGAGGTCTTCAACAGGGGGGTCGCGACCCCTAGGGGGGTCGCGGAGGTACTGCAGGGGGGGGTCGCGAAATCTTTTGATTTCACTTTAAAACAATATAATTTTATATTTTATAGTGTAAAATACAGTATTAACCTGTGTATTATTTCCTTGTATTGGATGTACCATAACAGAGTAGCAATGTTTATACATGACACTAAGCTCAATTTAATATAAAACACAATTCTATGCCGTATATATATAGTAGGGGGTCCCTGGCCCAGTTCGCCATCTGTTTGGGGGTCCCTACCCTGAAAAACGTTGAAGACCCCTGCCTTAGATAAGATAAGATAAGATAAGCCTTTATTTATCTCACACAGGAGAAATTTACTCGCCACAGTAGCTCCAGGACATTTGGACAAGAGGGAAAAAGTGCATGCAGGCAGGGAGGGGATAAAGTAAGTAATAAATAGTACAAATAGTAATACGATTGTCAATGACCTCTGGGTATAGACCAGTTTCAAAGCTACGTCATCACTGAATGCGCGCGCAGTTCCTCAAAAAAAGCCACTGCTGCCATACAACCCCCAGCGAAGATATAGAAGAGAAGAACTCAAATAAAGAGAAACAGATGGAATAAATTATAGTTTATACCATTCAAGTGACATACACACAAGTGAACACCTGCTGCTTGTTTAGGGTAATTTGCCCAGGTGTTGAATGGTGTTTAATCATGCTGATTAACTTGCAAGCACGGGACACCGCAAAGACATTAACCGGGTAATCTCTATGACAGACACATGTAAATGAACACAAATAACTTTGTTAAAATGCATGATAAGTTTTCGCATGACCATCATAAATGGCATTTGACATGACTGAGATCACATCTGTGACCTGTGAATTAAAGGAAAAGTAACGTTTTTTTTTTACAATCTGAGCCTTATTTCGGTAATAAAACAAGTTGTTTTACTCACCCATAGCAATTTGGTGTCATATGGAGCACTTCCAGAGATGTTTTAGATTTGCGATCTCCATCATGTGAGTTCTCGGGGCACTTATTTGCGGTCTCCAAATAACACAAACTTTAGCACTTTTCAAATCATAGAAGCCCGATGTCTTATCCTACGATTTCGTGTGGTCAAAAGTGGCCTGTAATCAGAGATTTAGCCATAGTTTCAAATAGATGAGGACGCCAGTGCGCATGTGCGGACTGTGCTCTCAGCTCCCGGGACCCAAACATGAAACGCAAAGCTGTAAACTATGCCTAAATCTCGGATTACAGGCCACTTTTGCTTCAAACGAAATCGTAGACTAAGACATCGGGCTTCTATGATTTGAAAAGTGCTAAAGTTTGTGTTATTTGGAGCCCGCAGGGGGCATATTACATGCTTGGGGAATATATTATATGCCCCGAGCTATGGCTAGAAGTCGTGCTAGGCTAACCGCAAATCTAAAACATCTCTGGAAGTACTCATATGACACCAAAGTGCTATGGGTGAGTAAAACAACTTGTTTTATTACCGAAATAAGGCTCAAATTGTAAAAAAAAACGTTACTTTTCCTTTAAGTCGTAGTATGTTACTTACCCCGCAACGCAAGTGCAGTTGGCAGTCAGAACGTAGCTTGTTGATGATAGCCCAAGCGTTGTACACGGTCGTATGTGTGGTGAGCTCCCTAGGGCTGTCTTTGTTTGTTTTGTTTTTTTTGTTTTTTTTCTTTGAACTTTAGAGATTATTTTGGCTTTTCCCCTCCTTTCGGGTTGTCAGCTCACCTCCTCCCGGTATCCCGGCTGAGGAGGGGGACGCTTTTTCTTTTCCCTGCGAGCTTTGCTCACCCCCGGACGGACGGCGCGATGTCAGCCCCCACAGGGCCCCAGGCCGCGGCGGAGAAGCCGACTGGGAAAGCCGGTAGTAGGAAGGAAGATACTACGGAGAAACTCCCCATCGATATCGTGGTATTTTACCTCCTGTACATGGCCACACACGGCAAACTGGTAGGCATCCATGGATTTGTACGCGCGCACTTTCTCTCTCGTATATACACTGGGCTTCTCCACTAAATAACAGTGGATATCTGGCCACTGTAAATCTGTCCACTTTCTACAATCGTACTGCCACTCCGTGATCGCATAAGGATCTGGTAGTCGAACCCCGTTGCTCAACGTGAACTTTTGAATGTAGATCTCCCTATCGTTAATACTCAATGATTTGCAATAATTAGATAATCCGCTATGGTCCGCCATGGTTTTCTGAGTCGGAACTGCGTGCGCATGCCAGTGACGTCACGTTTGTTTACTAACTGTAAAGGGGTCTATAAGCCAACCAAATTAATCAAGTCTATTCAAAGACTTTATTCCCTGATAGAAAAAAATGTAGAGAGCGTATTATTGCTGCTCCACTACAATACAATATTACAATACACTCATAATATTATTTATTTTAAACAAACAATACAAAGGAAGAATAAATAAATAACATTCAAATCAACCTAGGTGATTAGGATCCTATCTCTCTCACTTTCTAACACCTCATCACTCTGTCTTTAATCGGGTTTGAATAATGAGATTTGGACATAATCCTAACAGTGTGTAGTTGTACTTTTGTGTCTTTGCAAACCTTTCCAGCTGTCACTGAGTTCCAAACTCACTCTGACAGTAGTTCCAGGTACATGCTACAAAAGAGAAGTTTAACTAGTATCAAACGGACAGTTAACTAAGGGTGCAGTTATAAATGAAAATATGGAACTAAACAGATTAGTTCTGCATAAAGACTCCTATCAGGCCCAAACCAGTATGAACCCACTTAGACTCACACCAACTAAACCGGGACTGGACTTGGAATTAAACCTGGACTAAACCAGGACTAAACTAGGACTAGGACTAGAACAGGATCAAATCTAATCAGCATCGGGATTACACTTAGCTAAAACCAGGACCAAATCAGGTTAAGTGTGAACAATTTCCCTTGAGGATCAATAAAGTTTAAGTCTAATAATCTAGTTAATAAAGTCTAAGTCTAACACCTTCTTGGAAATGAAAATTACTTGGAAATTGCTTAAAACATCTAATAGAGAGTAATATAAAACTCAACCTAATAGGTAGCCTGGGAATTCCCGTCCAACTCGTCCAAGCGAGAGTCCCAGATTTAGGGCCCCAATCAGAGAGCGGGGGAGGTGTGGCAAGACGGTGACGCGTACTACATGACAAACGGAAGCTTGTAGTTTGAACTGACAACTGACATGATTGGCTATGGACTTACGTATACGCTCAATGATAGACATTCATAACGCCCAATAAACGGCCGTTGGCAATCGCTAACCACACCTCCGCTACGGGATTTTTCGAAGCGAGTTTCCAGACCCATATCTCACTTGTGATATGGTCAGGTGTTAACCAGACTACCTAATAGGTTCAAATATACATGTAATTTGTATAAGTCATACAAGTCATACAAATATAATATAGGCTACCACATAGACACTGGGGGAGGAGTGGTGAAAGCCAGTGCAGAGATGAAAACCTTACGATCTAATATAAAACTTCAGCTATTGAGGTAAAAAATATAGTCTCATTCTAGTTGTGCATGTGACAGGTATGTGACAGTTGATGATGTGCATACAGTTTCTCTCCATGGTTCTTTTTTTAACACGTCTTTGTTTGAAATGCAAAGCTCAGAAAGCTTATATGTGACAGGGGTTTATATATCTATAAGCTGAGGCTGTATTCTGTTCACACACATTTACACACACACCACATCAAAACTAAACACTAAACTAACACTAAACCAAGACTGGAACTGGATCCAGGTGTATGTGTAACAATTTTCTTATGAACTAATTATATAAGCCTAGTCAGACACACCTTGAAGAGAAATGTACTCTTGTTCAGGAGACAAAGTAAGGTATGTCTTGTAATTCCTCAGTTGTCCAGGTATGATCCATTTTTCTGTCAGTTGGACAAAGGCCCCTTGTCCAAGTTGACTTTAATTTTTCTTTTGCTAAAGTAAGGTATATATAGTAATGACAGGTGGTTCATTGTCACATTTTTAACATTTACATGAATAGCTAAAAAAAATGTATATCTTAAAAATTCCATTTCAGCACGAGAAAGAAGGTCTTGTGTAACAAAATTGTGTGATTGATCTTTGTTTTGATTTTTCAATGTTAGATTTTATTGCCATCCAGCAATTCAACACATTTCCTGAATCAGAGAAATCTAAATGGGCAGAAAAACCAAAATTACAAATGAAAACATGCATTTCATTGAGCTTTATGCTCAGCTGTGAACGGTTTTGCTGTCATTTATTTATTTATTTATTTATTTATTGGTTTATTTGACAGGGACAGCTCACCAAAATTGTCAATAACCTCAAACCATCATGCTGTCCCTCTGACAGTGTCCCCCCACGGCTTTTAAAGAGGTCTGGGGAACAATTGGCCCAGATGTGCTGACTATTGTCAACAGTACTCTTGACGCAGGAATTGTGCCTGCTTTCTGCAAGCAGGCTGTATTTGAGCCTGTTATTAAGAAGTCTAGATCAGTCTGTTCTGTTGAACTATATTTCAAAACTTTCCTTCATGTCAATGCAATGCACTTATTTCATATTTTATTATTAGTTTTTAAAGCTTTGAAAGGACTGGTCCCATAATACATCTCTGTTGTTTTATTTACCGGTATTTGTTTTTATAGTTTATACCCATTGGTCTATTTTGCTGTTTTTATTTGGTAAATTTTGGAACCAGTCTTTGTTCATAAAATGTGTTATAGAAATAAAGTGGACTGGATTTCATTAACATTTGGAAAACAGCTATGTATTTATATACAAATATGTATTTAGTGATCATTATCTTTTGATCAGAATAAGATACAGGGTAGTAAAGTGATTATTTTGTTACCTGAGACCTTAAGCTTCTTGCATTGAAATGGAATATTTAAGATACAATGTTTTTGAAAAAATCTGATGTATGCTATGTAAAAGTGTAACTGATATCCCAGCTCTGGCTTTGTGATACACTCTCACCTATTATATTGTTGGCTTACTTCTACATTTTAGAGTCTACATATGAAAAAATGTTACAGTTGCAGGCCTAATTTTATTTTTATTTTATTTTATTATTTAGCTTTGAACACAGTTTTTAACACACTTGAAAATTAGAATATTTTTCTTATAATCTGAAAACTTCTTTTTCCAATGCCCCCTTCACATGCTGATATATGGTGAGTGTGACAAGCAATCACTTTCTTGCAAATATTTTTACGTTTTAACCTCAAACATTTCTGGCATGTCTGCCCTTTAAGTTTGAAATGTTCCATCGATTTGACCTACTTGAGATGATATCCCCCTGCATGGAATGTTCCATTTTCATCTTACTTTGAGCAGTGCTGTCCCTACGCAGATGTGACATGTAACTTGGCTGGGTGGCACCATTTGCTTGTTGCGATGGAGCTAGATACATTTAATGCCATACTGTGGAATAGTCCAAGCAAAGCAATAACATCTCAATAGAGAATGTAAACAGTCCAGATAGATTTAATATATTCCTATATTTAAATTTTTCTTGTACATATACAACAATTATGCCTCATTTGATACCAGTCTCTTGCTATGTTTGCTAGTTATTTTTTAATTTATTATTACCATTTATATTTTTACTCTTTGTTATTATATTTAATGTGACGAGCTACTGTGTCAAAATCATTTCCCTTGTGGATCATTTAAGTTTGTCTAAGTCTAAGACAATCAGACCAGAAAAGTTACGTAGTGCACCTTGAAATTCTCTTCTTCATCTTTTCCCCTTGCCCTGTCACGTTCAGACTGCATCTCTTCTTGGGGACTGTATTAGCGGTTGGACTGGTTTTGTTGTTATTTGCTCAAACACAGCCTCGCCCTGTTTGCCTGCAGCATCTCATGCCAGGTGCAGACGGGACAGTGGAGGGGTTGGACCATGGGGGAGGGGTGGGGCAGTGGGACAGGGGGTGGAGACTCAGACATGAGCTGTAGAAAGCAGCTACAACATCTGAAACACTGTTGACATGCTGTTCTGAAAGCAACACCACAAGGACAGGTAAGACATGTGAGAAAAGGAATCTATTTAGCCATTTGTCTTTTTTTTTTTTTTAATTAGAAAATGATTTGAATATGAATAGTCTTTGCATTAGGTAGTGGTAATATTTGTAGTAGTGTTAGTAGTAGTATTTTAGATTATTAATTCAAAGGCCAAACAATATTGGACATATATTTTATAAGTGCAACTGCTGGCAGTCAATATGTAATATGTTGGTATTTAATTACTATTAAATACACATAAGAAATCAGTTCTTTCAAATCAATCAAATCAATTCTTTTCTACCATGGACAATTCATCTTGTAGTAGTAGCATTTGTATTGCATTGTTGCTTTCAAACATTGAAATAGGTAAGTTAAATAAATTAAATGTAGGCTACACTGTTGTGTTAGTTATTATTGGCAAAGTAAAAATTCTGTGAAATATCAGCGAAAAAACTTGGTTCAGAGTTGCTGGTATTGGGTGCAGCTATATGCAATCTTACAAAAAAAGATGTAATATACAATGCAACAAATTTTAGCATTAGCAACTATCACTACTACAACTACTACTTTGCTGCTTCTGCAGATTACATGCCACTGCAGATCTACTGTATACCCAAACAAATCTAAAGTTGCCACCTTCTAAAGCACATTTTATTTAATGTTATACGTAAAATGCACTTAAATGTCTTTTTACTTCCTCTGTCTCATCTTTGTTTGGCAGTATTAGTTTGTACAGGTAGTCAAAGCAGTACCATTGCGTAATTTGCATACAAAATCTCATGTGACAAGATGAGGTGGTTGATAACGTTTTTGTATCTTTGATATGATTATTATTACTAAAAGTAATAAGGTAACATGCATGTTGACAGTGGAAGGTTTGCGCAGCTTGGAAGTCCAGGGTCCAGCAACAGTGTCAAGCAAACAAGCTTGTGCAATAAAAGAATACAAGGATTATTTTAAACTAAATTTAAAATAACTATGTAATCTGGATTCAGATTTGTACTGTCTTCATTGTAATATTTGATTTAATGTTGTGCATATGTCTGGTACTGTTACAAATGTTCAGTAAACAAAGTTGGGAAAACGTTTTGAAAAATATCACAAATCCATCTCAACGGTCATCTAATGATAATAACAAATGTATTTTTCTCTCAGTTGCTTGGGTTAAGAATATACATATGCAAGTAATTGTATTATCTTGTTTAGTTTCATTAAGCTTTAGCTTCTTCTCATATAGTTTTCATTGTACATAAGATTAGACTTGACTGAGTGGCTAGCACTCTTGCCTCACGGCAAGAAAGTTCCAGGTTCAACTCCTGGACCATGTGGGCCTTTCTGTGAGGAGTTTGCATGTTTCTCCTGGTGTCTGAGTGGGTTTATTTTGTTTATTTGTTTATTTACGGATCCCCATTAGTCTCTACAAACGTAGAGACTAGTCTTCCTGGGGTCCAATTTAAAATACAATACATTTTAATACATTTAAGCGCCATAAAAACAGCCCAATCAAGACAGTGAGATTAAGTTACATTATCCAAAACACATACTAAACACTTAAAATATGATAAAAGAAGAAATTCAATTTGTCAACTGGACAAAGTTTGTTTGGTCGAAAACGTTTCGCCGCTCATCCGAGAGGCTTCGTCAGTTCTGGTTAGAGTGCTGGTAAGACACTTGCTTATATCTCGCTGCAGGGAGGAGCTAACTATACTGCAGTTTTCCAAAACTATCTCGCCTATTGATGATACAAGGAGAAGTTCAATTTGTCAACTGGACAAAGTATGTTTGGTTGAAAACGTCAGAGCTGACGAAGCCTCTCGGATGAGCGGCGAAACGTTTTCAACCAAACATACTTTGTCCAGTTGACAAATTGAACTTCTCCTTGTATCATGGATTCTACCTGGACGACTGAGGGACTTTTCACGTATCTCGCCTATTGGTTTCTGTGTTTTGTTTCTCTGGTGTCTAATTTAGCATACCTATTCATCCCTACACGACTGTTTTTCACACCTGTGAAGTGTAGGGATGAATAGGTATGCTAAATTAGACGCCAGAGAAACAAAAGACAAGATCAAAAGGTTGCTAGGCAACGTTGCTAGGAAACGCAGTAGAAACACTATGGTGCCTAGCACCTTCGGTGCTTGGCCCCAACAACAGTACAACAGTAGTAAAATTCCAGTAGTAAATGTGCAACAGTGCAACAGTAGTCCTTAGCAGCAAAATTTAAAGTGTCTAGAGCAGGGGTGTCAAACTCATTTTGGTCCGGGGCCCGTATCCAACCGACTTTGAACCCAAAGGGGCCGGATCAGAAAACTCATGGCACATATACTCCAAAAATAGCAATAAGTCCAAATATTTGTGCAGAGAAACACAAATCTATTACAGAAGTCTTTTTTATTTGATGAACTTTTCTTTTACAAAATATTATGAACAACCTGAAACTTTAAGAAAAAATTTATTTCAACACAAGCATACAGGTTTCCCGTTCACCTCCATGAACAAATAGCAATTAGTCAATTTTTCTTGGAAAATCCTGAACTCGGTGTCCACTTTTCTCATTTTTGACATTTTGCTGATGAGGGTGTCACGGTCAACAGTCAAAACGATGGTCCTTTAAGAGCCTTTGAAAAGAGGCAAGTCTGGTGATGCTGCTATGCTAAACTGCACAGAAAATTACCAATATTTTAATAAAAAATTAAAATATAATTAAAATATGTAATAGAAAATTAAAATACAATTAAAATATTTTAATAGAAAATCAGCCAGCCGAGGGCCAGATTAAAGTTCTTGAAGCTCCATTCACTATGCGCTGCAGGGCTTTCCTGTTCTGTTCAGTGCAGCTCCCGTACCACACAGTGATGCAGCTGGTCAGAACGCTCTCAATGGTGCCTCGGTAAAAGGTGGTCATGATGGGTGGGTGGGGTGGGAGGCTCCAGCTCTCCTCAGTTTGCAGAGGAAATAGAGGCGCTTCTGAGCCCTCTTTGCCAGTGAAGCAGTGTTCACTGTCCAGGAGAGGTCCTCACTGATGTGCACCCCCAGGAATTTGTGGTGCTGCTCACCCTCTCTACAGCAGCACCGTTGATGGACAGTGGGGGGTGCTGGGTGGGGCCTCTCCGGAAGTCAATAACAATCTCCTTGGTCTTTTCAACATTAAGAAGAAGATTGTTATCGCTGCACCACTGGGTCAGAAGGCTCATCTCACTCCTGTAGTTTGTATCATTGTTATTAGAGATGAGACCCACCACAGTCGTATCGTCCGCAAACTTCACAATGCGATTGGTGTTGAAGGCTGGTGTGCAGTCGTTGGTCAGCACAGTGAAGAGCATCGGACTGAGCACACAGCCCTGGGGGGCTTCTGTGCTCAGTCAGGATGGGTCAAATGCAGAGGAGTTATGTGTACCTTAACTTTATTTAGTTTACACTTAAATCTGATCTCCCTCTCACTTTGTTTTACAGATTCCTGAGCTGCTCTTTTGCTTTCAGGCCAAAGCATTTTCTTCAAGTGTCCATGTTGTTGCAGTGAAAATGGTTGTCATGGGCAGCCTGCTGGAGGGAGCAACAGTATTGAGCATCTGTAAACTGGTCTGTTCTCTGCCCTTTGTGCACTCCGTGGTCACCTCAACCACCAGCCCCATCAGCTTCTGCTGCTACTGTCTCCTAATTTTCACTGATGTAATCCTAACAGGTAAGGGCCATAAGAAATATCCAATATGGCCCTGGAAGTCAACTTCTTGGGTTCTTTTTAAAGACAATACTGTGGAAGATACATTTACCTGGTTGACATGTTTCAGCTGCTAGCTGCAATTCTAGACAGTTCTGAAGGTGGCTTGCAGCTAGCAGCTGAACCGTGTCAACAAGGAAAATACATCTTCCACTGAACCAAGTGAAGTGAATGTACAAAAGAAGACAAAATAAGGATTTTTGGTTATGGCTTTGGTACATGGTCAAGCCATCAGTGCCTGACCTTAGAAACTAAAAAATACTGGGCCTGGTTAGTAGTTGGATGGGAGACTGTTTTAGAGAGGTTTACTCTTCTGAGAGACAGCTACAAACTGAAATGTCCTTTTGGGATGAATAAAGTTAACTGAAACTAGGCTTTATGTTCAAGGGAATGGGCACTGAGTGAGTAGGCTATTTGTGGGTTCCATGTATAAGGATTCTTTTCTGATTCTAAGGATTCAAGGAGACTGATTAGTTACAGGGAAAAAAATCACATAATCAATCAATACAATTTAGAACCAGGTGAACAATTTATTCGGACCCCTGGCTCTGCAAGGCCCCCAACCTCATGTCATCATGCCCCCTTGGGGGCCGCTAGACCTTTTGTCATCTCCTCCTGTCGCGTAGTTATGATTGCAGTCTTAGCTGTATTGTTTTTGCAAAGTTCCACAAGCATGCTCGTGATGGAATCCAGGCGCCGGGAGGTTTCCACAGATTGGCGATGGTACAGTTCCTCAATCTGTGTCACCTTCTGATGTAATCCCTTCACCAGGTCAGCAACAGCCCCGCTGTGGTGCCCGATAGTGGCTGACAGCTTCGGTGACTCTTTATTGGCTGCCAGCTTTCCAATTTTCCGATAGATCTGGAACAACCCCAGGCCAATCATCAGATGCCCCGCCATCAAAAATCCAAATAGGAAAATGTCCTCAACGTCCTCAAGGAACAGCGGTGCCAGACACACAACCTTCCACTTGTCCCAAGCGTCCCTCCTGTATCCAGCAGCGAAAGTTCTGTCAGGACAGTTCTCCGACATTCCTCCGTGAAAAAAGTGTGTCAATTACATTGAGGGACCAGCTTATCCTGTTGTTAGCAATTGAAATAAAAATATTCTACTTTTTGAATAGGGAAAGACCCTCACAAACTCCCATCGATCCCATCATTTTGTGACCTTGGTGTGGCCTGGGCATAAATTTGACTTGGACCTGACTTGCATATAGGCAAGACATTTGTATACATTTGTATAGCATATAAACAATCATCAAAACTAAATGAGAAGAGCGCTGAATAAAAACTCTTCAGTCATTTGCACACCTAAAGAGAACCGTTTGAATCTGGATTTGAAATATGTCAGAGAAGAGGCCTGTCTCACATCCTCTGACTGTTCCAGGTTTTAGCTGTATAAAATAAAACTGAAACGCTGACTCCCCATGTTTAGTCCTGACTCTGGGCACTAGCAGGAGGCTGGTCCCTGAGCTCCTCAGAGTGCAGATGGTTCATATGGCACTAACATGTCAGAGATGTACTTTGGTGCTCGGCCATGGAGAGATGTGTACACAGGCAGACCCTGTTTAAAGTCTATTCTTTGAGCCACAGGAAGCCAGTGCAGAGACCTGAGCACATGACTTATGTGCTCGGACTTCCTGGTTTGAATCAGGACCCGAGCTGCAGCATTCTGGATGTACTTCAACTGTCTTATAGCTCATGTGGAGCTATGCAATCAATGTATTTGTCTACTGAGAACAAATGCATGGATAAGTCTCTTTAAGACTGCTGATTGTATGATATGGCTGTTCGTCCATTATTAACCCTTTCTAACCTGATTTGAAAGTTTTAGAGCGAGAGACTTGGAGTTCAGTCTGATCTGATCCACTGGCTCATATTCACCTGCTGCCAGTGAGACATAGATCTATCTGAGTGTTGTATGTATAGTTGTGACAGGACACATTACATGCTGCTGTTAGGTCAGTTAATACGCAGCCATAGAGGTTGAACAGGGGGAGTCCTAGGGCACCCCACAGGTCAGGGACATGTGATCTGACCAACCCACCAAGTCTGTGCATATAACTGAAAGCATCTATACAAGTAAAACTTGTACAACTTTGACAGTGCTTGAGGCTTTTATGTAACTAAGTAGGAGCATGGTCTGTGATTATTTTAGCTCAATTTTAAAAGATACATACAGAAATGATGATAACACCCCAAATGACCTGATCACTGCACACTTTCAGGAGGAGCTGATTCCAGTAGGACCTCTGTGTCAAGCCATAGATAAAGATCTGACATTGAGCAAAGCAATTTTCAGATTTTTTAAGTGTTTTTAGTACAACTGGATGATGTCTTCTTACAGGGAATGTGAACTAGATATCTCTGATTGAACCTGAATTGTCCCATAGCTGTAAGTGGTGGGACAGTAGAGGCCCAGAGGGGAGGGAAGAAGAGTTAAACTATTTCATTTTTGCCACACTTTTATTTAGTTAAGGCATATTACCCTATTTGTTTAACTATGTTATAATGTTTTTTTTTCTCATTGCAAACATATCTGGAGTTGTGCTATGTTTCATTCACACAAATCGTGCATATTTAGGCTGAGAGCGGAGCTCTCCTCTCAAACCGAAAACAGTCCGTTCCAGCTTGTGATGTCATGTGGTAATACAGGAAGAGCTCCACTTTATTTTTAAAAGCCATACACCTTCACTAGAATCATTCTGGATGATTTCAGCCCTGGAATCACCAATCTCTACAGAAAAAAATGTAAAAGATCGCTGTTCACTTGAGATGTAGACTGCTACAGAGTTACTCAAACATGTGTGAATGAAACAAAACACTCCAGGTATGTTTTTGAGTAACAACATTCTAACATGTCTAACCCTAACCCTTAAAGATCCCATGACATGGTACTTCTTGATGCTTTTATATGGCTCCTTAATGGTTCCCTAATACTGTAAATGAATCCTTCTTCAAAATCAACACTCAGTGCATGAGAAACAGCGATAAGATGAGAAAGAGTCATAAATATCTCTCTCAAACTTTTTATTCTGGGCGTTGTTGCTTGAATGCAAATGAGGAGAAAAGAGATGGCCAATAGTAGAGGGTGGGGGCGTGGCCAAACTCTCCGCTCAGAGCTCAGAGCCCACAGCTGATCCATTTCCTTGTTTTTGCACGGGGGAGAGATTTGAAGCGTTCCATTGAAAAATAAACACATTTCCACATAAAATAAAATTAAACCACTGCTGTTCAAAGGTCCAGAGGCTCAGATAAAGGACTTCCGAGCCTAGAAACACTCGGACGTGCCTCCAGGCAAATAAAAAAACGCATTTCGCATTGCCTAGCGCATTCGCAGTCCAAACTCTCTGGGCGTGATTTACAGAGACGCTGAGTACAGACAGACGGGGGTGGAACTGCATTTGTATTTCTTTTTTCGATCTGACATCAATAAGGTGCCTTGTTCAAAATCACCCGTTTGACCTCCGATTTTTTGTAACGCAGAAAAGGATCGCAAATGCTCACAACTTTTAACCATGGGGGGGCCCCTAAACGGGGTAGGGGAGCTCGCATTAATGTTCAAAAACCTCAGAAAGTGAAAATTTCATGCCATGGGACCTTTAAAGCTCAAGGATCAATTTTGTGTAATATTTACTGTTATATAACATTTCTATTCAACTACAGGTGTTTTATTGTCTTGAAATATATGCTTTATTACTAAAAGCATGGTCACCTCTCCACAGATCTGATCTTTTAACTTGGTCTTGTGGTGCCATCTGCTTGTTTCCATGGTGACACATACATTTAATGCTATACTGTGGAACATTATACTTAGACTAAATTTACTAAATCCACAAGGGAAATTACTTGGACACAGCAGCTCACACATCACCATATATTACAATAACAAAGAATAAAAGATATAAATGGTAATAATAAATTCTAAATGAGTATATAAATAAAAAAAAAATCAATAAAAAATATGGCAAGAGACAGGTGTCAAATATGCCTAATTATATAAATGTATATGTAAAAATAAAGTAAAAATAGGATAGGACATTGGGTTGTCTATTACATAAGAGTTGTTGTACAGTTGTATGGAGTAGGGTATGAATGTTCCAGGCAAAGCAACAACATCCACGGTGACAAGCAGGCCCAGGACCCTCCACCAGAAAAGCTTACCTTTAAAAACACTCCAGTTGACTTTACTAACTCTCATATTCTTCCACAGTTTTCTTCACTTGCCTGCTGATTTTGGAGCATTACCAGATTATAACGCCTTTGGCTGGTGACTCCACCGCCTTGCGCAGCCTGCTCTTCATATGTCACACATATGGCACAGTCTTCCTCCTGACTTTACCTGAAATTATCGTGGACACTTTCATCAGACATCTACAAGAACAAGAAACCAATCAACAACAAAATTCCAAGCAAAAGGATGCTGCTGAATGTTCAGACAAAACAGGAAAAAAGCCATTTTTGCAGTACCACATTGTTGCATACCTCTGTTGCTTGTCTATTTGGATATTCGGAGCTCTTAACATCAGACTGAGGTTTAATTTGGAGGAAATCTGGACAGGAGCATGTTTATACTCCAGCAAATCTCTTTTAACATGTTTGCCTAACATTTACAGCCCAATGATGAGGATCCTACCACCTTGCTGGATTATGGCGTTGTTGTATTTTTCCATAGCTCTTGCTGTATGCTCTTTCCTACAATGGAGAAAATATACTGAACAGGCAACTCCAGATGTTGACACCAGCGAAGCACAATGCACCTGTATAATCCAGATGTGTAGCAAAAGTGATGTTGGACTCTCCCCTGAATACACAGTAAAAAACATTGAAAAGAAAGATCAAAATAGTACTGAGAAAGTAGTACGCTTAGCATTACCAGAGGAAAGAAAAAAGCAAAGTGGTTGTAGCCCGGGGGCAGACTTAATGATAGGGGTCGTGTGCGTACTCGCCATGTTCGTGCTTCCTCTTTACTTGTCCGTAAATATTCATATCATCAGTGTGCTGGAGAAAACAGCAGAGAGAAGCATCAAGTATTTTGGGTTTTCAAGCGTTACAGAGCACAATCACATGGACACAATTTAAAGGAACTCTATGTGGACTCACTGTTTTAAAAAATATTACAATAATAACTGAACCTTGGTTGCCAGTGCCTTAACATGCATAGTGAGGATTCAGATCAGAGTGAGTCCTTTTAGGTTTAAACAAACTGGATTAAAAAAATGACAAATGAGACTGGTTCATTCCTCTTTTTGATAGGTTATTATTAGTGCTGTCAGGCGATTTAAAAAATTAATCTAATTAATTACAGGATTTGTAATTAATTAATCTAATTAAACACATTTTTTCAAAAAAAAATTTAGGTGGTTTATTGTTCTCTCCCACAGTGCAAAAAAGGTGTCAAACTTGTGATTTATAGTGCTACAGTGAAAAGACTGAAGACTCGCTTTAAGTCTTTCAGTCTTTGGCTCGTTCTCGTTCTCTCCGTGCACGTTACCTCCACTGTAACCATGACAAGACTGCTGAGAGCACCCGAATATTTCTGGTGCCAAAATGTGAGCACGTACAGTAGCTTTCATGCAACGTCAATAAATAATATACAAAGCTTCAAATATACAGAGAATACAAATAATTGCCCGTGTAAATTACTCATGGCTCACATCACCCTCGGAACCCGCGAGGAGGATTTAAACTCCCGGCGCGGATGTGTCCGGATCATCGCACCACGGGAGGAGGGAGGAGGTGGGTGCGCGGGGGTGAGTAATGATCGGGTTTAGCGTGATTCGGATGGGCAAAACTGACTAAGTCAGAATTTCTAAGTGTGCACCCTTAGTCGCGGCAGAACACGCTGGAGAGGTTATGGGAATTAGTTGACAATGAAAAGGGTTCGGCTCGCAGCGCAACAGATACGGAAACGGGCGCGCGCGTCTTCACATGCTCTCCCCAGGGACAAGACGGACCTGCTCCATCACATTTTTATAAATAAACTTGCCGTTGGCCTTGCACGCCAAGTTTAAAATGCGCATGGATTGAATTGCTGCTCATAATTAATTGCGTTAATTTTTATAACGCGTTAATTAGCAGCGTAATTAATTAATCTAATTAACGCATTAAACAGACAGCCCTAGTTATTATTTTTAAAACCAAAAGAATATAAAGAATAGAATAAATCTGTGATACAATTGTGATTAGTAAGTTACATTTGATTTGAAACTATTTACCTTGTAATTGAGGATACAGATAGATAATATATTGCTCCTTTGCAGCTGATGCCATCAACATTCCCTGGTTACCTGTAGGCTCTGCTCTGTCTGAGGCTTTGTCAGACTCCATTCTGAGCTTTATTTCAACATAATCTGACCAGAAAGAATTTACTTAGTTTAGGAACTATAGCAGATGATTTTTACTGTTAAGCAAGTCCCTCTCAAATAACATTGCAGTCACAAGCTAGCTAACATAGTCAACAGTTTTTCAGTTAGTTGCTCTCCTTTTTTGTTGAAAATCAAACACCTAAATTGAACCATGAACACTCATATTGATCACAGGCTCCTGAAAATGTGGTATTTTATGTTGAGTTTTCAGACCATCTTAAATATTTTTGCTCAGTGTTTGTGTCAGTATGGTAACCGGTGAACATTTTGCCATAGGCTATACATACATGTAGATCACCTCCAGCATGATTTTACTGCAAAGTATGCTATCAGTATGAAATGTAAAATCAGACTCTTATATACACTATTAATTTAGAGATGCATTTGATGATATTACAACAAACTTACAAGGTGCCTTACAGTGGACTGATTTGCAAAGCCACAACAAAGCCAAAGCAAAATACTTTTGAACATGAAGAGAATGTTCCTTGGGGCCTGTTTATCTTACATGACCGCCAAGTCAATATGGGGGACAGTAACAATAACAGTACTTCACACCTTGACATGAATGAAAGTATTTTTTTACATAGCCTCTAGGAATTGTGGGCTGAGTACCCGAGCCTGTATCTGAGTAACATTTTTGGCCTTTGGCTGGGCACACCCACTGTGTCCAGTGTAAACCCAGGATGGATCATCACCTTCACACTCAGAGTTTCACCTATTTGCATTCTTAGATGGGATGCTGCTAAGTTCTTCAAGATTTGATACAACAGATAATACATGGCTCATGATACAATGGTCTCTCAATATATTGTGATAATATTGCAATAATTTCACCGTATAGCAATACATGCATTTTTTTACATCTCCTTAACCACTACATGCACAAGATGTTAATAAAATACACTTTTTAATCATTATAAATGGAGATGTTGGTACTGTATGATGAAATTGACTCAAATCAGAATTTGCATCAGAATAAGTTGTATTGCCATAACTCACAATATGGGACATCAGTTTTCTATACATTTACATTCACACACGAATGCACTAGATACACATGGGAGGTAGTGTATTGCACAAGTACACAAAAACATATGTGTGAGCCAGAGTAGGAATTTACCCATTAACTATCAAGAGTGGTGGTTTTCTGCTACAGACCCATGCAGAAAACCATGTAAAACAGCTGCTAGAAACTGAATGAAGTTCTATTTTTTATATGGAATGAATAATCTTAGCTCTATGTGTGAATCGTAATGACTGGTTGTCTGGTTGCAATGTTGTTAGTCTGGTGCATCAGAAACAGTGAGACCTTATTCATGGGTTTCAGAATGAAGAGGAAACCAAGACCACGACCATTACAATTCTCAATACATTTCACTGGGCAAACGTCCTCAAAATGGCGCCTATAACCTGGAAACTGAAACCCACTGTATGTATGAGCCTGACAGTGAGTCCATGTGAGCAGTTCAGCCTGTTCGTGCTAGTTGGTATCAGAGTAAATAATAGGAAGTATGTGTGGAAACATCTCAAAGCGCTGAGCAGGCAGGTCATGGCGTGCTCCTTAAAAGAAAAACTCACAGTGAAATAGACTGGTTGGGTAGACCCACAATGGATCACTCCACTGAGCAAACAGCATTGTGAAAGAAGGATTATGATGAAGTAATAAAGTAATGCTAGGAGACATAGGAGACAAAAGAACATTTCCGATATATAAAACAAGAAGTAACAAGTTCAAAGTTTTTCCTTTGAACTTGTTACTTCTTGTCTTATATATTGGAAATGTTCTTTTATTTTTATATCATTATATCAACTGTCTAGAAAGTGGTTGGAAAGACTATAAATCTTATTTCACTTTCAGTTTTTGGTGAAACAAGGAATTTCATGTGCTCAAAACTGTCTCTGGCTAAATGAATTATTAAGTGTTGCGCAGGGTTAATGCAATGAGTTGAATACATGTATTTATGCTGTTCAAAAATAAATAAGTAAACATGGCTTCTTGTTTTGTTATTAGTTAAATGGTTAATTGGTCAATTGTATGGAGTCTATTTATTGACTCTTGAGCACTTTAAGATACATTAGAATGTTGTTTCCTCATCAAAAACATACCTGGAGTTGTGTTTTGTTTCATTCACACACGCACACACACACACACACGTTTGAGTAATTATTCATTATTAGTTAGTCTACATTGCCAAAGCTCAAAATGCTCTGTTCCTCCACCTTGTGATGTCATGAAGCAGAAGTGTTCAAGTTAACAGCTCCTTTTACCTTTAGTTCAGTAGAGACTGGCAATTCCAGAGCTGAAATCATCCAGATCATCAAATTATTCTAGTGAAGGTGTATGGAGTTTAAAAACACAGTGGAGCACTTTCTCTATTACCACATGACATCACAAGGTAGAAGTGTTGAGTGTTTTTAGTTTGGGAGAAGAACCTATATGCAAGGTTTGTGTGCTAAACATGTGTGAATGAAACAAAACACAACTTCAGGCATGATTGTGATGATAAGATAAGATAAGATAAGATAAGACTTTATTGATCTCACACAGGAGAAATTTACTCGCCACAATAGCTCCAGGACAATTGGACAGGAGGGAAAAAGTGCATGCAGGCAGGGAGGGGATAAAGTAAGTAATAAATAGTGCAAATAGTAATATGTAATAATAATGGAAAATAGTAATAATGATAATAGTAACAACAAGCATCAACATGAAAAGGAGGATATTGCACGTCTGGCCTATATGTTAGAATTATACAGTCTGATGGCGGTGGGGATGAAGGATCTGCGGTAGCGCTCCTTCTTGCACTGGGGGTGCCTCAGTCGGCTGCTAAAGGAGCTGCTCAGCTCCTCAATAGTCCGGTGCAGAGGGTGAGAGGTGTCGTCCTTAATGGACATGAATTTGGCCAGTACCCTCCTCTCAGCCACCTCCTCTACACGGTCCAGAGGACAGCCCAGGACAGAGCTGGCCCTCTTAACCAGCTTATTCAGTCTTTTTCTGTCCTGTTCTGTGCTGCTCGGGGCCCAGCAGACGACAGCATAGAGGAGAGCAGAGGCCACCACAGAGTCATAGAAAGTCTTGAGCAGAGGCCTGCTCACTCCAAAGGAACTCAGTCTCCTCAGGAGGTGGAGGCGACTTTGGCCCTTCTTGTACAGGGCGTCAGTGTTGTGGGACCAGTCCAGTTTATTGTTGAGGTGAACACCCAGGTACTTGAAACTGTCCACAGTCTCTATGTCCTGCCCCTGGATGTTCACCGGTGAGTGAGGTAGTGGTCTCCTCCTGAAGTCGATCACCAGCTCCTTTGTCTTACTAGTGTTAAGGCACAGGTGGTTTCGCCCACACCAGTCCACAAAGTCACTGATGACCGAGCGGTACTCCAGCTCGTTCCCCTCTGACACACAGCCAACAATGGCCGAGTCGTCGGAGAACTTCTGGAGATGGCAGCTGTCCGTGTTGTATGTGAAGTCCGAGGTGTATATGGTGAAGAGGAAGGGTGAGAGGACAGTACCCTGGGGGGCCCCCGTGCTGCATACTACCACCTCTGACTCACAGCCGCGCAGCCGCACGTACTGTGGACGGTCAGTGAGGTAGTCGATGGTCCAGGCAGCGAGATGTCCATCCACTCCCGCGTCCTCCAGCTTCCCCCGCAGCAGCGCCGGCCTGATGGTGTTGAAGGCGCTGGAGAAGTCAAAGAACATGACTCTCACAGCACTCCCGGCGGTCTCAAGGTGGGTGAGCGCCCGCTGCAGAAAGTAGATGACGGCGTCCTCTACTCCTACGTTCCTTCCTGATGAGGAAACAACATTACAACATAGATCAGAAAATAGCCTAATATGGGCCCCTTTAATCTCTCACATAATCTACCACTTCTCCGGTACTCTATGTACCCATGCTTCTGCTTCCTGCTTCTGAAGAGTGTAGATGCTATCCTTGGTTGCTCCTGCTGTTTCCTTCTTCTTTACTTTTTAATCATTTTACCTCCTCAAATACCAGATATGTCTACTTTTGATTTTCTTTCAAGTAACCAAGACTTTTAAACCATTTTTACATTTTTTAACGAATCATCTGATGAGCCAGCAACATGTCAGAGGGAAGAAACCAAGAGAATTCCATCTGTGAGCACTGTCGAAACTATCAACAAGAAATTCATGAGCTACAACCATGGATATTTACAAGAAATTCATGAGCTACAACCATGGATATTTGCTTTAGACGCTACCAGTGACTTCCAGTGGTGAGCAGCCCACAGTTACTTCCAGAGAAGAGGATGAACAAACTTTCAACTTAAACATGAATGATACTGTGTCTTTTCCAAAAAAATGTACAGACCAAAATGCTAAACCAACGCACCAAGGGATAATATCATTATATCACCCACAGTAAAGCTAACAAACAGATTCATGTTAACATACAAACAGAAAATGGATTGTCATCACAAAACAAGCATAATGAAGTTGGCCAAAGAGTGCAGGCAGACGGGCAATCTGTGCCAAACATCAAGGTCCTCTGACCTTGAAATACACTGCTGCTAGGAAATGGGGCTATCAGTGGTGTGAGCCACAGAGGAATCCTTACATGCTGCTACCCCACTTACACCGTTTCTGAAATTACAAACCTCCATGTCAACACACCAAGGAGTTAAACAGCTGATTGTGCGTGTGGATGCAATGGACATCAGGATGGAATGGAGTGAAGCCTTGAAAAAGGATTTCACTAAATTATTCAAGGAGCTTAATAAAGTGAAGGTTAAGACATTTATCAGTGGACCTCTTCCTAGACCTAAGAAAGATAAACAAATTTACTTGACTGCTTCAGCTGAACACATGATTGTTCAACGCGTGTGCACCCAAAGGACTGCACTACATTGAGAAGTTTGTTCCTTTCTGGAAAAGAAAGGACCTGTTCGAGAGGAATGGCCTACACCTAAGCAGAGGTGGAGTGAGAGTGTTGACGGAAAACCTCCTCCACACTCTGAGGAACTGGCCTGGGCAGGGTCCTGTGCAGCCAGTGAGAGAAAAGAGGAATGAGAGAAGCATTTCTGCTGCGCCAACCAGAGAACCAGCTAACGTGTCAGCACCACCAAACAGCACCACCACTGCCACAGCCACCTCCCCCTCCCCCAGAGAACGATTCAGCAGCACCACCTCCCTCTCCCCTAGAGAACAAGTCAGCACCATCACCTCTCCCTGCCCCAAAGAAGGAGTCAGCAGCACCACCACCTCCACCTACCCCAGAGAAGGATTCATCACTATAGCGTCAGCAGAGGTCTCAGACCCAGCAGCACACCCATCACCTCCCCTGCCCACAGACCAGCCTGGGGTCCCCTTTACTACATCTACTCCATCAATGAGCTCTTCACTCTTTCTCCTCCCCACCTTCACCCATAGCCCTTCCCAACCAGAGAAATTTAGTTCACATTCCCTGTAAGAAGATAACATCCAGTCCTACCAAAACTAATCTGAAACTTGCTGTGCTCAATGTCAGATTTTTATACATCAAATCATTTTTAATTCTTGATTTTATTTCTTTTTTAATGTTGAGTTTTAAACTGAAACATGGCTTGACAAAAACACAGGTAATGCAGTGCCAGTAGAATCAACCCCTCCCAACTTCAAATTTGAATCTGAAACACGAGCAAACAACAAGGATCGAGGTGTGTGTGCATTTTTTAGAGATCAATTGGTTATGCACAGGTTGTCATTTGGGGTGTTTTCATCATTTGAGTATGTTTTGTTTAAAAGGAGCATATACAGACCTCCTCAGCACTGTCAAAGTTTTATTGATGATTTTACTGAGATGCACAGACTTTTATAGGCGGCGACTTCGTAGCTACGGGTCAGTTGAGGCAACACAACAAAACCAAAGAGCGGCACATTAGGAAGTTTGCACAACTCCAAAATCAATATAAAAATAACCTCAAGGATCGGAGTGACAAAAGGAAGGAGGACAGACCTAGCCAATCAGGGCACAAAGAACGCTGGGTGAAAAATCTTTCCAACCGGGTACTCACTCAGAGAAATAAGTACTGTGCAAAGGACTGAATTTCTCTGTGATGCCTAACCACATCCCCACGGTGGACTACATCACGGCAGCGGAAACCGCCATTAGAAACAACAAGCTCACAGAGACAGAAGCTGGAGACCTTAGGCTGAAAGTAACAGCTGCACTGAGCAATGCTAAACTTCCACCCTCAAACGTAACACCAGAGGAAAGGAAGGCCATCATTGCTCTAGAGAGGGACCAGAGCATCAACATCCTGCCTGCAGACAAAGGGAGATGCACGGTGATCTTGGACTCAGCTGATTATGAGGCGAAGGTGAACAGCTTACTCAGGGACATGACAACATACGAAGTACTGAAACGGGACCCCACCAATGGGTACAAAAAGAAGATCATTGATTGCTTGCAGAAGTTGAGGAAAGAAGAATTGATCTACAACTGTATTACAGACTGTACCCTGGTGATGCTATCCCGTGCATCTATGGCCTCCCTAAGATTCACAAACAAGGAGTACCACTCAGACCCATTGTGTGTAGTGTTGACTCCATTACATATAATGTGGCCAAACACCTAAAAACCATCTTGGCTCCATTGGTGGGTAACACGGAGCACCACATTGAGAACACAGCCGAATTTGTAAACAAAGTTAAGTTTCTCCAGTTTGGTCAGGATGAGACAATGGTTTCCTTTGATGTAACCTCTCTTTTCATTTGTATCCCCACAGCTGTAGCGGTCGAAGCAGCGAGAAGGAGATTACTACAGGATTCCAAGCTAGAAGAGAGAACCAAACTTTCACCTGACCAAATCGGCCAACTGCTGGAAATTTGTCTGAATACCACCTATTTCCAGTTCAGAGGGAACTTCTACAGGCAAATTCATGGCTGTGCGATGGGCTCACCGGTCTCCCCTATCATGGCTAATTTATACATGGAACAATTTGAACAGAGTGCCTTAGCTTCATATCCAGGCACTCCGCCCACACACTGGTTTCGTTATGTGGATGATAATTTTTCAAAAATCAAAATTCAAGATTTGGAACCTTTTACTGCACATATCAATTCTCTAGATCCTAATATCAAATTCACCCGTGAAGATGCCAAGGACAACACATTGGCGTTCTTAGATTGTGCAGTAACGATAGGAGGAGACTGGCGACTCCAAGTAGAAGTCTTCAGGAAGCCCACACACACAGACCAATACCTGCTTTTTGATTCACACCACCCACTGCAGCACAAACTGGGTGTTATTCGGACATTACAACACAGGGCCCAAGTGATTCCCACAAGCACAGAGGGTAAGGAGAAAGAAGAACAACATGTGCAGGAAGCCCTCTGTTTGTGGTTATCCCAAATGGGCTGTTAACAAAACCAAGAGAGACAAGGGCAAGAAACAAGATAATAGAGAATCCGAACCCAGGAGGAAAGGGGTAGCGATTCCTTACCTGGCCGGCGTGTCAGAAAAACTACAGAGGATTTTCAGACAATATGAAATCCCAATTTATTTCAAACCCACAAACACTTTAAGACAAAAACTCGTCCACCCAAAGGACAAAACACCGAGCCACAAACAAAGCAATGTGGTCTACTCCATCCAGTGTAGTGAAGACTGCAATGAGCGCTATATTGGAGAAACCAAGCAGCCACTTCACAAGAGGATGTACCAACACAGACGGGCGTGCCAGAGTGGACCGTCATCTGCCGTACATCTTCACCTAGAAGCCACGGGCCATTCTTTTGAGGACAGTGAGGTTCAGATCTTAGCCAGGGAAAAGAATTGGTTTGAGAGGGGAGTTTAAGAGGCTATTTTTGTCAAAAAAGAGAATCCTTCTCTGAACAGAAATGGTGGAGTCAGACATAATTTGTCTCCCATCTATAATTCCATTCTTAAGCCCAGATCAAGCAAACAGGGGAACAATAGGGCTAGCCAGGTCAGGGCCAGAGTCGACAAACAGTCGTTGTAGGGATGAATAGAAGAAGTGAACTTTATTGATCTCACACTGGAGAAATTCTTCTCTGCATTTTAACCCATCCTATATATATATATATATACATATATTAGGAGCAGTGGGCAGCACACACATTAGGGCGCCCGGGGACCATCTCCATGATCTTCTTGCTTCGGCTTGGTCAGGACCTAAGCTGGAGTACCTATGGTGCATGTTTTGGGTTGGTGGGGGAAACCGGAGTGCCCGGAGAAAACCCACCCAGACACGGGGAGAACATGCAAACTCCACACAGAAAGGCTCGGGCGACCCGGGGATCGAACCCAGACCATGCATGCAAACTCCACACAGAACACACACAGAAAGGCCTGGGCGACCCGGGGATCGAACCCGGAACCTTCTTGCTGTGAAGCAAGAGCGCTAACCACTCAGCTACCGTGCCGCCAATAGGTATGGTAATCTAGACGCCAGAGAAACAAAAGACTGAAACCAATGAGATAGTTTCGGAAAGTAGTTAGCTAGTTAGCTCCTCCCTGCAGCAAGATATAAGCAAGCATCTTACCAGCATTCTGATTAGAACTGACGAAGCCTCTCAGATGAGCGGCGAAACGTTTTCCACCAAACAAACTTTGTCCAGTTGACACGGCACGGTGGCTGAGTGGCTAGCACTCACGCTTGACAGCAAGAAGGTTCCGGGTTCGATCCCCGGGTCGCCTTTCTGTGTGGAGTTTGCATGTTCTCTTCGTGTCTGGGTGGGTTTCCTCCGGGCACTCCGGTTTCCCCCATCAACCCAAAACATGCACGATAGGTAAAAATCCTCCAGCTTAGGTCCTGACCAAGCCGAAGCAAGAAGATCATGGAGATGGTCCCCGGGCGCCCACTGTGCTGCCCACTGCTCCTAATAACAGGATGGGTTAAATGCAGAGAAGAATTTCTCCAGTGTGAGATCAATAAAGTTGCTTCTTCTTCTTCTGATGGTCATTACAGGTGAGTTTAATGTACATGTGGATAATGTGTTTGACAAAAATGCTAAAGAGCTCAGTGGTATCCTTCAAACTTTTGGTCTGACTCAGCATGTCAGAGCACACTCTGGACCTGCTCATTACAAAGGGTGTAAATATTTCAAATATCAGTGTAGTTGATGTTGCTCTGTCTGATCATTTCTGTGTCTTCTTTGACCTGTCTGTTAGGCAAGCCCTACAGTTGTTTGAAGGAGACACAAAGGATAACACAGGTGCACTGTTCATGGAAATTATATACTTTGAAATTGCCTCATGTTCTAATGTTGATGATTTGTTGAACTCTGTGACTTTGAGTCTTTTGACTGTTCTGGATACCATTGCACCAATGAAGGTTAAAATGGTTAAAGAGGCAAAAAAAAAAACTCTGGAATGATGACTGGAAAAAATCTCGAGGAATGATTACTAAGTCAGGGTACAGAAAAGAGTGCCAGAGGGCTGAGCAGAAATGATGCAAGTCAAACCTCCAGGTTCATTCTGAGATTTACAGAGAAAAGATACAGATGTACAACCACAGTTTGGGTAAAACAAGAGAGTACTTTTCGGACGTTTTTGGAAATTGCAACAACAACTGTGGTGTCCTGTTTGCAGTGACCAATGGACAGATTAACAAACCTCCCAGCTCTAATGCCTTTAGAATTAATTTCTACATCTAAATGCGTTTGGAGTTTCTTTATTGACGGGAATCAGGGCATCAAAAATGCAATCAATTCCACAACGCAAATAACAAGCATGGAGCCGCAGAGACACTTAAAGCTGAGTCACTTTGCACCTGCAACTGTCGTCACTAGTCTGAGATCATCTCTGCCTCGATGTGTTACCCACTAGATTTCTAAAGTCTGTCCTCAGCAGTTTGCTTTCACACTTGCTCACATGATTGAACTTGTCACTTCAATCTGGAACATTTCCAAGAACTTTGAAAGCTGAGGTCATTAAGCTTATGCTAAAGAAGAGCAGTCTTGATGCCACAGCACTGAACAATTTCCAACACATCTCAAATCTTTTGGCAACGTCCTTGAAAAAGCTGTTTACAAACAGCTTACTCACTTTCTCCAAATGAACAACTCCTTTGATGTTTTCCAGTCAGGTTTTAGAGCCCACCACAGCATTGAGACTTGTAAGGGTTTTTCTGACGGAGACCCAAATGCAGACAGAGACCAAAAATGCAGATCAGAGTTGTGTTTTATTTTTCAAAGTCCAAAAATGTACAACCAAAAAGTTCCAGATCAGATTTGAAGCAACAAAAAACAATTCCTTGAGTCCACAAAAATTCTAACAAAAAATCCAGGATCAGGTTTCAGGTACTCACAAAAACAGGTTTTCTCTAGCATGCAGGTTACTCGGAAACAGGCAGGTAAATACAGACGGTCCGACACAGAACAGAAAACAAGACAGACTTAAATAGGAGCCACAATTCACACAAGAGCCAATTGGGAAGGGAAAAGACTAATTACACGGAGTGGAAACAGGTGGGGCATAGGTGGGGCATAGGGGGTGTGGCAGGCAGTGAAAACAAAACAAGGAGCTGTCAAAATGAAAAAGGCTGCGGGGCAAAAGACGGCCAGCAGGGTGGAGTCAAGAGTCCAAACACCAGACCCTAACAGAGACTGCTCTTATCAAGGTGACAAATGACATCCGTCTGAACACTAATGCAGGCAAAGTCTCAGTCTTATTCTTTTTTTTTTTTTTTCTCTTCCTGACACATTTTCCTCTCTCCCTTATCTGCTACTCTGTGTCTGCATGCCTCTCTTGTCTTCGTCTCTGTTCCTCCTGTTAGAGTAGATTTTTGAAATCCTAAATAGGAGGATTGATAAGCTGGTCCCTCAACCCAATTGGCACGCTTTTTACGAAGAAATGTGGGTTTGGGAGAGCCGACTTGTCTGGACGGAACTCTTTACTTATTGGATTTTTGATGGCAGGACATCTGATGATTGGCCTGGGGATGTTTCTGATCCATTGGAGCATTGGAATGCTGGCAGTGAATAAGAGTCCCCCAAAGCTGTCGGCTGTCACCACAGCAGAACTGTTGCGGACTAGGGAAGGACTACATTAGAAGGTGACACAGATTGAGGAACTGTACCATCTCCAATCTGTGGATACCCCCCTGACACTCGGATACCATCACGAATATACCATCATGAATATGATCATAGTTCCCCCGATGAGTGCTTTGCGAATGTTATTGTGGTGTTAAAATATGTATTATTATGTACCTAAAGTATGTGTTATTATGTACCTTGAAATAATAAAAGAAAAAAAAAAAAAAATATATATATATATATATATATATATATATATATATATGATCATAGCAATCATCGCTACACGTCAGGAGGGAGGACTAGCGAGTCTCAATGGCCCGGCTTGGTGACATGAAGTTGGGGACTTTGCAGTACCAGGTTTCGGAACATCTGTCCGTTCACCTGAGTCCTAAAGTGTGTTTGATTACGCGTATCTTCCACTTTGGCTATTCCAGAATATCTGCAATAAACAGAACTGCTGTATTTGTTCTATCTCTGTTGCACTGGACATTCCCAAGGACACACAACTGTGTTGACACAGCTCACCATGAAATCAAAAGGACATATCAGTTGGCTAGAACACGATGACACATATTTATAAAACACTCTTACAGTGCCCTTTTTACATAGCTGTCCGCCTCAGCTGTCACATAATATTTTCTGTATTTTCATTCTTGTACTCTTGCCCCCCCCACCGTAATGTTTTCCAAACAAATAGAGACCTCATGTAAAGTGTTCCACTGTACTATGTCGTATGTGTTTGTGACTACTGTCATTGATTGTATCTACATTTTCTACTCTGTTTATATCTGCAGTTTCCATTCTGTGGCGCTGCTCTGCTGGCGACACGGAGAAGGGCTCTAGTTGCATGTCTCTTTATCTGTGCTGCAACCTTCCCTTACCTCTAAGTCAAATTTCTCCCTTGTGGAGACTAATAAAGAAACCTTGAACCTTGAACCTTGAACCTTGTTCCTGTTAAATCTGTGTGCTGCTTTTGACACTGTCGATCATAGGATCTTCTTACAGAAATTCGAGGACTGGTTGGGCTTCTCTGGTACTGCACTAAACTCGTTCAAGTCCTATCTAGTACTCTGTGGAAATTGAAAACTGCCTCAGATCAAATGGCCCTAGCCTGTGGGGTGCCCCAGGGGTCGATCATGCCCCCCCACCCCTTCCCCCGCCACAATAATGTGTCCTACACCAACTATGCAGACGACACTCAGATCTATGTGTCACTGACAGCAGGGGACTATGGCCCAGTGGACTCACTCTGCCACTGCATCCAATAGCTCAGTGTGTGGACAACAACTTTCTCCACCTAAACTCTGACAAGACAGAAGTCATAGTCTTTGGCCCACAGAAACAAAGAGACAGTGTTAGCAGTCACCTCCAGTCTCTCTATCTTGAACTTTAACAGCCACATCAAAACACTGTAACGGCCTGCTCACTGGCCTTTTCAGACAAGCTGTAAGACAGCTGTGGTACATTCAAAACGCTACAGCTTGGGTCCTGACTCGAACCAGGAAGTACAAGCACATGCATCCTGTGCTCAGGTGCTTTCTGTGGCTCAGAGAATAGACTTTAAAGTGGCTCTGCTAGTGTACAAGTCTCTCCATGCTTTGACTTGCCTATGAAACTATGAATGTAATGAAAAATATTTTAACAGTGCATAGGCCTCTAATTTTAATAATTAAAAGGATTACATCTAATTATAACATGACAATATAATTATAATTATATAATTGTAATATAATTTAATAGCAATATAATAACTATAAATACATTGTCAAACATTGTCATACATCACGTGCCCCATGAGTCACGCAATACATCACGTGCCCCACGAGAGACAATAAGACTCTGGACCTTTTTTACGCAAATGTCAAAGACGCTTACACCTCCGTCCCCCTCCCACCGCTAGGACGCTCAGACCACTGTCTGGTCTACCTGCTCCCGGAATACACACCCAGGGTGCGAAGAGGACCTGTGCAGAAGCGGTCTGTGAAGCTTTGGACTCAGGAAGCTTGTGAGAGTCTGAGGGACTGTTTCCAGAACACTGACTGGGACATGTTCAGCGGCTCTTATGGAGACGACATCAACAGCCTGACCCATTGCATCACGGACTACATTAACTTCTGCGTGGAGAACACTGTACCAACCAGGAAGGTACGGTGCTTCTCCAACAACCACCCCTGGGTCACCCCTGAGCTTAAAGCCCTCCTGAACCAGAAGAAAAGGGCTTTCAACTCAGGGGACAGAGAGGAGCAGAAAAGGGTCCAGAGGGAGCTCCAATGGAGGATCTGACGGGCCAAAAAGGACTATGGAAGGAAGATGGAAGAGCAGCTGGCCCAGAACAACATGCGGGGCGTGTAGAGAGGACTGAGGAACATGTCTGGTTTTGGACAGAGGGGCAGAGGGACAGCTGACGGTGATCAGCGCTGGGTGGATGAATTAAACTGTTACTTCAACAGGTTTGACTCGCCCCCCACCCCCTCTGCCCCTCTGCCGACCCCCCTCCTCCCCCTTCACACGGACCCAATCCAGCACCAGCCCTCCTCCACCCCCACCACCACCACCCCCTGCAGTCCACCCCGACTACCTCACTGACCGTCCACAGTACGTGCGGCTGCGCAGCTGTGAGTCAGAGGTGGTAGTCTGCAGCACTGGGACCCGCCCAGGGAACTGTCCTCTCACCCTTCCTCTTCACCATATACACCTCGGACTTCACATATAACACGGACAGCTGCCATCTCCAGAAGTTCTCTGACGACTCGGCCATTGTGGGCTGTGTGTCTGAGGGGAACAAGCTGGAGTACCGCTCGGTCATCAGTGACTTTGTGGACTGGTGTGGGCGCAACCACCTGAGCCTGAACACCAGTAAGACAAAGGAGCTGGTGATCGACTTCAGGAGGAGATCACTACCTCACTCACCGGTGAACATCCAGGGGCAGGACATAGAGACTGTGGACAGTTTCAAGTACCTGGGTGTTCACCTCAACAATAAACTGGACTGGTCCCACAACACCGACGCCCTGTACAAGAAGGGCCAAAGTCGCCTCCGCCTCCTGAGGAGACTGAAGTCCTTTGGAGTGTGCAGGCCTCTGCTCAAGACTTTTTATGACTCTGTGACTTATGTCTACGCTGTCGTCTGCTGGGCCCAGAGCAGCACAAAACGGGACAGAAAAAGACTCAACAAGCTGGTCAGGAGGGCCAGCTCTGTCCTGGGCTGTCCTCTGGACTCTGTAGAGGAGGTGCCCGAGAGGAGGGTACTGGCCAAATTCACGTCCATCATGGACGACACCTCTCACCCTCTGCACCGGACTGTAGAGGAGCTGAGCAGCTCCTTCAGCAGCCGACTGAGGCACCCCCAGTGCAAGAAGGAGCGCTACCGCAGATCCTTCATCCCCACCACCATCAGACTGTACAACTCCACTGTATAGTCCAAATGTGCAATATTGTCTGTAAATACTCTCCTAGTTACTGTTTCTTCTTCTTATTACTTTGATAACTCCACTGTATGGTCCTATCGTGCAATATCAATTTCCCAATGTGCAATACTGTTTTTTTCAATACTCCTATCGTGCAATATCGTTTTTCCAATTTTTCAATACTCTTCCTGTCACTGTTTTTATTATTATTATTACTATTATTATTATTATTATTCAATTTATTACTTATTTTATTATTACCTATCTTTATGCCATTCTTGCCTGCATGCACTTGTCTTCTTGTTCAAACTGTCCCTACCTGGAGCTACTGTGACAAGTAAATTTCTCCTGTGTGAGATCAATAAAGTCTTATCTTATCTTATCTTATTTCTGAGACACTGATACAAACTTCCCAACAAGGCTGATATTTCTTTTCATTATATTTTTAAGGTGTGACTAGCAAATCTATCCAGGACAATCTCTACCTAAAGCTAAAACATGACCCAAATGAGTCATAAAAGTAATAAAATAAATAAATAAATAAAATCCTGCTTACCAACAGGCAACATAATCAATGTTTAGGCCTATAGCATTTTTCAATATGATAGCCTACTTTTTTTTTTTTGAACAATATTTTTATTTCGTTTTTTTGTACATTATTAAAAGCATATTCACAAATATTATGCCAGTTGTGTACCTAAACAAAAACAAAACAAAACGAACAACAGATCAACCTCAGATTTAGTAAATTAAAATATAGCCATCCATATACACATAAACAATATACATATATTTTCCCAATATAAACATATATATATACATATATATATATACATATACATACACGTATACACACAGGTTTACAGAATAATCTCAGTCCTCCCCAGTACCATCCGCCAAGTTAAGATTCTATGATAGCCTACTTTTAATAGCAAGTGTAATTATTTATTTTGGGCCAGTGACTCATTTTTATAAAGAATCAGCATCATTCTATACAGTCACTTCACGACAAGATGGACTCAGTGTTTTGCCCAAGGACACGTCATCAATATGCTTCAGCTCTATTTGGCTGGATTGAACTATCAAACTTCCAGGAATATGATTTCCCCCTAAAGCAAAGGTTAGTCAATACAGACACAGAAAGAAAAATAAAATAATAAGATAAGATAAGATAAGATAAGATAAGATATGCCTTTATTAGTCCCTCAGTGGGGAAATTCCATTGTTGCAACGCACAGATCAAGAACAGCACGAAAAAGTAACGTCGGCCTCTGCGCGTCCTCCGTAGCAGCTCCTCCGCACATAGCAACGCACATAGCAACGGTGAAAAAGTTAAAATCCAGAGAAAACAGAGGTCGAAATGGAGCAGAACCATCGCGCATCTGAAGCACCCAGCCTCACACACACAATCCTCAAAGTGTGCAAGCGAACAAGCAGGTAAGAGCAGAAAAAAAGTTGGAAAATAAGGGAGCGCGTTGCAACCAGCTCCAATGATGATAAATATACAATTTCTGTTGTGTGGTGGGGGGGGGGGGGGGGGGGGGTGGGGGGTGGGTGGGGGGGTGTATTTATTGTATTTATTGTTCATTATGGATTAATTTAAAGTCTCAACAAGTAAACCAGTACGGTACAAATAATAAAATAAAGTCTATATTCTGAACAGTAGAGGGCGCTCCAACACAGCGTCACCTCCTGGAGAAACTGAGAAATCATTGCCATAATATTGACATAACACAGAACAGTAATTTTTATGTTTTAATGTTAATTTCATGATGCTTGTTTGTTTGTTTTTATTTGTTTGTATTGTGATTTTAATTGTTCTGTAATGCACTTGAATTGTACTATGCAAATAAACTTGCCTTGCCTTACCTTACAGTCCCCTCAAGCTGTGGCCCTGATGTCCTCCCACTCAGTCTTTGGTTTTATGAAGTCCATCAGTGGAATAGGAGTGAGTTTTTAAAATGAACAAAATGATCAAACCTGAGTAAACTATACTTACCCAAAACAATGCAGTGGTGAAATTAGTTTTTTTTTTCAAGATGTATATTGCCTTTGTATTGTGTAAAAAGAGATTCTATGGGCAGTAAGTGAACTGAAGGATAAAGTACTCAATTTTGTTACTCAATTAAAAGTACAGATACGGGGGTAAAAGCTTACTCAATTAAAAGTAAAAAAAAAACATACTTAAGTAAAACTATTGAGGTACCTGTTTATAAGTATTTTGCAGAGTTTTATTTTTTTTTTTTTATTTTTTTTTTTTAGAACTATTAAAGCATCAAATGTAATGATTTTGATAACAGATTTAGCTTATTCAAGTGATTCAATTGATTTCTTAATTTTCTAACTGCTTTTGTGTATTTGTTTACTGTGTGAGTTTGGTTTGCTCAAGTTTGGACATTAACTTAAATGAACTAACTCAGCAGGTCTCAGACCATAAAAGTACTTTTTACTTTTCAGTCCTCTGATCTAAAATGTAGTGGAGAATACAGTGCAGATACTGTACATGCTTTCAAATGTGAAGTAAAAGTAAAAAGTATCCACTGTAAATTGCATTTAAGTAAAGCATAGATACCTAAAAATTATACTTTTGTAGTTTGTTACCTTCCACCACTGCCAGGAGGTGATACAGTACTATATGTATGAGAAAATCATAGCGGGTAAAAACTTCCCAGCAACATTCAGGGTCTTATGTGTTGAAAATTCTGTACATTAAAATGAACTGTGTGTGCGATCCTTCTGACGTACTTTTTAAAGGTCAAAAAAGCACATGAAGGAAGTGTCAAAAGAAGTTTCAAAGAGAACAGTATGTTACGACAGATATGAGCCACAACCGTAGCTTCTTTTGACACATGATGAAAAAAAAAAAAAAAAAATTACAGTAGGTGTAGAAAAAGGTCCTTAAGATCAATGATTCTTTTAAATAATAATTTTGTGGTTAAAAGTTGGAAAATATTGGGCCAAGAATAATTGTATTTATCACCTCACTAAACCTGATTTGATTCTTCTTGAAGGGGGAAATTAAAGGACACTTAAGACACTTAACCCTAACCACGTCTTTGCTGCACTCTCTCGCACATATTTTTTTGGAAGTGGTGCTGCCTTTGTGTCTTTGAGCAACACACTTCAATATGGGTAAAGCTGTATCAGAAAAGGCTAGCTGTAACACTAGAAGCTTATCAATGCTAAGTTAAAAACAAAAATAGGACAGGACAATAGGATAACTACAATTTAATAAAGCAGATTTCAGTGTCCCAAAAGCATCTTCAGCATTGTATTATTTTAGGCTACAGCTTTTGTCTAGTTTGAAGTTTGTCTTGTCTCTATAGAGATGCTTTGTTTATCCAGTGTTTTTATTAGTAAAAATACCTTGAAAAACATTTATTCTTGTGAGCGGCCTGGTAACTTGGTCTGGTAGTGCCACCTGGAGATGATATGCGAACATTCTAGCAATAACCTCTCCCCAGTAAACAAACAAAAAAACAAAAACATATACATCTGGCAAACCTCCACTAAAATACTGAAATAGTTTCTATGTGTGGACTGGGGGTTACAGAAGAGAGTGGCTGCAGCTTTAATGAATGAGGAGGTTTGAGGATTGAGTGGGAGGCTGACGACATGAAGGGGAAATGTCTGAGTTACTTAGGGTTTCCTCAGTGAAGCCCAGTTGCTATTCAGAGCACACATTTCACAATATACAGGCGCAGTGTAAGAGCTATGAACGAGATGATTTCCCCTGTCGCAACCCATTAAATATCAGCCAGCCCACAAGCAACTCTTGCACTCTTACTCTTACATTTTCTATAGCCAACAGCAGTGAACAGCAGCAGCCAACAGCAGTGAAAGAGCCAAGATAAACGAACCTTTCTGATAGATCACTTTATTGATACTGCAGCTGATGGCATCAACATTCCCTGGGGAAGTGATGCTAACTCCAATCTGTGCTTTGTTTTAACACAATCTGACCAGAGAGAACCGACTTAGCTGGAACTACAACAGGTGAACTGATTTGTGCTGTTAAACAAGTCCCTCTCAAATAACATTACAGTCACAAGCTACAGTTTTCCACTCTCACCATTTTGTTGAAAATCAAACTCCTTAACAGGACCATCGTATTGATCACAGGGTCCTGAAAATGTGCTGTTTAAATCAATTTAGCATTTTTTTCTGAAGTTTTCTAAACTAACTAACACTAAATGTGTGTATTGTGTCCCCATGGTAACAGAAGAAACATTCCATAATAGAAACATGTAGGGTGATGCGTGATGTCTCTGCAAAGTTGCCATCGATAGCACACCAGCCTAACAGCAAGAAGATCTCTGGTTTGAGTCATGGGCCAGGCAGGGTTGTCTGCATGTTCTTCCTGTGGCTGGGTTTCCTCTGAGTTCTCTTGATTCCCCCATCAACCAAAACTAAAAGCACAAAAGATGGATAGAAGGGATAAATATTAAAAGAGTTCAGCAAAGTAAATTCCTGGGGGTAATAACTGATGAAAAACTAAACTGGAAATCACATATTAAATATATCCAATCTAAATTATCCAGGAGCATTGCAGTATTGGCAAAAGCAAGACAAGAGCTACATAAAAAGTCTCTTCAGCAACTATACTTTTCACTCATTTACCCTTACTTAAAGGAAAAGTAACGTTTTTTTTAAACAATAAAACAAGTTGTTTTACTCACCCATATCACTTTGGTGTCATTTCCGGAGATGTTTTAGATTAGCGTTAGGCTAACACCGTTAGCCTAGCGCGACTTATAGCCATAGCTCGGGGCATTCCCTGAGCATGTAATATGCCCCGTGCGGGCTCCAAATAACACAAACTTTAGCACTTTTCAAATCATAGAAGCGCGATGTCTTTAGTCTACGATTTCGTTTGAATCAAAAGTGGTCTGTAATCCGAGATTTATCCATAGTTTACAGCTATGCGTTCCATGTTTGGGTCCCGGGAGCTGAGAGCACACTCCGCGCATGCGCACTGGTGTCCTCATCTACTCGAAACTATGGCTAAATCTCGGATTACAGGCCACTTTTGACCAAACAAAATCGTAGACTAAAGACATCGAGCTTCTATGATTTGAAAAGTGCTAAAGTTTATGTTATTTGGAGCCCGCACGGGGCATATTACATACTTGGGGAATGCCCCGAGCTATGGCTATAAGTCGCGCTAGGCTAACGGCGTTAGCTTAACGCTAATCTAAAACATCTCCGGAAATGCTCCATATGACACCAAAGTGATATGGGTGAGTAAAACAACTTGTTTTATTACCGAAATAAGGCTCAAATTGTAAAAAACTTTACTTTTCCTTTAAGCTATTGCGCAGAAGTTTGGGGAAATAATTATAAAACCAACATACATTCTTTAACAATATTACAAAAACGTGCTTTTAGGATTATACATAATGTGGGGTTCAGGGAGCACACCAACAGCTTAGTTCTAGAATCAAAACTCTTAAAATTTCTCAATATAGTAGAATATTTGTCAGGACTTATTATGTTCAAAGCAAGAAATCATCAACTACCAGTAAATATTCAAAATGTATTTACAGAAAGAGAAGTAGGATATAACCTAAGAGGAACAGCAATATATAAACATGCTCTAGCACTGACCACAAGGAAGAGTTTTTGTATATCGGTCTGTGGGGTGAAAATATGGAACAGCCTGAGTGATGAACTAAAACACTGTTCAAACTTAAAGCAGTTAAAAAATTATACAAATTTAGTTTTTTTTTTTTTTTTAGTTTAGTTTATTAAGGACAGTGTGCAGTTTCATTAAAAAGATGTCTGCACCAGATTTAGCTCAAAGCTAATTTCCATCTGCAGTCCTCACATCATAAAATACAATACAAAAATACGATAAAGTGCAATTATAAATACAATAAAAATACAATACAATATAATAAAAAGAAATCACATATCAAATACAAGGTACAATCTTAACAGGCTAGTGCAGGATAAAATCTTAAAATATAAGCAATTCTAAAATAAATTGCTTATAAATTGCTATTCTGAGTCGTTATAGTGATGCAATGTTGTAATGGATAGTATATTAAATTATTATAAAGGGCTTATCTATAAACATTGTAAATATAATATGTAATATAACACCAGATAAATGTGATGAAGATGGTTCAGGGGAAATCGGACAATATTAATGTTTAATGGGATTCAAAAAGTTGACACTTCTTCCCATAACCCTTTGAGATATGTTACTTGTGTAAAGAAATTATATTAATATGCCTACACGTACATGTATATGTGTAATGTATTATGTACTGTATATTGACTTTGTGACATACTCAGTAAATTCATTCATTCATTCATTCAGTTTTAATGTTTTAATGCTGGTGTTATTGTCAGTTGTCACTGTTTTTATTGTTTTTGCTGTGGTGTCACCTGCCTATAGCCTGGGAATTCCCAGGCCGCTTCCGTTCGTTTCGAACTGGAAGGCGGCCTGGAAACTCGTCCAAGCGAGAGTCCCAGATTTAGGGCCCCAATCAGAGAGCGGGGAGGTGTGGCAAGACGGTGACGCGTACTACATGACAAACGGAAGCTTGTAGTTTGAACTGACAACTGACATGATTGGCTATGGACTTACGTATACGCTCAATGATAGACATTCATAACGCCCAATAAACGGCCGTTGGCAATCGCTAACCACACCTCCGCTACGGGATTTTTCGAAGCGAGTTTCCAGACCCATATCTCACTTGTGATATGGTCAGGTGTTAACCAGACTAACCTGCCTAGGGACTACAGATGGAAATTAGCATTTTTGCTATAATCTGGCATATTTACACTGCAATGCTGCAGATGTTCATTAATATGCACTGTCCTACTACTATTAAATAAAGAATATAAATAAAATAAATTATACACTGTTGAACATTCCAAAGCAAAGCAATGACATCTTTATGGAGACAAGAAGTTGTTGGACCCTCCTCTATAAAAGTTAAATATTGCACCTTTAAATTATAAAACCTAAATATGAATGTATAAAAAATAAGCTTAATAAACATACACACTTGCTACTCTCCTCTCACTTCGCCTTCAACATTACACAGATTGCTAAGCCTTGCCTCCGGAGGGCCCCCACACACCGCAATCTGATACAGGCTTCTCAGAGACAGGCTTTTAAATGAACACTTCCCTCTGGGATAACTTGGGACCATTACAGGACAGGCGTCTTCTCTTTGGATAAGGATGTCTATCATGGGTTTAAGTACAGAGGGAAGCCCTGAATCTGAGCAGAGAGAAAGCTCTCACTGTGCCCTATAGGGAATGCTTTGTGCAGTCAGGAGCTACTGCTGTTAAAGCTAACTGCGATTGTTGTAACTATGATGCAACAGTACTTTGCTTTACTCAACTGTGAGAAAGTGAAACAGAATGGTTTAATAATGGACGGCAGAGCAAATGTAATATTAATTGGGGCAGTTATATTAATAGTCTTCATTACAGCAAAGTGCTTCACAGTGCAATTAAAATCTAATCATGATATCAAAGACCCAATACAAGAATAAAAATCAAAGGAAAGAGCAAGCACAAAAAAAAGTTCAACAAATGAGTATAAATAATAAAATAATAGTAGAATAATAACAGAAAATAAAAGTTATGCCATGTGACTAATGTGCCACGTCCAGAAAGTTGCATACTTTCTGGAGGTGGCACATTACCCACATGATTCCATGGAAACCATGCTTTGGAACCCTTTCCATGGAAATACATATAGCATTATTGTGGAAAACCATAGTCAAAGGAACACTTTCCATGGCAACAAGCAGGTAGAGGCTATCCTCTCAGCCAGATAAATCAGGCTTGTGAAGAAGAAAGTCTCACAGTAAGGATGCAAGTTTTTGTAAACACAACCCATTTGAAAAAAATATGTGCATTTTAGTGTACTTAAAAAGTGACATACTGTGGTTTTAATAAAAACAAGTAAAAAACAAAATCAAGATTTATCATTGTGAGTCATTGTCATTGTGTGTTTTCATCAATGATAGCCTACACATTATGTTTTTTTTTTTTCAACAGACAAATTTTATAGCACATTTGACCCCATTTGTATTCACCAGACCTTGAGCCAGGATAATGGTCAGGATTGGCATTTAAAAGCTTAACTGAAACAAAACCAAACATTTTCAAGTAAAAACAAAGTTTGAGAAATAAATTAAACCATGATCTTTCTCTTATCCTAGTCACACTATTTAGACTCAAATAACTGTCAATAAATAGTTTTATTCAGTGCACAACCTCCCTCCAGCCTTTTGCTCTGAGTATGATACAGATTTGGTATAATGTTTGGTATGAAAGTGAAAAGCAGGTATCGACAAGCAGCGACTGAGCTCTCGTCATTCTGAGACATACAGTGTACATTTCATACACGGTCATATCTCATGTATCCCCCGAGTACATAATATAACGTTATTAATATTTAAGGTCACAGAATAGGCTAAATCAATGGGCTAGTGCACTTATTGATCTACTGGAGTGATCTTTTGACATACCACAAATATATATAGGCTACTTACAGTACATCAAACCATTACCAAATGGATAATTACTGTATATAATAACATAGTAGGTATATACTGTGACATTAAACTGGGGAAAGTTTGGGACTTACCATGGTGACACAATGCACACATTAGCTGTTATCTGTTGTAGTTTCAATTACATCACTTCTCACATTAAAGTCTATGTAACAGCTTCAGATTTAGCAGTGACTTCAGTTCACATCACACCCCCAGGGAATGTTGATGACATCAGCTGCAAAATATCTAATATTTTATTTCAAGTAAAAGGTACACTATGTAACTTATCTGGAGGAAGTTCCATCATCTGCATGTCTCCATGGAGATGTTATCCTTTTGCATTTGAAATTTCCACAGTATGGCATTTAATTTATCCATCTTGGAGACAAGCAGGTCAAGTTACAGGTGAGATCTCTGCATTTTATTCTTTTTTTTTTTTTTTTTTTTTGCAAAAAGGCAAAGAAACATGTGAGGAAGTGATAGTTTAATGCCAAACTGTGAATTATTCATATGTTATGTAATGGTGGGGAAAAAGGCTTGGAAAAAATAAGTTTATACTTCCACCCACTCCTTTTGTGAACATGGATATAATTATGTATGTAATTATGAATGTATATAAAGATTTTGAATTGTCATTATCAGTTGGTTTTGTTTTGATAGTGTTTTTTTTCCTATGCATGCCCGAAATAAACAACAACAACCAGTCCATTATAGCACCAAAAAAAGATTCCATAGATGTGTAACCGTTTATCACTTGTCATTTATTGTACAGTTAAAACAGTTCCCACAAGCCTCCAGCAGCAGACGCACTAGAGCAAGTCCACACACAATCGTCAGAATCATTAAAACTGTCATAGTAATATTATCAAAGCACTATTTCCATCACCAGCTAACAATAACGCACATACTTCTGTCTCTCTACAATCTCTTAAACATCAAGTCCTTGGGCAGCACGCTGGCTTAAGTTTTTTTTTCAATACTTAAAATACAAACTTCAACCAGGTGAGTCTTATACAAGCAAACATTCAAATTAAGAAAAACTAAAAAAAAAAAAAAAGTGTTCATATCTTGATTGTCAAAACCTCATTGTCAAATTTTCTTTACAATATCTTCCATCATAAAGCATTTAGATCAACAGAAAGGAAAATAAATGTTTTGTCAGCATTGCTTTATCAGCATCAAAATTATTACATTATTCAAAGAGTAATATTAGTATTGATTTAGAATAAATTAAGTAAATAATTTGATCAGGACTAGAATTACTGCTGCGTACCATTGTGAGATAGGGTCAAAAACTCCCAACCACAAGCGGTCAATAATCTGAGTATTCTCAAAGTATTGTTGCCTTGGTAATTTACATTGAGCAAAATCACAGGTGCACTCTATTCATTTTCTTCACCATAAAAGTTCCATTGTGCCACTTTAATAACATTGTGTAGGAAATGTGCAACTTAAACAGTAATTTGAAAACGCTTTCACATAGACTTTGCGCATAATTAATATCCCACGAAATAAGGGCATTCACTGTCCCAATTACTATATTTAACAAAGACAAATTACATATGAATGTAAAGAAACAGCAGTTGTAAAACTAGGTCTACACGTGATGTTTGCTCTGGAGGGCCCTCTTTTTTTCAATAGTAAAAATGTGCTTAAGGGCCGGGAGGAGATTTATGACACAAGAATTAAACCATCATTTAGTTACAAGTTCAAACATGTGGCTCAATTTTGGCTGAAAGACAACAGTCTTTTAAAGGTGGACTCGGAAAGACCTTAGAAGAATCGTGTGCAACTAAAAAAAACAAAAAACAAGAGGCACGTGGGGCAAAATAAAACTATATGACTAAGCTGGAATGATTAGTGGTTTTACATACAACATTGCAGGAATGTCAAAGTTATAAAGTAAATAGCACTCAAACATGCTGTATATTCAACCCCATTTCACTTAAAGGTGCACTGTGTAACCTTTTTGGAGAAGGGTCAGTGAACTTCTTGTCTCCATCGAGATGCTTTTGTTGTGTCTGGAATGTTTCATGGCATGGCATTAAACTGAATCCATGTCCAGACAAACAAGCGGGTGATGTTAACGTGTCAGTTCTGTGGAATGACAACCATTCCCACAGTAAAAATACATGTTTTGTTTTGTTTTTCAGCAAAAACACACGTGATTAAATAAATACAAGATGTTTAATGCCATACCAGGTTAAGCAATAATGAAGACTAGCAAGTGGCATACCACCCAACCAGAAATATTACATTGTGCACCTTTAATTATTGCCATTTACCCAATAAATCAATTAGATTTAACTAAGTCAAAGTGTTGGTCACAAGAACATTCATTAGGACTATTTATTTTCAGCAATATCTGGCTTACAGGCCCCAGCTACATGTATAAGGATAATTTTCTAAAGTACTTCAGCAGTGGCAAATTGACCTTTAAGACGGGGTAGGAAGAGACTCCAACGTTTCTATCTACATTGAAAATTTGCACAATGTAACTGATAAATTTAATGGCATAACATGGAAAATCTATACGACTCTAGTGTTCCCTTGAAAATAGTTTATCTTCTTGAAAAACTTTATAGACAGTGGAAGAAAATATCAAAATGAAACCTATATACATGTAGCAAGGGCTCAAATTTGTATTGTATCTCATGCAACTATCTAAACAAAATAAAACCTTTACTAAAATATTACGTAAACTTCGGATTTATCAGCAGAAACATAACCATAACCCAACACAAATCGATCTCTTCCATCTACACACTCGTATGTACAAACATGCAGGTCCCATCACCTCCTATAGCAGCATTTCGAGACATTCTTAACCTCCAATGAAACCGGCAGTGGACAGTAATAAGAATATACTAGAGTCCTCATATTCAAATGTCTATAGATGACAGGAAAAAGCTGATTTTTTAAAGGAGGGAACTGACTTGACATCTTGGTCTGGGTAAAAAGTGCAGAAATATCCAGAGTGGGGTTCAGTTTTTTGCTAGAGGGTCAACCAAAAGGAGTCGAGTGCTGTCACATTTCACAAACAGAGATAAGGAGATTGTACAGCACGGAGAGGGGCTGGAGACTTCGTCCAAGTCAGATAAGAAATTTGGGAAGATCGGAATACAAGAGTGGTGATACCTCTGGAGTTCAACACGTCACAGACCTTCGGAGTCATTCCTACTTATAGACAGTATATATAAATAGACATATAGCTAACCTGCTAGCCGTCACATTCCTAGCCTCGTTTGTAGCATCGTTGAGCTTCATTTGACTGGAGCTGAACGCTATGGTAACATCATAATTCCTTAGTCCTTAGTTTTCTTTGTACTTTGTCATTGGTCCTACTGGAGAAAAATAATCCAGGTAGAGTCAGAATGGGTTTTGTTAGGTGAAGGCTGAAAAAGTTTCCAATCGCATTTATCTTCATATTATTATCCATATGAATCTTTTTTTTGGAGGAGGGTCCACCACCTGCTTGTCTCCATGGAAAGATTATTGCTTAGCCTGGAATATTCTACAATATGCAATAAACATATTTATTTCCATGGAGACAAGCGGGTGGGGCCACCAGGCCAGGCCAGATCTGTGGAGAATCGACCTCACAACACAAGAATGTATGGTTTACAATAATTTTTTGAGCCATATCACACCTATAAGAGAATAATGCAAGAAAAGTTCAATGCCATACTGTGGAACATTCTAGACAAAGCAAAAACTTTACCAGAAAAGTTACATGGCACACTTTTAATTTGTAAATGTAAATTATATTGTATTTAAGCTTGAGGACCAATCCACTAAACAGACAAGTTTGAATTTTGTATTCAATTTTCATTATTATTACATTATTATTATTACAATCGACAGCCAAAGCCATTATCATCATTCTGACCACACCAGCACCATATGACTCCAGAGGGAAAGGCCTTGTCTTCCTCTTTGCAAAGTGTATTTTTGTTTTCAGTTCTAGGATAAAGTTTGAGTAAAAGATGAGTTTCCATTCCATGCCATATAAGTCCATCTGATTCAAATCACAAACAAAATAAGAGCACGGGATCGAATAGCAACATGACGCACAACTTTGAACACCAAAATCAAATGGAATTAACACCCAATTACACATTTTTTATTTGTCCTGTGAATTCACCTCTCAGGACTACCTCCATATTTCCATATTGTTTGTTTTCCGATTAAAGACGAACTGTATTGATTCGTAGAGGCTGTACGTTTTTCCCGTTGGCGTGGCTCTGGCCAGGGCTAAAGTATGGGAAGACTTTAGTTGGGAATTTCTCTCGGTAGGTGTAAAGCCAGGACATATCATCGGCATTGTAGAAGATGAGTAGACCTTTTGGATAGTCCAGGTAGACCCCGACTTTCTCCAGCTTGGACTTAACATTGAGGCGTGTCCATGGCTCTGTGCAGGCGCTGTACTGGTTCCCATCATGCATGACGATACAGTAAAAGCCTCTGCTCGGCTGGATCTGAATGCTCCCTTTGCGGCTGACCGTTTCGTTAGCCACCCCTATCATCCACTGGGTCTTCTCGGACACCATGACTTCCCAGTAGTGCACGCCTGAGTTAAAGCCCTCTGCTCCCAGGACGGACACCTCCACATCAAAGCGCCGGGGGGAGTCCTGCAGAGGCTGGGGGTGCAGGTTCCCATAGGCCACGATGGTGCAGTCATCCGAAAGGATAAGTCTTTGGTGAGCCGTGATGGGGTCAAGGGTCAACGCAGCCGGCACTACAAAAAGCAAAGAGAGGGAATTTACAGTTGAATTGTAAGTAAACTAAAAATATGCGTCATATATAGTCATTAGGCCAGTCATGATAACACATTTTCAAGTGCGACATATTGTTGATTCTATTCTATTCTAAATCATTAAAATAATAGCTGCAGCTCAAATCTTACTGTACTGCAAAAAAGTAAATACTGACCCCCAAATTACATGAATGTGGAAATACAGTTGCCTGTGAGGAGATGCTGGGAAGGCGTGTTTGCTGTTTTTTTTTAATGTGTCTACAATTGTTTTGAGTCCTTGCATTTTTTATTTTGTATTTTATTTTGTTACATTCTTTATGTTTGGTTAATTTATTACATAATAATGAATGAAAAATATATTATGTGAAATATATTTGGCATAGAATACGTTAAATATGCTAATTACGTTAAAAGATGCATGTGAACAATAATCTCATTATACTCACTTCCTACTTAATGCTTATTACAGCTGAACTGCAAAATGTTCTGCTCAGTAACCTTGAATGATTAAGGCTACTCCGTTTTATGATACAAACTTAAGAAGCTCCAGAAAATTCCCAGGGTAAAACTATTAGCTTTATAATTGGACAATACAAAAGCTTTGGTTAGACGCTCAGAAACCCTCTGCTAGACACTTTTGCCTGTGTGTCACCCTGATGCTTTGAAGCCATGTTGTAACATCATTATTACTGTAGAAAGACCTCTATGCCACTGTGCCTGTTTTTTCTTTTTGCATGATACAACAGAAATCAACATGCACAATCAATATGCAAATCACTAAACTATGCAATTCTGGGGTTAAAGAATGTATGCATTTAAATTGGAAAAAATACAAAGACACACTATAAATAATCAACTGTGATTGGACTGTCTCCAAATTGTATGGCTGCAGTATCCTTGTGCCTCCCAGATCATCCTGCATTCAAACAGACAGTATCCTTGAGAATTGCTACACTGTCATTCAAAAGCACAGAGGATGCACTGTCACAATAACAAGCTGTACTTTCCAATGTTCCCGCAAACAAACTGACTAGAGGGCATCTCTCTGGGTCCTGTGTATTTTTATCAGGCGAGAGCGAGAGGAGGTAGGATGGCAGCGGGCCAGTGGGCAGGACAATACCACCTCCGCTCAATGACATCTCCCGTGTGTGTCACAATGGCCTCATTAAAATTTCATAACTTGAGTGGCTCTTTGTGCAGGACGACAAATCAGGCAGCCGTATACAGCAGTTATGAGCGAAGAGGGTTCGGCAGAGGAGAGGAGATGCCAGTTAGCGCTTGGTTCATAAAAGATGGTGTTAGAAGATGCAAAGGCAGATGAGTTGCTATGGTGATCCCCGAAAATGCCTAATAACTTTGTACAACATTATTAGTTAATTAGCAGGAATCTGAAGTCTGAAGTGGCATACAAGTATTTATTTAATTCTGAAAGTATTGAGATTAGAGAAAAGTAGGATTCTGTTCAGGAACTTTATAAATTGACAAGACTATAGCCAATCCTCTAAAAAAAACATGCAGTTTGGAGAGTTCACACTATGGAGGAAGAAATTGGGCTATTTTGAGTTAAATGATTAAAAGTATTTTGTTTATATTTATGAAATCAATATTGAAATTTAAATTGAAAAACATTTACCAAAATAATTCTCTATACTCCAAAACTTGAATACATGAAAACAGAAGCCATAAGCATAGAAAATGGAGAGAAAGTCTGAAGCGGTTATTGCTTGGAGCCTATAGGAGACCGTGCTATGATGAAGGATGAAAGATGATGGGAGGAATGTCTTTGTTAAGGCTCTAGCAACAGCCTCTGACGGATCGTAGGCAATTGTTCCATTTGGCAGACAGTCAAGGGAGGCCAAAATTCTGCCACAGCTCCCGACAGCAGCTAGCAGCAGGCAAGCTAATATTAAAGAATTGATTGAACAGAGGGGGGCATAAAATTCTTCGGCGAAAAATATTAAATAACGTGGGGATGAGAAAGAGAGAAGAGAGCCAAAGCAGCCTCCTGGGTCTAAACCACAGAAGGGCAACTCTATCCCGTAGCTCTTGACGCCATTTCTCAGCCAGTGAAAGCAGAATAATGTCTCCCAAGTGTCAGACCTAAAGCGAGCCTGGATTAGTCTACACAAGTTTTAAAAAATGGTCATGCTGAGGGCGGATATGATAATAAGAATCATTTAGCACTCATAGTCTGGTGTCTATATATAAAAACCATCTGTACTGTACTAGTACACTGGCATCACAAAATCACACTTCTGTACAGTACACCTTATTATCAAACTTTTAAAAGCAACTATAATGGACAAAAATGCCAGCTTAGAGACTGAATATAGCAAACAAGTGACATTTATACTGCACAATTTTATGAGATGATTAAAACTCCCTGGAGTCTATGGAAAACACTAAGCTTAATACTTAACTGTAGTCTAAATATGCACAATGTCTGTGCTAATATCAGAGGTTTTGGGCATGATTTCATATTTCTGCAGGCTATATATTACAGATGACTCTTTTGTTAGTGACTTCTATAGCCCAACTACCCTACAAATAAATGCCATCTGTGCAGTCTTACCAGCCAACACAAAATACTCTCACAACACATTCACACAGTTAATTTAGGATAAACTACATCATTAAAACAATATTAAGTTTCTTGTGTGTTACATGATGGCTTTAGAAAAACTGTTTCCCCATTTAATGGAAATGATTACTGTTGTTATGGCTACAAAACTCGCTTTTGATTGTAATTTGATTTGCTCAGCTATTGAATCCCTCCATGTGTTCACACTATGACACATGTTCAGAGCATAAAAAGCTAATTTCCAACAACATTACTCCTATTCTAACTTGATTAATATTAAAATTAAAGGCTTTGTCCACACTCATTAGCAAATTTTTTGGTATAATCAAACCACAGTAATTCATATGTCTACATTTAAGTGTGAATACAAGTTTACATACCTGGTGAAACATCTTGAAACAGAGATTTCCATATAGTGTACTGTAAGGGCCCCATGTATTTGGATGTCGGGAAGTCCTCATACGTCAGATTGGTCTCATGTATCTTTCCCTTGATCCTGGAACAGAAAAACAGATCAATACAAAGTCAGAATCCAGTTAGCTACTTTTGTTTTTTTTTTACAAAACAATTTCATTCTCATGTCCCCTCTAGTCTAGATTCTGAGCAATACGTTTTGCTGGCTCTTTGAAACTGCAGATATTGATGTTAAAACACTGACAAATTGATAAATGAATTCCCAGCAGTGGTGATAAATGAATTAGGGATAAAAGGGTTAGAGGCTTGTCCAACACAGTTACAATATGATCCAGTGGAAACATTTTCATAATCTGCAGACTATACCCACAACAAGACAGAAATGTAGTCTATGAATACGATATCATCATCATCATTAAAGGGACAGTGTGTAGGATTCGTGGCGCATAGGTGGTTAGTAGCTATTCCACTTCCTCTTTTGGCTATGGCAGACCACGAGGGTCACCCGGGCGCGCCGTAGCGCCGCCAGCTCGCGTGCACGAACCGCTGTATACATAAAACAATTTTTTTTTTCTTTTCGCATGAAAACACACAATCCCGATCATGATTCATGACAATCTACACATCAAATGAAACCTTACAGTCTCCTCTTTTTGACTATGCAATTCATTTCCCTGCAAAACAATCACTCCCCGAGCACATGGGGCTTTTATACAGAAAAGCACAAAACTTAGCTTACTTAGCTTACCTTTGAAGGCTCTGCACAGGTCAAACTCTGTATTTCACCATAAACTTGGTCTCAATCTGTCCATAAGGATCCAGCGAATAAAATCCAATAAAACAATTTAGTCCAAAATACGTGTTATATCCATTACGATGTGTGATCCGGCAGCATGCTCCCCCCTCCCCCCCTCCCCTTCCCCTTCTCTCCTTCGCTCCTGGCTGCATATGGGAGCAGAGGAGAGAAGGAGAGAAGGGGAAGGGGAGGGGGGAAGGGGGGAGCCATATGCAGCGCGGCTGAGCAGCTGTTAGCAGGAGCCTCGGCGAAGGATGAGCCCAAATGTCCTTCTGCGGCTCTCGTATTCAAAATGGCTGCCTCTATATGGGGAAGATCCCCCTTTTATGTGACTATATCCAAGTCCAAAAGAATACTTTGATTTCATGATGGAAGTGAAAAGGCTTGGAAAACAATGTATTTTTGAATGGGTATCTTCAATTTCAGTAATTAACGGGTAAAAATCTTACACACTGTCCCTTTAAGAAACGGGATGGATAAGAAAAAATAGGTATTCATTAATAAAAATGTTGACTCATTTAATGAGGTGATGTGATTTTGAAGACATACTTGTATTGTACATGATTGAAATTTTTCTACTAGTATTGCAATGTGATTCGATTTGTAATTTCATATCCATGAAGGACAGAGGAAGAGTTGTTTGGACACATGTGAGTGAAACAATTTCACAACCTGCCCAAATATGGAAAGATGTTGAGTGTTTTCTGACAATTGTGCGCATTGTATATTCGCATGTCAGTGGGTTATTACCTCAATTTCTCTGTTATAATGCGATCATGCAGTCAGAGCCCAGCCACACAGGCACACACAGTATTTGATTTAGTCTATGTGTGTATTTGTTGTCATTAGAGGCTGAAAGTTAAAACAATAGAAATGCTTCTTCCCCTCGATCCCAATTCGGGATTCTGCACATAATTCACTCTTTGGTTTAGCACTTAAAGGTCCCATGACATGGTACTTCTTGATGCTTTTATATGGCTCCTTAATGGTTCCCTAATACTGTAAATGAATCCTTCTTCAAAATCAAGACTCAGTGCATGAGAAACAGAGATAAGATGAGAAAGAGTAATTTTTCTCTCTCTGAACAGTCCATTATGCTTGAATGCAAATGAGGAGGAGAGAGATGGCCTATAGTAGAGGGTGGGGGCGTGGCCAAACTCTCCGCTCTCAGCTGTCCGCTCTGATCCATTTCCGCGTTTTTGCGCGGAGAAGAGATGAGAAGCGTTCCATTGAAAAATAAACACATTTTCACAGAAAATAAAATCAAACCACTGCTGTTCAAAGGTCAAGAGGCTCAGATAAAGGACTTCCGAGCCTAGAAACACTCGGACGTGCCTCCAGGCAAATAAAAAAACGCATTTCGCATTTCCTTAGCGCATTCGCGGTCCAAACTCTGGGCGTGATTTACAGAGACGCTGAGTAGACACAGACGGGGGGTAGAGCTGCATTTTTCGATCTGACTTCAATAAGGTGCCTTGTTGAGAATCGCCCGTTTCAGCTGTGTTTTTTTCTAACGTAGAAAAGGACCGCAAATGCTCAGTTTAGACATTTCGCAACGTTTAGCCATGGGGGGGGGGGGGGGAGGGGCCGCTAAACAGGGTAGGGGAGCTCACATTAACATTCAAAAACCTCAGAAAGTGAAAATTTCATGCCATGGGACCTTTAAATGTATGAATTTGTGTCAGGTATATTAGATGCACATGAAAATCATTGAAATTGTTACAGTAGATATTATCGAATAGTGTATTTGATGCCTTAAATGTGGAGCCAATCAGCCCCGTTAATATTCGTGTCCTTGTTCGTTTATAATCCAGTCTTGCTTTAAAACTAAAGTACAGTGTTAGCTTGGACGTCTGTGTGGCCAGGATGCACGCAAAGGAAAGAAACCTTTTTTTTTCACATTGTGTTGTGCATTAAGTTTCAAAATAAAACCTCCAACTTTATTTGCTGTCACAATTTCACACATTTACTTTGAGTCACACATTTATTTGGAGTTTAAAGTGGTAAAAATGAAAAAAATAAAAAAATAAAAAAAGTAAATAAAATAAATAAGCAAGTAAAAGAAAGAGGTATCAGTGGGCAGGGGCAGATAGGTGCATGCAAGCGGAGAGAAGATATGCGAGGCTTGTTGGTCACTCAATGAGGTTTTCTTGTATTTAAATCAGATAATTTTCACATTGTTACTTAAGAGAGCACTATTTGGATATCGCCAAACTCAATGGATAACAAAAAGATAGCAGATTATTCATTATCATAAAATACCCCCATTGAGTATGATAATATGATAATGAGCTTGACTCAATACAGGCTTCATCATTTAGCTAACATATCTTTAACACAATTTCATAACCCAGTATTACAGCGCTCTCTTGTATTACAATGTATCTTCCATAACGATATCTGCTACATATTTTCACTTGCTCTATCCATACACTGAGCTAAGTACTGAAACATATTGCAAGTTCCTAATCTGTGAGACTAATGTGGTTAGCTGCCTCAATACTCCAACATATTAACTGTTCAATTAAATCATGCTTTAAACTGCTCAGATTAGAGACATCTGGTTTGGTTCAGGCCCAACGGACCATCTGCTCAGGGATTAACAAAACGTGTACTTTCTCCAATGGAATTATCATCTTTTACAACAGCTAGAGTGTGGCTGCCACGTTATGAGCCAATGGTGATTATTACACAGTAGCAAACAGGTTGACTGTCATTGCCACTGTATCTTTGATAATGGTACAAACGTGCTATATTACGCAAAATTGACTCTTGTGAGCTTTAAAGGTACAGTGTGTAGGATTCGTGGCGCATAGGTGGTTAGTAGCTATTCCACTTCCTCTTTTGGCTACGGCAGACCTCGAGGGTCACCCGGGCGCGCCGTAGCGCCGACAGCTCGCGTACCCGCGCACGAACCGCGCGCCGCTGTATACATAAAACACGGTTCCCCGTTCACTTTTTTTTTTTTCTTTTCGCATGAAAACGCACAATCCCGATCATGATTCATGACAATCTACACATCAAATGAAACCTTACAGTCTCCTCTTTTTGACTATGCAATTCATTTCCCTGCAAAACAATCACTCCCCGAGCACATGGGGCTTTTATACAGAAAAGCACAAAACGAGGTTTGTTACTTAGCTTACCTTTGAAGGCTCTGCACAGGTCAAACTCTGTATTTCACCATAAACTTGGCCTCAATCTGTCCATAAGGATCCAGCGAATAAAATCCAGTAAAACAATTTAGTCCAAAATACGTGTTCCATTACGAGTGTGATACAGCAGCATGCTTGTTTACACGAGGCTCCCCCCTTCCCCCCTCCCCTTCCCCTTCTCTCCTTCGCTCCTCCGCTCCCTCAGGCAGCGCGGCTGAGCAGCTGCTAGCAGGAGCCTCGGTGAAGGATGAGCCCAAATGTCCTTCTGCGGCTCTCGTATTCAAAATGGCTGCCTCTATATGGGGAAGATCCCCCTTTTATGTGACTATATCTAAGTCCAAAAGAATACTTTGATTTCATGATGGAAGTGAAAAGGCTTGGAAAACAATGTATTTTTGAATGGGTATCTTCAATTTCAGTAATTAACAGGTAAAAATCTTACACACTGTCCCTTTAAGACAAGTTGAAATATTATAATCTCATCAAAAACATTATGTGAAGTTGTGTTTTGTTTCATTCACATAAGTTCGAATAACCCTTTATTATTAATCTGTCTACATTTCCAAAGTTCAAAAGGCTCTGTTCAGAATGTTCAGTTTCACTTTGTGATGAAGCAATAATTTTCAAGTTAACAGCTACCTTTTACCCTTTGTTCATTAAAAATTGGCAATTCCAGGGATGAAATCATCCAAAATGATTCTAGTGAAGGCGTATAGCAGGGGTGCTCACACTTTTTCAGCATGCATGCTACTTATAAAATGACCAAAATGATCTACCTACAACAAAAATGCAAATCATGTATTTATTTATAAATATATTGACAATTCTTTACATGTACATTGCCTGTTGATGTACCTTGCATAACTCCATGCCCATTACATGTCCAGTACATTTTTTTGTCCTTACTCTTACACATTTACCAAACGTATGTCGTGACAAACAGATGCATTTGTGCACATGTCATGGTAAGCCTGCTCTGTGCTGTAGGCCTGCTCTGTGCTGTAGGCCTGCTCTGTGCGGACACGGTAACATAAATTTAGATTAGTTTTTGCTTTGCGTTTCGTCCTTGCACTTCTAATCAGCATGCATTGAGGAGGGAGCGTGTGCGCTATGAGCAGGAGGAGCGACAGCGTGAAAAGGCAGGAGAGAGCGTGAAAAGTAGAGGAGCACTGACGTGAGGCATGGATAGGTAGGATGTTTTATAAAGTTTAACCTGCTCTGTGATACACGCTGGTACACAAGGGTACACACTGTAGCGGACAAGCTGTGTGCGTTGGTGGCCCCGTGGTGACGTGCAGTGTCCGCGGGCTCGAGCGCACAGGCTGCAGTGAGAAGCCCTGCGCAGTCCTGCACACCGATAAAAGTTTATTGCTGACCGCAGTGGCCGTGATGAAATATTGTCATACTCATCTTGAGACCAAGACCGGTGTCGAGTACTACGACACTACGATCTACCCACACTACCTTGGCGATCGACTGGTAGATCGCGATCGATGTATTGAGCACCCCTGGCCTATAGAGTTTAAAAACACAGTATTACCAGATGACATCATAAGGTGGAACAGAGTGTTTTCTGTTTGAGAGAAAAACCCAGCCTAAATATCTGTGTATTAAACATGTATGAATGAAACAAAACACAACTCCAGGAATGTTTTTGATGAGGAAACAACATTATAACATAAATCAGGAAATAGCGTGATATGGGCCCTTTAAGTAGTTGCAATTACCCTCTCTCTCCTGTAGCTGTAATAGTACAAGACTTCAGGTAAGACTTTGGTAATTAACAATGAATTTGGGGATATGGGTTATATTTGGGTTATATATTTAACGTAGGTTCTGTTCTCTAATGATTGGCTTATGGACAGTAATATTTGTTAACAAACAATAGCCAAGAAAAGGATGAATAGCTTGCTCAGACTAGTTTAAGTATTGAGTCAGTTGCTATGTTTACACACGCACCAAACTCTGATTATAAACTGATTTCTGAACCTTTGAAATTATTTAACTGACAAGCAAATAACAGAATCTGATGTGAGTCCCTCTGATCTGGGCTGACTGGCAAGACTGGACATTCACTCCAACCCTAACCCCTTCCTTCCATTAATGGCTACCTTACTACAGTACACTGAAAACTATTTAAAACAAAAAAACAAAAGGTTAAACAGTGTAACTTCGCACCTCTCTGAAGTAACTGAGACCCCCTCTAAGAACTCATGTCTCCCGGTCTCGTTGAGTCTCTCCTGTAGGATCTGTATTCCCTCTTTGACATCCCGGAGCTGTTGGCTGTAGCGTTGGATTTTGTGCTCGATGTCAGCCAGTTTGCGGGCGGTGTCCATCTCCAGCTCCTCCAGCATGCTCTTCTGACGCTCACGAAGGAACCTGTGCAAACGCTCAAACGCATCTCCAATGGTGGCACGTAGGCTCTTTGCCGAAGACTGCAAAATAGAAAAATACAAGTGGACTGTTAGGATTCACAAACAAAATACATTTTGATCATATGAATTAGTATATTGTAGTAAACAAGAAATTGGAAAAAATAAAACTATTGAAAAACTAGGTATGAATTAGGGGTGTGCAAAATAATCGTCATGACAATGCATCGCGATACTAACTTTCACAATATACTGCATCGATTCTTGATGCCAAAAATCGATTATTACTAATTAATAATTTAATATTTAATAATTTAATATTTAATATTAATAAATAAATAAATAATTAGTTAATTTTTTTATAAATCCTATGCGCTTTTTTCTTTGTGAAAGGGTATTGTTTGTTATGATGGTAGCTACCTCCAAAATGGCAAATGTTTGAACATCATTTTTTGTTTTAGAAAAAATCCTATGCACTTTTTTGTTATTGGTTTGGTTTATTTGTTTTTTTTATTCAATAAATTCAGTTAGGAATTGAGTTGCTCAGAGTTATGTATCAATTGAAGACACTACCCAGATACACAGCCACTGATATTAAAAAGAGGATATTTAGTTATCCTCTTTTTTTGGGGTACATTTTCACTGAAGTATGTCGAATATATTGCAATGCATCGCAATAATTCAAGTATCGTGATTCATCGTGATAGTATCGCATCGTGGCATATGAATCGTGATTCGAATTGAATCGTGACTTCTCTGCCAATACCCACCCCTAGTATGAATGCAATTTTGATGAATGCAAAAAGTGTGATTTATTTTTTTATGACTGATAAATTCAGACTTTGACTCTGAACAGATGGCCTGACATTACATTTTCATTTGAAAAAACACAAGGAATCAATTTAAATACCATGATGAATTTTAGAATAGAATCTAAAATAGAACTATTATAAAAAGTTTTATTGTACATTAAAAATAACAGTGTTGTAACAATACAAAAATTTCAAACAATAATACATATATTTATACACATTTATATACACATTTTGCTTCATACAAATAATAATATTCAAACTTTCTTTAAGCAACCATCGTTATAAACCAGTTCTAAAGAATTCTAAACCTCATTCAGTACAAGACTGATTTTGTCATGTTCATGTAATTTTTTTCAGTATTGATATTTGTTGAGTATTGATACTATTTTTCATATAATAGTATCAATACTCACCAGTATCATATTTCTAGTATCTGGATCTATACTTTATATTATACAAATACAAGAAGGCTTCAGTTATTTGTTAGAAATATTAGTACAGTTCAAGTATATTGACCATTTGTTTGGGCTATTTGTTGATTTTCTAACATTTGGAAAAAGTACTATACACAATAGCTTCATTCAAGTTTTAGTACTCCTCTGTGGTAACAGTGTAAATGTACTGCTCTACTGACTCCGTTGTTAAGAACAGCCATTTAATTAGACACAGGTCAGTGACTCAGAGCTCATATTACATTAACGCTTATCGATTTCACTGGTGCTCATATTGATTCAAGTGGCACCTAGGGACAAGTGTGAGAAAATATTCAGGAAAGGAAGACTGTTTCAGTAAAAAGGCATCGGTAATTGCAAAAGCTCAAAACTGAAAACAATGCTGTGAATGATACAAATTTGTATACAATTTGTAAACATACTGTATATATAGTTAGTTTACAAAAACATATTGTGTCTTTGCAGAGTCTTAAGTTAAAAGAAAAATAAACCAAACTTTATTTCAGACCTCTGCAAAATATGTGTGATTCTTATGTTAGTTTGCCACTAGTATGTAAATGTAAATGTTACTGGTTCATCGAAGACACCTTTTTCCCACCCACTATTCCTACTGGTCAAGCTCCTTCAGTTTCTGAATGAGTGACAGGTGGATATAACCAATCACAATGAAGTGTGAATTCTCAGAAGCAACAATTCCCTCCTAATTGCCAGTAGGCAGCTTTTTTCCACAAACCATCAACACACTGAAGAAAATTCCATGAACATTCCATGAACATTTTGTTGTTGTTAATGACAACCATAAAACAATCACACACACTGATGTCCATGCAGCTTTCAGCACTCTTGCACTTTACAAATTGCACCTTCACGTTTGCACCTTACATATTGCACATTTCATCCCACCTCAAACTTTCCTTCTTGTTGAAGAGTATATGCTTGCCTGTATGTCTTTTGTCTATTTATTGTTGATGCTGTGTACACTTCATGTTCATGAGTGTAGCTGTGTGTGTGTGTGTGTGTGTGTGTGTGTGTGTGTGTGTGTGTGTGTGTGTGTGTGTGTGTGTGTGTGTGTGTGTGTGTGTGTGTGTGTGTGTGTGTGTGTGTGTGTGTGTGTGTGTGTGTGTGTGCGCGTGTGCACCTGTGTGTGTTTTTACTTAAATTGCACATTTGGTGTCCGGTGAAACGCAATTTCAGTCCTCTGTGTAATGTCTGTTACATAGTGAATTGACAAAGTACACTTTGACTTTGACTAAAGATATTAAGCATAGATGAATTCTCAAATTGAGAGTAGGCCTGTCAAGATAACAAATTTTGAAGAACAATATATTGCTACGAGAGACTAATAAAATCTTATGGCATTACAACAAAAATACCCCAAATCAGCCCACTTTGCAAAGAAATTGTATATTGTTCAAGCTTTCATTAAATAAATTGATATAGTAATTATAGTGGCAGGCCTAACTGAGACTGTGCTGTATTGTGATAAACTCAACCCCAAATAGTAATACATTTTATGAAAGCTTTGATAAAGATAATGAAAAAAAATTCATCCATCAATCCAATTTAATCCAAGAGTGGAGAGTGGTGGCAAAAAGGAGGAAAACAGACAAATCTGATTTATAGCTTGGTCAAAAACTGAAAGACCTCAAACAGAATAAATCAGTTTGAGTTTGAGGTGCTGAGTTAGGTTGGACGGAGAGAGAACAAAGGCAGTGCCATTAAAAGCCTGCTGAAGAAACAGTGGGAGACTTTCAATTTGAGACGTCTTCAGAAAGCAACCATCAGACTTTAGAAATGTTGCTGAAAACTTGCCAAAAAGTCTTAAAAAATGATTCCTCAAGTGAAAAGCAGCATCAAAAGGCTCATAAAAGAGAAAAAGGGGAAAACATTCAGGATGAGTAGACCAAAGAGGATTGATCTGAAGTGTGATTTGAAGTGGACCCTTAAGATGTGAGGCGTAATGATGAAAATCTCACCAGAGGAAGAAGCCGTAACTTTCTTTCAGAGATTGTATTTCGTAAACGAAACCAACATGTGAAATAAGTTTTCTTTTGATTATAAGCAGCTAGACACTTTTCTTCCACTCATTTTCTACTGGCTGTTATTATTTGCTGTGAGTGGTCAGTGCCAGCCATTCTTAAAACTTTGGGTATAAGGCAAGATATTCATTCATTCATTCATCTTCTTCTTCCGCATTTCCATTTTTCTGGGTCGCGGGCGCAGCAGTCTTTACTTCAGACAATCTTTGGCTGCTCTATCAAAAGTTTAGAAGTCTCAAAGATTTAGAATCTTCATGCTAGAGCAAGACTGAATATTTTTTCTCTGAGGACTGCATATAGAAACATATTTAAAGTAAAAAGCCAGAGGCTGGTGATCAAAACAGTAGGAGATTCAGATGGGTGCATTTACATAGTATAGCTAGAACAGAGCCATCATACCTTTAATAAGACTTGAAACATTAATTTTATGCCAGTATCATAATGTAATGTGATGTTATTGAGGTTGTAGTGGTAGAAATACTTGCATTTGCAAATGCATTTCAAAGTGTTGCCTATAATCAATGCTCCCCCTAATTTTTAATGTGTCTGAGCAAACACACTAACTCCCTGAGCGTTCCTTGGACCCCTGTGAGCGACATCCGACATGCACACTGTGGCCACACCAGTATCACACCTGAGATCATCACAAGTTACAGCTTATTCATCAAATTACTGCAGTTATTTGCGTTAGATTACTTTTAATTTAACTGATTTTTTTGGTCCACTTAGAATGACAAAGAGAAAAATCTGTTCATGAGCTTTGTATATGTTGCATGTCAGTGAAACATTAAACAGTACAATATTTTGAAAAATAACCTCAAATAATTAAAATAACTTCAAATAAAAAAACTGTGGGCTACGGCCCATAAATGAGCAGTGTATAAATCCGTAAAATTACATTAAGAGATTTTTTTAGCTTGATAAATATAGCCTGCATATAGCTGCAGATTTTCTTTATGGATTGTAGGACCTATAGGCCATAAGATGGGTAATCTTTCCCCAAAATAATGATCACCAAAATAAGTATAAATTATTATCACTTTATATCTTGTTTTTTAATTATTAGCCTATTTCAGTAATTTTGCATGAGTGACAGCGCTCTGTGGTATAATACTCTGGGGAGAGGATTCACACTTTGAGAAAGTCCCATCTTTTTGGCTCACAAAAAAAACTGTGAAAACAAAGTAAACAGGGGAAGATTACATTATGGCTCTACCTGTCTCCTCTTCCTGTGTTCTTCCCTCCATGATCTGCCGCTCTGACAGCGGAGATGTGCAACTACAACTACTGAAAGAAGCTAGAGAAACGCGGTCGAAATGTGTCTGTAGTTGGCTTCTCCCTGACGCGTGTCACATTCACATGTGCAGTCTATCAGATTGGTCGTTCCGTGCGTCTAACCAGCGCTTTGTTTGTCAATTAAGGTTAGATTTTATTTTATGCGCTGCACGCACGCACCTAGAGGGAGCTCTGGTTAGCATTAGCGTATCTCAACTCCGCTGCACTGTTATTACTGTTATAGCGTGTATGGGTAGGGCACGTACACAAGTACTGTCAATGCCATGATTGGCTGCGTAGCGTAAGTGAATCGTACCGTATGATTGGCTGGGCACCTGTCACTCACTGAGTTACACAGCAAAATGATACAGAAAAAAATATAGATCTAATTCATTTACAGTGCGCTGCATAAGGTTTTCTTGTGCGCTGAGAATGTGCGAGCAGTGCGCAATTGCGCAGGCGCGCAGCTTAGAGGGAACACTGCCTATAATCATTTGGGTCATTTCAACAGGAAGCCTAAGGGCCATAGTTTGGACACTCCTCACAATATCAAATTTTAGTGTTACGATAATAAAGTTAAATCCTTAATTTTCTTTCATCCAAACCATTATCACTTCTCTTGTATATAGACAGTGTTAAAAAAAATCTAACTTTCTTAATGCAAAAGTAAAGATATAATGATGAACAGCCACATAATAAGCACTATTTTTAAAACAAAATATCCTTTCTTGTCCCCGAAGGAAAATTTTACGTTGGCAGTTTTGGAGTCGAGGATTTAATTTTGCTTCTAAAATGGTTACTATTATAATATTTTTGCTCTATTGTGATCTGAATAATCACGATTATCCTAAGAAGCTTGGCATCTCTAGATTCACTATGGAACTTTTCTGGTGGCAAGTCTAACTGTCCATAGAGATGTTATTGCTTCATCTGGAAGGCTCCACAATATGAATATATGCAAGATAAGGTAAATGTCAATAAGGCATTTTTATTGCTAATGCACGCATCTTTACTGTGAGCCCCCCCCCCCGCTGGAAAATTTTAAATTTCTGAAATTTGCATTTCTATATGCTATATGTTAGCAATAAAGTAAAACTGTACATAAAAGTACAAAAAAAAAAACACATTTTATTAACAGGTACTAGTAGTATATATTGGATTTGTTTTTGCTTTGCACTTCGTCTAATCAGAGGCATTGAGGAGGAGCTTATGCGCGCTAAAAGGCGCAGGTGAAAAAGCGAGGAGCGACGCGTTAAGTGAGGCACGGGCAGGTAGGATGAGGTATAGGATGTTTTATAAAGTTTAACCTGTGTACACGCAATGGTACAGGCTGTTACGAAAGAGCTGCGCTCACTCGCTCGGTCCGCGGCTCCAGACACGGGCTCGCGCGGCCCGCAGTTTAATACGAGGTTTTAATACGAGATACACGTACTTTTGTTCTGAATACGGGACGATTCTGTTTGTCAAGGGACGGTTGGCGACCCTAAACACAACTATACATATATATATACACCCAAAATCTTTCTCAACGAATTTGCACAGATATAAAAAAAAAAAAAAAAAAAATTACCCCACGGCTGAAAAAAAAAGCGGAGATCCGCTAAAAGACGGAACTCTTTCATCCCTGAAGTTTCAAAAGTTTAAAGCAAAACAATAAGTACAGTATTCTCTTAAAAAATGAGAAGTTGAAGCTTTTCAAAGATTTCTGGGCAACGTCACTATTTGCAAAAAAAACTACACATAGGGTCTTGCATATTCCTGTTTTTTGTTTGTGCTCTGTCCGTGGGATCCTATTAGAGGAATATTTGTGTGTGAAAATAGGAGCGGTGACATTGAGGTGGGCTGTTTTTGCATCCTCCTGTATACTTGGAGTACGGCGGAGAAGGCACGATGTCTTATGAGGAGCAGAGGACGGGTGAAAACTGATAGTTCAGACAAGGAAAACACTTTATGCATGCATGGGATGAATACACAGATAACACTGGCAGCCACATGGAAAACAAAGTGTCTAGATGTCCAAAACAGATTACAGCTACACCTTTAGTTAACAGTTATTGTATGTAAATGTATAGAGTTTCCTTAACAATATTGTCTATTGCAGGGGTTGGCAACCTTTGTAATTCTGTTTTAACAAATCTTTTATTGCCCCTTTGTTTATTTTCTTGTGCCTTTTTTTTTTTTAACATAATCTTTTACTGTCATTAATTGCAAGCTGTTCTTACCTGTCTGTTTTAATTATTTGTAAGATTTTAAGTTTTTAATTTATTTTAGACGTAATGCTTTTCTACGTTTTAACCATGCCTGCAAATGTTTTTACAGGGAGCCATCTGTACACCATGGCAACGGACAACAGATGAAAACTAGCCTCTTGGCTAATTCTGGCATGTTAAACAGTTACTGTTGGTCAACTTGCACTGTCCGCTATAAATAAATAAATAAAATCACTCAAAGAGCCATTTGGACCCGTTTCACACAGTAAAGAAAACACTGGGAGCCACAAAACCCTTTTGAAATTTAAAATGAAATAACACTGCATATAACGTTTTTTTTTTTTTTTTTTTTTTTTACCTTTGTGCCATAGAGTTACATTTTGAAAATGAACGAACTAAAATAAAATACATTTAAATTAAATACAGTGGTTCGCTGTTTTGCTGATTTATTATTTATTTTTATAGTGTATCAACACGCTTTGTGTTCTGTGTCCTGATTGGCTAAAGGACTGTAGACCTTTGTCTTCGTCAGTCATTCTCCTCCGTGCCATGTCTCCTGTACAGTACAGAATGCGTTCAGTTTGCCAAATTTATTTAAATGTTTGATCATGAGCAGTGTGACTCTGAAGCAGTGACAGACTGAGCGGTCTGGTATTTGGGCACATGCTAGAAGGGCCGCGGCCGTGCTCTATCACGGATTTGACCACGATGAGCAGGTGCACGTGTCCGCGCGCACACTTCTCCGGGTGGTCAATGAGCATTGGGAAGTAGCGGCAGTGTTTCCGCAGAACGAACTAGTGGAACCTGGAGTCCAGGCGGCGGAACCAGTCCTGAGAGCGCACAAATGCGTTCTCACTACAGTTCTGTGTTTGATTGAGAAGCAGTCCGAGCCGCACCAGGCTCCGCTTTCAGCCCTAGTGCATCCTTCTCTGGAGCATGAGGAAGGATGCGAAGACCAGGGACAGACTCAGCAGACTCAGCGCACAGTGCAGAACTGTAGAACCCCTACAACATACAACATAACCCCCACGATAAATGAGCCACATCAGAGGGATCAAAGAGCCGCATGTGGCTCCGGAGCCGCGGGTTGCCGACCCCTGGTCTATTGCAATACCAAAATACCAAGTTCTCCTGTAACACATCACTCTTAACTACCTATGGCAGGCATGTCCAAACTGTTCCACAAAGGGCCGGTGTGGCTGCAGGTTTTTGTTCCAACCAGCCAAGACCACGCCTTCACCTGTCTGAAGACTGAGATCGGTTGATTAAATGAGTCAAGTCTGGTGTGCTGCTGCTTAGTTGGAAAGAAAACCTGCAGCCACATCGGCACTTTGTTGAACAGTTTGGACATGCCTGACCTATGGCTTTCACAGTAATTAAACATTAGGACTAGGGATGCACCGAATATTCAAAAACCAAATATATTTGGCTGAATATTGCAAAAAAAAAAAAATTGCCACAATCGGCTTTCGGTGGAGTGAGTTAAAAGTAAGGCTGAATAGTGGCGTGTGACACAATAACGCAATCAATGTGCAGTGATGCGGTGATCTGGCGCCTTCTTTAAAATGCATTAAAATGAGTGGAAGGGCAACTGGAATATTTAAAGAATATTAAATAAACATTGACTTTCTTTTAACAAACATGCCTAAAAATGTATTCTAGGCTATTTATGCAATATTTAAAAAATTGTGAAAAACAACCACAAAAACAACCACAACCACACAACTACACATGATATTCGGTTTTGGTATTCGGCCAAGCTTTTAATTTTTATTCATTTCGGTGCATCCATAATTAGGACTGCTTCCACTGCAATAAAAAAAAGTAGCTTTTGAAAGAGCAAAAGCACTTAAAATGGCGCCTTTTACGGGAAACTGAAACCCATGATTAGACACAGCAAGCTAATGGACAACAGAGAACTGGTAGATGTTTCACTGTTTACTGTGAAAACCTTTAATACATTCAGATTAATGCTGTCGTGGCGTGGCCCTTTTCCAGGAAGAGCACTCAGTGAAAACCAGTGTTGGGCACGTTACTTTGAAAAAGTAATTAGTTACAGTTACTAGTTACTAACCCAAAAAAGTAACTGAGTTAGTAACTGAGTTACTACACTATAAAATAACTAGTTACCTAGGAAAGTAACTAATGCGTTACTTTTTTTTTTTAGTTAAAAAATGTCAAATAATTTGGATTTTTTTTAGTGCATTATACAGCTTTTGCTGCTTGGCTGGCGTGGCCTTCATTGTTAACGGCACCTAGCATGCGATTATCATCATGGGGCCTGCTTCTTCTGCCCCTTCCTCTCCTCCTCCTCTCCTCTTCCTCCTCCTTTCCTCTTCCTCCTCCTTTCCTCTTCCTCCTCCTTTCCTCTTCCTCCTCCTTTCCTCTTCCTCCTCTCCTCCTACTCCTCTCTCCTTCATTGTTAACAGCACCTAGCATGCGATTATCATCATGGGGCCTGCTGGTGGCCACTAGTTTAACAGAAGCGTGCGCCGTCCAGAGATGCTTTATTAAATTCGAGTTGCTTATATTGGACGTGGACAAAGTCTTTGGTCTTTGACACAATGTGCACGTAACATGCACGTTTTTACCTTTTACCTCGACAAGGTTAAAATACTGCCTTTACTTCGGTCTTCGATTCGGGACTCGCCATCTGACACGGGGTGTGTGTATTGTGTGTGTGCGCTACTACTGTGTGCTGGGATTGTGTGTAGAACCCGCCCACCGCCCACCGGGTGTCTCTTGTTGGCTCAACATGAAATCTTACTCTGCTTTAGCCAATCATCATTAGTTATCCCGCCCTCACCAAAGGGAGAAAAAAAATTCCCCTGTGCCTATGCAAGTCGTGTCGCGCACATGATGCCAGTTTCAAAATGAGTAGGTTCAGTAACGCGGTAACGCGCCGTTTAGTAACGGTAATTGAGTTCCTTTATTTTAAAAGTAATGCGTTACAGTATTAGTTACGGAGTCAGGGCCAGCTCAGAGTGGCATTTAGCAGCTATAGGATGGACTGGTGTGTCTGTATACTTAAGACAAAGATGACTCCATATTTGTGAGAAGGCAAGCCTGAAAGCTACCTACTAACTCACTCTTTAAGGCAAGTCAGTCCTGGAAACATTTTGTCAATAGCGTTCACAATGTGAAGGGTAGAGGCAGGGTGTTAGGCAGCTTTAAGTGCAGCTCAATAAAACCAATTTATGTGACTGAATCTGACCGCAAGTCAAGGACAGTTATAGGAGAGAGTGTGAAGCACAGCGCATACATTTTACTTTAACCAACTGTGTTTTATTGCATTTGGCTTAGCTGGGCCAGAGCATTTTAGTGAGCAGACATTTTATTCTTCACTACTAATTAGGGGTGGGCAATATTGAATTTTCAAGTATCAGGCAATCTCAATGTTCAAATGCTTGCCACCAAATCAATGAATTGTTATATTGAGCTCATCAGAAAGATGTAGGTGACAGTAGCCATTTTAGATTGCATTGGCAGTTTGATAAACCATGATCTTGAACTAGATTTGGTCAGGACTACCTTAGTTGGAGATGCCTTAAATAAAACCCACCCATTTACTCCACGTAGAAAGACCAGGGTGACCTAGGAGTGGAAACAGAATCTTCTTGTTGTGAGGTGAGAATGCTAGCTACTCAGCCACCATGCAGCCAAGTTAGTCTAGTTCAGTATTTTCACTATCCATGAGTCTAAAAAATCTATCCTAAGCAGACTTCTCCATCTTGTCAACTCCTGGTTTTAATAATATATTTGAGTGGTTTTCTCAGCAGGAGGGATAGAGGAGTGCACAGTCACAGATAATGACCAGTTACTTGACAGGCCTGTCCCGCACACATCACAAATGCTCAAAAGTGGCACCTGTGTCAGGTCATAATACCAGGCTTCATATAATACTGGTATAGGACTTGAAACCACATCAGTAAAGTGTACAGTTTGTGCAAGGATAGAGGAAGCTGGACTTGAAAATAAATTTAGTTTCTCCTAATGGCAGATTTAATGTTAGGTTTAGGGATAGGGTTGGGTGGTATTACGGTAATACGGTATACTGCGGTATCTAAAAATAGCAACGGTATCAGATTCATTACCGTCATTAAAAAAAAAAAAATCTTGCCCTAATATAATATTAACTATAATTAATTTAATGCCTAAATAAAGAGTGTTTGTCCAGCACTTATGTATGTGTGGTTGTGTTTGTTAATTTAATACTATTACAGTTTAAAACTAATATTACTATCGGAGAGATGACGTTCGATGAAGTTCCTGGATGTTGCCTCGTCACGTGACATTACCGCTCATAAGGGAGAAGGAAAAGACAACATGACAGACCGCGCTGAGTTGGTCCCAAAGAAAAACACAACATCTGCAATTTGGCAGCATTTCGGATTTCGGCCAAATGACAAGGGAGAGCCGGGAAATGTCAACGAGGCTGTGTGTAAAACGTGCGTGCAGACGGTGGCGGTGTTCTGGTGAAACATCCTACCCGTCGAGAGATAACAGCGGCACTGTGGAGGAGCGAGTGTAGTGCACTCGTGAATGTATGCATAATTCACCTTCTTAACCATGTTGTTACAGCTTTGCCATGCGGGTTTTGCTCAGTTCTTGGTTAAACACTTGGTTATAAATGCTTCTGCTTATAAATGCTAATGCTTCTGATAATAGTTGCGGTCCCTTTAAAAAAAAGGCGTGACGTTTAACACGCTGCTTTTGTGTTCTAGCACAGCGCCTTTTCTGATATTCTCGCGTGTTAATAAAAACTACTCACCGTTTTTGAGTCTGAAATGTGAGAAGTTTTCGGGTTTCTTATTACAAACGCAACTTCCACACGAGGCTGTTATTCTGGGAGATGAAGACCCCTTTCGGGTCTTCAGCACCGCGAGCAAAGTTGTCTCCACAACGTGCTCTACTCAAGCCGGAAAAAGTGAACATGCTGGTTTTGCATTCAATAGCTTAATATTTTTATTTTCAATAAGGAGTAGCTTTTTCTGACGGACAAAACGGTTCGGGATGTTGTATAGTTGTACGTTTAATTTATTTGATTCATGTTAATAGATTTTAAAAATATACAAACGAGCAGTATTTTCCACTGCGTTCTCAGGACAGGGTTATATATGCACATTTTCGGTTATGTCTTGTTATTTATTGTTCAGATTTTCTTATTTGATAAGATCAAGTATTTTATTTATTTGATTCCTGTTGGTTTGTTAGCTTTTGTTATTTCGTTCCGTCGGTTGGCTGCTGTATTTGCACTTTAAACATTTGTTAATAAAAGTTACTAATTTTGTACATGTTTTGTTATGTTTTCAGTATCATTAGGCCTATGTAATGCTTGCTTCTGTTTCTGAACGGTATAGGTGCAAGCTGCCATTTGGCGAGGCCACTCCACTGTAGTGCTACGAAGGTTTGTTTTTTTTTAGCGTTAGCAACGGTAATACCATATACCCCGGGAAAATGTGGACACGGTTTAACGGTATCAAAATTTGGATACCGCCCAACTCTATTTAGGGATGTTAATTATGTTAAAAAGCAATGATAATGTTTATGGTACATTTTGTAATCACTAACAAAGACTGTAATGAACAGAATGAATTCCTTGTATTCTTCTATACTTTTCACATAGCATTTTTATTAGCCATGTTTCTACAGTATCAACACATATAGTAGGAGTGATAAGAGGGGTCCTATTATTTTCAGTGCTGTGCTTTTGTAAAGTCCTGCTAATACAAAATACAGTGCCTGTAAGTAGTTACTCTTTTAAGATGGTTTTGGATGAATTTTTAAACATTTTATATAAATTGTTCCGACCTTGGCAATGTTGGTGGGTGGTTGTCTCGTTAGTGCGGTTGATTTTGCGAATGTTATTGTGGTTTTGAGGATATGTAACTTAAATAATAAAAGATAAAAAAAAAAAGTGCGGTTGACTTATGCCGTGTAAACATAAGTTTCCAATATACATCGAAGATGACCATATGGTGCATTGTTGGGCTAGTAAAATATAACAATTAAAAAATATATATGTTTTGTCCCTTTTTAGTTAAATGCATCACGTTGTTTTCCAGTCATTTTAATCCAAATTCAGTTAATTTTTAATATCTGGGCAAATAAGGTCATTACTGTATGTCTAAGCAATTTGCTCTGAACAAAACAATGTCTGTTCACTTAACAGCATCAGCCTCACCATTGTGTCTCTATGGGGCATTAGCAGAGTGTTGGTTAAATTAATCATTATTTGAAGATTATGTGGCAGACAGGGTATCAATTATTGTTTCTGTCAAAGTAACACTGTTATTATTGCTTTTAATGTTGATAATTGTCCATTGTACTGGATTCCAAGTGTTTTGCAGCTACAGCAAGCCTTCTGGTTTAAAAAAAGCATTCTGATTCTGATCACTAAGATTAAGATTAAGCCTTTATTTGGTCTCACACACAATGACACACGGGAGAAATTTTACTTCTGCATTTGACCCATCCTTTTCAGGAGCAGTGAGCAGCCATCTTTCGGTGCTTGGGGGGCAGTACCGTGAAGGGTCTTGCCCAAGGACCCACACTGGCTTGCTCATTGCTGGATGGGGATTTGAACTCAGGTCCCCCCGGTGAAAGTCAGTGACTTAGCAGTTGAGCTAACCAGTAAATGTAAAGAGATTGTAAAAAGGATTTTTATTGCCTCTGTTATCTGTAGAAGATTAGGTCAGACACAGCTGTTGCCTTCATATAAAAGCTATAATAATAAAATGATTTTGATGTAGGGTTGTCAGAAGTATCAATATCTATATTTGAATCAATATTAAAACTTGTATTATAACAATAGATACTCATTACAAAAAAATAAAATAAAATAAAGGACTTCTGATTTTTTTTCTGTTAATTTGCAATACTCTGGATCTCTGCTAGAACTAGATTACTATATTAACTATTACACTATTAGCTTCATTAAATTACCATTGTGGTATAGAGCAAAACTGGTATAACGTATCAAATTAAAGGTCCCATGACATGGTACTTCTTGATGCTTTTATATGGCTCCTTAATGGTTCCCTAATACTGTAAATGAATCCTTCTTCAAAATCAAGACTCAGTGCATGAGAAACAGAGATAAGATGAGAAAGAGTAATTTTTCTCTCTCTGAACAGTCCATTATGGGAGTTGTTGCTTGAATGCAAATGAGGAGGACAGAGATGGCCTATAGTAGAGGGTGGGGGCGTGGCCAAACTCTCCGCTCTCAGCTCTGCGCTCTGACCCATTTCCGTGTTTTAAGAGCGGAGGAAGAAAGGAGAGCCGTTTTAATGAAAAAAAAAACCCAACACATTTTCACAGAAAATAAAATTAAACCACTGCTGTTCAAAGGTCCAGAGGCTCAGATAAAGGACTTCCGAGCCTAGAAACACTTGCACGTGCCTCCAGGCAAATAAAAAAAACGCATTTCGCATTGGCTAGCGCATTCGCGGTCCAAACTCTCTGGGCGTGATTTACAGAGACGCTGAGTAGACACAGACGGGGGGTGGAGCTGCATTTTTCGATCTGACGTCAATAAGGTGCCTTGTTCAGAATCGCCCGTTTCAGCTGTGTTTTTTTCTAACGCAGAAAAGGACCGCAAATGCTCAGTTTAGACATTTCGCAACTCTTAGCCATGGGGGGGCTAAACAGGGTAGGGGAGCTCACATTAATGTTCAAAAACCTCAGAAAGTGAAAATTTCATGCCATGGGACCTTTAAGAGTTTGAAATTTCAGTATCGGGACAACACGATTAGAACAAGCAGGCTGATGCTTTTTTCCTTCCTTCCTTCTCCCTGTGGAATATATAGTAGTGTTTATACATAGATGTGTTAAGTGTTGTTGTACCTTGGTCTCTGTGAGCTGTCTCTGGAGGAGCTGCAGGGCTTCAGTGTGGCCCTTCTCACTGTCCTGAAGAGAGGCCAGCTGCTCCTTCATCTCCCTCTGCAACACAACAACACAAGCACCACACGTCAGCAGCAACACAAGAGAGACTGGGAAATATATAGAGAACATGGAAAACAGGATACAGGGAAGAGTGCTGGGAAAATGACAATGATAATATTAGAGTTAATGAGTACATATTTTCATGAGTCAGCTTGTTTGCATTTCTGACACGGGCCAAAAAAGTACACTGATAGAAATGATCAGGTTGACACTTATGCATTTACCTTTTGGATATTTCATGGCAAAATACAATGTAATTAATAGGGAAAACTGGCTCTTGCCCCCCACCTGGGTGTATGACATCACATTTTTGAATCTGAAAACCACCAATAGGAAATATTTTAACAAGATATCAATACGTTTTAAAATTCTAATTCTAAAAATCAGAGGACACCACAAAGGAAAAGCCAATTTTGAAAAATAAACACTGTTAAACACATGCGTGAAAAGTCCCTCAGTCGTCCAGGTAGAATCCATGATAAAAGGAGAAGTTCAATTTGTCAACTGGACAAAGTTTGTTTGGTTGAAAACGTTTCGCCACTCATCCGAGAGGCTTCGTGTATTGTGTTAAACACAATACAGCAAAAACTGCACAAGACTTAAAGGAGTAGGACTCCACAATACTATATATTATTGTAGCTGACCAACACGAAGCAAATGGCAATGCTATTTTTTTCTATTTTAGACCCTATGACATAAATAACCAAATTTGTTGATTGTCGTCAATCAATGTATGCCACTAGTGACTAAAGAAGCACTTAGTTACAGCAATAGGCAACAACAGTGTTATTGTACACTACATCCTTCTCCAAAGCAGGGCACATATACAGGGTGGATTTGGGTTTGAAAGCAGCACAAACAGTGTCATCTGGGAGGACTGTTTATGCATCAAAAATCTGGGTCTGACTCTGATCTCCAGTCGAGTGAATGAAACAACACCAGCAGCACTTCAGCTCCCCACGGCATGAACACTGCACCATCTCACATCTAAGCAGTGGTGAAAGTAAAGCGGTGCGCATCGGAACGGTGCACCGGTATAAAATTCACAGCCGGTTCGCAGCACCGCTAAGAGAATATGGTTATGGTGGCCAAAACCCACATTTGAAAAAAAAAAAGTAAGGTGCGCTATTTAAGTAGAAAACACAAACAACCACACTATGCCATTCGAGAATAACTGAAAGCTACCCAAAACTCTCGTGCAGAGATATCTGCAATCTGTTAAGCAAGGATTGTCAAAACCTATTTGACTGTAGCCGTGAAACTAGCCTAGATGGTACGGTGGCTGAGTGGCTAGCACTCATGCTTTATAGCAAGAAGGTTCCGGGCTCGATCCCCGGATCGCCCAGTGTTTTTTTTTTTTAAAACGGAAAAGTGATGCACTGGACATTATAGCACCTGTAAGAAATGAAAACTACTTTCACCACTGCATCTAAGACACTGTAATTCAGATCAACATGCATTTGTTTTGTCTCTTGACAAATTATCATCATTTTATAGCAACAATACTGACATTTTTTAGTGCAAATTTGTTTCAATTAAGCAAGTTTACAAATACAGTGGTACCTCACCTTACGAAATTAATTCGTTCCAGAAGTGGTTTCGTAACGTGACAAATTCGTAAGTTGAGTAGCTATTTCAATGGAAAAAGCCTGATCCGTTCCAAGGTTTTTTTTTTATAGTGTAACTTTTTTTAATAGTGTAAAGTTGTGTTCCTGACAGCTAAGAGACTAGACCAGGACTAAAAGAACGTGGAATAAATCAGGTCTGGCCAGAACTAAACCTGGATTGGACCCGTTATTATTATAACATGGCAGTGCCGTTGGATGAGCGCGTTGCTCGTTGTTCGTGTCTGCGCACCTTGCCCATTCCGCGCTAGGGCTAAGAGGCAGAGAAAGACGCTCTTTCAGCTGGAATAAGAGCAGGGCGGGGCTGGCTCTGCTTCTATCTGACCTCCAGAGCCGGGGCGCCGACACTTTGAGCTAACAGGCCGAGAAAGGTGCTCTATCGGCGGGCAAGACCGTGGGGTCTCGCTCGGGGCGGGCTCTGCTTCTATGTGACTTCCAGGTCTAGACCAGAACTAAACCAGGTCTAAACCTGAACTGGACCTGGACTAAACCAGGACCGAACCAGGATTAAATCACCCCGTGCTCGGCCTGCGCGTGCTTGGCCCCGAGGAGGAGCAGCCCCGGTGTAGCGCGGCCTTGCGCCGTATGGACGTCGCTTTTTGATTCTTCGATGTCGGCTCATCCTATCATTGTGAAGCAGAATTCACCAAGCGTTGGATTGTTCACTCTCTAAGGGAACGTGAGCTGGGTTTAGACAGTCGTGAGACGGGTGAGTTTTACCATACTGATCATGTGTTGTTGTGTCTCCCCTCCCGCGTTCGGCGCTATATTGAGCCGTGTCTACCCCCACGCTTCACTATCAACACATTCCATTGAAAATCTATGAAAGTTCGAGTATTCAAACGAGAGAGAAATGCGAGAGAAACTCCAGTCTGAGAAAAGCGTATAATGTGTGTGGTGAGGCATTTAGAGCCCTAAAACATGTAGAACAATTGTAAAATACAAAGTTGTCCTACCTCGTGGACCTCTCCCACCGCGGGCCACCTCTGGAACCTAACCCCGTGTGTGTGTTGATAAAGTGTATTTACGTTTCTGGGCGTGCATCTGAGCGCGCATTAATTGAATTTTTGAGATTTGTTGTTTTTAAAGTGCTTTATAAATAAAGTTGGATTGGATTGGAGATTTCGCGTTTCGTAACTTGAAATTTCATTCGTATCTAGAGACCAAAATTGGACGTGAAGGTGTTTCGTAACTTGAAATTTTCGTTTATTGGGTCATTCGTAAGGTGAGGTACCACTGTATAGGTTTTCGAAAAATTTAACTGTGATTTTTCTGACAAGTATTGTGATTCCCATTAGATTTGCAATACATGTTTAAAAAAGTCAAATTCTGTTTAGAGTGTACATAATAAACATGTCCAGGTGCAGTAATGTCAGAGAAGACTGAAATATAAACTGAAACTAATACAAGAATCACATTAATCTTAGAATACATTTGTAGAGGTCCAAACTACAGGTACAAGATTTTTCCATAAAAAGACAGGATATTTTATTCTTTGCAGGGGACATTCTACTATCTAAATAAATCGTCTTTTGATAACATCATCATCATAACAGCATCATCTTAAATTATGATTTCAATTTGAGTGAGAAACACGAAGCAGCCCTAGCAAAAAGCAAAGATAATTTTAACTTAGTTTCTGAACTTTTTGTATTGGAATAATGAGTTTGTCAAAGCTGTGTGCTGTAAGATATCACAACCAAATCAGCAAATCAGCAGTATTCAGCTAAAATACAGTATATTCTTTAGCAAACAAATGATTATGTCTTTAAAACCCTGCAGTAAGCCCTCTGCAAACATGTGCGGAAAAGCATGAGGTTCGTGAATGAAATCTGAACTGCTAAATTCAGTCTTCTGTCAAATGTTTATGCTCATCTGAAATGTGAACTTTCAACAGAATCCTACTACAAAAACACATAAAATAAATTAATCAAATTAATGAATGATAGAATCGTAATGGCAATGCTTGTCAAAATTGATGAGCCCTACAGAGTAAATGGTCACAAATTGTCTCACTTTTATATAGTGCTTTTCCACTTCCACTCAAAGCACTTTACACTCACCCATTAACACAGACATTCATACACCAGTGAACACAGACACTGGGGCAAGATAAGTTAAGTGTGTTGCACAAGGAGACAACAGCAGCATTTATCTATGGCAGCTGGAATCGTACCTCTAACCTGTGGGTCTGTGGATTTGACCACTCAATCAATCATGTTTATGTCTAGAATGGGATTTGAACTGCCGAACCTTGGATGAGTGGACGAACACTACCAACTGAGCTACTGTCCCCCTCAGAGTTTGCAATAATTCAAACCATATTAATTTTTGTTTTCCTGGAAGACAATATTTGACATTATTATACATACCCATTTGACCTGCCAGAACTCTCTTTGATAATCTGCATCTATTTGCCTGCAGCAAAACAAACTGCATAAATATAAAACTGTCAAACTTTCCTCTCGATGGTAATCTTCCCCAGAGTGAAACTGACCTGCCCCCCACTGTCTCTAGTCTCCAGTATGTGGGTGTGTAGTGACCCCTGCTCCTCTGCAGACAGGCGCACCCTGCACTGAGGCGTGGGCTCATCATTAACATGTGGAGTCATGTTCGCCTCTGCACCACCATGTTTCTCTCTCCTCTCTCTCTCTCTGACAAAAACAAGAACAGCATCAACATAGGCTTGTCATAACTCATTTTGAAGCGTGATATATTGTTACAGAGAAATATTGAAAATATGTCACAAAGGAAGATAATGCCAGTAAACAAATGTTAAATACCGTATAAATAAGGCCGAGCTGCAAAAAATAAATGACAGAAACCAATAATTAGCCATAGATATTATTTATTCCACTTGCCACAGCTCAAATCTTTGTTACATACATTATTACATTCGTTATTACATAGAAATGGAAAAAAATCTCTCCACTATAGCAAAGAAAATGTACACACAATAAATAAACAACCCCAGAATATATTGTTCCAGCTATCATATATTGAAAGATAAGTCGATATACGAGTAATTATCGTTAAGTTAACTTGTTTCTATGGCAAAAAAATATGACTTTTTTCCTTATATTTGATTCCCAATTTCCTATAATAAAGAGCAAAAATGTCTTAAATTATTTATTTTTTTATACAACATTTTATTTATCCTCAATGGTGCAATTTAAGAGGCACACAGAGCAATTGAATAATCACATAAAAACAACACAACAATAACACTGCCTTAATACTGATGTTGGTGAAAAAAGGTGGCTATAGGCTACCAAAACGAAGGCTTGTGAACATAAACAAGGCAGACAGTCCTATTAAACTTGCCCAATTTATTCCAAATTCTTGAGTGGTCATGCCCGATTTGTAGAACAAGTCTTATCAACTTTCAAGACAAAATATCCATTATAAAGAGAAGAAGCTAAGAAAATGGGGTAGTGTAAAATCAGACAGCATCCATGTTAAGATGAGCTTGGAAAATACTATGTGGAAATAGTACTGTTGCTAGATTTACCATTGATGTTTTACAATGAAGATTCATTACAAATTGCACAGAATATATTATTTAATTCTGAGAGCACATTGCCATAAACCAGTGCTTCTCAATTATTTTCTGTGACGCCCCCCCCAGGAAGAAGAAAATATTTCACGCCCCCCTTCCTGCGCGCGACTATAAATAGTATTATTTGTCTAGAAAATTGTTATTAGAACACCATTGTATCCTTTTATTAACATTATAAACAAAAAAAAGAAAGACACTTACAACAAAGACTGCACTGAGGACTCAAATATTAATGTGTTTTTAATGCAGCTTTGCGCACATTTGTTTACGTTTTACAGAAATGAAACTTAAAACCACCTCATTTGCATAAGCTAAAAGCATTGAAAAAATACGCTCTCTCCTTGTGCCACTGATGCGTCAGCTTCTGTCGGACTAAAGGACACAACTCAGTGGAATATACGTGTTTTTTCTGTGACAGAGGATGTTCTGTTAATGGTGAGACTGTGCGTAAATCGCATGTGAGAACGCCACTGCCAACTACTGTTGTTGATGTGCAATTACACTTAGTTCTAGTACAGTACAGCAAAAAAAAATGTTTCCCAGGGTCATACGCGCCCCCCCTGGCATCACGCCACGCCCCCCCAGGGGGGCCCGCCCCACTATTTGAGAAGCACTGCCATAAACCCAGCTAAATGAATACAATAATCAAATGCATTTCAGAATAAGTTTCTAGAGGTATAAACGTCAGAGAACCAGGACAACCCTCAAGAGTTTAAAAGACCAAGTTAGGTCATATGCTTTTCATTTTCTTGTTTCCAACACATCAACTTTGAGGCCTTTTTTATTTAAATTTATGCACTCAAACAATGCCACAATAAAGAGATAATCTGGGTAATTTATGTTATCGGCCAATGGTCATTGTTATGCCTAATTGGGGTCTACTTCATAGTGTCAGGGTTCAGTATTTTGTGGCAGTGCTTCTAGCCTTACTGAGTGATGGAGAACTGTCTGTGTTGCTACACTGACAGCTGATTTGGTGCTTTATGCGGCAGAAGACGTTAAAGTGCGAGCAGGTTAGAGCAGGGCAGCTTAATGTAAAAGCTTCTGTAAATGAAGCATTAGCTGTGGAATAAATCCTTCAAACAGCTTTAGGTGCATTTGGACATTTGCATCTGGCCTTTGCTCGGACACATGAAGGGCAATGTGAGGTTTCAAAAATAAATCTCTAGAGAGACGAGGGTGAAATAAGTATTTATACAGTGGGATTTTTATACCTGTCGTTTTAATTTTATGCCTTATTCAGAGTTTTTAAAAGTGATGTCTTCCCCCTCCAAAAAAAACAAAAACAAAACAAAACAAAAAACCCCAAAATGAAGGTATATTTTTTTTTTCCCCATTTAGTTCCTCAATATGACTGAACAATCAGTTCCACATGCTCCGAAATCTCCCCTCCTTTTGCTCTCAAGTCACTTCCCCTTCAGAGCACTATCACAATACACTCAGCGTGCATCCCACTACTGAAACTACTACACATCCACATCGCATCAGGTTTGTCAAATTGCTGTATACAGTTTTGTATCATGTTTTTTATATTTATGGAGAATCGTTGCATGTATGATCTAGACTTCTACGCTGAGCACTGCACAGAATCTTACAGCTAACCAAAGGAGGGTTTGAATATGGCCCAGGGAGATCATCAAATTACTCAAACATGTATGGGTGACATAAAACCTCTTCAGAATTGTTTTTGATGAAAATTATAACAAAGTAGAAAGCAAAAAAATATACATCTATTATGCTCCCTCTTTAAATCTGCTAACTACTTCCCAACTCTCACAAACAATATTCACCTGCGCGCACAGCTTTAAAACATCTTTTATACTTTAATATTAAGACGTGTGCAGACTTTGTGACAAAATGTTTTTACAATACAAATGGGGGAAAACAAATGGACTTATTTGCAAGAAAAAGGTACCCCATGTTTAATCTATAGGAATTATTTGTATTTGAAACGCACATATTCAGTTGACCTAAAATGTGGTAGATTTTTCAAATACATTACTTGAAAATTAGCATTCCCTTTTTACAAGTATATATTCTGAATCAACAACTAACAGATGAGAAAAAGATACACTTAAAAAGCCCATAGGCAAACATGCAGGTCACTTGATAACAAAATGGTGCATTGTCAGAAGTTTAGGAAAAAGAACTTTGCGGTTAAACTTTTCCTGCAGCTGTGAGCGATATTATGCGGCGGCTCGATCAGGATTTAAAGGGATTTATTGGCTTCAAACCACCATCCCTGATGAGCAGCAACATGCAGAGTCACAGTGTGAATAATAAAGATGCACAGCACACTCAGAGGCTCCAGTGATGTGAACAGAAGAGGATACTTGTGACTTTAGGGGAAAGGCAAGGCTAGTGCTTTTATAGGTGGATTTATAGAAAAGGTATTTTCTGTTTTTAAAAGGTGCACCACCATGTAGCTTTTCGGTTGGAGAATCCGCTACCTGCTAGTCTTCACAGAAATGTTATGGGTTATCGCACTGATGCTATAATGCTATATTATAAGCTAGGTCAGATCTGTGTAGAGGCAATCCTGCAGTACTTTGGGAAATATGAAACAAATAATTGAATAAGTATCCATCCATCCATCCATCCATTTTCTTCCGCTTATCCGGGGCCGGGTCGCGGGACAAACAGTCTAAGCAGGGACGCCCAGACATCCTTCACCCCGGACACCTCCTCCAGCTCCTCCAAGGCCAGCAGGGACTCTCTCCGTAGAGTGGCTGAGCGCACCCTTAGAGATAGGGTGAGGAGCTCAGTCACACGGGAGGAGCTCGTAGTAGAGCCGCTGCTTCTCCACGTCGAGAGGAGCCAGCTGAGGTGGCTCGGGCATCTGTCTCGGATGCCTCCTGGACGCCTCCCTCGGGAGGTGTTCCGGGCATGTCCCACCGGGAGGAGGCCCCGGGGAAGACCCAGGATTGAATAAGTACAATAGACAAAAGTTGCCATGCTGTGGAATATTCCAAGCAAAGCAATAACATCTCCATGGAGACAAACAGATTGCATGGATTGCAAATAGAGCGTTTTCACGTGATGTCATAATCTGGAAGTCAGACATTTTGGGGGCATTTGACACACTGCGAACAGTACATTTATGCAGCAAAGTTTAAAAAAAAAAAAGTAAAATGGTCAAGCATTGTGCGGTCCTAGGGTGTCACAATAGAACGGACAGAGGAAAACACCTGCAGTTCTATCGTCTACCTAAAGTAGTGACCAGCCAGGGTGAATAGACAGAGCAATAATCAAAGGATCAACAGAACTTGGATGGGAAAAATCTCGACAACATTCGCATATGCTCAGCTCATTTCGCAGCTGGTAGGTATTTCATACTGTGCATTGTGATTACTAATTTTAAACCAATTTTTAGTGACCATGTTTACATAAACAAATACCGACTAAACCAAATCCAAGACATAAATGTTAGTTGTAAATACTTCTACATGTTCATTTGCTTCATTAGCCCCTACACTAAATTGTATTACAATGTTAATATTTTAATCTTTGCACAATGTGTATAATAAAAAGCAATAGACCCCTTTACTGTTAGTAAACAAACGTGACGTCACTGGCATGCGCGCGCATGCCCGACTCAGAAGCAACCATGGCGGACCATAGCGGAGTATCTGAACTATAGGGAAAGCTACAATCAAGAGCTCACGTTGAGCAACGGGGTTCGACTACCAGATCCTTATGCGATCACGGAGTGGCAGTACGACTGCAGAAAGTGGCCAGATTTACAGTGGCCAGATATCCACTGTTATTTAGTTGAGAAGCCCAGCGAGTATTAGGGGTGGGTATTGGCAAAGAAGTCACGATTCAATTCGAATCACGATTCATATGCCACGATGCGATACTATCACAATACATCACGATACTTGAATTATTGCGATGCATTGCAATATATTCGACATACTTCAGTGAAAATGTACTAAAAACAAAGAGGATAAGTTAAATATCAGTGGCTGTTTATCTGGGTAGTGTCTTCAATTGATACATAACTCTGAGCAACTCAATTCATAACTGAATTTATTGAATAACAAAAACAAATAAAACAAACAATAACAAAAAAAGTGCATAGGATGTGCACAGGATTTTTTCTAAAACAAAAAATGATGTTCAAACATTTGCCATTTTGGAGGTAGCTACCATCATAACAAACAATACCCTTTCACAAAGAAAAAAGTGCATAGGATTTATAAAAAAATATAAACTAATAATGAATTTATTTATTTATTAATATTAAATTATTAATTAGTAATAATCGATTTTTGGCATCAAGAATCGATGCAGTATATTGTGAAAGTTAGTATCGCGATGCATTGTCATGACGATTATTTTGCACACCCCTAGCGTGTATACAAAAGAGAAAGTGCGCGCATACAAATCCATGGATGCCTACCAATTTGCCGTGTGTGGCCATGTACAGGAGGTAAAATACCACGATATCGATGGGGAGTTTTGCGTGTTGGCATCTGAGGTTCTCCCCAGTCAAAGACAAGGCCACAAGACTTGTCCTTGGTCACCATGCGGCAGACAAGTACAGTCCCACACATTTCCTGTGTGGTCTTCATCAAGGCCATAGGGGACAGGCCCATTCCACCCTCCAGCTCCAAAAAGACCATCAGGTCTTTTTGGTATTCTACATTCTTATTTCTCCTCGCGTCGCCATCATGAGTCTCCGTAGTATCTTCCTTCCTACTACCGGCTTTTCCCAGTCGGCTTAATTCACGAGTCACAGATGTGATCTCAGTCATGTCAAATGCCATTTATGATGAAATGCATGCATTTTAACAAAGTTATTTGTGTTCATTTACATGTGTCTGTCGTAGAGGTTACCCGGGTAATGTCTGTGAGCTTTGCGGTGTCCCGTGCTTGCTAGTTAATCAGCATGATTAAACACCATTGAACACCTGGGCAAATTACCCTAAACAAGCAGCAGGTGTTCACTTGTGTGTATGTCAGTTGAATGGCATGAACTATCATTTATTCCATCTGTTTCTCTTTATTTGAGTTCTTCTCTTCTATATCTTCGCTGGGGGTTTTATGGCAGCAGTGGCTTTTTTTGAGTCGGAACTGCGCGCGCATTCAGTGTAGACGTAGCTTTGAAACTGGTCTATATACTAGTACTTAAAGACTTACACATGTAATACAAGTTTGCCTACCTTTGCCATCACAATACGCTTGTCTCCAATTTTCCGCACTTTACGCTCTTGTACCCAGTCACAAACAAACTGGTTGTTGCCTCCAGACCTTTAGAACTCTTAAGATCTTGTGCTGTATAAGGGCTTGGGGAGAAGAAGACCAGGTAGTCCACAATGTCGGGAGAGTTTACAGCAGCAGAATCGACAAATCGCCACTGTCACTGAACAAACTTGAATCCATCTCATACGGATCTTCTTGCCCAATTAATTCAAGTTTTTTCATATAATGCTTCTTTTCTTTGGCATCCAACTTATCCCTATACAGCTGGTCAACTGTGTCAGAACTTTTGGATTCCAATGTAGAAGGTTTCTCACGAAATTTTGATTTTTTCCTGCATGGTTGCTATCTAAACACATGTAATTTTGAGCGTGTAATCCTACCAAGATGGCCGCACATCCGGGTAATCGTCCCGTTTTTCCGGGTTTGTGAAAACGCTCTATAGTCAAATCTTATGGCACGGCGCTAGTATTCACATCCATGTATTTTTTTGGGCTGGTGCATAGCTCACCTTTTTCAGACAGTAAAGTGACCACCAGCATGCAGTCAATCCACAATCACCCCACATGGCTTACTGTAATTGAAAATTTTGAGGACTGTTATCCATTTAAAGATATTTTGTATTGAAAGGTTACTAGCTATGCTAGCTATCCCAATCTTTCCCATGAATAGCTCTGCACAGTTTGTAAGTAAAAGAGGACCTGACCTGACCTATTTTTGGCTTCCCCAACTTTTGGCTATGGCAGACCAAGTAGTAATTGCTGTTTTAGTAGTTGTGTATAGTATAGTAGCCGTAGCAGTAGTATTAGTTGACAGTAAAAATAAAGAAGGTATGACAATAAGCCTCATTACATTTTTCTCATTTTTATATATAAAGCAGTGGCGTTGTTATCTAAACAATATTTTTAGATACTGTACACTTTATATTTCTCCATTAAAGACATACTACTATTTCTCCTCTACCTCTCCACACCTGCAGAGCTGAGGCCACTGACACACTGTAAACTGTAAACGATTTTCTCAAGGACAGAACAGCTCAACCTTCATCACCACAAAGACGCATTTCTCTCACAGTGCAGAACAGTTTAGTAAACAGGCCATTACAGACAGCCACTAAGAGTTTTACGGGCCAGTGGTAATAAAACATCACTACAGGAGTGCACACTGCATCTATAGGGATGCAGAGATAAAATACTGGGGTTCAGGGCTGCAACAGTGTGGGGTATTAAAACCTGAAGTATATTGTAATAAAGCCTTGGTAGAAACAACATTACAGTGTGGTAATATTGAGTTTACCCAAGATGTTTATAGGTTAAACAGATCAAATAAGTCACCAAAATATCTAAATTTAAAATGTCAATGACTGCAAAAATACTCCATTTTGTAACCTGAATATCTATTTTGTGAATACATTACAAGGAGAACTGTTAACTGTTGTGGATTATTCTGCACCTGCTTATCACTATGAAGATGTTCCACAGTAGGACTTTAGCTTGTCCATCTCTGTGGAAACAAGCGGTTTCCACTAGATAAGCTAGGTCTGTGGAGACCTTCCATACTGTAGGTATGGAACAAAAACAACTAGAGCTTCCTCAATACTTAAATGGCCTATATTATGCCATTTTCTGAAGTATATGTTATAATGTTATCACAAACATACCTGGAGTTGTTTTTCATTCACACATGTTTAACACACAAATCCTGCATACAGGGATGAAAGTGGCCAAACATGAAAAAAGCGGAAAGTCACGCCCCCCCCCGCTGGAAAATTTTAAATTTCTGAAATTTGGATTTCTATATGCTATATGTTAGCAATACAGTAAAACTGTACATAAAAGTACAAAAAAAAAACACATTTTATTAACAGGTAGGCCTACTAGTAGTATATATTGGATTTGTTTTTGCTTTGCACTTTGTCTAATCAGAGGCATTGAGGAGGAGCTGATGCGCGCTTAAAGGCGCAGGTGAAAAAGCGAGGAGCGACGCGTTAAGTGAGGCACGGGCAGGTAGGATGAGGTATATAGGATGTTTTATAAAGTTTAACCTGTGTACACGCAATGGTACAGGTCACTCGCTCGGTCCGCGGCTCCAGACACGGGCTCGTGCGGCCCGCAGTTTAATACAAAGTTTAATACGAGACACACGTACTTTTGTTCTGAATACGGGACGATTCTGTTTTTCAAGAGACTGTTGGCGACCCTAAACACAACTATACATATATATATATACACCCAAAATCTTTCTCAACGAATTTGCACAGATATTAAAAAAAAAAAAAAATTACCCCACAGCTGAAAAAAAAGCGGAGATCCGCTAAAAAACGGAACTCTTTCATCCCTGTGCATATTTAGGCTGAGTCCTTCTCTCAAACAGAAAATACTCTGTTCCTCCTTGTGATGTCATGTGGTAATACAGGAAATGCTCCACTGTGTATTTAAAGCCCATACACCTTCACTAGAATGTTTTGAATGGTGCCAATCTCTACTTAACTAGAGGTAAAAGGAAGCTGTTAACTTGAAAACTATTAGCCTACTTCATGACATCACAAGGTGGAACAGAGCATTTTGAGCTTTACTCAAACATGTGTGAACAAAACACAACACAACTCCAGGTATGTTTTTGATGAGGTAATAATATTATAATGGCTAAAATCTCATTAGAATAATTTTTTTGTAAACTGTGGCTGTCCATGCTTACACCTCCATCTCTATGCTAGAAGTAGGCAGTCAGTAGCATCTTTCGAATAATACTGCAGTGGAGTCAGTAAATCTACTGCTAAAGTACACAGAATGATAATTATAATTATAATACTGGAGCTTGCAGTTGCTTGGATAAAGACGTGTACAATCAGTGAGTTACTGTGTTTGTGGCTATATTTACAATATTTACACAATGTTCTGTGGACAAGCCAAGTCACACCACATTACTTTCAGAAACACAAGCTAATGGAATTACAAAGACTACACAGGGGTCATAGTCAGTGTTATAAATAATTAAATAATGGGGTCACACTTCCAACAATATTTTCCTCCATGTGGCAGCAGTGAACTCTCAGGGGAAAAAGGCAAAGTGCAGTGTCAGGACTGAGGAGCAGAGCCACATGTGCTCAGTGTAGTGTCAGCAGACTGAGGCTCTCCAGAGGGCACCAGAGGGGGGAGCTGTTCTGTCCTGCTGCCTGTGGGGGCTTTAAGGAGGATAGGAGAGAGGAGCTGGGGCAGATGGGAGTGAAGGCTGGAGGATAGGGATTAGGGATGGGCATAATTAATCGATTAACCGATAATTGATTATTAAGAATTTCACTGAGCAAGTTCATTTTCGTCGACAATCCGATAAAAAAAAAAAAAAAAAAACAATCGCCTCAGTTGGCGCGCCTCAGTTGATATATGCGAGCTTCCGTAGGTCAATGGCCAAAACCTGAAGAGGTCGCGGCGAAGTGTTGTATGGGACCACTTTAATTTAGAAAATGACCAAGCGCCCTGCAAGCACTGCAATGCAGCATACAAATATACCTCATCGACAACACAAATTATTTATCATTTGAACACCGCGCATCCAAGTCTGGTAAAAGAAGGTGGCGGCGGTTCATCATCTCTATCACAGGCTAGCCTGGACTCGGTGCTAGCACGGACCGGGAGGAGCTGCAGTGCTCAACGAGCAGAGAAGGTCACCGAACTGATAGCGAAGATGATCAAAACAGACATGCTCCCCATCAGTGCAGTGGAGGGCAAAGGTTTTCACAACTTAATAAAATATTGCTGCAGATACGGCTGGGTTGTGTGGAGGAGGTAGGACAGAGACAGCAGGCTAGCAGCGGTTAGCTCGGATCCCAAAGCGGCCAACTCTGAGCGCGCTAGCAGAGGCTGCAGGATGCGTGTCGCCTCGCTTTAATCCACCTCTACGCATGTTGATTTGCAGATTTACTTTCCCGTGGAGAAGCGCCTGTTCCCACAGCCTCGACAGACATGGTAAAAGCGGACACACATGAGTGAATGGTTGTTGTCTTTTTAATACAAAATATGTTAATGAGTAATAATCGGTTAATCGTTAATTCTCCCGACGATCGATGAAGAAAACTTCACCGAATGCCCATCCCTAATAGGGATGCTCCCTTTAAAGGCAAAAATTTGGGTTAAGTGTAGGGCTGCATGATATGAGAAATGTGTGTTAATCTGTTATTTTCAATACTGATATTACTGGAATATTTCAACATAGTATTTTGTATAGTAAAAGCCAAAAATTACTTTATTAACGTTTGTCTTGATTTAGTTCCTGTCAAAAACAAAATTTAGGACTACAAAAATAAATAAAAACATTAATAATAATAATAATAATAATAATACAATTTATCAAATGAAGAACTACCAGTGTTACAGCAATATATTAAGCAAAAGAGAACAATCTGGTCTATGTTATACAAAGACGATTCAAAGCCTTCTCTAATTCTCAACCCTGCAAATGGCAAGAAAGGACATCTGGTGCAAAAATACACTTTAATTCACCAGGAATAACATACAACAGGCCGATATACCACCAACAATTTAGCTCTGAATAGGTGTATTAAAAAAAGACTGTTCCAGCAACAACCTAATTACATCACAATAACACCAAGGCTCTCCATCTGACAAAAATATACTGCTTTTAGAATTAATTTGCTAAATATGTTTTTTTTTAATTAATGATTTTCCTTATTAAATCCAAAATTAGCCTTGATTTAGTCCTGGATTTGCAGAAAGCATATTGTTTCCAACATTGTGCTGCCTTATTTATAAACAAGAACTTAGCCCAGAAAGACCACACTGTGCATCTACTCTATGCTTTATTTCATAAGACAAATACTTGTCAACCACAAAGTCATGCAAATTCATTATCATTGTCACTTCGAGCAAAAATACAATAATAAAATTATTAAATGAAATGTCAAGCACCATGCACATTTATTCAGCGGTCATTTTCAGAAAGTTTGACAAAAGCCAATCTGTAACAAGCCATGGTTTTGTTGACGAGTTTGTGAATTAATTTACTGTGATATTTGAAGCATTGATTAACCTTTTATTGTTAAAGGGACAGTGTGTAAGATTTTTACCCGTTAATTACCGAAATTGAAGATACCCATTCAAAAATACAGTGTTTTCCAAGCCTTTTCACTTCCATCATGAAATCAAAGTATTCTGTTGGACTTAGATATACCTGCATAAAAGGGGGATCTTCCCCATATAGAGGCAGCCATTTTGATTACGAGAGCCGCAGAAGGACATTTGGGCTCCGCCTGCGCCTTCGGCAAGGGCTGGTTGTTTTCACACGAGATAGTATGCGTTTGGATAAACAACGACAAGCATGTTGCCGTATCACACGTCGTAATGGATCTAATGCGCGTTTTGGACTAAATTGTTTTACTGGATTTTATTCGCTGGATCCTTACGGACAGATTGAGACCAAGCTTATGGTGAAATACTGAGTTTGACCTGTCCGGAGCCTTCAAGGTAAGCAAAGTAACAAACCTTGTTTTGTGCTTTTCCGTATAAAAGCCCCATGTGCTCAGGGAGTGATTGTTGTGCCGGGAAATTAATTGCATAGTCAAAAAGAGGAGACTGTAAGGTTTCATTTGATGTGTAGATTGTCATGGTACACGATCGGGAATGTGTGCTCTCATGCGAAAAGAAAAAAAAAAAAACAGTGAACGGGACTGCGTTTTATTTATACAGTAGCGCCGGGTGCGCTTCACGCGTTCGTGCGCGGGTACGAGAGCTGTCCGTGTTACGGCGCGCCCGGGTGACCCTCGAGGTCTGCCGTAGCTAAAACAGGAAGCGCAATAGCCACCATCCACCTATGCGCCACGAATCCTACACACTGTACCTTTAAGTCTTATTAGCTGGAAAAGAAATAGCTAGGAATAATAATTTTCGAAACTTTTTCACGTAAATGTCCAAGACAAAAAATAGAAGATGGTCATAGATCACTAGCATCACAAATTCCCACTTCACTTCATAGACCTTGATACAAATGTGTGGAGATGAGTGGAAAACAGTTGGTTCTCTAAATGTAGGCCATGTCAGGTAGATGATAAATGCTCAGAGGCTGCTCTATTCCTCAAGACAGCAAGGACACAGAAGCAAATGTACCGTCCACAACATGAGAACACTGCAAAATGGCTGAAATATTTTTATACCAATGAAAAAAGGTGTGCAATTTGCTCCTTTGCAGAAGAAGTTTTGTTTTGTTTTAAAAGGGCCCATATTACGCCATTGTCTGATTTGGTATAATGGCGTTTCCTCATTAAAAATGCATATTCACACATGTTTAACACATAAATCCTGCACATTTAGGCTGAGTTCTTCTCCCAAACAGAAAACACAGCTTCCTGTATATAAGCAACAATCTGAGGATATTTTACGATGCAAAAGATGTACACTTGTTAACTGCTATGGCAACGGTCCTAATCTTTCATAATTTTGGGCCCAGGGATAGAAATCCCGTAGCTTGGTGGAAAGTCAGTTAGTATGTCGGTATGTCAGATGCCCAAAGTAGGCATTTGGTGATGCTTGTTTGGGTGAGGTTCGAACTGCTGAGCCTCGTCGCTTAACCAATGGAAGCTCTTCAGAAAGAGCGTTTATGATCAATATGATTAACTTTCTAGTGCTTAAAGACCTTGTCTCAAGATTGAAATAAGGACATGACAAATTTTTCTAGTTACAATAAATGATGGTTTAAATGAAGAGAGCATATTTACCTAAAGGAAAATAAAGCAAAGAGTAAGCAGAAGTTCACTGACACATTATTCTAAATTTCTCCGAAGCCTTTACACATCACAACAGCCTTTAAATCAGGATCAGGGATTGTCAGAGCAAGGTCAGCACAAGTCTTGAAGTATAACGCATGCGGCAGCTTTCTCTGTTAGTCTGATGGTTTCCATGGCAGCAGAAGACAGAGGACAGAGCATTTAAAAGAGACTGGGGGCCTGTGCTTGGCACCGAGGAGGAAATGTGGGCAGTGAGAGCCGATAAGAGCAGGGACATTTTGAAATGCATCACACAGCTTCACAACTTTATTCATTATCTGCTGCACTGTGTCAACTGTGCCACCGCGACAGATGGTTTTGTTATTGTTATTATCAATTTTATAATTAGAGTTTCATTAAGAATGTTAACTGTAAAGGCAAGAATGCTGACTTCAGGTCAACTTAAAAGAGCACGGTGTAACTTTCCAGGTGAAGGGTCCAACACCATGGAGATTTTCACAGTATGTTATTAAACTTAACCATTACCATGGAGACAAGCACCATGCCAATTTACAGGTCAGATTTGTGGAAAGGTGGGCCAATTACAGTAGAAATGTAGAAATACATATTTTTCAAGGTATTGTTTTATTGTAAAAAACATCTATAGTTAAATAATAAGCAAGGCGATCTTCCTAGCATAGCACCATGGAGACAACCAGGTGCTGGACTTTAACCAGAAAAGTTACATAGTGTACCTTTAACCTTGATTAGGGCAAGTTTAATTTTGTTCTGGTAATGCTTGGAGATTTCAGAAATGGGTATTGGTATGACAAAAATCACATTTTCAATGTGACTGGCTAGGTTTCGATAGACCTTTAAGATTTAAATGCCATACAAATTCTAAATCTCATTTGATGGACCATTAGCAGAGAAAAATCTGATTACTCAAATGTATGTAAATTTGATCTAAATTTTGAACACCTGAGTGTACATGTAAATGCAGCAAGTTTTTTTATGCTTAGGAGACCTAAAGCATCATCATGGACTTGCATCAAAAAAGGGTTGAAACTTGAGAGTTCTGAGTATTTGAATGAATGCTCCTCTCTAGACCATTAAGACTGGAGCAAACCCAAACTGATAATGTATTACGGCTAATGGCTTCAGGTTAGTTTGGAATTGCTGTAAAAAGTTCACAGTACCCACTAAAATACTCTTGGGTAAAGAACCTTAAAACTCCCTGCTGCAGCCTGAGCGTTTTAGCTGACAAAGCTCAAAATTAACCTATTTTAATTAATGTCTTGTTGATGAGAAAATAATTGCTGTTTCTGCAGTCATTATACACCAAGCCTCATAATTTTTCTTCATCATAATAAATGATCTGATTTGCTCCATTTAATGCTACATGTTTGCATTAAACGACTTGCAGCTAATTTGCATAAACCTAATATGCACTTAACATAAACCAATAGCTTGTAGTCTCTGTAGTGTAAGCACAGCCATGTCAATGAAAACCTATAAAAACAGAAAAATGCATTACTTTTTCCAATAGTGATGACAATGTGTAAAAATAGTTTTAATAAAAATATGATTACATTGATATGATAACATTGTTCTGTTACCAAAAATATGTCTGAAGAGGTTTTATATGTCATTCATGAATGTTTGAGTAATTTAGTGAGCTTTCCTGGTCCTATTGGAACCCTCCTTAAGGTCATCCATGCTCCCACATGACAATTCTCCATAAATATACAAACACTGTACACAACAACTTGACAAGCCTGATGATGTGCAATGGTTTGCAATGTGCAATGAGCCACACTGATTGTCAAAGTGAAACTTATTAATATATATATATATATATATATATATATATATATATATATATATATATATATATATATATATATATATATATATATATATATATATATATATATATATATATATATATATATTTTCTAAACAATAAAAGGTTGCATGACTTGAATATGTTATGTGTTAGCAGTATGAACTTTGAAATTTTATTGCAATACATTTTCTGCTCTTTATAATCTTGTACAGTATGTGTGAGCTGTGTCCAATTAATGTCCTCTGTAGATGAAAAGTTTGTCTAGGTCCAAGTTCAGCTGATTGACTGCCAAATATTTCTCCTCATAAGTTGTTTGGAATGAATCAAGTCAGCAGAGAAATGCAAAGCCCACATAGTTCATCGATAGACAACTGTTGAAAGTAATTATGCTTCCAGGACTTTAAAATGTGATCTTTTATTCAGAGCCAGCTTCAACTGCTGCTGCTGCTGTGAGGAGCCCTGAGGGAGAGGGAGCCTGTGCCATTTGCTCTGCAGCCAACTCCAGCAGGAAACACTCCAACAAATAAATAAATAAAATAAACTTAAATGAAAAACATAAAATTAAAAAGGATTTGAACTCTTTAACAGCTGGGGCAGGGCATTTTAATTAAGGGCAACCTCAGAAAGGCATGAGTTGAGTTCAGATGTAACTAAAATAAGATCTATTTATTCCAAATTTGGTCACAAAATTCGGACTAATGATTTGTCACACACTCTTGTTGCTATTCAGCGCTTTCAGCTTTCTGTTATTTTTGAAAGACTCTCATTCATAAGATTAAAAAAAAAAAAAACTATTAATCACTACAGCAACACTCCTAATTTTTTTCAAAAAGTTTGTTGGTCAAGAGTAGAAAACTTTTTTAAATAAATAATATAAACTTTAAATATTTTTTGTTTGGTTCTCAAGCAAAAAGATGAACTACACATAGCCGCTATTCAAGTCCATCTCTGATCAATTATCAATAACTACATTAAGCAATAATATAGGAAAATCCAGAAGGTTAACACAGAACGGCGAGGAGATTAAGCACTTAATTGGCTTTGCAGCAGCTTCCTTTGAGACTGAAATGAAATGTGCAAGTTTTCTGTTTTGACAGTTTTATGTCACTGTACTGTTTAGAAGAAAAGAGTAAGGATGAAAGGGTAAGTGTAATTGTCAAGCAAGCAATTACAAAAATAAATTGGAAAATGTAGCTCACAAGAAAATAATACATTGCATTATTTTCTGGTGTTTCTTGAACTAATTGACAATATGCTAGGCCAATAATACTATATTGACTATGAAAGATAAAGCAATGTATTTAGGGTGTGAATATTTATAAGTACTTCTTTGTACTCGTGGGAAACGTGCTCATATTTCAGCACTACGATGATATCCGTCTTATAGACTGAATGATGAACTATCTAACCAACTACTTGAGTGTTGCATTTTGTTTTTATGTATTTATTGCAACTAGGGCTGTTATGGGATAACATAAAAGCAATATGGGGAAAAAATGTGTGATATGGGAGAAAAAAAAAGATGCACGATTTCATATTGATCGAACTCAATTTTCAATTTGATTTTCTTCCACCTTATTGAAAACTTATACATATACACACATACATCAGGCATAAAGAGCAGAGCATCAGTACCACTATTTTTCTGCTGTGTTGAGAGGACTGATAATCACGGAGAAATCCACATGTAAAGTTTGGAATGAGTTTGTACAATATATTGAACCTAAATGCACTGTTATTGTTAGCGACAGAAAAACGTACAAAGGTGAGAAGCACCAGAGGAGTGAAAGAGGAGAGAAAAAGTGAGGAGCTGGATCAGAGGGATGGAGGGGATGCGGGCAGACACCACCGCACACACAGACACAGAGGTGTGTAGATTATTGTGTAGATTTAAATAAAAAAAAGTGAGGAGACATTTCTTTTTTTTTTAAAAATTATCCTTTATTTATCCCTGTAGGGAAATTATTCTCTGCATTTCATGCTATAAAACTGCACTAATCACTCTGACACACAGTAAAGAGGTCCAAGTATTCTTTACTCCTTCTGTGCTAATGATGGTAAATGCAAAAAAAAAGAGACATTCTTGCTGATACTAATCATTTCCAAATGCTGCATAAGATTCCGATCACTACATTTCTCTAAAAATAAAACTAAATTTCCAGTAATCCCATGACGCAATTGTGGTTACTTTTTTCCCCCCCAACACTTGTACAAAGAATAACTTGTTTGATAGTATACCTGTAAAGATAGGAGTTGATGAATAGCTTTATTATCAATGATTCAAAGGGTGAAGAATGCTTGGTGCATATATTGTTTTGACCAATCCATCAATGACACTAGAACAGATCAAGTCATCAGTTAATACAAATCCTGGTCGTATGTGACAACAATACAAAGTATACCGGTTTTGCAAATCAGTGGAAAAAAACAAAGCAACAAAAGCCCATCTCAAAATCCATTAAGCTATAGATTTATGCAATTTTCCTTTCATTTACAGTAACAATGTCTCCAGATATACAAAAAATAAAGTTGTTAATAAGAAGTACTATAATTTGAATTATGAGACGCTGCCATTGAACGCACATATGAGGAAACATTATGTAGATTCATGGCAGTCACAGAGACACAGTGAGAATAACAAGCAGATTTGTCGGCCTTGTATTTGTCTTAGTCACTACAGCTGGAGGCCCCTCTCCCACAGCTCCTGATGCACACAGCAACTCCCACCAGTCTTCCTATGTAACCAGATAGGGCTGGGCGATATGACAAGTAATGGATCAGGATTTTTTTTTCCTCCTCATTATGAATGATCTCAATTTTAATTTTTGTTTATTTTGCCACATAAAAAAGGTCTTTCAGTGTTAATTTCCTGAACGTAATGCTTTTAATCATTGTGATTGTCATTAACTGTGAACTGCAGCTATGAAGGGGTGTGATGATGTTTAGGATGACGTAGCGTTACGGGATCATTCTTGCAGCAAACATGGCCAACAAAATGTGTCTATTTTAACTTAGTGTAACTATGTGTTACACTAACATTCAGCAAATAGCAGCGCCAAGTCTGGTAAAAACATGTCATAATACTGAACTAAAATGCATTCCTTAAAGTAGTTTAAACAATATAATGATTTGAGAAATGTCTTTGGATACAGTAACTGCCCTCCAACTCCAGTAAATAGCCTTGATAACACTGCTTGTACATTGCCATATCTTACAGTGACATGTTTCTTGTAGCTAATCCAAAGTGCTTTGCAATAATCTGCATACAGGGTTGTTATGGCTGCAACAGAAGCTATTCAAAATGCAAACAAAAAAAGGCAAAATGAGAATGTGTCTGTGTTGCTATAATTTGTGTTGACGCCGAGGGCTCATGTAAACACAATGAGACGCCAAGGTTTTGCTTACACTGTGGGGAAGATGGAGCAGACCCCAAAATGGCACATTAGTCACTGAATTTAACAGGAAGAAAGTAAAAGGTAGCTCTCAGAACAGTGCAACTCAAGCCAAATTGTTACAGAAGCAATTCTATAGAAAGAGAAATCTTAATTTATAAAAGAGCTACTAGCAACTACAGCTGTTTTAGAAATCTGATACCACTTGTATCTAAAACTAGTATCAAAACTAGATACTCATTTGAGCGAGTATCAATACTAAAAATGTCACATCAACAGGACAGTAATGAACCTTTACTGAATAGCGTTATGATCTTGACCTGTATAGACCCCTTTACTGTTAGTAAACAAACGTGACGTCACTGGCATGCGTGCGCATGCCCGACTCAGAAGCAACCATGGTGGACCATAGCGGAGTATCTGAACTATAGGGAAAGCTACATTCAAGAGCTCACGTTGAGCAACGGGGTTCGACTACCAGATCCTTATGCGATCACGGAGTGGCAGTACGACCGCAGAAAGTGGCCAGATTTACACTGTTATTTAGTCGAGAAGCCCAGCGTGTATACAAGAGAGAAAGTGCACGCATACAAATCCATGGATGCCTACCAGTTTGCCGTGTGTGGCCATGTACAGGAGGTAAAATACCACGATATCGATGGGGAGTTTCTCTGTAGTATCTTCCTTCCTACTACTGGCTTTCCCAGTCGGCTTCTCCGCCGCGGCCTGGGGCCCCGTGGGGGCTGACATCGCGCCGTCCGCCCGGGGATGAGCAAAGCTCACGGGGAAAAGAGAAAGCGTGCCCCCCTCAGCCGGGATACCGGGAGGAGGTGAACTAACAACCGAAAGGAGGAAAAGCCAAAATAATCTAAAAAGTTCAAATTAAAAAAAAAACAAAAAAAAAAACACCAAACAAAGACAGCCCTAGGGAGCTCACCACACATACGACCGTGTACAATGCTTGGGCTATCATCAACAAGCTACGTTCTGACCGCCAACTGCACTTGCGTTGCGGGGTAAGTAACATACTACGGCTTAATTCATGAGTCACAGATGTGATCTCAGTCATATCAAATGCCATTGATGATGGTCATGCGAAAACGTATGCATTTTAAGTTATTATTAGTTTAAGTTATTCGTGTTCGTTTACACAGGGCTCTCAATTCGACGTGTTCACACGCTCACACGCCACACATGGTATTTCTCACACTGAAATTTAGTTACGCAATTCAATTCAAGCGCACAGAAAGTCACTCGCACCCCCCCGGTCCTCGGGAAAAATGTGTTACTCACACCCCCCCTTTGAAACTGGTCTATAAGATCACAGACACCTGGCCAGCTAAGGGATTACACAGAGACCTCATGACCTCATCGTAATATAAAAGAAAGTATTATTTAATGTTGAAAATTGGTTGCTTGTTTCAAAGTTAAATAAAAACAATGAAATGAAAGCCAACACAAATATTTAATTAATGGTCATATACAAACAAGTTTTATTCCTTAAGTCAAATTGTAACAAACTTCACACAAAAGTAAAATCATTAAACAACTTTTGAAAAAACATTTTTAAAACCCATCACCTGCCAAGTTGTACCATTGTTGATTAAATATTATGAGATTCAAAGATTCAAGATTCAAAGTTTTATTGTCATATGCACAGTAAAGAAACATGTCATGTTTTTGTAACAGAACTGGCAAAACAAGAATGCCTTGAATAACAAAAACTTTTTAAAGAAGGTAATTTATCACCCAGTCAACACACAACCTGAAGAAGGCAGATGGTGTTACCTTTTCATTAAATGCAGATTGCACAAAAACAATCTTTATAATAGATCTTAGTTTATGTTTAAGTCCTCAGGAAAGATACTGGTTGACGATGTAGAAATAGGCTGTATGCCAAATGAATACTCCTCATTGCCTAACCCAAGCCTCAAGGAAAGAAAGTCCCTTTAAGTTCCATCTGTGTCGTAGTGTTTCACTATAGCTGTCACAAACAGACTTAAATTTCACCTGCCATATTTGGCAGTATATTATAAAGTATACTATACTAACCCTAAGTCAAGACTGTCAACCAACACATTTCTGGACAAGTATGTAGTTTAAGTTGCTCTGTGTAGAATCCCTCAGTGAATCCATGGCAAAAGGAGAAATTCAATTTGTCAGCTGGACAAAAGTTTATTTAATCGAATATGTTTCGCAGCTCATCCAGGGTGCTTCTAAGTTACTCTGTAAGTTTTTCATTGTTCTATTTCACACATTGCATTGCCATACAGTCAGTATGGTTCATAACAATATATTGGTTTATGGTCCATATAACGTAAACGGTAGCAAATAGTGAGTGTTTAGTGAGATCCAGTCCAGATGAAAAACTGGTTTAGAACCTCTGAACTAGTCAGTCTTTCTCTAAATTGTGTGTTTATTCCTAGTTTTACTCTGTTAACACATTACAAAAATGAAAAGCTGGGCAAAATAGTGATAAAAGTGAATTGTGATCTCTGCCATTTTGATATTATATCATAATCCACAATTTCTTCATTTAATGAGTTCAGTCTCTTCTCTAGTTGGTAGCCTTTGTAAGGATCTTTGTAAGGATCTGAGTGGGTAACTAACAAATAATACTGAAGTATGAACTTTCAAAAGGCACAACGTAAAGTACACATGAATTGTGATCACATAAAAATTGCAGTCTGGCTACATGAACCATCTACAGAGAAACAAATGAATTACAAGAGATTACAGTTTAAACCAGGGCCCCCAGAACAATGGACTTTAATCTGTCTTAACTCTCAGGCTAGTCAACCAATGTGTGAAGAGCTGAGCTGGTATGGTGGCTGCTGGAGGGATTAAGATTAAGATTAAGATTAAGATTAAGATTAAGCTTGGGCTTTTTTAGCCTTTATTGGTCTCACACACAATGACACACAGTGACACACGGGAGAAATTTGACTTCTGCATTTGACCCATCCTTTTTCAGGAGCAGTGAGCAGCCATCGGCGCCCGGGGGGCAGTACCGTGAAGGGTCTTGCCCAAGGACCCACACTGGTTAGCTCATTGCCCGGGGGGGGTTTGAACCTACAACCTCCAGGGGGAAAGTCCATGACTTACCAGTTGAGCTAACCAGCCGGTGGTTGAGCTAACCAGCCGGTTAGGGAGCCTGCACCACTAACCTAATATTACTCTGACAAAGTTCCACACAGGAACATCACACAGATCTTTATTAATGGGCTATTTAAGACATTTCTTTTCAAAAAAACAGTCACTTCAGATTTGCCACTTTATTGAGATAGTGATTTAATGACAAAGTATGAAAGTGGAGTGTGTGAGTGTTGGTGGTGGTCGGAGTGGCCAATGGCGCAGATTTACAGCTTCCGTTAGTCTGCCCCACGGCAGATGTGGCTACAATAGTAGCTTACCACCGAGTGTGGAGTGAATGAACAATTAAAGATGAAGATAAGGGTGGGTGTTAATCTATACGATTTTCAATTTTTATTTTATGAATGTGTACAAGAAAGGCTTTAATTGGTGCCATTTCACACATAAAACAGAGCCAAATGTATCCCTCCAAAGCCTGAACTCTTGTTAGTATGAGCATGTGGTTTGATGCAGACCATTGGCAGTGGATCTGTCAACAGACCCGAATCTGATCACTGACGATGTGAAACAAGTGGATCTCAATTTGATTAATACTTGAAACTCCAACAGATTCAAATAGTAACTATAGAGGTCTGACCTATTGTGTATGTTTTAGAATAGAGGAAAAGGATCAGTACAGAGTGATGTGGCAGTGGAAACCAATTTAACACTGTGCAAGAACAAGCTTTTAGTATTTCTGCATCTCTTTATAAAAGACCAAACCACCAACAAATGGCAACTCCAAGATATTGGATGATGTTATAGTATATGATATGACCAAAGTTGGAAATGAACTCACCCTGGGCTCAGACCGCACACAGTGCAGCTCCGATCTGGTGGCCATGAGTATTCTGTATGATTCAAAGTAATGAGAGGAGGTCAGATTTTTCATCATTCTGGACCTGTGGATAGCAAATTGAGTTCTGGCAGCTCCTGTGTGCTTCACTATTGATGTCATCAAAAATACATTCAATCACAATGAACCATGGCTGTGACACTGTAGGAGATAATGAATTAACACCGAGACAACACATGATTTATGACTGGAGCTTCACATTCTGCAGTTTTATATTTTTAGTTTGGTTTTAAATAAGTACAATCCATTTGAAATATGGATTTGAATCTAAGTGAAGTAGCTGCCAAAATGCTTCAAATTAACCCTATGATAAGTGGTAAAGGATATGTTACAAATTAGTTTTCTTGTATGTTCATTGCTTTAATTAGCCTTGTTGACATATTCACTTTATTTATTAATATTGCATTTCAAGAAATGTGATCTGTTAAAAGCCCTCCTAGTGACTGAAATAGCCCAAGATACAAAACACTTATATCTGAATCAGATTACTACATGCATTAATCTCTGTTTGTTGCATCCAATTTTTTTCGAATTTCTGAATTATAAGCGCTTAAGTTTAATATGAATGTTATATAGTATTGTTATTTACAGTGTTCAAAGGGACGAGGATGAAATTGTTATTCAGGTGCCATTTTAAATTTTTTTCGCAATTTAAAAGGGACAGTGTGTAAGATTTTTACCCGTTAATTACTGAAATTGAAGATACCCATTCAAACATTGTTTTCCAAGCCTTTTCACTTCCATCATGAAATCAAAGTATTCTTTTGGACTTAGATATAGTCACATAAAAGGGGGATCTTCCCCATGCAGAGGCAGCCATTTTGAATACGAGAGCCGCAGAAGGACATTTGGTCTCCGCCTTCGCCTTCGGCAAGGCTCGTGGTTTTGGGTAAACAACACAAGCATGCTGCCGGATCAGACTCGTAATGGATCTAACACGTGTTTTGGACTAAATTGTTTTACTGGATTTTATTCGCTGGATCCTTACGGACAAATTGAGAGCAAGTTTATGGTGAAATACAGAGTTTGACCTGTGCAAAGCATTCTAAGGTAAGCTAACCTCGTTTTGTGCTTTTCCGTATAAAAGCCCCATGTGCTCGGGGAGTGATTGCTTTGCAGGGAAATGAATTGCATAGTCAAAAAGAGGAGACTGTAAGGTTTCATTTGATGTGTAGATTGTCATGGTACATGATCGGGAATGTGTGTTTTCATGAGAAAAAAAACAAAACAAAAAAAAAACGGGACCGCGCAGCGCGCGGGTCCCCCGAGGTCTGCCGTAGCTAAAACAGAAAGTGCAATAGCACCATCCACCTATGCGCCACGAATCCTACACACTGGGGCTTTAAAACAAGAATGATCATTTTGAAGGGAGCATATGGACAGTGAGTTCCGTGCAGTAGGCCGAAAATAAACACCTCTAATGTACAACAGATGCTTCAACATCTGACTCACACAAGATCAGATCCAGCCAAAGTAATCATGTAAACACTAAACAGTTGCCTGGCCAGCCAAAACCGCACGCTATGACAATACTCTGCAAAGACTTGTGGGTTTGCAACCACATTCGAATTAACCAATCAGAGAAAAGTATGGTCTGTTCAAGTCAAAATAAAAATGTCTGCTTGTGAGTAAAAAAGCAAGCAAAAATACAAAAGCAAAGCACTAAACTAATCTTGGCTAAGACAAAGCTGGGAACTTAATCAAATTTTAGTAGAGATGAAGATTCAGTCATTTCTAATCATCAATGATCAACTAACTTGGGTCTTTTCAAGGTAGAGGTTTACAGCCAATCATCTGTCAGTACAAAAAAGAAGATAATTGGACTATTTTTTGTGTTAAATGGCATTGATTAAAAATCTTGTTTTGTTACATTCACAAAGCAATATTGATATCAATTCTTTGGGTCATACATCTCAGCTCTTAGACAAGGGAGAAAAAAGTCCAATATAGCAAAATATATTTTTTAAGAGTAGCCAAAAGAGATAGACATAAACCCAAGAGTGCTGCAGAATGACAGTGTTGGCCTGACAAATGTGCAGAGTAATGGGTTGTGTCTCAAGTTGTGCTATAGATTAGCCAAACAAGTCAAGGTTACAACTGACATTTATGGGCAGTTACTCATGGGACTAATGATGCACTAAAGCCACAACAAAACAGACAATGCGAATTTGTTGCCCTGAGGGTTGAACCCACAACCTCACTGGTAGCGTGCCATTCCTTAAAACAATGAATTAGGGCTGTAGTCCTTCAGTTGTTTAGACCAGGGGTCTTCAACGTTTTTCAGGCCAGGGACCCCCTACTATATATACGGCATAGCATGATGCGTTTGCCTTTATTTCTCCATTCGCCATGTACACATTAATGTGCATTTTAAGACATCAGAGAGGGTGGAGGGACAAGGGAGAAATTGATTGGGGAAAAATGAAAAAATATATTGTTTTTAAAAAATATTAAAATATAAAATGATATTATTTTAAAGTGAAATCAAAAGATTTCGCGACCCCCCTGCAGTACCTCTGCGACCCCCCTAGGGGTCGCGACCCCCCTGTTGAAGACCTCTGGTTTAGACGATTAATTGGCCATCGTTTTCAAAACATTTTTTTTTATATGAATATAATATGGATTACTGTGCATGTAACAGCAAAAGGAGTTTTTTTGGAGTTGGAGTAACTGAACAGTTCTGCTTTTTCACTTATGAAGATGCTGTTTACCAGTACTTCCCGTGTACATTGTAGTTTAGTCTTAGACTGAAATTAACAGCTGCACTGAGCAATGCCAAACTTCCACCCGCCAACATAACACTAGAGGAAAGGAAGGCCATCATTGCTCTAGAGAGGGACCAGAGCATCAACATCCTGCCAGCTGACAAAGGGAGATGCACAGTGATCCTGAACTCAGCTGATTATGAGGCTAAGGTGAACAGCCTACTCAGTGACACAGCAACATATGAATTACTGAAACAAGACCCTACCAATGGGTCCAAAAAGAAGATCATTGATTGCTTGCAGAAGCTGGTGAAGGAAGAAGCCATCCCGTGCATCTATGGCCTCCCTAAGATTCACAAACAAAGAGTACCACTCAGACCCATTGTATGTAGCGTTGACTCCATCACATACAATGTGGCCAAACAACTAAACACCATCTTGGCTCCTTTGGTGGGTAACACAGAGCACCATATTGAGAACACAGCCGAATTTGTAAACAAAGTTAAGTTTCTCCAGTTTGATCGGGATGAGACAATGGTTTGCTTTGATGTAACCTCTCTTTTCACCTGTATCCCTACAGCGGTAGCGGTTGAAGCAGTGAGAAAGAGACTACTGCAGGATACAAAGCTAGAAGAGAGAACCAAACTTTCACCTGACCAAATCTGCCAACTGTTGGAAATTTGTTTGAATACCACCTATTTCCAGTTCAGAGGGAACTTCTACAGGCAAATCCACGGCTGTGTGATGGGCTCACCGGTCTCCCCTATCATGGCTAACTTGTACATGGAACAATTTGAGCAGAGTGCTTTGGCCTCATATCCAGGCACTCCACCCACACATTGGTATCGTTATGTTGATGATAATTTTTCAAAAATCAAAATTCAAGATTTGGAACCTTTTACTGCACATATCAATTCTGTAGATCCGAACATCAAATTCACCCGTGAAGATGCCAAGGACAACACATTGGCGTTCTTAGTCTTCAGGAAGCCCACACACACGGACCAATACTTGCTTTTTGATTCACACCACCCACTGCAGCACAAATTGGGGGTTATTCGGACATTACAACACAGGGCCCAAGTGGTTCCCACAAGCACAGAGGGTAAGGAGAAAGAACAACATGTGCAGGAAGCCCTCTCTGTTTGTGGATATCCTAAATGGGCTTTCAACAAAACCAAGAGAGACAAGGACAATAAACAAGACAACAGAGAATCAAAACCCAGGAGGAAAGGTGTAGTGATTCCTTACCTGGCCGGCGCTTCTGAAAAACTACGGAGGATTTTCAAACAATATGAAATCCCAGTTTATTTCAAACCCACAAACACTTTAAGACAAAAACTTGTCCACCCAAAGGACAAAACAGCGAGCCACAAACAATGTGGTCTACTCCAGTGGTCCCCAACCCCCGGGCCACGGGCCATTTGGTACCGGGCCGCGGTGGCTCCCCCAACCCTTCATTTTGAGTGGTCCGTCCGTATTCCGAAAAGAGCACGTCGACTTCCATGTGCACGATGCTACGTTCAGACTGCAGGGCTTAATTTTTTTGTAAAATCCAATTTTTTTGCATTTTTAAAAAATGTGACTTGTATGTGATTTCCAGTGTGAACTTTAAACGCCCCAAAAGTGTCCAACATGCGCCTTGGAGGACACGATGAGGTCACGTGCAGCGAGCGTGTTCAATGTTTACGGAAGTAGCCTAAAGTTGCTGCGTACCAGAGCCAGAACATGTACAGCTTATTTGTTTAAAAGGTCCCATGACATGGTACTTCTTGATGCTTTTATATGGCTCCTTAATGGTTCCCTAATACTGTAAATGAATCCTTCTTCAAAATCAACACTCACTGCATGAGATATGACTCTGACAGTCTTCATGAGGCTAGATATGTGTCTAGAATGCTTTATTGTGGGTGTTGCTTCTTCAATGCAAATGAGAAGTACAGAGAGATTGGCTGAGGAGCGGGGGGGGGGGGGCGGGTTTCCCCCGCAGCTTAGCGCAGCTCGGCTCCTCACGGCTCCGCTGTGTCTGCCCTTCCATGAGAGACAGATGAGAGACTTAGCAATGAAAAAAAGCATATTTACACAGAAAATAAAATTAAACCACTGGTATTTCAGAGGTCCAGAGGGTCGGGTAAGGGACCTGCTAGCCTAGAAACACTCGCAGGTGCCTCCAGGCAAATAAAAAAACGCATTTCGCATTGCGTAGCGCATTCACAGTCCAAACTCTATGGGCGGGATATACAAGGACGCTGAGCGGAGACAGAGGGAGGGGCTGGAGCTGCATTTGCCGATCTGACGTCAATAAGGTGCCTTGTCTGAACTCGCCCGTTTCAAAACTGGGTTTGTGTAACGCAGAAAAGGACCGCAAATGCTCAGTTTAGACATTTCGCAACTTTTAGCCATGGGGGGGGGCCTAAACAGGGTAGGGGAGCTCACATTAACGTTCAAAAACCTCAGAAAGTGAAAATTTCATGCCATGGGACCTTTAAGGAGGAGACAGAGAAAGAGAAGGTTTTTGGCCACGGCGTTTTGTGGGGCAGTGGCAGCAACGTCTGTAGAAATGATCGTGTGGGTGTGGAGTCGCAGACGAATGGTGGGATTGCTGCGTGCTTCGCCGATTCACTGAGTTCATATACTATTTTCACATGACGAGAAGAACGTTTGTGAGCGCCTACTTGTACCACTCTCGCTGGAGGAAACAGACTGAAGTCGCATGCCAAAAGATCGGATATGTATCAGTTTTAGGACCACAAGTGGCCTGGATCGCATTTGAAATAATCGGATCTGTGTCGTTCAGACTGTCATTAGAAGATCAGATACAGGGGCGAAAAAAATCGGATTTGGGTCATTTCAGGCTGCAGTGTGAACGTACGCTAATATTAAACCCACATGCTAACAAAATGAGGAAAAAACATACGTCTTTGGAAAATTTCATTGCAAAGGGAAAAAGGCCCAGTGAGGAGACAGAAGAGCCTATGACCACTAAGAAAAAGAAAGCTGGATTTAACAGACAATAACAGGAGACCTACTTAAAATATGGATCTATCGCAACGGACCAAGCCCGCTCTGCAGAACATGTGGCGACCAGCTCTCCAATGAGGCAGCCTTAAACGTATGTTCGAGACATCAACTCCGGTATTCTGGATAAAAGTTACAGAGTAGACTGGACATAAGCAACACACTTCGGGTGTCATCGTCTCCCATTACGCCTAGATGCGACCATCTCGTAGCAGAGAAACACGCTCAGGGCTCTCATTGATTCAGCGTTATGGTGAGTTGTATTTTTCATGTACTTTATATTTGTTTTGTGATGCATCTTATTCAAAAGCCATGTTTAAGCGTTACCATAGCGACCAGAGAGTGTCAGGGCAGAGAGGATGTTGTGACTCTTGTTATGTTGTTGCTGCATGTCATGAGGACGCTTTTATTAAAGTTATATACAAGTACACAGTGGATTCACCATTATTATTATATTTATAACATGCCACAGTTCTTGTGTTGTTCGCATAATTGTATTTTTTGGTATTTATCCGCCAATATCTGCGTGCACACGTCAGAGAGAAACTGAAAACAAAGAGGTGAGATAGTTTCAGTATGATTACAGTGTAGTTAGCTCCTCCCTGCAGCTAGATATAAGCAGTGTCCATCAGCACTCTAACCAGAACTGCCGAAGCAACTCGGATGAGCTGCGAAACGTTTGACCAAATAAACTTTGTCCAGTTGACAAATTGAATTTCTCCTTTTATCATGGATTCCACCTGGACAACTGAGGCATTCTTCACACATTGTAGTTTTTGCTCGAAATCTGTATATTTTTGTGAACTTTTGTCAGTGCCATGGCCCCTTTTAGTTGATCAATCAATGCACACAGCACGTCTTCAAGGCTGTCATCAACTAAAATTCTTGGTAGATTAATCAGAATGAATACAGAAAACTTGCTAACTAAACAAAACAATCAATTATCTTTCTGACTGAGCCCTAAATGTCATTTGTTAACTAGGGCAGCAGAGACATCTTTCAGCAAGATGGCAAGTCTGTCCAACCCCATCCGTTTGTGAATTAATCCACCTGCCAGTGCCCCAACCTTCTGTCAACTCTGCTCTGAAATATCACTGAACCATGGCACAACCTTACAACACACTGGCTTTTTAGTACACCAAATACCTTTCAAAACAACACAATAAATACAAAGTGTGAACAAAGAGGGGGAGGATGAAAGATGGATAGTGCTGCCAATGATGGTGGAGCAGACAGAGAACCATGGGGGACTTGGCAGCTGTGGATGCCCTTGAAATTGCCTGACTCATTAGCACTGCAGCAGCGCGGAGGCTACGTGCCGCTATGACTAGACTGTGACATTTGGTGAAAGAGAGACAGTTGTGTTTTTTATAAAGCACCAAACAACTTCAAAGTAGGGTTGAATAGTTAATTCAAATGATGCCATTTGCTACACAATTACAACTGTACAGTATAATGTTCTTGTTTAATGCACATTGATTAAAATGTAAAGCTAATTATAATTGAATTATTTTTCGCTTCATAACTGCAATACATAAATGGTTCAGGATTTCTTCAAAAGACTGGCGTGAGAAGAAAAAGCCTGCTACATGTTCATTGCTGGAAGGGAGAGATATTGTCTGTGTGAACTATACAGTTTACAGGTGGCAATTTCAAAGTGGAATTGGAAGATTAAGTGAAAGTAAACAGGCGATCTGAATGGGTGGGATTAGCTATACAAATGCAATGGCAGCAATTACTACAGTTCTTGTATAATGTGCATTGATTAAATATTATACATCTAATTGTAATTGAAATACTTGCATTACTGCTGTGAGAAGGAAAAAGTCTGCTATACTTTCCAAACACTCAAGGGAGGGATTGTGTGTCAGGACTACACAGTACACAGGTGGCATTTGAGTTGCAGGGCTGTGTGGGTGACCAGTGCCATAGCAGCCATTAATTTGCTTTAGCTGCATGGGCTCCACAATATGTAGCTATACTCCTGACTGTTATTGCAAACAATAATAGCAATTTTAGTCTTTCTTTACAATGTTTGTGTGGTATGTAAAAGTGAATTCTCTGTCAGTATGGCTCTTTGTCAATAGTAAGGGTGGGTATTGGCAAAGAAGTCACTATTCAATTCGAATCACTATTCATATGCCACGATGCAATACTATCACGATGCATCACGATACTTGAATTATTGCGATGCATTGCAATATATTCGACATACTTCAGTGAAAATGTACCCAAAAAAAAGAGGATATCTTAAATATCAGTGGCTGTGTATCTGGGTAGTGTCTTCAATTGATATATAACTCTGAGCAACTCAATTATAACTGAAATTATTGAATAACAAAAACAAATAAACCAAACCAATAACAAAAAAAGTGCATAGGATTTTTTCTAAAACAAAAAATGATGTTCAAACATTTGCCATTTTGGAGGTAGCTACCATCATAACAAACAATACCCTTTCACAAAGAAAAAAGTGCATAGGATTTATAAAAAAAAATAAACTAATAATTAATTAATTTATCAATATTAAATATTTAATTATTAATTATTAAATTATTAAATTATTAATGAATAATAATCGATTTTTGGCATCAAGAATCGATGCAGTATATTGTGAAAGTTAGTATCGCGATGCATTGTCATGACGATTATTTTGCACACCACTAGTCAATAGGCAAGGCAAATGTATTGGTATAGCGCAATTAATCCACAAAGTAATTCAACGTGCTTTATAGAATACCAAAAACATTAAACTCACAATACAGAAACAATACAATTATATCATCTAGGCCAAGGAAATGACCAGCACCCAGGCACATTTTAAAGCCTTCCACAACTGAACTCCAAAAAGGGCTGCCCTCATTTTACTGTTGACTCTATTGTCACTTTGATGGTTGGTTCAAAGTGAGCATGTTCCTTATTCAAGATGTTTATCAGTTGCCTGGAAGAATCCATGACTCATCGCTGTACCAGCGGTGAGTCTGGTAACGCTTGGTCCAGAATGCACTGCGGTTGCGCGTAGACAGACAGCTAAGTGAACCAATCAGAGATTGCGCCATCTTGATTCAAAACTGAGGAGGAACTTCCGCTGCCTAAGAGTGACTTTGCGGGCAAAGGCGGGTGCACTGACGTCACCATCTTTGAACGAATCAGAATCGCGGAGTCCGTTTTTAACCGGGGGAGCGAGGGTGGAGCGAGGGTGTCCAAATGGTATCGCGCTGTAGCAAATACAGAGAGATATCATTTGGCTGGCCAGGTAAGTTTATCAGTGCAACCCATGTGACTGGCCATTGGCTGACCACCTCCGATATGTGGGACTATGGTGGCTCCCCCAAATTTAAAGTATAAAAACAACATGCTCCTTTCACTTGCATTAGCACTAGGGGTGTGCAAAATAATCGTCATGACAATGCATCGCGATACTAACTTTCACAATATACTGCATCGATTCTTGATGACAAAAATTGATTATTATTAATAATTTAATATTTAATAATGTAATATTTAATATTAATTAATTAATTAATTAATTATTAGTTTTTTTTTATAAATCCTATGCACTTTTTTCTTTGTGAAAGGGTATTGTTTGTTATGATGGTAGCTACCTCCAAAATGGCAAATGTTTGAACATCATTTTTTGTTTTAGAAAAAATCCTATGCACATTCTATGCACTTTTTTGTTATTGGTTTGGTTTATTTTTTTTGTTATTCAATAAATTCAGTTATGAATTGAGTTGCTCAGAGTTATGTATCAATTGAAGACACTACCCAGATACACAGCCACTGATATTTAAGTTATCCTCTTTTTTTTTTTGGTACATTTTCACTGAAGTATGTCGAATATATTGCAATGCATCGCAATAATTCAAGTATTGTGATGCATAGTGATAGTATCGCATCGTGGCATATGAATCGTGATTCGAAATGAATCGTGATTTCTTTGCCAATACCCACCCCTAATTAGCACTGACAAAAAGATATCTGCTTTTAAACATAAAATTAAGGAAATAAGAATAAAAAATATATCTACAAAAATGCATTTTTCAAATACCTATAGAATATCACACAATGCCAAATGCTAAAACGAATACAATCATGTGCATATATTTTGTGTATTATTTTTCCATATACAATGCTCTAGTGGCACTTCTTATCTGGACTCACTGCTGTTACTGCACCATAAAGCTGTCCCTGGGGGTTCACTGTGGTCAGTCTGAGCCTCGACAGTCTCTATCACAATTACAGCAACTACTTCACTTCTGCAGCACTAGATTGACAGCTCAGGGAGGGAGAGCTAGACTGAATGACAACCAGATATAAAAAAAAAAAAAAAAGGTGTATATGATATCCACTAGGCCTGTAGCACAGAATATGATTGAATATATCCATGTGTGAGGTTAAGCATTTGTGATTTTAGTGCACTGTGTAACATTTCTGGTGAAGGGTCCATCAAATTATTTTCTCCATGTTACTGTTTTGTCTGGAATGTTTCACAGTATGGTATTAAACTTTTCTATCCTCATGGAGACCAAACCAGACCAAGTTACAGGTCAGATCTATGGAGAGGCGACCCCACTCACAGTCAGAATGCCTGTTTTTCTAGGTATTTTTGAGAAATAAAACCACCTGCAATTGAATAAATGTGAGTTAGAGCTGTTTAATGTCAGACTGTGAAACATTCCAGGCAGAGCAGTGACATATCCATAGAAACAAGCAGTTGATGGGCCTCAACTAAAAAGTTACATAGTGAAACTTTAAATTGGTAAAATATATTGACTGAGGGATTATATGAATGACTGTTTAAAGCATAAAGCAGATATTCAATACTAAGATAAAGGTTATAATCTGTATCTCTAATAGTTTAATCCCCTTGAACTTGGTTTGGTACAACATTAAAGAATTTAAGATTAAGCTTGGGCTTTTAGCCTTTATTGGTCTCACACACAATGACACACAGTGACACACGGGAGAAATTTGACTTCTGCATTTGACCCATCCTTTTTCAGGAGCAGTGAGCAGCCATCTTTTTCGGCGCCCGGGGGGCAGTACCGTGAAGGGTCTTGCCCAAGGACCCACACTGGTTAGCTCATTGCCCGGGGGGGGTTTGAACCTACAACCTCCAGGGGGAAAGTCCATGACTTACCAGTTGAGCTAACCAGCCGGTTAGCTCAACTATAGTACAAGCAACAGCCATTCAGAGATTATATTTATCAGGCACTCAACATTTATACAAATATTTTACTAGGATGTTTACATGAATTTTTCTAAAGCATTCTCATTAATCTACAGCACTTTGACATTACAGGCATTTATAAACTTGAGTGAACTTTTAATGCGAAAAATATCTTTCCCACAAATTTAGTCTTTTTCAGAATCCTTCAGCCCTTTTAAAAATGCCATCTTTGCATGTGATTGGCAGAATAAACCTCATCAGAATGCATTAGCTGCCCATTAAGTCTGCTCTGTTGAAGTGGTAAACCTACAACCTCACATCCTTATACGAGGAAAACTGTAATGGACTTTCTGAACATTCTGGACATTAAACTGAATATTGTACGCATTAAACATTTGGTGTGGGAACATTTTATAGGCTAGAGGAGGTAAAGCTACAGGGAAAGCTGAGGTCAGAGCAGTGCCATGCCAGGCTAAGGAGATTACCACTGAGAGACCAGGCTGCCCACGTCCAAGCCTGCCAAACACACTGGCAACTCGCATTAGAGGTGATGGAAACAGGACACTAAACCAAACAGAAATTATATGTAATGCTGTGTAAATGTAGTAGCTATTAGCATGGCATGCACATAAATGGATTTATGTGCCATGTGCCAAAATATTATCAAAAGTAGTAACATGTTTAATTCAAAGGAAGAGAAAAGAGCAATAGGGCTGCAACAAATCAGTCAATAACAACTAATATTGATTATTGAAATAATCGTCAACTAATTTAGTAATTGAATAATCGTTAACTGGTCTTTACTCGGACTCAAAGCTAAGAGGAGAGGTTTTATTACTTAGAGATAAGATAAGATAAGGTAAGATAAGCCTTTATTGATCTCACACAGGAGAAATTTACTCGCCACAGTAGCTCCAGGACAATTGGACAAGAGGGAAAAAGTGCATGCAGGCAGGGAGGGGATAAAGTAAGTAATAAATAATACAGATAGTAATACGTAATAATAATAATAATAATAATGGAAAATAGTAATAATGATAATAGTAACAACAAGCATCAACATGAAAAAGGAGGATATTGCACGTCTGGCCTAGAGCTGAAATTGCATGAAACTGTTGAAATAACCGGTGAAATAAGTATATTCCGTGGTCATTTTCAGACTGTCTGTACACTTACTCCTTCAGGATGTCCTCTAGTGGCTTCATTTCAGCTTTATCTGGTTGAAATTCTGTAAAAATGTTATGTTCAGGGGCCTTTCACGTTATAACCAAGCGATTAATCAAAACAATAACTGCCAAATTAAATTGATTACCAAAATAATCGTTAATTGCAGCTGTAGCAATACAGTCACACATCAATATACTGTCAGTCCCAACCCATGATAAATGTGTTTCAGCTGGAATTGGATCTGACCTTAAAATGCAATGCTTTTAGACTAGGATAGTCTGGTCCCCAGTGACCTCTTGTATGTATTTGGCAGTAGGTGAAACCAAAGCAACCAAGGGAAGGTTACAGTTAATGAATTCATTAAAATTGACAGGGTTTGCTCTGACAAATAAAGGGGTAAATAACTTGGGTTGGGTATGTAACTTTACTAGTAGAAAAGGTACATACTGCATCTGCTCGTCTCCATGGAGATGCTTTAGATGCTTTGCCTGGAATGTTCCACAACATAGGATATAATTCCACAGAGAGGAAGGTGATGCCGTTTACAGGTCAGATTTGTGAAGAAGCACACAGCAAAAATGCATGATTTATTAGCAGCTGTCATTATATAAATTCAAGATAGGTAAACTTTGGTAAAGTTTAAGTGGAACATGACATTCCAGGCAAAAATAACATCTCCATGGAGACAAGCCAGTACCATATTTTACATCTGAAAAGTCTCATAGTGCACCTTTAACTATGCATAAGAAGCTGAAGGTTTTAATGTGTTCATACAAGGTGCATAAGCTGACCTACACAGACTTTGTATTATGTTGTGAGATGCTTCCTCGTGACATGCATTGCCTAAGAGCAAGAGTATGATTAATCCTCTTCTGTTATTGTTGTATCAGAATAACAGTCATACATCATGTGTCTGAAAACAGATGGGCATTGTGCAAGGTGTTTGAAACAGCACATAACAAAGGAGGAACTAGGACAAGAAACAAACACAGGCAAATTAAGAGGATGCAAAATTGAGAAAAGTTGTGGTCACATTCATATAAAATGCTGATCAGGAAGGTCCTATATTACACAAAATGGATTATTGTGAGCTTTAAAACATGTTAAAGCGTTGTTACCTCCTAAAAAGATACCTGGAGTTGTGCTTTGTTTTCAGTCACACGTTGTATAATATGCTCTGTTCACCTTGTGATGTCATGAAGCTGCAACTTAAGTGAAGAACTCAGCAGGATTTGTGTGTTAAACATGTGAATGAAACAAAATACAGCTCCAGGTATGTTTGTGATGAGGAAACAACATTATAAAATTTATCAGATTGCTCAATTACAAAAGAAATGTGGAAAATGTGTGTCATAATTGATATAGTAATTATTTGAAACTTATGTACCATCAAATGTAGAAGAGTAATAGACTTATTATCAATTTAGTAGCAGTTTTGTGCTTCATGTTTTAAGTCTGTGCAGATTACATGATTTTGCAGAGCAGAAAAAGCACCCATAACATTTTGAACAAAAATGTATGGTTGTGTTTGATTTAATTATACCATTGTAGTAATTAATTGGAGCTATAACTGTAACCATGATTCAAATGTGATTAACTGCATAGTCCCATCTACAGTATATATAAAGGAAAACTTAAAGAATGTTACAGTATAAGGTAATTTTACACATTGACGTGTGTTCATATTGTGTTATTCTATTTGAATGTTCCAGCCATTACGAATCTGTGTAACAGAATCTGAGCAAAATACCAACATAATACTAACAGGCCAAACTTTGTGGACCCACCAAATCCCCTTTCTCTTCACCAAAGTTTCCCACAACATCCACTAGTAGTGCTGAGACAGCCCTGGCACAGTGTCCAGCTCTGTACACTACAGTGCTCCTGTGTGTTGTTTTGGCACTTCAACTGAGCACTGTCACATTAGATGACACAAGTGACGTCTGTGCCCGGTGGCAAAACTTCACTCTGACACAGAACTCAGCACTAAGCAAGCAAGGAGTCTGAAAAGAAATATGATTTTCTGGCATTAAAAAAAATGCACGGCGTAACTACTCTACCATCCACTTTTAGATGTTATCGAGTTGTCCAGAATGTTCCACAGTATAGCATTAAACTTAGTTTAAAGTTAGCACACTAAAAGACACATAATTAAAAATATGCTCACTAAATATGTCTAATGCAAAACTGCATAATATTCCAGGCAAAGCAATAACATCTTCATAGAGGCAAGAAAGAGCCTTTAATTCAAGACAAAATGAGAATGATTCATCAGAGATTTTATATGGGATTATGGTTCACAAATCTAGCACAATTTAGAGCATTGTTACATCTTGGTTTATAGTTGTCCTAATTTAGTTCTGTTGTGTTATTGTAACAGCAGTATGGACAGAGGCTTTTAGTGGCAGGTAGACTCTGAAACACTGCTATCATCCAGCACATCTTTGAGTGGGGTATTAATATTTCACAACACGGGTGATATGGTAAAATGGTTGATGTCTGCATTTATAGCTACTCTACCTGCACAGAGACGCTCAGCACTTTACAACAAGCCAAACAAACACAGTCTGACACCTGCATTTAGACTTGGAAGGAGGTTAAGTATACTGCCCATAAATACTGTACCACCAACCACTTCAAATGGGACTAAACGTTTTAAATATTAGATGTTGTTGCCATTTTTGTACTTTTCTGCATCATCTTGAAATAATTAAAATGATTTATAGTTTTAGTCAACAGAATTGTTATGCTAATTCAGTTAACTAAATCCATAAACTAGGCAACCGGAATATATATATTTTAGGGATGCACCGATGTGAAAATTTTAGCCGATACCGATATTAATGTTGCTGTTATCGGCCGATACCAATATTAGCAGATGCCGATTTATTTTTAATTCTGAGATGACATTTTATACAGACTGAAAATCATGCAAAATTAATTTTTGAATGTCTTTTTTTATGAACGCGTTTTGACTCCTTTCTTTTTTTTTTTCCCAATTTCAATTTTTTTATAGTGTAACTTTTTAAAAAAAAATATATATAGTGTAACATTGTGTTCTGCGTCCTGATTGGCTAAGGGACCTTTGCTGATTGATGTTATAGATGGGGGACGCGGGGGAAGGGACCGGGACCAGACTGAAACTAAACCAGGACCAGACCGGGACTAGACCAGGACTAAACGTGAACTAAACCAGCTCTAGACCAGGTCTAAACCTGGACTGGACCAGGACTAAGCCTGGACTAAACCAGAACCCCCCCCCCCCCCCCCCCCATGCTTCCCTATTAATACATTTGTTGAGTGTTTAAACGAGAGAGAAATGTGAGAAAACATTAATTCGTGGAATTACTGTACTGACAAATATCGGTCGTTAATATCGGCCCACTTTTACACACCGGGCCGATACCGATGTTAATGCCGATATATCGTGCATCCCTAATATATTTATTTATATTGATCAATCAATATATAGATAGATGGATACACACACACACGTATTGTAACGCTTCATGGGACATGTACAGGCATGTTCCATTGACTTGTTTATGATCGTTTATGATCGGAGAAAGAAATGTGGAGCTTGAATCTGGTCTCCACTCATTTCATTCAGTTATGTTTGATTTGAAAAAAAAAAACAAAAAACTGTTTTAGTCATTATGATTACTTTTTTTTTTTTTTTTTACAGCATTTAGACAGCAAAAATATGACCTTCACAAAAACTATGCCAAAAACATGTTAGTCGGCAATGCCATCACTGGGAGTCCCTAAGTCTCTTACTCTTTTACTTGAACATTCTGATTGCTTAAGGATGCTGCTATGTAAATGTGTAGCTGCTATGTAAATACCTAAAAGTCCTAGACCAGCTAGACCACCAGTGTGTAACAGAGGTCATTATTTACCCAAACATGGCAGCTAACAAATTGAATCTGTTCTTCTATTAATAGTAATTTGTTACAATGTTACATATCAGACATCGTAGCAGCTGATCGAAGGAGATGCCAGCTTATACTGGGACAGGCCTGCTCTGATGGGGTTGGCTCCGTTTACACTGCCTGTCTAATGTGGCTCTGGGATGTCTCCAACGCTCCTGCCAGAAAACAAAATGCCAAGATGGCCGATTCAAATAGACCTCAGAGCGAAGGAAGAACACAAGGTCCAATGAGGAGAAACATCTTGAGGGGGCCAAATTACTTCCTCATCTGCACACAGATTCTGACCTTTCCCAAGCTGTCTGGGGGAAGAATACAGTTGGAAAAAGAGTAAAGAGTAATACAGAAGAGGTGAAAGCCTGCATAATGCAATAGAATGTCTATATAATATTTAAGTCAATTTGGCATAGTTTGGTCAATATTAAAAAAGATGCTATGATAAAAATATGGTTGTTTAAGGTCCTAGATTACACAAAATTGATTGCCTGATGCTTGTGAGCCATGTTAAAATGCTATTACCTTCTCAAAAATATACACAAATTATATTTTGTTTAAAGGTCCCATGACATGGCACTTGATGCTTTTATATGGTGCCTTAATGGTTCCCTAATACTGTAAATGAATCCTGCTCCAAAATCAACACTCATGAGTGCATGAGAAAGACACATGTACAGAGTCAGAGTCAGAAAATCCCTCTCTGAACAACTCATTCTGGGCCTTGTTGCTTGAATGCAAATGAGAAGGACACAGATAGGTTAGAGGAGCGGGTGGGGTGGGGGGCCAAATGCACCGCTGGCCCCACTTCCGCGTTTTAAGCACGGAGGAAGAAAAGAGAGGCATTTCAATGAAAAAAACACATTTTCACAGAAAATAAAATTAAACCACTGCTGTTTCAGATGTCCACAGGCTCAGATAAAGGACTTCCGAGCCTAGAAACACTCGCACATTCCTCCAGGCAAATAAAAAAACGCATTTCGCATTGCGTAGCTCCTTCGCAGTCCAAACTCTATGGGCGTGATTTACAGAGACGCTGAGTAGAGACACAGACGGGGGGTGGAGCAGCATTTTTCGATGTGACGTCAATAAGTTTCCTTGTTCAGAATCGCCCGTTTGAGCTGTGTTTTTTTCTAACGCAGAAAAGGACCGCAAATGCTCAGTTTAGACATTTCGCAACTTTTAGCCATGGGGGGGCTAAACAGGGTAGGGGAGCTCACATTAACGTTCAAAAACCTCAGAAAATGAAAATTTCATGCCATGGGACCTTTAAGTAAAAACTCAAAACACTCTGTTCCACCTTGTGATGTCATGAACTGGTCGTTGTGAAGTTGACAGCAAATTTTGTCCATAGTTCAGTAGATATTGTTAGCTATGGTGCCCTAGATAATTGCCATGTTTTTTCTTAAACCCTTTTCAATCTTATAAAAGCAGTATGATGAGTAAAAAGTAGTAGGACATGCATTTCATGAAATTTCTGGAATCTGAATTTGGCGGAGACTTACAGTACTAAACAAGTAGCAACAAGAGAAAGAGTGATGACATCTGGAAGTGTGTGTAGGCCCAACTTGCACCTCAATCAGCATTCCCTTTCAAAAGTTCCTTTGGCTAGAAAATGTGAAAACAAAATCATGTCATGTTACAAAGAGTTTACTTTGCAACATTTTAAGTAAAAATGAAGGCCAAAAGACAGACCAAGAAAGAAGGAGGAGGATTATGAACCAGCAAATTAGGCTGAAATGCAAATGTAGTGAACATGCATCTGTTCCTATTTATATGAAAACAGTTTGTCGTCCCCAACCTCAAATAACAACAACATGAGTTGTTTGAGGTTAAAAATTAGTTAAAGGGATATGCCACCCCCAGGTCAAACTTGAGCATCTCCCCACAGTCCAGAGACTAAAATAAGTGGTGGAAAGCGTTTTTCTGGTGACGCAGCCATTGTCCAAGTCTGTCAGCACTGACCGCCGCGGTATCTGCAGCTACTCCGCGTTAGACTGGAGTCTAACGTCGCCAGAGAAAGATTTCGGCCAAAAGGAATTAATTTGCTCAATGCGTTTCCCAATTACACACCACGCTGACAGGGGAATCCCTGTTACGCACCAGGAAGGGAGTTCCCCCGTTACGCAGCGTGGTGTGTGCTTCGTCTGTCTTTTTCCGCACTGAAAAATAGTTCCCACCCAAAATGAACAAGTCAAGCTCTCCGTGTTGATTTGCACATTTATTTGCACTCGATATGAATGCGCACTACACAGAAAGTAATTGGGAAACGCATCGAGTAAATTAATTCCTTTTGGCCAAAATCTTTCTCTGGCGACATTAGACTCCAGTCTAACGCGGAGTAGCTGCAGATACCGCGGCGGTCAGTGCTGACAGACCTGGACAATGGCTGCGTCACCAGAAAAACGCTTTCCACCACTTATTTTAGTCTCTGGACTGTGGGGAGATGCCCAAGTTTGACCTGGGGGTGGCATATCCCTTTAAAGCAACTCTATAAGCAAAGCTGAGTGTTCGGAATTAATATATAGGTTAATATTGCTGAATTAAAACCAATTAGGTAGATTTAAAGTGTCATAATTAGTGTTATAATTTAATTAGTAAATTATTATTTATGTAAAGGCTTTCAATGACCCAGGCTTTTCATAAGGAGTGAATCAGTGGCTCTCACAGATGATTGGTGCAGCTGGTGTGTAGTGGCATCTCTTATGAGCTTAAATAATGATAATAATTAATATGTAATCATGAATCATTGACATAATTAAATAATTAAATACACATGATCACAAGTTACATTAATGGTGCTTAATTCACCTTCACCCTTACCTCTGACTTGAATAAAACATATAATGGAAATCTTCTCAATTAGTTGCAGAAAGGGATTTGCATAAGTTAAGGGACATTTAGATTCATTATAATGCAATGAATGCTGCTGTCGCCAAGTGTTTCAGGACCACTTTGGGATGTAGCCTGGATCGGTTTTCAAAAAGAGGCTGATCATCAGTAGAACTGGGACACATACAAAAACTAAACAAAAATAAGAACTAGGCTACAGTCAAAACACTGTTCCAAATGACTTCTACTGAATTTTTAAACAATCATTAAAAAGGCGGCTTGAGCAGAGGACAGGAGAGGCAATAAATGTGCCACTGCATCTGGGCAGTTCCTGTGGGTCAGAAAGTGCACATGCGTGAAATTGAAGAAGAGGCTCTTTGTAAGAAATGGTTAACAGAAAAACAATTTGATATGCAGTGATTGTAGTGCAGGGGTGTCTAAATGTGGCCTCTGGACCAATTATTTTTCGTCCTTCTCACAAATTAGCCCAATAGATCAGAGGCAGAGGCAGAGGCAAAGATCATTTTTCAGCAAATTAAAGTAATTCTACGACTATAACTTCAATAAAATCACATTACATTTTGATACAAGTCTAAAATTAATGTTCCATCCTTATTAAAAAGGTGCAGCATATGTAGTCAAAACTATGTAAAAAATATCTATCTGAATTTTCCACTGTATTGACCACTGTTCTTTGGCAATCCACTTCGAATACATTTCAAAATGTGACCCTTGTTGAAAAACGTTTGCACACCCCTGTTGTAGTGGAAGCATGATTGAATAACTTGGAACAGAGGGTGCTCTACCAATTAAGCTGCTGTCTCCCAAAGAAGCATTTACAAAAATAATCTCTCTTTTTTAAATATGATCCCCAATGACAATATTTAGACAACTGTATTCCATCAGAACTGTGCTAAAACATTGTTGTAAAATGTCAGTGAATAGACTGCTGCAGTGTTAAAAGACATAAGTGAAGAAATATCACTTCAAACCCTCATTTGAATGATTACACTGAAACTGTATTTTCATTTTTAATCAATCTCCCTTTTTGCAGCCTTATTAACATGCATTTTATTACAAAAAAATACTCAATTTGAAAACTGCTAATTTTGGATACATAAAAAAGGCAATAGCTATATGACCAATTTTTCATGTACACCTCCAACCTTACAGCTGATATTGTAATAAACATGTATTTGCCATTTATTGTGAATCTCAAGCCCAAATGTCAGTTTAAATTAATCATTAAGGACAGTCTTGGCACTAAGCAGAGTCTGTACTATCTGGACTGTTCCCATGAGGTCAGTGAGTGCACAGGCGTGAAATTGAAGCAAGAAACGCTGATGGTTTTAAAGGAAATGTCACCTCTCCTCTCACTAATGAGCTATTACAGTGTGTGCGAGGGATGCCACATGATCAGAGTTTACAGTTACAATTATTTTCAGTTGATGAAACACTGCACCAAGAACTAAAAGAAAGTCTAATAGATTTGTGGTCCTATATTATATGACCAGAAGTATTTCATCAGACTTTCAGGTTTAAGTTATTTTAGCTATGAAACAGGTTTGTAGCTTAAGATACTCTTGGTAAAATAGCAACAAACAGTATATTTTGATGTAAATACTAAATCCTCCAATCCTAAAAATAGTATCAAAACTAAAAAGGTAAAATATTAGAAACAGTACCTTTTCCTGTATCGCTTTAGAAACGTGTTGCTCTGTATACCAATGTGAGCACTAAGCGTATTATTTTTCTTTTATTGTAATATTTTAAATTTTATATTTATTATATTTATATTATATATTTATATTAAATATTCTGGACAATATTTAAAATTAACTGTTGACAAGCTACTTTAGTCCATCTTTTGAGGGTCAGAATGAGAACTTATTATTCAGAACAAAATTTGATTAAATATTTCCAGTACAATAATGTTGTAAGTCAAATATTGATCTCTGATCATAACATGCCATAAGAGATTTGTAAAGATGGTCATGTGATCAGCCATGAGCTGGAGACATTTGTCACAGTGAGGGGACAGGAGGACACTGGACAAACTGCTCTCCATCATGGACACTCCTGCTCACCCACTGCACCAGGCCATAGAGGAACAGATAATAATAATAATAATAATACATTTTATTTCAAGGCGCCTTTCTAGACACTCAAGGACACCGCACAAAGACAAACAATTAAAAACAGTTAAAAACAGTTAAAAACAGGCAGTATATACAAAATAAAACTAAGAGAATGGACAAAGCAATACAAGTAAAATGAAACAGTCAGCAGGGAGAGAATGATTAAGTGGGGTAAGATATTTTGAAAAGATGGGTCTTGAGTCTGGATTTAAAAGTTGGTAGTGATTGAATGTTCCGGAGGTCTGGGGGGAGTGAGTTCCATAGATGGGGAGCAGAGCGGCTGAAGGCCCTGCTCCCCATGGTGCTGAGACGAGCGGGAGGGACTGTGAGGTGGATGGAGGAGGAGGACCTGAGTGAGCGGGTGTGTGTGGTGACATGAAGGAGTTCTGTGAGGTAAGTTGGAGCCAGGTTATGGATGGACTTGAATGTGAGGAGTAGGATTTTGAACTGAATACGATAGTGAATGGGGAGCCAGTGAAGCTGCTGCAGGACCGGGGTGATGTGGTGAATAGAGGGAGTTCTGGTGATGATCCGGGCAGCAGAGTTTTGCAGAAGTTGTAGCTTATGAATAGTTTTTTGGGGGAGACCATACAGGAGGGAATTGCAGTAATCAAGACGTGAGGTGACCAGGCTATTGACAAGAATGGCGGCAGTGTGAGGGGTGAGTGAAGGACGGAGACGGTTGATATTTCTGAGGTGGAAGTAGGCTGTGCGTGTGATATTGTTGATGTGTGACTGGAATGAAAGAGTGCTGTCCAAGATGACACCCAGGCTCTTTACCTGAGGGGAGGGAGAAATGGAGGAGTTATCTACAGTGACTGAAAGGCTGTCTATTTTGTTTAGTGTAGATTTGGTGCCAATGAGTAGGACTTCAGTTTTATTGCTGTTTAGTTTTAGAAAGTTGGAGGAGAACCAGGATTTGATTTCCTGAAGACAGTGGGTGAGGGAGGAGGGTGGGAGGATGTTGGATGGTTTGGAGGAGATATAGAGCTGGGTGTCATCTGCATAACAGTGGAAGTGTATGTTGTGTTTTCTGAAAATGTGACCAAGAGGAAGGAGGTAGATAATGAATAGGAGGGGGCCAAGGACTGAGCCTTGGGGGACACCTGAGGAAAGAGGGTAGTGCTGGGAGGAGTATGAACCAAGTTGGATGTACTGAGAGCGGGAGGAAAGATACGAAATGAACCAGTGAGCTCATTCTCCAACAGGCTCCTACAACTCCAGCTACAGCTACAGCGAGCAATACAGGACCACATTTATACCATACTGCATACAACTGTACCAAATCACACTTTTAAAGTAATAGATAATGTCATGTCAAAGCCATGTTTGCATCTTTGCCTTGAAATTTGACATGCCTTTCACCACTTTTGCTAATTCAACTTTAATTGATAAAAGGAGAAATTCAATTTGACAACTGGACAAAGTTTATTTGGTCGAAAATGTTTTCGACCAAATAAACTTTGTCCAGTTGACAAATTGAATTTCTCCTTTTATCATGGATTCTACCTGGATGACTGAGGGATTCTTCACTCAACTTTAATTGTTTCAGTTTTTACCTTCATTATTATTGTCAGATGTGAGCTATTGTGTCCAACTTATTTACCTTGTGGATCACTAAAGTCTAATATACAATGTGCCAAATGCTTTTATTTGCCTTAATTTTCTTTTATTACAACATTTTTGTAATGGATTAAAGCAATAAGTGAAAGCATAATTATAATTTAATGAATTACGCAGCCTTGATCATTCCCATGTACTGCTTTTGACTGACCTGTATTTCCTCGTAGGCTTCGTCAATGGTGGTCACCTGGTGCTGTTCGTGAAGCGCCGGCTCGTCACAGAAGAAACACACCAGACTTTTGTCCGTCAGGCAGAAGAGCTTGACTTTCTCGTGGTCCTTGCAGGGGTAGGAGCTCCGTTGGGCGTTGAGAATGGCGTCTAGTGGGAAAGCGGAATACCTCTCTACGATGTTGGACAACTTGAGGCTGGGAGAGAGAAGAGGGTCGGCAAAGGTGCGGCGACACTCTGGGCAGTCCCTCGGTCCGTGTGGCTCCTGTCTGCTCCAATGCTCGGTGATGCACTTTCGGCAGAAGTAGTGCTCACAGCCAAAGCTAACAGGGTCCTGGTATATGCTCAGGCAAATGGAACAGAGCAGCTCGTCCTTCAGACAGCAAGCCATTTGAGAACACTGAAATCAAGCTGCATCTAAGACCTGTGTAGTTTATTGAAAGTGGTTTAATCTTGTGAGCAGAGGAGGCTCGCTGCCATGTGGGAGTGGACTGACGAGATCTTCAAGAAATCCTTTCTTGTTTCTGTTAATGACAAATAGCAGTAACTATGTCAGTCATCTATAATTAGAAAATAGACATGGGCATGAAATCACTGACAACTAATAGAGCCCTTAGTTACACATTAACAAACTGTTGTTCATAAGATTAGGGTAGGTGGACATCTGCTTCCCCAAGACTAGGAACTTTGGCATAAAATAGCCATAACTGCAAACTTTCTCATTATGTTTAACTGAATCCTTATCATGTTCGCCACGAGTGAATTCCAATGGTATCATACTGTATAAAAAGTGTGATATCACCCAACAGATTATTTTGTCTTTCCAGTTGCACGTGTTGCTTTAATCCATCTTCCTCTAGTCTAGCCCGCTTTATGGGGTAAACATAAAGGATTTAACGATCTGTAGCTGACACAGAAAAAAACGAAAGCAAAGAACACCTGCGGCAGTATTATATCCCTGCTGCTCCTGCCTGATTCCCCAGACTTCCTTAACAAATCCCTTATGGCAAGAGTTTAGTTCAAATGCAAGCTTCTATTCGTTTTAACAAGCGTTCTCAATAAATCAAGCATGTTAATGGTCATATCGCTTAACAAACCGCTAGTTAAATGGCTTTCTCGCTCGCTGCATTTGTAAACACAGCCGACCACAGGACCACGACACCAGCAGCGGTAGCAGCAGCAGAGGATGAGGGACAGAAAGTGGCGCATAAAAGAGGCTAGAACCAAACTCAACAGGCGGACACGTTTAAGCACAAGATCCAGTAACAACATATCTGACCAACGTGGGTGTTTATTTTGAGAGATTTTCATTAAAATAGTTGCAAAAATGAGAAATCGGATCAACTTACTTATGTCCTCGCAGCGACATCTGTGACTCCACTACAGCGCTCTTTCAGGAAGACCAGCGAACACAGCGGCAACAGACCGTACCAACGCAGACAAAAAGGGGTATTTAATAATTCATTATCGATAGAAAAAAAGATAGATACCAAACCATTCACATTGTGAGTGTAATCAAATAACAACTGCTCATTAAATTACTAGCCTTGTCGCGAATATCCGTATATATATATTTTTTCCAGTATTACTCCCCCCTGTTTGAACGGTAAAGTGGTACTCTCTTTCTTTCACTCTCCTTAGCATCCTGCGCTAGCTTCTGCATTTTACATTAGAAATACATTCATATCTTTGAAATTAAGACAGTGATTTTAAGCAAAATATTTTGTTAAAATTCTCAGGTTTACAGTTTTATAATATTATATTGTAAGAAAGAGAAGGGAGCCAAAAAGAGAACAGGTAGGCTGTCATAACCATTTCTTGCCAACAGCTGTCAGTGTTGTCCGTAAGTAACCACATGGGGACTTGATTTCATTAATAAAGTTTGTCCAGCTTTTTTCTATAAATACAAAGGTAAAGGTACAAGTTCATGAAAGTAAAATCGCTTGATATGTTATAGAGGAAAAGATTTAAGAGTTTATTTCTGAGTTGGCTTTAAACAACTTGCATTTTTCAGTGTCTTTTTTTTATTTCATTCCTTTTCCTTTATAATTGTATAAATCTGTTTCCTTTCTTTTCATAAAGATAGAACTGTCATGAGAACTTTTTGTTGAATTATCTATTTCAAATCAACCACACAGGCCACACACTCCCACACGTACTAATTTTCTGGTTTTCTTTTTTAGTTCATTTCACTATTTAGTGACACATTGTCATGTTAAGTGGTAGTCCTTTCTTGGCTCAATTGAGCATTCTGCATCAATGTTATCAGTACTCTATTTGAAACAATTCTCTACTGTTTAACAATGTAGACAGAACAAGTAGAAAACAACCAAGTATGTACTTTATGAATTTACAGTTATATCTTTCTTATTTTACAATTATTTACACAAACTTTTTACATTAATACTTTTGTGCATATAAACAACATTATGCCTCCCAGACCTCATTAGGTCCCTCCTCCATACACAGTAATCTGACTTTCACATCAACAAAACATGTAGCAAAAGTTGTACTTCACACTGTTGTCAAATGAGCTTTTCTGTTCAATGTTTTGTTCAAACCCTCAACGAAGCTATGTTCCCCACCCTTTTAAACCAACTATTTACACAAACTGGTCTAGTGTTTTTAATGACATATTATTAAAACTTCCACTTTCTTCTACAGACAGCAGTGAGGGCTTGCCATCTTCCTGCTGTAGAAGACTACAGCTCTCCTCTTCCTCTCCAAAGGGGATTTTAGGCTCTGGTGTGGCTGTTTCTCTGAGCATCACCGCTGGAGATCCACATGTCCCATTCCCAATATGCAAATTGATGTTAACATTGACCAGAGGGCTAGGAGCCATGGTTTGTGGACTTGTGGGTTGCGAAGAAGACTGTAAACTTGTACCAATTTGGGAAACAACTTGATCAACACTGGACTGGAGAGGAAGAGGCTCAGACAAAGCAGAGTGAGGTTGGTAAACAGGTATTGTTGACTGTAGTTGCCCATTAGAGTTGCAGTTGCTGATGCAGTGGGCATCCCCATTCTTAAGAAGACCCGCTTCTTCTGGCTGCACAGCTTTGAATGACAAACTTTCAGTATCCCTGAGATCACAGAGGTTTGTCTGCATAAAAAACAAATAAATGCATAAAAACAAATAAGTTAGATGTTGTAAGCATATAGAAACGTAACTCAGTGCTAGCAACTCTGCCAAACATCTTCACATAGAAGCAGATAATTTAAAAAGGTAAAATGTCCTTTGTAGCTTTGTCAGTTCACAAACATGCATAGCCTTCTATAGTGTTTTATTTTATTTATTTGTTTTGAGCATCTCCTATGCTTTGCCTCACACACCAAGTACCCTCGAACTCAAGTACTAAGCAAATAACTCTGGTGGTATATTGCCAGTTACTTTTATATTTTTTCTTGTTTTAATGTTTATAAAAGTAATAAAAATAATATAAACTTTCACCTTCCTTTAAAATCTGAAAGTACCTACTGGTTGAAAACGACTGCTCAACATGGATTATCTTAAATCAATAACACGATGTAATGCAGAAAATGTTGCATAAAATGGAAGACATAAATGGAGTAACTTGGATGGATGGATATATGCATTCAGTTAGGAAATAATAAAACTGGTACTATGTAGTTGAATACAATAATACTTACATTGTTACTGTCGGTGTCACAGTTTCCATTTGCATCCACTAAATCTACTGTAGGTAAAAACAAGTAAGAAAAATTAGATTTTTTTTTCACTTACATTGAAATCTATTGTATTTTTGATTACCTTTCTTGAAGACTCGTTTACAGAGTACTAGAAGAACTACCGCAATGAGAAGCAGAAAGACACCAGCAACACTTCCAAAGACTGTAGCTAATTTTAAATAGAAACACAATATAATAAAATAAATTAGAAACAGTCAACTTAAGATTTCAAACTTATTAACATTAGGGCTACAATCATATTTGCAGTCACCCTGAAGTCACTATAGTGTTTAGGAGTGCAGTTATTTAGGTTGCTTACAACAAACATCCTCTGAAATGCATGTGATTGTATTTGTTTAGCTGCTAGTAGTTCAGTTAGACAAAGCCATTATTAGAATTAGATTCAAATCAAGGTCTCATTTCAAATTGGCAAGGGGCTTTTTATTCGGAGGGTTTACAGTTAATCCTCTGTCAGTAAAAGCATGTGGTTTGATAGCGTTTCGCTGAATATTTTGTCTGTGTTTGTTAAATGGCTGTCAGTCTTGTTTGTGTTCAGAAATTTAATATTAAAATAAAATTGAATCCATTTTTGCCATATTGCAAATAACCTAATCCTATCCTAATAACACTCTTAAAGGAGAATTAACGTTTTTTACAATCTGATAAAACAATAAAACAAGTTGTTTTACTCACCCATAGCATTTTGGTGTCATATGGAGCACTTCCGGAGATGTTTTAGATTAGCTATATCCGTAACGCGAGTTCTCGGGGCATACAATATATGCCCCAAGCATATAATATATGCCCCGAGCGGTCTCCAAATAACACAAACTTAAGCACTTTTCAAGTCATAGAAGCTCAATGTCTTAGTCTACACTTTCGTTTGTGTAAAAAGTGGCCTGTAATCCGAGATTTATCCATAATTTACATCTTTGCGTTTCGTGTTTGGGTCCCGGGAGCTGAGAGTGAAATAAACTGTGACTCCGCACATGCGCACTGGCCTCCTCATCTATTCGAAACTATGGATAAATTTCGGATTACAGGCCACTTTTGACACAAATGAAAGCGTAGACTAAGACATCAAGCTTCTATGATTTGAAAAGTGCTAAAGTTTGTGTTATTTGGAGACCGCAAACATTTGCCCCGAGAACTCACATTACGGAGATTCCAAATCTAAAACATCTCCGGAAGTGCTCCATATGACACCAAAGTGCTATGGGTGAGTAAAACAACTTGTTTTATTACCGAAATAAGGCTCAGATTGTAAAAAACGTTAATTCTCCTTTAAAGGTCCCATGGCATGAAATTTTCACTTTCTGAGGTTTTTGAACGTTAATGTGAGCTCCTCTACCCTGTTTAGCCCCCCCCCCCCATGTCCAAAAGTTGCGAAATGTCTAAACTGAGCATTTGCGGTCCTTTTCTGCGTTTGAAAAAAACACCGCTCAAACGGGCGATTCTGAACAAGGCAACTATGTGGCGTCACATCGATCTGGATGTCTACCCACCGTCTCTGTAAATCACGCCCAGAGAGTTTGGACCGCGAATGAGCTACGCAATGCGAAATGCGTTTTTTTATTTGCCTGGAGGCACGTGCGAGTGTTTCTAGGCTCGAAAGTCTTTTATCTGAGCCTCTGGACCTCTGAAACAGCAGTGGTTTAATTTTATTTTCTGTGAAAATGTGTTTTTTTCATTGAAATGGATCTCCTTTCTTCCTCTGCGCTTAAAACGCGGAAGTAGGGCCAGCACACAGCGCACCGCTAAAACAAGGAACCAGCGGCGCATTTGGCCCCCCCCACCCGCTCCTCTAACTTATCTCTGTCCTTCTCATTTGCATTCAAGCAACAAGGCCCAGAACGAGTTGTTCAGGGAGATATTTTCGGACTCTGACTGTGTACATGTGTCTTTCTCATGCACTGAGTCTTGATTTTGGAGCAGGATTCATTTACAGTATTAGGGAACCATTAAGGCACCATATAAAAGCATCAAGAAGTACCATGTCATGGGACCTTTAAACAGAATGTTGATTATTTAAAATAAATTGAAAAACAAACAAACATTCAATCCTAATTACCATACCTAGTTGCTTATCTGGTCCCGTATCCAGCGGCACTTGGCTTTGTCTCCGATTAGGAAGTTCTGTAGTAAAACTCAATAAACTTGTGTAGTTTGAGGTTTGTTTGGGAAATGACTGTGATCTAACTGTGGTCGCCTTCAAGTGCTTATGATCTTGAATTACTGGTACTGGTGTAGTTTCTGGTTTGGCTTCTGGGTTGCTTGCAGCAGCTTTGCATACTGTGTCTGAAGTGGCATTGCCTTTACTGATAATGTATCTTTCATCGCAGCTAAAGAAGAAGAAAGAAATGAGGTCAGTGTACATCCTGACATGAGTTAAGGCTTGAGATGGTAATGCTTACATCGAGTGTTTTTTGCAGGCTTCTGTGGAGGAGACAATGTCAGAGAAAGTACCCTCTGGACACTTTTTACATATTACATCAGATGTATCTGTCCCTGTAGTAAACAAAGACTGCATATTATTAAATAAACAATAACACGACAATAACCATTTTTGAATGAATTATAAATTAAATACTTATACATAGTTCAATTTTAAGGTACAGGGTGCTAGATTTGTCCAAAACCCAATACCCAGTTATTAGCTAGCAAAGAAATAGAACAAGTATCAATATTAAATAATATAACATACATTTGATGAAATGTGACACTTCCTAAATAGTCTCAGAATCGTCTTGATCAAAGTTTTTGAGCAGTCTATTGTCTAAAAAGAATAGATGATAGATTGCAATCCCTGTCATATCTCAAATGGCATTGGGTATTAAACCTTTTTCTTCTTTGTGTTGGATTTGCTGGTTAAAACTGGGGCTAGATTTGCCAATTTATTACCCTGCCAAACATTGTCACAAGACCAAAATTATTTCCGACCAAACCACTGCTAAAAAAAATGCTAAATAAAGCTCACTGAGCAAAAAAAATGCTCAATAACCTTTAATTTAGGGTTCTAAATTGGCATTGAAAGTATATTAGACTTCCAATGCTGTTCTAATTTATAAAATAAATGCTATTATTAATTAAATACTAAGTAAACATCTTACCATTCTTTGATACTCCAAATCCAATTTTGCATTTTTTGTAGGGGGCACAATCCTGACACTGGCCTCTGTTAGGCATTATACAGTACCTGCCCGGCATGCACTCACACGTGGCCCTTTTAGTGGGGGAGCAGCTCTGTTTTTCCTGCAGACCTTTCACTAAGAGTGTGAGGCATTACATTAACAATAACTCACAAAACACAAAGAGATACTGTACATATTACTAAGTTATTTTTACACACATGCTTTGCAATTGACGCAGGACATGCAGTTTTTAGCAAAGTTCCAGTTCTCCATGTACTGCGCTGGTCCACACGGTTCACAGATAGAGTCATTAGTTTCAGTGCATTCCGTATTTAGCTTATATCCTAAAAATAAAAAAGAGGCGAAAAAAGATTAAAATGCAGGCTTGGACCAAACAGATCAAAAATACTATGATTAAAAACATACATGCAAAAGGCAATGGGCCAAGTGGATCATTGTAGGATGTGCTAGCTTCAATATTGTATCTTGCTTTTTTAAGTAAAGGTGGAGTGATATGGCAAAAATGTATATCACAAATGTACTTTATGTTAACAATTGGAAATGGTGACCATTGTCCAGAGCATGCCACAGGTTGACTAATGTATGTGTGTGGAGAAATCTAAGCACCACCTGCATGCATAATGTCCTTTAACTTCTGGATTAAACAAAAAAGCATAGAATCACAATATTGTGGTCAGTCTTTACAAACTGCCACATGTTTGCATGGACAGACCACGACAATTTGATTTTACATTGTCAAATTCCCACCCGTGTTTATTTTTATCTATTCATAAAACCACCTGATTGAGACCCATATTTTGTGAACCATTTGCTGTCTGTCCCACTGTAGAGCATCACTGCCTTCATTTTTAAAACATCTACCACAGATTTACACTGTTGTATCATTAAAGCATTTATGTCTTTTCATTTTCACTGACAGCATGGTCCTTTGCTCACAGTGTGCTACATTTTACTTTGAGATTATGTTGATAACAAACCAGAATGCTGTGTTGATGTTTTAGTCCTGGTAGATAGAAACCTGCACATCAGATAGTTAGGTCTGCGTGCTGGATCCAAAAAAAAAAAAAAAGGAAACAAAAAAAAAAGATCTGCACCACAGTTCTTGGCAGCTCCTAATTTTTTTAAAATTATTTTAATAGCACCACAGTGTAGTGTTTCGGGGTCAGGCCCTTCTTCAGACACATATTGTTTTAGTACTCACCGGGGGGACATCGGCTGCAGCACAGGTTTGACCTTTCTGTGATGTACCTTTCAGAGCTGGGACAGACTCGGTTGTTGTCTGCTACATAGGGCAGGGAGCTCGTCTGGTGGAAAAAAGACTCACGTTTAGAGCAATTTATCGTCTCTTATTTAAATGAAGCTTCCAAGCTCACGTCTGAATGTGACTGAAATGAGCAGTGGAAATTGTGATTTAGCCTACTCTTACATCTTCATTTTAGTTCCATTACAAAAATACAGAATTGAGAAGATATAATGTTCAAAAGCAAGCAATTCTTTTGAGCCAAATGTTATAGAAAACACGCTAATGGATTTTTTTTTTTTTTTAAATTATGTTTCTATTTAATTTGATAACATATTATTACATTGAGTTTTGGTGATATGTGGAAAAATGTGGCTTGAACAAGGTCTACAGGGTCTTGAATATTGGTCAATACCTGTAAACACAGACACAAAATAACTTAAACTTAATATTTTAAATCTAAATATTCATCCATTATAGATAGGCATGTTAAATAAACCACGTCTTATTCTCAAAGCCAAAATTAGCATAGGTAAAATTGCTGATCAAGCATAAACAGCAAATGACTCATGTCTCTTGACTGAAAAAATGATTATGCTGGAGATGTTTCACAACCAGTCTGTGTTCAGCAAAATAATGACTGAACATTTCTATATTCATAACAATGAATATATGAACTGTATTAACTAGCTTGTTGCTTTCACATAATGTTTTTTCAAGGTTTAGAGTGGCCCAACACTGAACTAATGTAAACCCAAATGTACGCTGTAGTGACTAATTAGCTTAAAACACTAGAAAATGTCCCTTTCACAAATGTATCAGCGCCAACTCAGGCTGATAGCATGGGTATTTTTCATTAATACTATCAATTGAGCAACTATATGATTATATACATACAACTAATACTTGTAGTAACATCACATTGGTGGTGTCCTACATGTATGTCTAATGGTGGAATTTTTACGAGTTACAATGGTGACACAGTGCACACATTGGCAAACACCGAGCAACACATTTCCAAGAGCTTGCGATTAATATGAGCGCCCATGGTCTTGTTTAGGTTATTGACTTTTGACAAAAAAATGAGAGTGACCAACTGAAAAACTGTTGGTTAATACTAACTAGCTTGTAATGTTATTTGAGACGGTCTTGTTTAGCACAAATCAGCTCATCTGTTGTAGTTCCAGCTAAGTCAGTTCTTTTTTTTTGATTGTGTTAAATTAAACCTCAGATTAGAGTCTAACAAGCCTCAGATAGAGCAGTTAGCATCACACCCCCAGCGAATGTTGATGACATCAGCATCACTACTTTTGCGATGTCCAAATACGCTATACCACCTTGTCAATACCCAAGAATATGGAATGATCACGAAAGCTAAGCAGGGCTGGCCTATTTAGTAGTGGGATGGGAGACTGCTAGGAATACTGTAGTGGGGCAGCATTGGCTCTAGGGATTTCTGTTGTGTGTCCTTAGGCATGACACTTTGCCCATGTATGAATGTAGCGTGTATAAGTGAGTCTAAATAAAGTGATTGTCTAAATAAAGTGTTTTTATGATCATCATGGTATCAGAAGAGATACTAAGTATTGAGTCTATTCCTTCAATATTGAGTTTCAATGTTTAGTTTTGTGACAAGACTATTTAAAGGGTAATTATTACACATATAAGATAGTTACCATATTTGGTTAGGAAGATTTGGCACGGGCTACCCCCACATGCCCGTTTTCCTGTGTGAGTGGCCGTGTGGTCAAACAGGCAGCTTTTGTTCTGTTTAAGGGATGCATTTCACCTGTCACTCCCCTTTTCTGTGTGCCTTACTGTGTCTGACTTTGGGCTCTTTGCTCTTGCAAACTGCTTTTGAAAAACAGAAAACAGTAACAGGAGACACATCATTGTTCATGAAACGAAAGTGCTACTCAAAGCCCTTTTGACCACAGAATATGCTGAGATCTGTATGGCATTTTTGTATTGCAGGAAACGAGGTGGGCGACTGGGAGAATGCGGCTGTTTAGAGGCATAAATGACCCTCGACAAAGAGGTGAGAGAACATTGGGGTCTGTGATAAACCACTGAATTATAAAGCCAGTGCAACTAAACAGAAGCAGTTCATCTAAAGGTGCACTGTATAACTTTTCTGCCACCTCCTTGTCTACATCCATGGTCATGTTATTGCTTTCCCTTCACCATATGGCTTACTGCATTTTTTTTCAATTACAGGTGTTTTAATGAAATCCCCGACCCCCATCTCACCACAGAGCTGACCTGTAACTGGGGCGGATGGTGTCACCTGCTTGTCCCTATTTAGATAGATTAGTTTAATGCCATGCTGTGGGACATTCTAGGCAAAGTAATAACATATTCATGGGGACAAGCATGTAGCGTAGCCTGAAAAGTTGCACAGCGTACACACCACATCAAAATTAGGACTAAACTACAACTGAATATGTAATTAAACCTAAATAAGACCATGACTAAACTGAGACCAAACCAGGACACATGTTCACTGTTTATCTTGTTTTGCTTCTTCCTGCCATTGTGGATGGACTTTTTTATGTTATGCATTTCATATTTTAGTGCTCTATTGAAAACATACAACAGTCAGTTTCTTTTCATTAACTATTTTCAACCATGAGTTGTGCCATTTAGCATTTGTATCCACTTTCTTGATATTACTGATAAAGAGTTTAAATTTATTTGCCCTGTTTTCAATAATCTGTTACCGGTTAATTACAAACTTTGCAACATTCTCTGCTCAACTGCTGAGTTCTGTCCTTTGCTTTTCAGTTACAATAAAGAAATGCAGTTACAAAGCTGAATTAATCAGTGGTAACAATACGCCGCTGGTTCAGCTTTGTAAAGGAATGTAGACTGCGGCCAACAGCCAGTCAACCTGCTCTCTTTGAATCAGACGCACAAACACAGAGATAAATATAGATAAAGTGAAAATGCTTACCTGAACCATTAGAGTTTGTAGCAAAACCAGCAATAAAACTAAAGCCTCCATTTCTTCTTAAAAGGTAAAAATTCTGTGAGGACAGAGACGGCAGTGTGTGCACGCTCTTTTGCAGGAGGCGGGTCAGAGTGATTTCCCTGAAACCTATCGAGAGCTTTAAGAGGAAGGAAACAAGCAAAACCCCACAAAACATTACAGCAGGTTAAGGCTGATGCTGCACTTCCAGAAAATAGACTGGGGTTTTCTCTTACTTTAGTTATTATTGCATAAGCTATAAAGCAAATCATTGCATTCCAAGCGGGCCGAAATGGCAGAGTTGATGACCATAGATGTGAGAGTGGCAGCAGGTTGTCTGATACAGGTGCATTACTACACCCTTCCTTCCAAGACCTGAGATAACTCCTCCACTAAAGGGGAGGACACTCCCATCTCCTTGAAGAGAGTTAAAGAGCCCTGAAAGCCCAACTGTGTCCAGTTGATTTCTGTCATACTACACAGTCCATGTCAGTGTCCATGTCATCTGTCCAACTTTGACCAGTGTGATCCAATGGAAGAACTGAACTTAATCTTTTCAACCATTTCCCATGGAAAACCTGGGCCTGTCTCACTTTACTGACTGTTCTTCCTCATTGGAAAAATATGGCCAATATTGCTGTTTTATCATTTGCCGCTCTTTCAGCCCCACACACCTTTATATAGCACATCGGATACAATAGTAGTGTTAAGACCCAGCTCAGAGAGGATCAGGGAGGACTTAAAAAAAAAAAAAAAGTTAAACACACATAACATAAAGCAAAGAACTGGAGGCCAGGGTCTGTAACAAATAGTTTATAATATGGTGTAGTTTAATCATTTTATTTTGTTTTGTTTGTTGCTGAGTAGGAGTTATATTGTGCACAAAATTTCCCCCTCCCACATAATTTGCTCTTCTCTCATTCAGACTTGGCTGTTTTGTCTAGTGTGTAACGTTCACATTACATTGGCTGCATCATGATGTGAAGGTCTCTTTCGATAGTTTCAGCCAGAATACTGTATGACATATGGAAACGATATACACGGGGGCGGAAGTAATTGTTGGTATAAGTGAAATGTGTTGCTTTCAAAATGGTATATTGAAAATGTAAGGTATATCTCAGTGCTACTATTACTGTTGCTGCTTCTTTTTAATATGCATCACCTACTACTCCGAAGATAATATGATCTTTTTTTTATACAGAGGGTTTAAATCATATTTTTTGCTGAAATTGTGCATTCATATTTTTGTCTTACATTTTTAAGTTTGATGATAGTGCAAAACAAGTAACAACAGGGGAACACTCCTGTGCAGCTTCACACATTGTTCATTCTGGGCTACAGGGGTGGATGTGACTTCCTGTGCTGCATCTTTTTGGGCCCTGCAGAACTCCTTAAGTGAGGAAGTGACAGAGGAAGTCAAAAACAGAAGTATGTATCAATCTGGAGCCAAAATACACAGTGGAAAAAAACTGGTAGTATCCAGCCACTGAAAGAATAGTAATAAGATACCACATATAATACTGAACAAGTATAAGATCAGTTGGCTCATGTGGTACATCTGCCTTTTAATATTTCAGTTTAAGAAAAACTCCACAACTGTGCTCACATAAGTCTTGTCTGTGCAAAGCAACACTGCCCAAACAAAATTAGATTCTGTTTCTCTTAAATCTAATTGCTTTTACATATTTCATATTGAATGAAACTATACATTTTTAATAGACAATTACTATTGTGATTTTTAGAAGTCTTTACGAGATGAAAATCCTTGATGAAAATACCTTCAACAAAAGATCCTTGTTTAAAATAAAGTTTCTACTATAAGCCAGAATTGTAATATAATGCATCATTACACAAAGATGGGTTCCTCACTAGGCTAAACATATACTGTTAAGAATGCTGACAATTTCACAATTTTTCCAGTGTTGTGAAATTTCATAAACACGTGTTAAATTGCCACTTTTTAGCTGGCTGGTTCCTTATTTCCTTAGTTCAGAGTTTGATTTGACATAGAATCAGTAGTATGGTTACACTACTGATGCTATGTCAAATCTGAACTGCAAAAGCATAGCCCTAGCAGTGTGGTTTAAAGACAAAATAAAACCAAAAATAATTAACAGTCTGGACATTTTTTTAACAGAGTTTATCCTTCTCTACTGGATGCAGATATGTAAAATGTAAACATTGCATGTACATTATCGCTCGACTTAGATTAGCAAAATCAATTTCAGTGTAAAATCTTAAAGCCCTTATTTTCTTTTTCTGGGTGAGAAGTGTAAGAAGTTGTGGCGACTTAGTAGAGACACTTGTGGTATCTGTTGAGGCTTCTGTTTATCTGATGTCTTGAAAGCAGACAGGTCCTGACAAACAAACACAAAACAATAAAACGCATTTCAAGATGTGCAAAATCATCTCTCATTTGCCTTGAGTAGAAAAGGTTTTTTTGAAACACATTTTCACAGAGCATTAATCTACAAATGAAAACTACATTTGAGCCTGCTTTATTTCCCATCAGTTTGACATATTTAAAGGTCAGACCCTCACCTCTAGTTCTTTATTTTCAGCTTCCTTCTTTGTGTCCAAACAGCTCCTCAGGTCAAGGTTACTCTGTGTTGTTTCAGTGCTTTGACCCTTGTTTGACCAACCGGATAGACAATGCTGTGAAAAAACAAAAACTCCACATTAGAAAGAGAAAAAAGAAATGGGATTCAGCATCTTTGGTCTGGTTATTGTAACTTCATCGATATCAGCTTACCACCACCAGTATGAAGTGAATGAATTATAGAGTAGAGCACTTTGCGCTTTACAGGCTTCCACAAGCCTGTAAAGCTGTAAATTAAAACTGTAAGGCTTTTTTTTTTTAACTCACCGAAGGCAAACTTAGACTGTCCGATGGGTCAAAGCTGCACCTGCGATGAGACTTGTATTTGTGTGGAGGCAGAAGTGTGGAGCGTGTGATGCTCACTCTAAGGATAAAAAGAAATATACTGTTTGTCTGTAGAACTAAAAGTCAAGTATTGTGATTGGGAAAATAATGTTCTAAAATGAAGACTAAATTTTCAGGTTTGGAATTAAACTGGTAATCTGAATATACACAATTGAAATACTTGACCTTTACTTGACCCACATACTTGTATTTAAACTGACCAGATACTTTCACTGTTCATTGCAGCTCGTAATTTTAACAGTGCTGGAAAAAAACATGCAAAATGTAGCTAGAGACGGAGTGTAAAAAAAGCACTGAGCTATAATTAAAGATAATTTTGTAACTCTTTTTTATGGCTTAGTAGATCATGATTCAGTTCTAAGTTGGTCATTGTGTTGCTCCTTAGGCCAATAGCCCCACTTATACAGTGTTACCTTATGAGAGCAGGTTCCTTCGCTGTGTGGGGATGCTCCGCTTTGTGTTTTTTGCACACGGGACAGCACTCTTCAGAATTTAGAGGCACTGGAAAAAGCCTATTGTTTATCCTATAAGAAAAGGTACCTGTAATAATGTATTACATTAGATACTGGTATAGTTCAAGTACTGTTATGTTATAGTACTTCTTACACTGATGGGTGTCTTTTTTAATCTCAGGGATGGTGTCTGTCACTGATGGTAGGTTTGCATCAGATTCCTCAGAAAACCTGTTGGGTGGAGTAATCAATTTATGAAAGCTGTTGAATAGAGCCATATTCCAAGCAGTATATGAATACAGTGGTACCTCACCTTACGAATGACCCAACAAACGAAAATTTCAAGTTACGAAACGCCTTCACGGTAAATTTTTGTCTCTAGATACGAATGAAATTTCAAGTTACGAAACGCGAAATCTCAAAAATTCAAATAATGCGCGCTCAGCCACACACATTATATGCTTTTCTCAGACTGGATTTAAACTTTTCTCACATTTGTCTCTGTTTAAACACTCAAACTTTCATTGATTTTCAACAAAACGTATCAATATTGAAGTGTGGGGGGAAGCGGGAGGGGGGAGAAGTGTGTGCGGACACGTGTGCGGAGCATGACCCGGCGCGGGGCTGACAGCAGGACTAGACCAAGGTCTAAACCTGAACTGGACCAGGACTAGAACAGGTGGATTAAAGCGCCGCGTGCGGGTCTATTTCCTGGTTTCTCACGAGTCACAGCTGAGGCGAGCAGGGAGGAGGAGGAGAACTGCGCGGTCACGTGTGCGCAGCATGACCCGGCGCAGAGCTGACAGCAGGACTAGACCAAGATCTAAACCTGAACTGGACCAGGACTAAACCTGGACTAAACCAGGACTAAACCAGGACTAGAACAGGTGGATTAAAGCGCCGCTTGCGGGTCTATTTCCTGGTTTCTCACGAGTCACAGCTGAGGCGAGCAGCGAGGAGGCAGTCTGAGCGCATGTGAGCAAGAGCCATGCAAGAGCCGCGGCTCCTCTAGACCTCCTAGAGGAGGTCTAGACTAAACCAGGACTAAACCTTGGACTAAACCAGGAGGAGCCGCGCTCACATGCGCTCAGACTGCCTGCGGTCCCCTCCTCCCTGCGGACTCGTGAGAAACCAGGAAATAGACCCGCACGCGGCGCTTTAATCCACCTGTTCTAGTCCTGGTTTAGTCCTGGTTTAGTCCAGGTTTAGTCCTGGTCCAGTCCAGGTTTAGATCTTGGTCTAGTCCTGCTGTCAGCTCTGCGCCGGGTCATGCTGCGCACACGTGACCGCGCAGTTTTCTCCCCCCTCCCGCTTCCCCCCACACTTCAATATTGATACGTTTTGTTGAAAATCTATGAAAGTTTGAGTGTTTAAACGAGAGACAAACGTGAGAAAAGTTTAAATCCAGTCTGATAAACCAATCAGGACAGAACACATTGTTATACTATTAAAAAAGTTACACTATTAAAAAAAAAAAAAAAACTTGGATCGGGGCCTTGGAACGAATCAGGCTTTTTCCATTGAAATAGCTACTCAACTTACGAATTTTTCACGTTACGAAACCACTTCTGGAACGAATTAATTTCGTAAGGTGAGGTACCACTGTATATACGTTTTATGTGTGTTCATTGGATTGGTGGGCTGCTCATTCCCTGTTTATTACATGACTAATTTATACCATTTTAACATCTTGTCTCTTGTTACTTCTCTGACCCTAGCTGAGCCAGTTCATAAAAATATTAGCATTATAGTGAATATATATGCTTCTCATATTTTTATCTTACCCAGTAAAGATACCCTGTTTGTGATTGCTCAGAATAAACCACCACATTGGCTTAAACCTCAAAATGTAAATAAAATGAAAAAATAATAATGTGTGCATGTTTTAAAGATGCAGTAAAATGGCTGTAATAAAGTAAGTCTATTTTTGCCTGAACTCTTATGCAGTGAAGCTTTAAATGAATTATATTTGAAAACAAATTAATTTCCCTCCTCAAAGCATGACTCATAAGAGTATCTTTCATCATGTAATACTCACTCTGAATGTCGGCCGTTCACACACTGCTCCCTGTTCAGAGATCTGAATCGGCACAGGTCGATAAAGAAATCGTCCGAGCGTTCTATTAATGAGTCCTCAGCATCTATGACTCCTGAAAACAATCATCATGTGCTTGTGTAATTCACAGGTTTCAGTGGTCTGTGGGTTTTCCTCTAGGTGCAGTACATTTCAGTAAAAAAGTACCTGCAATCCAGTCATAACCCAGGAGTGGTCTTGAATGCTGTTGATCTATACTTAAATGTGTTTCTTCACTCTGCAGTCCATTCTATGAAAATACAGAATGATTAGTAGCATTTCTTTAATAATTGTAGCTTGTTACTTTTTAAACACTTAACTGCACTATAATCTCACATCCGACTTATCCATTGGTGCCACATGAATTGTAGAACAAATTAAATAGAGAACGTCATCATTTTAAAAAATCTAAATTGTTTGGGTGTATATAGTCTATGGTACTACATGACGAAATGGGTCAGATATTTTGATTTATTGTTATTCCAGTCTCCCTCTGTACATTCAAAACATATAGAAGAAGAAGAAGACAGACTTTATTCATCCCCGTAGGGAAATTATTTCTCTGCATTTGACCCATCCTTCAGGAGCAGTGGGCAGCTCGTCTTTCAGGCACCTGGGGACCCATCTCCATGATCTTATTGCTCGGCTTGGTCAGGACCTGAGCTGGAGGATTTTACCTGGAGCATGTTTTGAGTTGATGGGGGAAACCGGAGTGCCCGGAGGAAACCCATCCAGACACGGGGAGAACATGCAAACTCCACACAGAAAGGCTCGGGCGACCCGGGGATCGAACCCAGACCATGCATGCAAACTCCACACAAAACACACACCTTCTAGCTGTGAAGCATGAGTGCTAGCCACTCAGCCACCTTGCCGCCTTCATAAGCTTAAAATTCTCATGATTGGCCCACCAGATGGCTAAATCATCCTTCTTTTATTACTACTCAATGCATATTGTTTCATTGAGAATCCTACCATGGGTGATTTAGATCCGGATGACACTGCAGTACGTGTCAGATCATCTGTTCTAAGCTCAGATGTCACGGCAGATGTCTGGGCTGGAGGAGAGATAGAATAAGACTTTTAAGTTATGACAGTAATATTTTATTGTACATACTTTAAATTGAATCACTTGTAGATACTAAATGACAAAGAAATGTGTCGCTACTTATTTTAATCTGAACCGTAGCAGTTTTGATTCACCACATTCGGTGCAGCACATTGGTTAACCAGCACCATCTAGCGTTAGCAAAGGGGTAACACATTTAATTTCCCATTTAACTTTAGCTAGCAACTTGGCTATGGAAATTGCATAGCTTATCTAGCGTTAGTTCAACATTCTTTTACCCGAAAATTTGACTTTGGGTTTAGCCAGAGCTGCCCGAGCTGAACCTCGGTTTCCATCCTTAACAGTCAACACCTCTTCGGCTTCACAACTCTCCTCTGTCTCGTCTTCTCCGTCTCTTTTGGGGTTCTGCAACCCATCGCTCACCGCCTCTTCCAACGTCTTCATCTGCTGCTGAAGTTGAGTCAATAATGCCCTGTTTCGCTCACGCAAAATATCCAGTCGGTCAGGGGACGACATTTTATTTTTTATTCTTACGCGGATTTAATTCTTATAAACTTGTCCAAATGTAGTATTTAATGCCCTTTGTTTTTTGTTTGTTTTTTTTGTTTTTTTAAATCAGACTCGCTAGAGCAACGCGTTGACAACAATGGTGTGATTGGCTACTGAGACTTCACCCAGCATGCTTTGTTCCTACAGGAGCATTTCTTAAAGCGACAGGCGCACTATCAGTGTTGCCAACTTAGCGACTTTGTCGCTATTTTTAGCTACTTTCTGGACCCCCCTAGCGAGAAAATTAGACAAAAGCGACTAGCGACAAATCTAGCGACTTTTTTTGGTGATCAGACGCTCCAAGATCGCGGGAGGGGGAAAAAATAATTGCGCCGTTTTCTCTTTTTCCCCGTTCAGAGAAAGAGACAGAGAGACACAGACAGAGAGGGGCAGTGGAAGAGACACTCACCAGTCTCTCCTCTGCTCCCTCCCATCTCGTCAGATCGCCTCGGAGTCTGGTCATTCCTCTCTCTGTTTCTGTCATTCAGTTTCTCTCGTCACGTGCATATCCCTCTCATTCTTTAGAGCATTTCTTTTTTCTCCTCTTGTATTCAATCGCAATGCCACAACCAAAAGTGTATACACAAAAGTACAGACGGGAGTCTGTACTTTTGAAAAGTACTTTTGAAAAGCACAGAAAAGTTTTAAAAAGCTAGTTCTTTAGCACAAAAAATAAAAAGCTATCGCTTGCCCACTATAGCACAAAAAAAAATAAATAAATAAATAAAAAGCTTTAGTTAAACTACAGCACAAAAAAAAAAAAAACACACAAAAAAAAAAAGCAAGCTATAGATCTTGGACTACAGCTCCAAAAAAAATATCTAAAAAATAAAAAACAAATAAAAAAATAAAAAACAAACAAGTATATGTAATAACAACACCAATAAAAGGTTAGTGTCACGGGGTAAGAAAGGTTAGGATGTGCCCCCCCCCCCCCCCCCCCGCTCTCACGTTTGGATTGGACCGCTCGCTCGTCTAGCTACTTTTAGCTACTTCTGGGCGGGCCAATAGCTACTTCTGATGCTGGGGAGTTGGCAACACTGCGCACTATTTTAGAACTGCAATGCGAAGGACAACCCAGCTGAGGGCCACGTTCACTTTCTATCACTAATATTACAAACGTGTAACGGTATCCTACATAGGCATGGTAAAAACAAGAACAAATCAAGTCAATTGAGCGTTGGTCAGTATAGGCAAATACATTTTGGATCATAGTGTCAAAGCTATAGACTGTATATATAAATGGCCATAGCTAACCCGCTAGCTGCCATGTTCCAAACATGGATCTATGGTTCCAAATAGGAAATGAGCATGGGGGCACTTCTGGCTCTATCGACTCTGGCTCCAGTTAACATAGGCATAGGCCTATCCTATTGCTTACATACTGTATATATTATTTGTCAAGCATAGACTGTAGTCTGTGTAGTCAAGACAAAATGAGTATATGGATATCGTTTACATTTTCACATCAAATGCACATATTTATAAAGGACAGTGCTGTGTAAAATCCCAAACAAAAAACCCTTGGACCAAAGTTGAACATAAACAGAACCAACGGAGACTCAAAGTGAACATGGACAAAGTGGCACACTATAATAGGGAGAGTAAAGCAGTAATAAATTGTGAGGTAAGGTTTACATTTCCTTATATTGTGTATTTAGTACAGCAGGCCTATTGCATAATATGATCCACTAAAGGTACACAGAGTGACTGGGACTTTTAGCTTGTGTGTCAGTGCAGCTGGGACCAAATAATTATGTAGCATAGTAGTGGCTTATAATAGATATCCATAAATGCTTGCATTAATTCAGACTCTTTGGCGATTTGCAAGTGATTGGTTGCTTGCCAGAATATAGGGCTACTAGTTAATTCAATTTTTAATGTCCTGAATGTTTTTTTTTTAATAGGCCTAGAACTTTATACGTACAGTTTTTTTTTAATTTATACTGTATAGTATTGCATACTATGAGTTAGTGCCTAGGATATAAAATATGAAATAGTATATAGCCTAAAGCTCTGCTAATGTGCGCTACTTATCTACTTTGCATTTAACAGACTGTATTTTTTTGTTATGATGCTAATGACATTGCTGATGGACAATTTGTGGTTAATGTGATTGGTAATATTTATTTTAATAGGTATTCAAATTATAAAAAAAAAATTGGGAGCTCCAAAGAACTGCTGTAAAAATTTCCTTTCTGCATTTTTTGTCTTTCAAGATTCAAGATTGTTTATTTGTCATATGCAGGACCAACACAAGGTGAACAGTGTAATGAAATGCTTTGGATCAGAAGAACCATTGACTCGCTAAGATAGTCAAGAAGTACTAATAGCATGCAATAATAGTACATGGTAAAAAGTGTTGCAAAAAGTGCAGGGGAAAAGGTAAACAATATAATAATAAAAAAATGTAATAAAATATAATAAAATACAAATACACATAATATAGTATAAGTATTGCATGTGGGTTATGAAAGCTATGCCTTTATTAGTCCCACAGTGGGGAAATTCCAGTTCTGCATTTAACCCATCATGTTATTAGGAGCAGTGGGCAGCACATTACTGCGCCCGGGGACCATCTCCATGATCTTCTTGCTTCGGCTTGGTCAGGACCAAAGCTGGAGGATTTACCTATGGTGCATGTTTTGGGTTGGTGGGGGAAACCGGAGTGCCCGGAGGAAACCCACCCAAACACGGGGAGAACATGCAAACTCCACACAGAAAGGCCCAGGCGACCGAACGCAGGTTATTGCACAGGTAACAGTAGCATTTACAGTGAGGTAGTGACATACATGATACATTCATAGAGATCAGCAGCAGTAAACATATTATGCATAACGAAAAGTAGTTTAGTGCAGTATTATTGAGAGTTCATTATTATTTAGAGCATTATCCAGAGTTCAGTAGTCTGACAGCTTAGTGGTAATAGCTGTCTTTGGGTCTTTTTGTGCGTGCTGGCAGGCTCCTGTATCGTCTACCAGAGGGTAGCAGACGGAAAAGTCCTTCACCGTATGCTGGATGAGTATGGTCCTTAGTGATGCTGCATACCTTACGCAGACCCCTGCTGTGGTAAATGTCCTGGATGGAGGGGAGGCTGCTGCCAGTGATGTCCTCTGCCGCTCGCACCACCCTCTCCAGTGCTTTGTGGCTCTGAGCAATGCAGTTCCCATACCACACTGTGATGCAGCCCGTCAGCAGGCTCTCGATGGTAGAAGTTTGTGAGGATGCTGGTGTTCATACCAAACTTCCTCAACTTCCTCAGGAAGTAGAGTCTTTGTCGGGCTTTCTTAACCATAGTGTCTGTATGTGTCTTTGGACAGTGTCTTTGGACCCAGACTTAACTTTTATTGGATGAGCATGTCTCCATCTGCACAGCAACTGGTAATATTCAAGTTTACATGCTGATTTTTCTTTCTATAATACTACGATCTAAAGTGCAGCATAATCGTCCTCCACAGTTAGCCTTATGACATCAGTTTATGTAAGTTAAACCAGTGTTCTCTTTCTCTCCCTCTTCCCCTCTCTCTTTCCACACTGGCCGTGATAATGACAGAGTTGCAGGTGGTGCAGGGTCAGAGCCATAATGATATACTTGATCCCCCGCAGAGGTTAGCGCATGGAGCAGTGTGGGCAGGCACCTCGTCAGTATTCAAGTCATGACCCATTCCCACCCAGAGCTGCACAGGTCGGACCACCGTGATTAGCTGACCACCGCACAGCCCATTATCATTAAACGGTACCACTCGTCAAGTCATATAGTCCACCCTGTACCCCTAATTATACCCCCACTGCTGCGCTCCAAGCTATTACTGCCTACCAACAAAATGCTTCATTGTTCATTAGGCACACATAATGGACACATCACAACAAAAACAAAAGAGAAAGGTTGATTTACAATTCAAAAGCAGTATGAAGTAAGAAAACATAGGAAATAATACATGTGATAAGTGTGATATGATGACCACGTAACCAGTCAAGGTATGTTTTTTATATATAAAACAAATAATCCTAATTAGAAAAGTGAAAGGTTAATATAATTGAATTTAAAGGGGTACATTTTCAAGTGTATGGTTTGCCCCTTGCTTGTCTCCATTGAAATGCCTGAAATGTTCCACAGTATTGCATTAAACTTACCTATGTAGCCTTGAGGCCTAGTTACAGGTCAGATCTGCAGAATTCATGCTTTTAAGGGAATTTTCTAGCAATTGAAAAATCTCTAAATGAATAAATCCAAGATATGTTTAAAAGCATACCAGATCTTCATCACCACCACTACTATGGTAGACACTAAATGCCATATTTTCCTTTTATAAGTAGTTTTACATCTTTCTTCTACATATTTTATATGGTTACAATGTAGTATGTCCTTTTGACATCACTCATCACATATCACTCATCACTCATCATCATGCTTTTGTTGGCAGATTATTTATATAGCTTGTTAACTGGAATCAGTTACAGTAGAAAATTGCAAGGACAAACTGTCCACTCAGCACAGCTATCTCCCTGATAGTGAAAGGGCACTTTAGAGTTTTCAGCAACAGTATACAGATAGAAACCTGATAGAAATGTATTGAGTTTGCATGTGTGGACATTGCATGTTTTTTTTTGACAGACTATAGGTTGATGCTTTCTAAACACACATGGAGTTCACTTGTCTTGAAAGCCTATTATGTTAGTAGTTAAGTTGTAACACTAAACATTTTCATGACATCATTTTTACATGGTTGTCAAAACAAACTCAGTATGCAATGCACTTTACAAATAATCAACCAAAATACTATAGTCTGCCTGTCTCATTTCTGTATGAATTGCCAACATAATTTTTAGATGGTTGTCAGTGGTGCTATAGATAGAGGTATTTTTGTCATTACACTTCCCCATCATTGTTTATTATTAGAAAAATACAAACAGTTCCTGGCCTGTCTTTTGGCCTCTGATAACATGCTTTGCTTCTTATGGTCTTATAATTATTACACAGATACACTGAACAACAGTGTTTAGTTGAACTTATGTCATTGTTATGCTTTAGATTATGTCTTATTTGTGAACCACTGTACACCCTTATGCAAAAATTATGCTCTGTCCGGATATTACACATTGATGAGTAGGCTCCTGTCACTGTGAGAGAAGCTTTTAATATATAGTGCTGGTAGTAATAACATCACTCCATCATAGTCAGCCTTAAGGTCATTGCATCCATGTTTTATGCAGCAATATGCATACTAATGGATATGCTATCTAATTGGTACCCATTTAAAACTCCATTTAACATGCCATGAAAAAAAAAACTATTGTTATAATTTTTCATAGTATAGCCATATGCAACAAATTGAGAATTGTTGTGAACACTTTGGAGGACTTTTTTGTTCCATTGAATATATATATATATATATATATATATATATATATATATATATATATATATATATATATATATATATATATATATATATGTAAAATGTGCTCCTCACCTTCCACGGTGGTTGGTCTCTCACCTTCATCCAGCTCGGGTCCTCTACCAGAGGCCTGGGAGCTTGAGAGTTCTGCGCAGTATCTTTGCTGTTCCTAGCACTTTTCTGGACTGAGATGTCAGATGTTTTTCCTGGGATCTGTTATAGCCACTCCTCCAGTTTGGGGGTTACAGCCCCGAGTGCTCCGATCACCACGGGCACCACTGATGCCAAACCTTCCAGGCCTTCCAGGCCTTCTCCTGCTCTTCCTTGAGCCCCTGGTATTCCTCTAGTTTCTCGTGTTCCTTTTTCCTGATGTTACCATCGCTTGGTATTGCAATGTCCACCACCACGGCTCTGTTCTGTTGCTTATTCACCACCACTATGTCTGGTTGGTTCGCCATCACCATTCTGTCAGTCTGTATCTGGAAGTACCACAGGATCTTGGCTCGGTCATTCTCCGCAACCTTCGGAGGTGTTTCCCACCTTGACCTTGGCTCAGCCCGTACTCTGCACAGATGTTTCTGTACACTATGCCCGCCACTTGGTTGTGTCGCTCCATGTATGCTTTCCCTGCCAGCATCTTACACCCTGCAGTTATGTGCTGGACTGTCTCAGGAGCCTCTTTGCACAGCCTACACCTTGGGTCTTGTCTGGTGTGGTAGATCTGGGCCTCTATTGCTCAGGTGCTCAAGGCCTGCTCCTGTGCAGCCAGGATGAGGGCCTCTGTGCTGTCCTTCAGACCAGCCCTCTCCAGCCATTGGTAGGATTTCTTGATATCAGCCACTTCAGTTATGTTTCGGTGGTACGCCCCATGTAGGGGTTTGTCCTGCCATGATGGTCCCTCCAGCACAGCACGTCTTCCTCTGCACTCCACTGTCTGAGGCATATATATATATATATATATATATATATATATATATATATATATATCCTAAAAATATGCTTCCAAATGAATTCTTATATTCATTCATATTCATACATTTGACAATCACAATACTTGTATATTTAATCTTAGATCTATAGGTGTTCCCCAGAGGTCACTCTTGCAAACATCTTTATTTCAAAAATATTCATTAATGCTTCATTGACGTGCATTAGTCCATTTCTGTTTGTTAAATACATTTAACAAAACTCTACTCATGTTTCCATAATCCATAATTACATAGATAAAGAAAAAAAATACATGATGCCTTTTGCAGTCATATCTCAGTAAGAAAAACACAATTGCTCAAAATCTTGATCCAATAGTGCCAATGGTGGAATGTATTTGACATAAAACTGAACATTAGCCTGGACAAATAGATCTTCTAGAGTTGAGTGAGGTGTTGTACAAACTGTGACGTGTGGGGCTTTGAAAGATAAACTCAAGACATGTTCCACAGCTCATAGTTATCTGCCCTCCTCCTGACTCCCCTTGTTGCAGGTTAGCTTGTGGCTGTGGGACCATAAGAAAAATAACCCAGAGCCAAGACACACATAGTTATCTGTCAAAATATTGAAGCTATTTGTAGGTTTTCATACAAATGGCAGCGTCAGACTTCTCAAACCAGATTTTTGTATTTTTTGTGTGGCCAAGACACACATAGTTATCTGTCAAAATATTGAAGCTATTTGTAGGTTTTCATACAAATGGCAGCGTCAGACTTCTCAAACCAGATTTTTGTATTTTCCTAAGCAGCAGTCAAAGTGGTACAAGTGGGCTAGCACATATCAGGTCTGCACAGGTGTCTTTACTTTACCCCAAAGAAGTCTGAGCAGTCGCCAAGTGGTTCCAAAGCACACTTGCCTCAGTAGGAGGTGTATTTTCCAAATGGTCAACCAAAACACTAGTCTGCTAATGCAATTTCTGTCTCATTTCACACACATAATAGCCGTATTGTATACTGTATCTTAAAATCAAATTGTACGCAGCAATAAATTGATTTGGATTAAAAAACTCATTGATAAAACATTAAAAAGGTGGCTTTAATCTTTCCCAGTGACAGCAAAAACTAGACTATACTTGTGCAGAAATGAGAAATTGTTATTATTGTTCATTACATTTTAAGATGATGTACATTTTCTTTACGTTTGGATCATTTAAGTCTCATGAGGATCAGAGAACGATGTAACAGTAGAAAAAGGCATGTTTGATGTTATGGATGTGAAGAGGTCAGATGAAGGGAGCTGATGTGGGAGAAAGCTGTGTTGATAAAGAAAAAGTGGGTCGATTGTCCCTGAAGCTTTAGTGATAGCGTTGGATGCTATTAAGATAAGAAGGATTAGAGCTGCCTCAGCTGCCCTCACCCTCACAGCCAGGTGACAGGTGCGCTGAGAGACCTCCAGACTAGAGTTTTCACTGATTAAAATGAAGAGAGAGTCCCTGAATGGGGAAGCAGCTACACAGGCCACAAGAGGAGAAAAAAAAATGAGTTTGATTTTTGTGTTATAAAAATACATACATACATGGTCTGCCAACTGCCACAGATTTGACTTGTAAGTTGGCCTGCTTGCTTCCATGTGGATGAATGTTTCATGCTATACTGCGGAACATTCCAGGTAAAGCAATGACATCTCCTTGGAGCAGGTGGCAGACCCGCCTCCAGAAAAGTTACATAGTGCACCTTCAAATCCAGGTAATATATGTAGGATATTTCATGAATATTGCCAAACTTTGTCCACAAATTTGAACATAACAATACTGTTGTTTATGTACAATTACAAACCTCTGCATGATTTAAAAAGTTGATTATATTTTGTGTTTTGGGTTTCAAGCCATTTCCAATTAGAAACCAGGAAGAATGAGCCTTTAAAAAAACGAAATTGTAAAGCATTTATTTTATCATGCTGAACTGTTAATTTGCATATAGTGGATTGAAGGCTTTCTGCAGCTCTGGGACCAAATGAAGCCACTTCAGTCTTACTTTAATTAAGTTTGAGATAAACACTGGGCAAATGGCATTTCACTTTATGCAGGTAGTTCCAAATAGCAGTATAAAAGTCTACAGGCTGTCCAAAATTGAATTGAAAAACAGTAGACAACTATTATTATACCTTTTTACGCAGTAACATTAAATAAATATTTTATTCAATGGAAAAAGTAAAGCATTAAATTAGTTATGTATTTATGTAGTTTTGGTCTGCACAATGACTTAAAGGGATATGCCACCCCCAGGTCAAATTTGGGCATCTCCCCACAGTCCAGAGACTAAAATAAGTGGTGGAAAGCGTTTTCCTGCTCACCCAGCCATTGTCCGAGTCTGTCGCCACTGACCGCCGCGGTATCTGCAGCTCCTCCGCCTTAGACTGGAGTCTAACGTCGCCAGAGAAAGATTTCGGCCAAAAGGAATTAATTTGCTTGATGCGTTTCCCAATTACTTTATGTGTAGTGCGCATTCATATCATATTCATATCCCCTGTTGCACCACGTTGTGCAACAGGGGAACTCCCTTCCCGGTGCGTAACTGGGATTCCCCTGGCAGCGTACTGCGTGATTCGACTGTATTCTTCCGCACTGGAAAATAGTTCCCACCCAAAATGACCAAGGCAAGCTCTCCGTGTTGATTTGCACATTTATTTGCACTCGATATGAATGCGCACTACACATAAAGTAATTGGGAAACGCATCGAGAAAATTAATTCCTTTTGGCCGAAATCTTTCTCTGGCGACGTTAGACTCCAGTCTAAGGCGGAGTAGCTGCAGATACGGCGGCGGTCAGTGGCGACAGACTCGGACAATGGCTGGGTGAGCAGGAAAACGCTTTCCACCACTTATTTTAGTCTCTGGACTGTGGGGAGATGCCCAAATTTGACCTGGGGGTTGCATATCCCTTTAATAGTCCACAGTGGCACAGTGTCCCCAGTGTTTCATTTTTAGGCACCATAGTTTGTCCTCTATCTAAAATTGTCGAGTTTGAAACAACAAAACAATTTATGAGCACCAAGGGGCAGCTTTGGTTCCTTTTTCTGGGTCATTATTGCCAACAGTTGTCATGTTAATTTATTTAAAAAGTTAACTATACTCAACAAAAATATAAACGCAACACTTTTGTTTTTGCTCCCATTTTTCCTGAGATGGACCCAAAGATCCAAAATTCACTCCAGATACACAACACTACCATTTCTCTCAAACATTGTTCACAAATCTGTCCAAATGTGTGACAGCGAGCACCTCTGCCCTGCCGAGACAATCCACCCCACCTCACAGGTGCGCCACATCAAGATGCCGATCCGACATCATGACCAGTGCACAGGTGTGCCTTAGACTGCCCACAATAAAAGGCCACCCCGAAATTTGCATTTTTTTTTTTTTGCTTTATTGGGGGTCTGGGGACTCAGAACCAGTCAGTATCTGGTGTGACCACCATTTGCCTCATGCAATGCAACACATCTTCGCATAGAGTTTATCAGATTGTCAATTGTGGCCTGTGGAATGTTGGTCCACTCCTCTTCAATGGCTGTGCGAAGTTGCTGGATATTAGTGGGAGCTGGTACACGTTGTCGTATACGCCGGTCAAGCACATCCCAAACATGCTCAATGGGTGACATGTCCGGTGAGTATGCTGGCCATGCAAGAACTGGGACATTCTCAGCTTCCAAGAATTGTGTACAGATCCTTGCAACATGGGGCCGTGCATTATCTTGCTGAAACATGAGGTGATGTTCATGGATGTATGGCACAACAATGGGCCTCAGGATCTCATCACGGTATCTCTGTGCATTCAAAATGCCATCAATAAAATGCACCTGTGTTCTTCGTCCATAACAGCCTTTGAAGAGGAGTGGACCAACATTCCACAGGCCACAACTGACAATCTGATAAACTCTATGCGAAGATGTGTTGCACTGCATGAGGCAAATGATGGTCACACCAGATACTGACTGGTTCTGAGTCCCCAGACCCCCAATAAAGCAAAAAAAAAAAAATGCACATTTCGGGGTGGCCTTTTATTGTGGGCAGTCTGGGGCGCACCTGTGCACTGGTCATGATGTCGGATCGGCATCTTGATGTGGCGCACCTGTGAGATGGGGTGGATTGTCTCGGCGGGCAGAGGTGCTCGCTGTCACACATTTGGACAGATTTGTGAACAATGTTTGAGAGAAATGGTAGTGTTGTGTATCTGGAGTGAATTTTGGATCTTTGGGTCCATCTCAGGAAAAATGGGAGCAAAAACAAAAGTGTTGTGTTTATATTTTTGTTGAGTGTATAAATCAGTGGGCAGATTGTAGGTTACAGATAAACTTGTATTAGTTTTTTTTTTTTGTCCCCTTATCAACATGCTGCATTTGAGGTGACAAGAACAGCATCACAGACATTAAACACTATAGGGGCCTAGTACTTTTCCGTGAAGTAGACTCTGCATAAGTAGATTACACTTTCCTTTAAATGGCTTTTTTGTTAGGAATTTATCCCTCAGTGCATTAATGCTGGGCCATGCTTTGTTTAGCTTGAGTAGGAGTGAGAGTTAAATGCAGTGAATCTAACTATCAAGTCTAGGGAGCTTCAGCATTGTCCACTTGCAAATGCTTAAGTAATAGACAGTGAGTTATTGGCTGGAGACGTGGGCCAGACCCGGGCTACTGGTGGTAAGCTGCCTGTTTAGATAGCACTAGGTCTGCTCTTCTTAATAGCTACAGTACATGTGCCCTGCCTGAACACTCTAAAACACGTGTGGTAAATCAGCATGTAGCCTATAGCGAAAGTAGTGGGTCCAGGATCAAGGAAGATGGTAAATTCTGTGAACTGTCAAGAGTCTAGGAACTAATGCCATTATGGCCAAGTAAAGGTACAGGCCACTAGTGTCAGACAAGAATCAATGTTTTTACTTTAGGAGCACTGGTCTGAGAAATCTTGTTCATGAAGCAAATCAAATTACTGTAGATTTAATAATATATAGCATTAGAAGTTGGTATAAAGTTGCAGACATTATCTGTTCACACTGCTGATGTCATCAACATTCCCTGGGGCTGTGATGTTAACTGAGGGTACTGCTGTATCTGAAGCTCTGTTACTCAAATTAGACTTCTCCTTGTATCCTCGTATTGCTCACAGCCTCCTGAAAGTATGGTATTTAAGTCCTTTTTGTATTTGTTCTTTGGTTTTCAGACTATCTTAAAACTTTTTTTTGGCTGTGTTTGCTAATGTGTGCACTGTGTCACCATGGTAACTTCTAAACCTTCCACTATATACATACATGTAGAACACCCCCAGCGTCATGTCAGTGTAAAGTATCAATATATGACATATGGTGAACGTATTGAATGAGAAAGAAAGCTTTACCTGCACCATTTTCACTAATGGAAATTCACAGAAATGCACTGAACACATTGTTACAGTAAATCATTGTGTGTTTTTTATATGATTCATTCAGTCATTTCACAATTAATCATGTTCTTGCTCTCTGATAGAAACCTATTTTCATCTTGTCCATTTTTCTTACATGTGCAAAACAGCTGTATGTATGATTTGACCTTATTTAGCATTTATGTTCTTAATCAAAACAATTTCAAATTCCTTGAAACTGAGCAGCCTCCAGCTACAAGAGCATTTCCTTGCACATGTTTCTGGTTGAGGCTTTTAGTGAAGTTCAGTAGCTTCCACAATAACGTTTACTGTATCCACAATAGCTTAATTAAAAAGCTTTCAAGGCTGTTTGTCAGATTCACTAATAACTGACACAGTCCAGTATTTGTCAAAGGGCTGTGTGCAAACAAACATAGGCCACTGCAAAACAGTCTCCCATAATCCAATTGGAGAGCCCTTAATAATAATTAGCCTCATAGTGGTCCACAGCTGAGTATGTAGTCCTCTGTGAGCTTGTGTGTAAACAGGCATAATTCTTTAAGGAAATTTCTAGGAAAACTAAACAATAGACAAAAAGAGCACACATTCAAAAATAGCTATGTAAGTAATATAAGACCATGTTGCCTCAAAGTACAGATAACCAATTTTAGGTTTATCCATGATAAATACATGAATGCTTCAATTCATATGAGCCATTCTTTCTGAGGACTACTCAGCATTCAGCATCTATGGGTAAGTGCTATGGCTAAGCGCTAATTCTTCATGCGTCATTCTGAAAACTATGTATACTTTTATTTTTATCTCACTTTTGGCAGAGCTTTTGTCTTTCTATGGAAATACTGTATGTCCTCTGCATTTGACCCATCCTCCAATGCTTGGGGTATCCTGTCAGGAGCAGTGGGAGCAGTGCAGCCTGGAACCCATCTCCATATCTTGAGGTAGGTTTACTCTTTACTATCTAACTAGAAGATTAGCTTATTGTGCATGTAGGTGCTTCATAAATACCTCAACAAGAAGAGAAGATTAAATGATAAAGTTAATACGGTTATGGTTAAGATATACTTTATGGCCCACATAGGAGGACAATAAAGCATGATTTGGGTTTCACAAAACAGCCAGGCTTTGTCTCTGATTAAGCATTCAGAGGTCGATTAGTAAATTGACCTATGAATGCTTATTTGTCTATGCTGTATGTTGTACATTTCTGTCTTTTTTCTCTATGAATTATAACTACCATTCATTTAGTACCATTCATTTAGTACTCCCTCAACCACTGCTGTTAACTGCTCACATACAACTTACCTCAAGTCATTTCTTGTTCCAGTAAAATATATTTTTAGACTAGGATTGTCAGAATTCACTTACTGATACTAAAACTAGTATCAAAACTGGATGCTTGATTGTATTTTTGTATTTTGTTATTGATATCAGTGTTTGTGTGCATTGTGCCTCTATAATGAAACTGAGATTAAAACTATTTTACACCAAAACTAGGTACAGATATAGGTACATATTTCTCATATAACATTAGGATACAGCATATTACTATTGTGTTTAATAAATAATTATATCTGGGTTTGTAAAGTTACTTAAAATTCCTCCTTGGTGCTAAGTACGATCCATGAATAAATAAGAAGCTCAATTGCCAACCGTGACTTCCCACTGTCTCTACTCTCACCAGTCCCGCTGATATAATTATCAGGCTGGTTTTTAGCCTCTTACATCATCAATAATGAATGCCAAAAGGTTGAATGGCCAACTCTATAAAATATACCTCATTATATCCTGTTTTTATTATTAGTTCTCCTCTGGGCAGCTGCAGGAGCACCACCCAACTGGACGACTGAAAGGTGTTGGTTGACCAGCGCAGCCCCTTCTCTCTCTTTATTATGAGCTAATTAGCGTGGTTAATCGGGGTGATAATGAGGCTGCTATTTCCTTCTGACTCAGGGCCAGAGTTCACCTCCAGTCTCTAATGCGGCAGCTGGAAAGATGTACTATTTCAATGCAGAGGGTGTGAATACAGGACAAGAAAGCTCTGATGCGCAGATAAAATGGTTGTAAATACTGTAAGTTACAAAAGCAAACCTACATAATTCCAGATTTGACATTTACATAGACTGAAAGGTGCATTGTGTAACATTTCTGGCGCAGGGCTGTCAAATTATTCTCTCCATGGGGATGTTATTGCTTTGTCTGGAATATTTCACAGTATGGTATATAACCTTTTACAGGTTAAATACCATACTGTTTAACCTGTAAAATATTAAATACCATACTATTACAGATCAGATCTGTGGAGAGGCAACCCCACCCACAGTCAGAATACTTGTTTTTCTAGGTATTTTTGAGCTATAAAACAACCTGTAATTGAATAAATGTAAAGTAGAGCTGTTTAATGCCATACTGTGGAACATTCCAGGGAGAGCAATGACACATCCATTGAACAAAGCAGGTGATGGACTCTCAAACAAAAAGTCACATAGTGCACCTTTAAATAAGTTTCATATTGGAACACTTGGGTTGATTGCTGGCCTTCAGAGTAAGTGATGATATTGTTCAATTAAAAATATAAGAACACACGTCTTTCTCTTGAGTGGTTTTAAATAGAAAGAATGAAATTATATAATGGGAAGTAACACATTGTGAAATGTCAGTAATTTAAAAAAAAAAATTTATTCCAGAGGTAAGAAAGATGGAACAAGCAGTGGTAAGAGCATTCATCAACCAGGAGGACAGAGGTATTATCAGGCTGACGATGTGTCACTGGGCAAGACATTTAACCCACATGAGGGTGACCTATAAATACATATGTACTGTATAAATCACATGTCATATCATGCATCGTTTTGCAGAATGTTCTAAATTGCAGTCAGTTAATTTGCCACAAAATACCACCTGCTTTGAACAAGCTGAGCATAGGTTTTATACCTGGTGCCCTTCTTGACGCAACTTTCTTATTTTGTCCAGACTTGAAGTGGCAACTGACTCCTGAATGCTTCTTTGGAGAGAAATCCCACAGTCATTCCCCCACACTCACCGTGGTCTGCAAAACATGGTCTGGTAATTCTTGTGTTGCTGTCACCTCCCTCTCTCGTCTTTTCCTTTCTCGCTTTCCCTCTCTCTCCCACTCTCTCCCTTTCTCTCTCTCCCTCCCTCTCCTTTTGCTCTCCTCCTGGTCACTCATTTGCTCAGTTGTTAGTGGAGCGGAGCATTGGACCGGAGCAGTCGCAGCAGCCGCAGCAGCCGCAGCAGCGCTCTCTCTCTCTCCTCACACCAGCTCTGAGGTTCTCAGCGGGGTGTGAGAGAAACCAGCGCCTGTGGAGACCGGCCCAGGGACCTCCACCATCCTCCTACCCAGGTAACACACGCTGGGAGGATACTTTTATTTTATTTTTTCACTTTTATTTTTTTTTCATTTATTTAAACTATATATAAAATAGAGAAAATGAAAAGGCACCAAAAGAAGTGCAGTGGAAGAGTATTATCCACCCCCTTAAATAGTTCCAACTTGAATTGAATTTGCAACACAGCTGTCTTTTCAAGTGTCTTATTTAAGTGAGGTATAAAATTGTCTTACTCTGATGGATTTTTAACTTACATGTGTTTATTAGTAGATAAGATGCCCACATTTCTGGTTGTTTTAGGCACTATTTACAAACAAAAGTTACACCTCAGTTTGAATATGATTTTTGTAACTTCTGCATTTGATTGGTTGCATCTTTGAAATTTGAAAGTTGGTTTTACTCATAAAATATTATTAGTTGTTTCTGTGTGTTTTGGTATTATGGTTTATCTGGCCTGATTTAATAACGCTGAAGGACACTATGTTATATAGTTGACATAGTTATTATTATTATCTGTTTGCCATGATAGTTTTGATAAAAATGTTTTGCTTGATATAGATTTTAATGAAATTAGATCAAGATTGATGTGATCAGTGTTAACTCTGTGCTTCAAAATGAGAAATATCTGTGTTTTGCTGGCAGTTTTTTGGCAGTCTCCCTAGTTTGAACATCTTTGTAGTTGATTTTATATACAGTATTGTAACCTTATCATCAGGAATACTGTTTTATGCAGATAGCAGGGAATTATTGTTGCTTTGGGTATATTAGATAAGATAACTGCATAAAATCTTTGATCTCGGGAATAATTCAACAAGATAGAGGCTTTTTCTAGTTCAAAGAGCCACATATGGCCAGAGTCAAAGAAAAGTGCGATATGCTAAATTTCAGTGACTTTAATCTGATTTTGTTATAATATTCTTCATGTAAAACATACCTGGTTGGGTTCTTGTTTTGGTTAATTCCTCAATCTCATGATGTTATAATCATGTTTTTAAAGATGCAGTAGGTAATTTGCTACAGGGGGTCTGCCTAATGTTTGTCTCCATGGAGATTTGATTGCTATCATCTATATTTTATTGAATTATTGGTGTTATAGGTAAAAGATAATGCATTGAAAAATGTATATTCTTACTGTAAACAAGCTCATCTCTCCACAGATCTAATCTGTAACATAGCTTGTTGTTAGCTGCTTGTCTCCCTAGAGACAAAATAAGTTAAATGCCAGACAGTAGAACATTCTAAGAAAAACATCTCCATGGAAACAGGTATTAGGGTGGACCTTTCATCAGAAAAGTTACAATGTGCACTTTTACTTTGACCATCTTCATTTGCCTTGGTTTTATTATTTCTGCCCTCAAATAGCTTCTCTCGGCATCTGACCAACTTCAAATTAGCATCTATTGTTTTAATAATTTCATACAGAAAATGATTACATTTCTGCTTTGAATGGAAATAAGACTATTTCCATTTTGAGTGACCGTTGAAGCTTTTCCCATAATGCACAGACCAGCTTTAAGATTACAAGTTGGTGTTTTGATAATGTGGTGTTATTGTTGACTGTTCCTGTAAGAATCCAGTCCAAATTGCTGGAATAGTTAACGTTAATTAGGTCTGTTTTCAAAGGGAAGTACCAGTCACTGAACCAGCCACATAATCCCATTTGGATTAACACAAGTGACCTAAACAAGCCAGTCCAGCTACAATGGTGTTGACATTGCTCATACTTTATATTTTGTATTTGCATATCATAGTATTTTTTTTAATCTTATTTTAATGCATGCTATTATTTTTATTTTATTCATAGTTATATTATATTCTTTGTTTTATGTTGCACCAAATTGTTATTCTCAAAAGTATTTTAATATTGTCATTGCTACTTCAGAGGGGACTGGCACATGCCGATCATGGACTGACAACCTTTTCTTAAGTACATCCACAAAACTATGTAGCTCTCCCACGGTTTTCTATAGGGACTCCAAAATGAGTTTTCCAGCCATTATAGTGCCCCACTACTACTGCAGTAACAACATGTGATAATAGCCAAGTATTTTTTAATATTATATGCATGGAATATTACTAATTAAAAGAAACATCACATGAATTTCATTAATAATCCAAATAGAACTGTAATCTTTTGTTAAATAATTGGGTATTTTGCTTGTTTCTTTAAAAATTGTGTGTCTAATCTTGAAAGATTAGACACACACTATTCACTAAAACGCTTAGTGACAGCGATGTCATAATGTAAATGTCAAAACTGTAGATGAGGAAAACTATTGTTGGCACCATTCTTGTTGTGTTTTTGTGGCAGGGCATTAAGGTCAAGCCACAATAAATAGCTCCTGCAATATTTAAGATTTAATTATATTAGTCAAATAGGAGCCAGGCAGTTTAACTGCATTTAAGTTTTGCCCATGATAGCTTTATAGATTCAACAGATTTGACTATGGAACGCCCTGCCCTGCCTTCCCACGTCCGAGCAGCTCCCTCAGTGGAGTGTTTTAAGTCTCGTCTTAAGACCCACTTTTATTCTCTGGCTTTTAACACCGCGTGAGTTGTATGGTCCTCTGTTGTCTTTTATTGTATTTTAGGGTTTTTATTATTTTATTGTTCTTAGAGTATTCATTTATTTATTTATTTTTAGCATTTTTATTTATTTATTATTATTATTATTATTAATTTATTTTTCTATATTGTTTTTTTATTATTTTATGGTATATTTATTTGTATGCACACTTGTTTCTGTGATTATTTGTTTATTTTAAATGATGTTTCTGTGCAGCACTTTGGAAACGCTTTTAGTTTATGAAATGTGCTATATAAATAAAGTGGATTGGATTGGATTGGATTGACTTTGGTTTGGAAGTACTGGTGCTTTTCAAAATACAATGAAAAATTACAACCCACAAAACAAGTATGACACTATTGTGGCAGTTTATGTGGCTGCATCTTTGAGCTTATAATGACAGTAATTGTATCATGCCAAAAATGTTAGTGGTGAAGCAGTTTTAGCGCACAGAAAGATGTCTTAAGTTAAATGAAACCAAAACTATTTGCGCTGCAACTTGCGTAATACAGTACATGCATGTTTTTATCTCCTGCATGCGTCACTGTGGCATGTGTGGATTTCAATGTTTTTGTGAGGTCAAATCTTCCAAGCTACTTAAAGCCACAGTGTGTAACTTTTTTCATTTTGATTGTGTTTATTGTTATTTACTATACCTTTAAGTTATTTTCAACAATAGTTTTAATAATTAATTACTGCAACAATCAGCTTGCAGATCAAAACAATTCAGCATAGTGCACCATAAAAATAATAAAGTCTTACATTATTGACTTTATATGTTGTTCTAACTCAATTTGCCAGTTTTTAGTTATTTCACAAGACCTACTCCAAATCTCCAGATCTTTAGCCGGGGTATTTTGCATACCTTAGCTTGATAATGGGGGAAAATGCAAACTTGCACAACTCGGAAATTGAACTTAGGACCCTCTTGTTTGGAGGTAAAAGAAAAAGATAGCCACCATCATCCTTAGACTTGGACAAACTTTATTGATCCACAAGGTGATCAATGATATCTTCTCCATCACTCCCAAATACATCCACAGCATATGATTATTCTGCTCAGTGTCCTTTTCCCAGTGTCTACAACTGTCTAAAACATACAGTCATCTGTCTCCAAACATTTGTCTTTTACACCATTTTTTCTACTGCACCACAGCAAACCACCCATCCACCATCATTTGATCAATCAATTACATTGTCTACATGAAAACTGCACAGGACTTTTCAGGTTGAGGGCCTGTCACCTACCTATGTAGCCCGGGAGATGTTATTGTTTTGCGTGAATGTTCCACAGTATAGCTTTAAACATGGAGACAAGCTATTGGTGACAAAGACAAAGTTACAGGTCAGATCTGGTGAGGTGACCCAGCTCACTGTAAGAAAGATGTTTGTCAAGATATTCAAGGTATTCTTTTAGCAAAAAAGAAAAAAAAAACACATGTTATGGAATAAATACAAGATAGTGTTGTAGAATAAATTGAAGTAGTCAAAGAGTTGAAGAGAAGAGGGATGATGGTGGAGTGCAGGAGGATGCAGGAGGAATTGTGCAGTCCATTCGAGTCACAGTTTGGTCCCAGTCTAGTCTATGCTTCCATTGTAGGGAGTATTATAGCTGTTATAGGTCAAGATCACAATGACTGAGGTGGCATTGAGTATTTTTGGTACAGCACTACAGTGCAATTTCTTTAACAATTAGTTGAATGCCATGCTGTGGAACATTCTAGAAAAAGCAATAACATCTCCATGGTGACCAGCAAGTGGCAGATCACTTACCAGAAAAGTTACATAGCACATCTTTAACTTTACTGTACTATACGTTAAATTGATTTCTTTGCCTGTTTCTGTTCAGTCAGGTCATATTAAAAACCTCTCTCCACTTGCTTTTACTGAATATTTATCAGCACAGGGTAATGGAGCAGGGCAGTGTGAACCTGTGATTTAGAGCTTCCCTTGTCAGGCCTAATGATAGAGCAACAGCACTGGAGTGTACAGAAACAGGTGCTTCCATTTGAATAGAGCAACGCTATGCCAGTGAAAGCCAAAGCTGATTGTCACTGTCCCCTGCAATTCACGCTCATTTGCAATATTGTGTTCAAGCCTTTATAATTATTGTGCATAGAAATCACCCTTTTGAACTGGAGAACCTATTCTGGCTTTGAATTTTCTAGGAGATACGACAGTAATGGATAATTTAGGGTTTTGTTAAGGCTTGGACTGCTGCCACATTCAATAAACACAGTAGTGGGGCTCTGGGTGGAAGTGATAAGGCATTTTAGTTCAGTGCATAAAAGAGTCACTTTTAAGGACAAACAAATACTTGACAAAGAGGAGACTCTGTGACGGAAATAAATAAGGATTCATAGTTTTGTTTAACTATTGTGTGAAAATTGGTTACCCATGTACTAAAGCAAGTATAAAATTAAATATATAATTTCACAATTATGTCAATTTATTTTCATGTTTTAAATGAAAACTGTACATGTGCTAGTGAAATTTAGTCAAATAAGATGATAAACTACTCGAATGTCATTAATCGAGTTTTTCAGTATTTTGGAATCATAATTTGCATGTTGTAATTTGCATGAATGTTGTTACCTCCTCAAAAACATACCTGGCGTTGTGTTTTGTTCAGACATGGGTAACCCTGCATTATTAGTCTGTGTCTCCAAAGCTCAAAATGCTCTGTTCCACCTTGTGATGTCATGTCACAGATATTTTTTACCTTTTGTTCAGTAGAGATTGGAAATTACAAGGCTGAAACTATCTGAAAAGTATGATTCTAGTGAAGGTGTAAGGAGTTTAAAAACCCAGTGGAGCACTTCCATTCTTGCCACGTGACATCACAAGGTGGAAAAGATAGCATATATAAAAAAATAACATATTAATGTAATATTTTTAATGACAATGTTCCAGCCACTCTCTTAATATGTATTTTTTAAGTTATACATCTTTTTGTCTTTACAAAGTGTATATCAATGTTAGAAATAACTCCCAAATGTGGGTGTATGTTTTCACACTTTTTGCACTGTTTCCATTATATTTAGGAGATCATTTACCATTAAAATGTGTGTATTTTTTCACATAGATGAAAAAGATTGTTAAATGCTTGTTGAAATCAAACAGCAAATGCTTAACATGCTCATGTTATTATTTGATTGACATTACTAAGAAACCAATCACAGAGCATAGACCCCTTTTAAAAATGCCCCTCTCTTTGTACTCACCTGTTAGTAATCTCCATTCACATCACAGTTTAAGGGCCTGTTGCTCTTTGCAATGACACAAAGTTTATTATTGAGTTTGTCCCACTTTCTCAAATGTTTCATGGATTTAAGGTCTGATTTGACACTATTATTATGCCCATGTTTTAATACTATGGACACACGGCAACAGTCAGTCGTTTTCTTTTTTTCTATTCTGTCTTCCAGTTCTCACACATTATTGAAAATCTTGAATCAAATTGAGCATAATTTAGAAAGCAATTCAATATCATTTTGAATTAAATTCTGGGAGAAATAACCGAGACTTGGTTCAAATTTGGCAAATTCATTTTCACTTGCACTGAAGATAATTGTATGAGCACATGGAGAAATGTACTTATGGCAACTCTTGATACAAAATAATGGATGAGTTGGCAGTGACAAAAATGTACATATTTTAAGGAAAGCAAAATTGTAGATATAAGATATAAAAGTACTAAAAATCTATTTACCCATAGTGGAGATGTAGACTACAATTATATTTACCCAGAATTAATACAGTATTTAGGATCTGGGTCAGACAGGAGTTTTTTGTGATGTGAATCTAATTTTATTTCATTATAAAATGCATAAATATGACTTTTGTGTTATCGATATTACATTGTTTGTATTTATTTATTTGTAAAGGGACATCACATATTAATGAACATTTAAAATGTAAATATGTAAAGATTATAGCCAGCGTGGCTAATTTCCATCTTCAGTCCCTCGGCAGGTTGATGTCAAATCAGGGACAGGGAAAAGTACAACAATCACACAAAGGTACATAAAACCAGCACTCACTGTACACACAATTCAGTCATTTCAAGTAAAGAGTCTCAGAGTTAAATCAATAACACCTCAATATATTTCAATTTTGTTAAATATGGTTGCATGTTTGACTAGTGGACAGCCACTGTTTTACAGCTTTAGAAAATGCTGCCAGTGTTGGAAGCTCTCGTATGTGAGCAGGCAGTGTGTTCCATGTTTGACCTGCTCGATAAGCAAAAGAGGACTGTCCAAAAGCGCTTTTCCTTAACAGCACAGAGCAGTCACCTCTAGAACCGGCTCTTGTTGTGCGATTTGTATTTCTTTTCACAAACATATATTGTAAAATGTTGGTTCCTGTAGAGCTGTGTAATTAATTGGATTTTAATCAAGTTCAAGATTCAGTAATTTCATCAATAATAAGCATCTTTTTAATCAAGAGATGCACAGTCAGTAAAAGCATGTGGTTTGGAGCAGAGTTCAGACTTTGGAAGAATAAATTTGAATATTTTTTGTGTTAAATGGCAGGCGTTTATTTAAGCTAATGAGGACGTTGGTACAGAATGCATTTAGTAACAAAGAAGGTGTACAAAGGTTAGTTTGTGCCAAGTGCACTGATGAAATGTCTGTGTGTGCAGTTGCTTTGACAAAACTTTACAAAGACAAGTGGATTTGGAGCTGTATTGTCTCCCTGATTTCAGAGGGGGTGATTGACAGGTGGATTAACCAATCAGAGATGCATGATCCATTTGCATCAAAAACAAACATGGTTGCTTCCATGTAAAAAATCATGGGGTGCATCCCCCCTGGGGGAAAAAATTGTCAAAATCATCCCTCTTCTAAAACGGGCATCCCTTCTTCCATCCCTTGTGGCATTTTATCAATCAGGCATGAAAATCTCTCACCTTTTGGCGAAATTTGCCGTTTTGAAGTCAAAATAGGTGACCTACATGAACTACGCTCTGGCTTCCAATCATGTTGCAGCATACCCACCAATCGCGCTCCTGCCAATCATGACGATTAGCGTTGTTGTGTTTGCGCCTGTTTGCCGATCAGCTGTGAGCGAGCCCCGTTAATATGTACGCTACGTTAATGCTACATAAGAAAGAACTCTCGTCTCAGGACTCGGGATAATTATGTCGGTTTCCACGCGAATGATCAGACAACACCACAAAATACGGAGCTGACCGTGTTCTTATGGGGTGAGTTATATTATCATATTATTTCTGCATCAAAGGGACATATTAGCTGACAGCAGGGGCCCGGGTCTAAACCAGGACTAAGCCAGGTCTGAACCAGGACTAAGATGTGTGCGTGTGCGTGTGTCTCTCTCTCTCTCTCTCTCCGGGCGCAGTAATGTGCTGCCCACTGCTCCTAATAACAGGATAGGTTAAATGCAGAGAAGAATTTCTTCTGTGTGAGATCAATAAAGTCACTTATATTTTTCTGAATGATACGAGAATATTGGAGAGGGGCTAAATTGTAAGACACATAAAGCAGCTGTGGTTGGACCATCTCAAGTTTGGACATGCAGCACACTCCTTTTAAATGCAGTGAATATTTTATAACTTATTTATTGAATTGTAAAACTTTTATGACAGATGTGTTTATATAATGGTGAACCAAAGCCAAATTTCAACTATGGGGGACAATAAAGTGAAGCTACTGTAAATCTGTATTATTTATGTTTGGGAAATTAAAAAGTCAGAGCTGACATGAAAACAACCGCAAAGCATTTATTTATGTGGAGACATTGTGGTGTGACGCTTCCTTTTTTAAAATTATTTCTTTGAACTGCAGTGTGCTTTTGCTTTTACAAAAGTTGTGCAAGTTTCCAAAAGTGGGCCAGAACAGTAACAAAGTACTGCACACATAATGTTAGTGGGTCAGCTTCAAAACAGTGAACCTACTCCTGAGAGGGTAGAGTCCTTAACTGTCTCTATTACTAAATTTTAATTTAATAGGGTTTAATAGGGTTTTTAATAGGGCTGTCAAACGATTAATTTTCTTGATCGCAACTAATCTCAGAAATGTCATAGTTAATCGCGATTAATCGTGATTTATTTTGCATGTTTAAAATTGATATCTTGCAGTAAGACCGTTCGAATCTAAAGTTAAACTCACAATGCAAAGTATTTCTCACCATTTTTTTTATTTCAAAAAAGTGCAGAGAAAGGAAAAAGTAACAATGAACCAGTAATAGTGCTTACTTTGAGAAATTGTAAATAAATGATTGAAGCCCGCTCGAGCTGCCTACGGATGCGTAGAAGGAACAAAATACTAGCAAACTCAAAATAGCGCGTTTAACCGACAATGAGTTTAATTAATACAACCAAATGAGCTGCATATGGATGGTAGAATTGCGGAAAATGCTGGCAAACTCTGATCGCGATTAAAAAAATTGTTCGCGATTATAACTCAATCGCGATTAATCGCGATTAACGCGTTAATATTCCCAGCCCTAGTTTTTAATGGAGCTCATGATATTCAAAGACATGATATCAAATTGCAGGCACTTTTCTGGTCTGTCACCTGCTTCCTAGAATGTTACACAGTATACTGTAGCGTTAAACGTCTAATATAGCATTTATTTCTTTATGGATCTCATTGAAAAAACATTGTTTTACTGTCACTGGGGTCGCCTCTTTGCAGATTTGACCTGTAACTTGACCTGGTGGCATCTCCATGGAGATGTGTTTATTGCCATACGCTAGAAGAACATTTCAGCCCAAAGCAGTAGCATCTCCATAAAAATGGTCTCCTGGACCCTCTACTAATAAAGTTACATAGTGCACCTTTAAGTTCAAACTTTTTAGTGAGACTAGGATACCAACATACCAAATATAATATATTATATCATGTATTTTTGAAGACAGTTCACAGTTCATGTAGAAATGGTAGGTTAATACTGTATGTTTGTTATAAAATGAAGCTCATGATTTTGCAAGTGTCACAGGGGGCTAGTTGGACCCAAAAGCAGAAACACCAAGAAAGGTTTAAATGGTTTATTTTACAGAGACTGAGCTGGAAGTATTGGACTGGGGAGCCAGAAGGAGCAGGTAGGTCATGGGCTGGGGCCAGGAGGAGCAGGTTGGTATCAGGCTAGGGGCCAGGAGGTTTGGAGTGATGAAATGGTTCCAAGATGAGGAGCAGAAACAGAAGCAGGAAGAGGTCCGGAGTAAACTGGAAACAGGAAAAAATTCAATGAAGTTCAAAAAATCCACAGATCAAGCAGAGAAGAGTTATCAAACAAGTGGGGAGCCAGGAGACAAGTTACTATGAGTGTTGGAATGAACCGGTTGTTATAGCAGAGTTGATTGTAGATGGACCACAGGTGTTAAGGATATGGCTCCTCCCAGGTGAGTAGACACAGGAGGGAGGGGGAGAACCCAGGAGGATCATGACAGTAAGTACTAGAGCTGGGCGGTGTGACCAAAAATTCATATCACAGTATTTTTCAACATTTTATCGGTATCACGGTATTTGACGGTATTTTTTTTTTCATGCATGAATAGGTGTTAACCCCATTTCCTAATAATTTAGAGAATAATTACTGCAGTAAATTGGCTTAGAATGACCAGACTAGTATTAACCCAAGTTTTAAATGGTCCCACAAAATTCTGCTGTTCACAAAGGTGACAGTGTGGCACTCATAACTGTAATGAGAAGAAATCAGACTGCATGACTGTTGCAATCAAAATATGGAAAGCTTTATTGTGCAAGTTTTGCAACTTTAAAACATATTTAAGTTGGCTACAATGTTAAAAAAAAAATAAAAAATATATATATATAATAACTAGTGCTTACCAATGGCTATGTGAAGCCTGTGACCGAAGCACTGGAGTCTTGTCCAATTATTCAGCTCGACAGCCTTAATGATGTTGGCTCCACTGTCTGTTGTGATGGCCACTAGTCTGTGCTCCGATAGCCCCCAGGAATCAAGTGCCTCTTGCAAGCCTGCTGCTAGAAACTCGCCAGTGTGATCATCGGGGAAAAAGCTTGTTTGCAGACAATGACTTTGTAACACCCAGTCGCCACTTGCGCGCAAGTGCAGCGGCCCCTCCCCTAGCCCACTCTATCACTGTCCTGCCTGGTTAGTGGGGAAACGAAATTTCGAATTCATTCTATGTACATGTACATGATTGTTTTTCGACAATAAAGCAAACTATGACTATGACTAAAGTGAACAGTGAGGCTTAGGTATGGCTCCATGCTGCAACTAGTCCATAAATCAGTTGTTGCTGAGAAGTGGCGAACGGTAGCCAAGTCTGCTTCTATCTTGGCTCTGTGCTTTAGGTATAAATTAGGGATTGCTGTTCGGCTGAAGTAATTTCGACTTGGTAACGTATATCTGGGATCCAGAGCTTTTAATCATCTGCTTGAAGCCACTTTTCTCAACAGTACTAAGTGGTACCATGTCTTTGGCTATGTGAACACTAATAGCATTTGTAATATCAATCCCCACCGTTTGCTTTTATTGTCGTAGGCGCTACCCTTAGCAAACGAGTCTTTGAGTGCCAGCTGATTCGCGTTTTGTGCTGCAGTGCCAACTTTAATGCTACCCGCAGACGTGGAAGAGGCAGCAGACGTGGAAGAGGCAGCAGGTCTTAGCTTCATATTCAAGTAAATGATTGTGACGGAGGTGGTGAAGCAAATTGCTCGTGTTGCCTCCTGCGGCTACAACTTTAGCCCGATAACTCTTACAGAATATTGTTGTTTGATCGGCGTCAGATATTTTAAACCCGAAGTACCTCCAAACAATGGACACGGCTCCTCTTTTCGGTACAAGTTCCTCTGATTGTGTAACATGCATGGTCAACGCTCAACACACTGCTTTCACCGCTCTCATGCAGCCACATGCAGTTTGTTTGGTACCACTGCGAAACAGTCCCCCCTCAAACAATATCTTGCTGCGTGACGTTCCGCGTTCCCGACGTTCTGTACGGACACACTCACCAGTACTGCGGTAAATGAAAAATTCTTACCGGGGGGGGCACCGGTATTCGGTGTGCACCGGTATATCGCCCAGCCCTAGTAAGTACCTAATGCTTTTTGAAGTTGTGGTTGTATTGTACATCTATGATATTGTGTGAGTGTGGGTCGGAGAGTGAACAGTGTGAATTGTTCTTATAATTGACTGAATGTAATTGCACTGTGTAGTTTATTTGTATAAATCAGGAACTGGAAATGGAAACTAGCTATTTAACTATAATCTGGATCTTAATGTTTCTGTACATTGTCCCTTAAAAATAAAGACTAAACTAAATGTAAAAGTTGGTATCTTTATACATTCTTTATATAGGCTTCTTCTGAAAGTTCATATTCATTGCAATTGGTTAAATCCACCAAGGACATTGCTGAGGCTGAACGCTAAGAAGTGGGTGGGTAAAATGTTTTAGTTTGAACATAGTGCTGCATTCAGGAGAAAACTTCTAAATCACAATATGGTGATTTAATTAAAATGGCATATCACCATGGGAATGAGATCACTATTCGATAGATTAGTCTTAATTACCAATGATTTTAATACACAAGAAAGTGTATTAAAATCACTTGGCCCATCACTTGATTTTATTATATTTTTATTATACATGACGATATATATTTTATTGTATATATTTGTTCCAATATGCTTTTTTCATATTTAATTTTAGATGGGATTCTCCATGATAGTGGTTTACTGAGCTTGAATTGATGAATTTGTGGTAATGTAAAGGAGGCTTCTATGTGTTTTACGTGTCTGTATGATGTATCGAGGGGCAGAGTGGTAACCAATAACTTAAGAGTAGCAAAAGTAAAGACTTTTTTTTTTTTTTTTCTAATTTTCTCATTTGTTTTAACATATATTGAAAAACTATGGAAATGCATTTTTCCAATTACTAGCTTAGAGCAAAAATGATTAAGTCCGAGCTACAAAGTTTAAACAAAATACTGCCTACTACTGCTTTGGCTTGTGAGCTTGTCTAAGTGCATTTTCTTCATGCAGCTTTAAGTATGTTTGAGCGATGTGTGAAAAGTGACAGACTGTTGTGCAATAACTCTGAACGCTAAAGTTGTAGGTGTTGGGCATTCACTGCGGTTCAGCTGCCTCCTGTTTACAGATGGATCAGCCCACTCGCACGCACATACACACACAGAGACTACGTGGATATTAAATAGACTTGTATTATTCTCATATTCTTTTTTAATACTAACTTTAAAGATCCATTAGACCAAAATAAAAACATGTTTTTCTCATTATGGATGTTGTTATTGCAGTGAAAAACTTAAAATAAAAACATGTATCCTTACTGTGAATGGGCTGACTATCTCACCACTGCACTATGATAAAACTGGCACTATGGTCCAAAGAAAAATAAATGATCTAATAATAAAGGCCAAAATATATCATGTAATAAGAAAAAGTATTGGAAATCTGCCACCTGAGAAGCCAATGCAGTTTTAGTGTACTGCTATAAGGATATTGGTGTGAGTTCCTTATTTGATAGTTGATAAAATAAGCATTAGAAACAGACAGAAACAGCTTCGATTAGTAACTTTTTGAGCAGGTTTATGTGCCAACTTAATATAAAGATAGACAAAACAATATCCATTTTGCAAGTTTTCTGGCACACTGATTGCTTTTAGATTTATGTTTGAACAGTATATTGCGTAACTTTTCTAGTGGGGGGTACGCTACCATGGAGTGGCCTAATGGCTCCATCTGCTGTCTCCATGGAGATAGATAAGATTAATGCCATACTGTGGAGCATTCTAGGCAAAGCAAAAACATCTCCATGAAGACAATCAGGTAACAGACCCTCCACATTTACAGATTTCAAACATTTTCAAGGGCATTGATATTTGTGAGAAGACTGAAATATGAATTACTTACCTGATATCATATTTTATACATCAAGGGACACAATATACCTTGTAGTTTTGAAGAAAAAGTTGTTTTACATAAATAAAGATTCATCTTGCGGGCTTGGAGATACCTGAAACATACAGAATACCACTCTAACTCACTCCGTGTCCTGCTCCTCAGTCCACACTCAGGAGAATGGGCAAATCTGAAAGTCAAATGGACATCATGGAGAAATCTAGTAAACCCGGGAAACACCGCTGGACCGCGGCTGAGATCGGGCTGTCTGTGTTGCTGCTGCTGGTCAGCTGTGCCCTTGCTGGACTCGTGGTGCTCTACACATCGGCAGTGAAAGGTAAAACTGTAACATTAGCAACATGGGACTGAACAGTTTATAGAGATGAGAGATGGGCATCTTATAATCACAATATACTACACTACACTACATACTACACTACTACTATAGATGTTCTCTCCACACTCAGTGGTGGAAGGCTACTATTGTAGCCACAGCTGCAGGTTGACGGATGTGAGGCTGCCAGTCTGCACCATAGGCTTCTTTGACCACCACCAATCATTCACAATTGGACTTATTGGTTATATGAAAATGATGGGAATGGGGGATACATATGCTCCCAGGACGGTTCTTTTTTGGTTTTTACTTTAATGTTATGTTATACCCATCTGATGTTCTGAAGGCCCCTTTGCGACACTTGGTGGTAAAAATAACATTCTGTTTAATACCAGAACACAATGATGAATAACCTATTACAGTCAATTTGAAGCCCCCCTCAGTGAAGTCTGCAGTCTGTCTTGACCTTGTCTACAAAAACACTTTAATCATGGCTATTTACTTCTAACATTACCTCTCTCTGTCTGCAAATCTTATTCTTCTTCCTCAGAGCAATCTAGCAGGCCGAGCGTGGCGAGGGAGTCCAGGGGTTCAACACTTACAGGTACATCTCCACAGCTTTAGACTTGTTTTTTCGAACTAAAGTAGTATAGAAGTAAGAATAGATAAAACAAAACAAAAATAAATATAAATATCCTTGTTGCAATACAAAGTACAGGGACACTGTCATATTTTGCTAGAAGACTATCAAAAGTCAAGATGAATAACTACAAAAATAGAATGGAAATCTGGAAATCTCACCATTTAATGAGAACATTAGAATATAGGCCACTTTAGTTACGCCTCATTTATGCCTCATAAGCCCCAGAGTATAAGATTTCAAAATAAAGTCATTTTGTTCTTATGGGTGTTTTTAAGGACAAAATACTCCTTTGCAGTGAGAGATTTGTCATTTTCTTGATTGCGATGCAGACACACTACCTGCTTGTCCTGAACGTGTCTGGAACTTTCCACAGATTAGCATAAAATGGATCTATCTCCATGGTGAATATTCCAAACTTTGTTTTTAAAGGTGCTGCTTAAATTATAAAGCTACAACACTATTATGTATAGTGTAAGTGGACTATGGACTCCAGTATAATTGGTGATTCACATTATTTTACAGTTACTGCACATGATTACTACAGGTGGAGGACACATGTACAGGACTAGCACTGTTCATTGTACAATCTGACAGCTGCATGAAGGAAAATAAAATAATAATTTGGCATTGTCCTATTTGTGCCTTTACGACCATATAATGGCGTGAAATGATAGACTGAGCGACAGATTACTGACATTACTGTGCAGTCCTCAAAATTATCTCTTTTTTCAGGTCAACAGGATCACTCGAGCTCAGACAATATTTGTACCACAGCTGACTGTGTTACTGCAGGTGAGTGATCATACTGACATTTTATTTACCACAGCTCACATTTGCACATTTGCTACAACTTTTCCATGTCTCTCCACTTGTCTGGGTGGGTTTCGTCTAGGTGGGTTTCTTCTGGGCACTCCGTTTTCCCCCATCAACCCAGAACATGGCTCACTGCTCCTGATAAGTTAGCCCCAGCGGGAGGATTGGTCAAATACAGAAAATGAATTTCCATTACAATGGAATAATAAAGTATATCTTTACCTTAACCTTATGTGTGTTATTCCTTGTGCAAAAGTGGAGTTAATATGATTAGCTACAGCTCATCAGCTCTCTCAACCCCCTTCCTCCCACCCCGTGTCATCCATCCTTCAGTCTGAAGACATCATCTTTAAGGGGGAGTCCCGAATCAGCTGGGTGGCCATTTTGGATTGGAGATAGAGCCCCCAACCTAAGTCTCCCCCCAGCCATCACATCTACCCACCGTCAATAAATATCTTTATCGTATTTCATTGTCGTTGCATGATCCTTGCTAGTGAAAGGTGCTATATTACACAAAATGGATTCTTGTGAATTGTAAGTCATGTTGTAAAGCTTTTACCACCTCAAAAACACATCTGAAATTGTGTTTTGTTTCATTCACACAGTGACAATAAATCTTAGTCTGTCTACATCTCCAAAGCTCAAAATGCTCGGTTCCATATTGTGATGTCATGTAATGGTAGTTTTCAAGTTAATAACTATCTTTTACCTTCAGTTCAGTAGAGATTGGCAAGTGCAGGGCTGAAATCATCAAAATGATTCTAGTGAAGGTGAATGGAGTTTAAACACACAATGGAACAGTTATTACCATATGACACCACAAAGAAGTGTTTCTGCTGAAGAAAAGTACTGTCTTGTGTGTTAAACATGTGAACAAAACTCAAAACAGGTATGTTTTTGATGAGGAAACATAACATAGAATACCATAATATGGGCCCTTTAACCTTCCTTAGACTGCACATGGATAAACTAGGATTTTTGCTCATATTTTATTTGGCTCATTCCATCCTTGATTTTGTTTCAGCTGCACGTCTGCTACAGAATATGGACAGCTCGGTGAAGCCCTGTGAGAACTTTTACCAGTTTGCCTGTGGGGGCTGGTTAGAGCGGCACGTCATCCCAGAGACCAGCTCCAGACACAGTGTCTTTGACATCCTACGAGACAAACTGGAAATTGTCCTCAAAGGTCTGTGCTAATACTGATGGATAAATATGTCAAGGTTAATTGGTTAGTTTGGATTATTGATGTCACGATTATTTCTATGTATTAAAAAAATAATAAACCTACTAAAAAATAATAAACCTACTAAAAATGCTGTTAATTTATTCTAGATAAATGTTATTTACTGTACATCATGCATTGTATTGTAACATCAGCTAAATAAGACTACAATACAAACTGAGACTACAATACATATTTAATGCATTTCACAAAGCTTTTTGTTGTGTAGCATCTAATTCAGAATGTTACCTATTTTTGTCCAATCAGGCCCACTATTCATGGGAAACTGCCTGACACTATCCAAGACACTTGTTTCCCGCTCATGGTACATTTTCAGTAGTGACCAAAAAAACAAAACAAAAAAAATATCCCAGTTATGTGCAATATCACAGTTGCAGAAAGGACTAAGTGGGTGGGGCTAACGCTCATGGTTCTAAATCAGATGCTTTGAGTTTGTTATTAAAAGTATGCACATGTCATTTGTGCTTGTTCAGCTGCAACACTGCTTATTTTTGTGTTCAGGTCAATTGTTTTGGGCTTTTTTTTTCTTTTTTTTTAATGCTCGCTTGCTTATTGTTCTCTGAAAATCTGGCAACCCTGATCCTGGCATTTCAGCTTTATGCTTACTACCCTCCTCACTCTGGCTCCACCGGAGCAGCTGAACCATCCATTTCCATTTCCACTTCCTCACCTCCACCAGTGTTCAGACCCTTCATTCATTTTTCATTTTTAATTTCTCATTTCTCAGGTGCTCTGGAAACACCAAGCGACCAAGACAGAGATGCCATCAGGAAGGCCAAAGTGCTTTACAACTCCTGCATGAATGAAAGTAAGAACTGATAACAAACAAATGATTAAAAAGATGTCTGTAAATAGTATAATTCATGTTTTTATTTGCCTACAGGTCTAATAGAGCAAAGAGATTCCCAACCTCTACTCAAACTTATAGAGAGTATAGGAGACTGGCCTGTAGCATCTGATGAATGGAGCAACACAACAGGTATTTAAGCAGATTTGCAAAGGTGTTGGATAATGTTGTTTTTGATATTTAAAAGTTAACTGCACCATCTTAACTTGCTCCAGAAAATACAATAAGTTATTTGCCATTAGTGTAAGTATATGTAATGACATGGAATAGAAGGGACAAAAAGGGTGTTAAAAGCACTGCCTGATTTTTCCTTTTTTCAAAAATGCCATGCAGTGGTCCAAAGTTATTCGTCACTTATTCCACTTTTGACTCAGAGACCAGTGCAGAGTCGGGAAGGTAAAGCTAACGAGACTTAACATGCTAACGTGCACTTCCTGGTTAATGGACCATAAAACACTTCATAATTAGATGCAGACACAGTGAACATATTTTGACCTCAAGAGCTGTATCTGTAGTTTAGTTTAGTCTTTATTTGAAGGGACAATGTACAGAGACATTATGTACAAAGACAGAGATGTTCTGCACCAGAGTATAGCTACAAAGCTAATTTCCATCTGCAGTCCCTGGTTACATGGATAAAAAACAACGGTCTATATCAATAAAAAACCCTGTACAGGGCAAACTTTGCTCAAATACATTATATTCCGGTTTAAGCCATACATGGGCTATTGTATTGGTGTGTGTTTGATATGATGCTCCATTTCCTGTAGATTAGATATGTGATTTTCTCTGCATAAATATAAACACCCTCCCATGTCATTTCATTATAAGTAATATGGTTTGGTGATTGGTTAGCTGGATCTAATATGTGCCAAATAGACTTCCTAGAATCTAAGTGCAATAACCATAAAATTGCTTTACAGCAATTTTTAAACTCTTTATGTATTTTAAACCAACCAGTCTCGTCACGTTAGTGGCTTGAAATCACACTGGGATAAAATGGTTACTCCTCATCAAAGCAATTTACCCTCAACCACTGTGTTGATTTACCTTCCATAAACATGCAATTTAAAGATTGGCTTATTGTGATGCCTATACATCAGCTACATTGTGTCTGCGTACACTGGTGTGTGAATGGGTGATTGGTTCCTTGTTGTAAAGCGCTTTGAGTGCCTTAAAGGTGGAAAAGCGCTATATAAAGAGGTGACCATTTACCATTTAATTGAGAAAGATTTTGTTTAAATATACTTTATTAATTCCAAAGAAAAATCATGTTTTCATCTGCATTTAATGAAAATGTACCTTAATTTTACACCTGCCAACGTGATATATTTTTCAGGGTAACAGTACTTGCATGAAATTAGTTCCTCTTATTTGAATAATTTTTGGACCACTACTTTGTACTTCTACTTTAATAATATTATTTGAATTACTTAGAACAACCAATGGCTACTCTACCACATCTACCTGCAACTCGCGTGAATTATCCTTTTAATAGCTTTGTGCTGGGAAACAAATTCAGTATTCGGGTATTCTCATTCAAGAGACAGTTCCTTGATATAGCCTAATCTGCACTTCCTAGTCTGCTCTAGGCCACTTTAATTAAACGTAATCACTGACTGTAGATTAAACAGAATTACTGAACTCTGGATTTACTCACTGTAAAAAGTGCAAGAGAAGCAATAGGTCTCTGTATTCAGGATGGTCTAAAGTTGGCTCTTCTTGCTGTAATTTTCAGAGGAAGTTTGGAGCTTGGAAGACACTCTTGCCACCCTCACAGCTCGGTTTCACAAGAAGGTTGTACTGGACATGTACGTGTGGACAGACGACCGTGACTCGCAGAAACATATCATCTATGTAAGACCAAAGTTAAGAAGACTGAGGAGTCAGGAAGTGAAGTCTGAGAGGTTCTTTTTAATCATTTTGTTATTTTTGAAATATTCAGATTGATCAGCCAGGACTGGGAATGCCATCAAGAGACTATTACTTCAATGATGGGAACTACAAAAAGGTTATACTTTATTCTATGTTTTGACAGTGATGAAAATACACACATTAGTCACTTTATCAAGTATACCTTTGACCTAACAAAGTGACCTGCATTAAAATGTTTTCAGCAAGGTCTATATCTTGGAGAAATAAATAAATTACAATACAATACAATACAATACAATACATTTTTTATATTTTGGCCAATCCCTTTCAGATTGCATTGCAATTCAAAGTGTGATTTTAAACCTTCTTACGGCTATAGGCTAATGAAGACATACCCTGTGCATTGATTATTCAGATCCTTCATCCCCACCGCCATCAGACTGTATAATTCTAATATATAGGCCAGACGTGCAATATCCTCTTTTCCATGTTGATGCTTGTATTGTTATTATTATTACTATTTCCATTATTACTATTATTACTTATTATTATTACTATTTTTATTATTACTTTATCCCATTCCTGCCTGCATGCACTTTCTTTCTTGTCCAAATGTCCTGGAGCTACTGTGGCAAGTAAATTTCTCCTGTGTGAGATCAATAAAGTCTTATCTTATTCAACTAAAACAGGATGTGGTGTGGCATTGTCAAAAGTTTAGAACACTGATAAAAACAATGTAAACTGTATATGTCATAAGTGAAAAGGCATATTAAACTGTAGTTACTTTCAAAACTCCTGCCAAGTCAGTCACTCCACACATTCTCCTTTCTGCTGTGGTCCTTGGATTATAATAAAATCATTAGTCCACTAATAAAAAAGGGCTGACCTATTAATCAACTAAATGACTAAAGAACTACAGCTCGATCACATAAATTATGCAAATTATGTTTACAGTGAGGAGGAAACTTGCCCAAAGGCACACTGACTGTATGTACTTAAGATTTAAACCTGTAACCCCAAAGTAGTACAATGATTTATGATAAGTTATGTTACTTTATTTTACAAATTTGAATTTCACATTGTTTTCAAGTGTTACAAGTGTTCTCGTAAAGACAGTGAAAAAATAGTTTAATATGACAATTAATCATCACTGGTCAGATTGAATGGCTGTAATGGCTGACAGGCTGTTTGCATTGCCAAACAACCAAATTACTGTACCTAATTAAATTGTCAGTCTTTGCATATTATACATATTCATATTCGTTTGTACTGCCCCACAGGTACGAGAGGCGTACCTCCACTTCATGGCTTCGATTGCCAAAATTACTCGCGAGGATCGGAATTTGACTCAGGATGACGAGAGGGTTTGGGATGATATGATCCAAGTTCTGGAGCTGGAAACAGACATCGCAAATGTGAGTGCCAGCCATAACAGGAGATGAATCCTGTGAAAATGCACTGTGACAAGATGAAAAATGAGCAAGTTGTTAAAGCTTCCAGTAAATGGGAGATTGGGGGCACATTGAGTATAAACCCAGGACAAGCGCCAAGCTTTTAGCCCGAGTCTGTAGCTGTCGTGAGCAGAGTGATTAATGGATTTAATGATTCAATGTGATATGTAAATTTGAATGTCGCTCCAAGTTGACTGTCTTTTTGTATGTATATGCCTATAATAAGAATTTACCTTGTTGTTTAATAATGGAAAAGCTATACAGCTAAAAAAGTTTGAGGTTTTTTTTGTTTTGTTTTTGTACAGGCCACGTCTCCAGCCGAGGAGCGCCAAGACGTCACTGTCCTCTATAACAAGATGACACTGAGCGAGCTGCAGAGCACGTACAGCTTTAACGTGAGTGTGATTTTACATTTTCATTAACTACTGTCATATTTAAGTAACAAATTGACTTTGAATGCAACTGATGGATACTGGAATTGGCCTGGAGCATGCCCCGCTTGGGCAATATTAAAACCTGTCATATAGTCATCTCATCTGTCATAGGTCATGTACATTGCAAAGAAATAGTTTAGTTAAAAGTACACTCTGTAACTTTTCTGGTGGAGAGTTTGCCATATGGAGATGTTATTTCTTTGCCTGAAAGAGTCCACATTATGGTATTAAAAGTTGTGTATCTCCATGGAAAAGTTTTGCATCTCCATGGAAACAAGCATGTAACAACACCAAGCCAAGTTACTGGTCAGATCTGTAGAGAGTGGACACTACAGTGAGAATGCATGTTTTTCCATGGTAAAAAGAGCACTGCATTAAATACATGCTAGATAGAAAGGTTTAATGCCATACAGTGGAACATTTCAGGAAAAGCAATATAACTTCTCTATGGATATGCAAGTGATGGACATTCCACCAGAAAGGTTACATAGTGCACCTTTTTTTTAAAAAAAGGTTTACTATTCATTTGTAATGAGAACATATCTTTAGATTATTTCCATATTTTTTTCCAGCAAAATTATCTGGAAATATCTTGCTAAATTGATTTGATAGCATGAGATCTAATTACTCAAATCTTAATAAAGAAATTACCCTTGTAAGATTTTACATGTTTTACATTTGCAATCTACTAACTCTGTTTGAGTTATAATATGGAGTTGTTCAAAATTGTTAGACAATTTTAATAGTAGTGTTAGTACAGGCCAAATGTTGATGGCTGAATGGTTTGGGACAGTGTTCTTGGTCTGTGGAAGTCAGTTTATATAAAAATACAATACAATATAAAAAGTTGACTTTGAATACACATGTAATGCTACACAGTAACTTAAACTTAACTTGAACTTATTTTCTCTCTCTTTTTTGTAGGGTTTTAATTGGACCAGATTTATCCAGGGTGTCCTCTCCAGTGTGTCAGTGGAAATCCAGTCAGAGGAGGAGGTGGTGGTCTACAGCGCCCCCTATCTCGAGAAGATGAATGAAGTCTTGTCCAGACACAGTGTCAGGTCAGTTTAATCAGATTTAAGTTAGTTAGGTGCCACATGTTATTCACTGCAAATTAAAAGTGTTCTTGTGGTTGTTTTTGTAGAACTATGCAGAACTACCTCACATGGCAGCTCATCATTGACAGAGTGAACAGTTTGAGTCGCAGATTCAAAGATGCCCGAGCACGATACAGAAAGGTACTGAGCTCTAATAAACTAAACCTGCATAAAGGGTGGATTCTAAATCCTACTAATGATTCTCTTTTTAAATTCACTGTTTTATTCACTGTTTTAAATTGTGGAAAAATATTTATAAATATTCAGTTTCAAATTTTTAAGTTGGTCATTGTATACACACAATTCAACATATAATGAAATACTATAACAGGCAACTGTATAACCCTAACTCATTAAAGCTCAAGCAATACCATGAATATAGAGGTACAATGACACACATGGAGCTAAAACTAAGTCTTACTTAGTATACCCATTGGCTCAAGGTTAAAGTTATTCCTCATTTTTTTCAATTTTGGCCACTGCCTGGTGAGGCAGTCACTCCTTTTTCTGTCTGAATGCAATAGGGTCTGGAACAAGACCACAGAATGAATCAGACCACTGTCTAATTTTGGGACGTGCCTCTCACTAATTTGTAGCATGTGTCTTTTAGTCTCTTTGGAATATTCTTGTATCATTCCAAACAAAATGTAGTACTTCTACATACTTATTGTTTTTTACTTGTAAGATACCGTGTTTGTTTTGATTGTCCCTGTGTTTCTCTGATTGGTTTATCTGCTTGTCCATCACATCTTTCTGAAATTATGGAGATGGCTATAGACCATATGTATTGTAAAAGCATGTGGTCTTGGCCAAACAGGAAAATTTTACCCTGAGAAAATACTGCCTATTTTTTAAAGTAATCATAGATTTATTTTAATTCGTCAGGCCCTTTATGGCACAACGGTAGAGGATGCCTGGTGGCGAGAGTGTGTCCGATACATCCAGAGCAGCATGGAAAATGCAGTAGGAGCTTTATACGTGAGGGAGACCTTTGCTGGAGAGAGCAAAAGGATGGTGAGGTCTAAAAGTCGATAAAGTATAGTATGTACTGTCATGTAATGTTTGTTTATATATTTGATGATTGTTTTTTAGGTTAGTGATCTTATTGTCAAAATCCAACAAGCTTATGTGGAGACACTGGAGGAGCTGAGCTGGATGGACACACCATCAAAAGAGAAGGCACGAGAAAAGGTAAAACTGTACAGTATCGTGGTGAGACCAGTTATATTGTATGGTAAAGAGAGGAGCTTGTGAAAAAGGCTTAGGAATGAGAAAATCAGAGGCACAGCTGCTGGAAGGGTGAATATACTGGCAGAAGGATATTGAAATTGGATACTGGCCAACACAAAGACTAAATTAATTGGGGTGCATTCAAGCTAGCAGAGTCACCACACTGTAATTGAGGCTAAAATGGAACTAATAGGAACTAAACCTGGACTAGACCAGAGGCTAGACCAGGACTAACATAGGATCCAGCTAAGTCTACAGTTAGACTACTCAAACCAGGACGAAACTAGATCGAAACTAGGACGTGTGAACGCATTCTTTATAAGAGACAAAAGGATATGAAAGTGATCATCTAGTGCAATGTTTTAATTTTTGGTAATTTTGAGTGTCAAGAATATATTGTTTCTTTTCTACTGTATTTTGAATACATTCATATTGGGTGATACTATAATACTTACATTTTATAGGCAATGTCAATAAAGGAACACATTGGCTATCCAGACCATATTCTACAAGAAGACAACCAGAAACTTGACCAGGAATACAGCCATGTAAATACCAAATACCCCAGCTCACAATATACTGTTCTATAGTACATGCATTGGTTTGATTAGATGACTTATTTATTGTAATTATGATTTCAGTTAAACTTCAGTGTAGAGCATTATTTTGAGAACATCCTGGAAAACCAGCGTTCTGAAGCCCAGAAGAGTCTGAAGAAACTCAGAGAGCCAGTGGACCCTGACCTGTAAGACCCAGATTTAACAGAGTGGTAGTTGTAGCCAAAAACATCATGAAGGAATTGTACTTGGGGGTACATTTTAGCTTAATTAATCCACTAGTATAATGTTACATGCCAAATATGTGATTGCTTACAGTACTTGCTCTTACTTCATTGCACAATGTCTTTTTAGGTGGATCATTGGTGCTGCAGTGGTCAATGCATTTTATTCTCCAAATAGAAATCAAATTGGTAAGAGTCAGACCACTTTGAATGTTTTAATGATGTTTGTCTCTGTAATAATAACTCCATGAATAGATCAGATTTTTCGAGTATGCACAAAAGAAATCTGATCATCAAAAATGTGGTGATTTTTGTCAATAGATTTTTAGAGTACTGGTTGCTTTTGGAAAACAAACACAATTCATTTTAAAATAGTTCTTCAATCTTTTCTTTTCTTTTTCTTTTTTGTCTTTGCCACATTATTAGTTTACACGCAAACCTGTGAACAATCTGAAAGAAGCCAGATTACTCACATCAGATGTAACTGTTTTCATGACATTTCAATAATCTGATAACTCCAGAAGTCAGATTTTAATAGTCAATGTCTCACTAAACTTAATTCTCTTGTTTTATTTAAGTATTTCCAGCTGGGATCCTGCAGCCACCTTTCTTCAGTAAACACCAACACCAGGCTCTGAACTTTGGAGGAATAGGAATGGTCATCGGACATGAAATTACACATGGATTTGACGACAATGGTGAGATATCTAATGCATAGCAACTTATTCACTATATTCCAGACTTGATTTTTAGGTTTTGTTTATGCTTTTGTGTGACTGTAGTTGCTTGATTGTAAAGTGATTTATTGACTTGAATGGGGAAGTGCGAGACAAATTTCCCTACAGACATTAAAGTATATCTTAACCTTATTTTGCTAAATGACTTTGAACTATTACGATTACATTGACTTCTAAATATCATCTGTCAGTATGATCAAAATTACTGTTAAATTAAATGATCTTTTTGTTTATTTTTCTTGTAGGGCGTAATTTTGACAAAGATGGAAACATGCTTAACTGGTGGAGTAACTACTCAGCAGAGCATTTTAAAGACCAGTCTCAGTGCATGGTGCAACAGTACGGCAACTTTATCTGGAAACTTGCAGGTGGACAAAATGTAAGATCTTAACACCTGAATTTTATTGAAAAAAACTGTAAAAAGTTATGGCTGTTCATTTGAGGTTTTTCTTTCTTTATTCATTTTAAATGTATTTAATATATATATTTTACATTTTTCTAAATATTTCAAAGTTCTGTCCTGTATTAAGATCAGAAATAACATGGCAGGATGTACTTCTAACCTTTCTCTTTTTCAAATGTAATCCCGAAATAGTATTGTGACCTTCTGGCTTGGATGTGATAAAGCAGTGCAAGGCTGAATACAAAGGAAATCTTGGGACAGAGACATTTAGAAAATTACAGCGACTGAATGTGATCCCACAATAATAAAGAAAATTAGTTGCCCTTTTTGATCATCTTTGTTCAAATATTGGCATGATTTAGACCAAGGGTGCTCAATACATCGATCGCGATCTACCAGTCAATCGCCAAGGTAGTGTGGGTAGATCGCAGTGTCCTAGTACTCGACACCGGTCTTAGTCTTGAGATGAGCGTGATCATATTTCATTATGGCCGCTGCCGTTAGCAATAAACTGCACACGGGGCTTATCACTGCAGCTCGTGCGCTCGTCTGAGCCGTGGACACCGTGCGGAACATCACCACACCCTCCCCCAGCACACACAGCTTGTTCGCAGCGTGTACCTTTGCGTAACAGCTAAACTTTATAAAACATCCTACTTGTCCATCCACCTCACGTCAGCGCACTCGCCTTTTCACGCTCTCGCTCCTCCTGCTCATAGTGCATACAGGCTCCTGTGTGCACTATGAGCTCCTGTGTCCTCCTCAGTGTGCTCTGATTAGAAGTGCAAGACTAAGTGCAAAGCAAAAACAAATCTAAATCTATGTTACAGTGTTACTCTGTTTCAACTTCCTGTTTGAATAATTCAGGGGCGGAGTGAGATTGGATTGAATCTCACTCCAAAAGCCCATATTTGCCATGTCTAACAGGTCATTCTAAAATGGACTAGAATGCAAGAAATCGCGTCTAAAAAATCACCCCCCTTGGTAGATCTTGGTACACCATCAACCTCAAAAGTAGATCTTGGCTAAAAAAAGGTTGAGCACCCCTGATTTAGACAACATTTCCTCTATCACTTGTTCTCCAAGGGTTTAAAATTACAATAATAAATTACTATTTAAAATTACAATTCCTGTAATTACATTAACAATTTTCTTACAATTGTTTCTACCTATTTGTTTCCTAGAATAAAAATATTTCAGATTCTCAGTTCAAGTTTCTGTTTTCTCAGCATTTAGATATACATTTTGAATTTTAAAGGCCCAGTATTACACTAATTTCAAATCTGTCATAATGTTGTATCCTCATCACAAACATACCCAGGGTTGTGTTCATTCCCATAACACTTAAACCCTAAGTATTTAGGCTGTGCCACCTTGTCTCCATATACTGCAGAATTTCTGATCTCTACTAAACAAAAGGTAAAAGGTAGCTCTTAACTTGATTATGACTACTTCATGACATCACAAGGTGGAACAGAGCATTTTGAGCTTAGGAGATGTAGAGACACTAATACACAAAGTGTGAATGAAACAAAACACAACTCCAGGTATGTTTTTGATGAGGTAACAACATTTTAACATAACTGAAAACTCACAAAGTCACTTTCGCTTGATGTAGGACCTTTTAAGTGTTCTAAATATGAAATTGTACAAAGTGCTTTAACACTAGTCTGGTTAACACCTGACCATATCACAAGTGAGATATGGTCTTCCAGTTCGAAACGAACGGAAGCGGCCTGGGAATTCCCAGGCTACTTTAACACCACTGTTGTTTTCTGTGTGGGGGGTATTTCAGGTTAGCGGCATCAGCACTTTAGGAGAAAACATAGCAGATAACGGAGGAGTGCGTCAGGCATATAAGGTTTGACATTTCCTATAAAAATCCATTATCAAAGCTCTTTATTGGTGTAGCAGATTGTGTAATTAGCAGTATCTTGTTTCATTGTTTGTTACAGGCCTATCTGAAGTGGGTCGAGACGGAGGGAGAGGAGCCTCGGCTGCCGGGGTTAGACATGGACCACAAGCAACTTTTCTTTCTCAATTTTGCGCAAGTAAGTTCATATTTTATTGAAGAATGAAGTATTAAATGTATGAAGTGTTTGTTAGAATTGAAAGAGCCAAAAAAACACAGAACATTTTTAGTGGTTTATTTTGTTTTTTAACTAACCATTTCCAATAAAGGTGTAAAGGTGAACCGTGCAACTTTCCTGGTAGAAGATCTATCACTAGCTTATCTCCATAACGATGTTATTGCTTTACCGTGAATGCAGTATAGCGTCAATATTTCCATGGATACAAGTAAGTGACAGACCCCCACAGAAAATTGTCCATTGTTTATTAAATATCATAATGAATTTCTTTGATCTTATCTATTATTTGCGATCACCTTTTGAATCGCTTAGGCATTAGATATATTACACTATTGCAAAGTACTACATTCAGAAGTATCTTCTTGCTCAGTGTTTGTCTAATTGGATTGTGCGTTTTATTTATTATTATACAGACTTGAAATGCATTGAACACTTTTTTAAAAAATCAACTAACCACAAGCTGTAACTGTTGTAGGCAATGACTGTAAAGTGCTTTGCCCAAGGACACATTGAACTTAGCTAAAGTATGCATTTAACCACCAACCAGCTGCCTCTTTCACCTGTGGTACATGAAGCACTTTGAGGAAATGACTTTGATACAGATGAGATTACTTAAAAACCATGCCAATATCACTTCATCTCCTATAGTTATCTTCATTTCCTCATAATGTAATAGTCTCATTTGGAGTGAAGGGAGTGTCGATGTTCAGACACGGTAGGGTAAAGGCTGAAATTACACAGGGTCATTGCTCAGGATCATTGTGCCAAAGTAAAGAGTCTCTTACTGCCAGAAAAAAAAAAAACATGAAAATATATCGCTGTGATATATAGAAACTAAATTTCACTGATTAGATTTTCATTATTTGAGTTCTGTCCAAAATTTATAGGAACAGTACCAAGAGGCCCATTTGCTTTTGTGACCAATTCATCTGAATCTGTCCTGCTATAAAAGTCTTATAAAATAAATCAAACTAAACTTTAGAGCTCAGATCGTAATTATAGTAATGGACAAAATACCAATGTCAGCCAAACCTTCTCTACTTCTTAATCAGGAATGTTTGTAAACTTTTTGATTTGTAAACTTTCAATACATGGTTTCCTGTAAATTTACCTATAACTTTTCTGGGCCTGTCACATTGACTATATAAAGAACAGCATCAGTAGGAGCCGGAAGTGCCCAGATGCTAACTTCCTATTTGGAATGTGGGGGCTAGCGGGTTAGCTAAGTCCATTTATATATACAGTCTATGGCCTGTCACCTGGTTATCCCCATGAAAATACTTTAAATGGAATGTTTTACAATATGGCATTAAACTGGCAGATCTTCACAATAATGCCACCAGACTAAGTTTCAGGTCAGATCTGCTTACAGTAACAATACATGTCTTTAAATGTATTTTTGAGGTATAACTATAACTCCAGTACAAGCAAGATCAATGTATTTCATGCCATAATGTGGAACAAGGGTCTCCAACGCGTAGATCGGGAGCTACCGGTAGCCCTCCACCCCCTTCCATGTAGCTCACCAAGGGATTCCTGAATCATGCGTATTGTGCTGAATAAGTAAAGTTTGACTAATTAAATGCCTTTTACCTTTATACATGTATCATTTTGATGCCTAATCTGTACACTGTTAAATGGATAATGTTTTGATAGCAATAACCATACCCCATCTAAAACTTGCCATGGCTCTTATATGCTCCATTTCTTGTGACCGCTAAAACTAGTAGCTCACTGGCATTTTCTTTTTGTAAAAGTAACTCACTGGAGGAAAAAGGTTGCAAACTGTGGAACATTCAGGCAAAACAATAACATTTCTGTGGAGACGAGCAGGTGGCGCACTCTCCACCAGAAAAGTTACATAGTGCACTATTAACAGTGCATTTGTAAGTTCCAGTTCCTTGTTTTAATATTTAGACTTGCACTGTTACCTTTTTTCTTTCCAGGTGTGGTGTGGGGCGTATCGACCAGAGTATGCAAGCCAGTCCATCAAAACAGACTCCCACAGTCCTTTAGAATACAGGTAAATGTCAAAATGTTTAATATTTATCAACCTATTATTGTAACACTACCCAAACTATTGCTGCAGTCATTTTAGTGGATTTCATTAATCTCCATTAAAGGTCCCATGACATGGTACTACTTGATGCTTTTATATGGTGCCTTAATGGTTCCCTAATACTGTAAATGAATCCTGCTCCAAAATCAAGACTCAGTGCATGAGAAAGGGGTGTGCTGCTGTTTCCTGGATTAGCGCTGTGTCTGTGCGCTGTCTCCCACTTCCGCGTTTTAACCGCGGAGGAAGAAAGGAGAGGCATTTCAATGAAAAAAAAACACATTTTCACAGAAAATAAAATTAAACTACTGCTGTTTCAGATGTCCAGAGGCTCAGATAAAGGACTTCCGAGCCTAGAAACACTCGCATGTGCCTCCAGGCAAATAAAAAAATGCATTTCGCATTGCGTAGCTCATTCGCGGTCCAAACTCTCTGGGCGTGATTTACAGAGACGGTGGGTAGACATCCAGACGGGGGGTGGAGCTACATTTTTCGATGTGACATGTAACATAGTTGCCTTGTTCAGAATCACCCGTTTGAGCTGTGTTTTTTTTTCAAACGCAGAAAAGGACCGCAAATGCTCAGTTTAGACATTTCGCAACTTTTAGCCATGGGGGGGGGCCCTAAACAGGGTAGGGGAGCTCACATTAACGTTCAAAAACCTCAGAAAGTGAAAATTTCATGCCATGGGACCTTTTTAAAGCATAATAATAAGGAGTTAAAGATGTTATAACTACTAGGACTAAAGAAAAAAAACATGGCAGATGTGAAACCTGTTCCCCCTCCCGTCACCTTGTCCCTCCATCCTCCCCTCACCTGGCCTTGGCTCAGACTCACCTGTACTCTCTGGTCTTGCTCTGTCAGACCAAAGCTGGCACATTATCAGACAGAAGTAATGTAGATGGCATCTAGTGGTGATATGTGATGAGACATCATGGGCAGGTCAGCCAGTCTAATTACAGACGGTAGCTTTAAAGGTCCAGTGTGTAGGATTCGTGGCACATAGGTGGTGTAGGTACCATGCACTTCCTCTTTTGGCTACGGCAGACCTCGAGGGTCACCCGGGCGCGCCGTAACGTGGACAGCTCGCGTACCAGCACGCACCCGGTGCTGCGAGCCCTCGCCGACAACTACGGTATAAATAAAACGCGGTCCCGTTCACTGTTTTTTTTTTTTTTCTTTTCGCATGAAAACACACATTCCCGATCGTGTATGTCACAGTTACAAGCTAGTGTTTAAAATATAAATTTGTTCAGAGCCCGGGCCACACAACACAAACACAGTTCCAAAGTTAAAAAGGTTTATTTACTACTAAAAGGGTTTAAAAGGTCCATAGAAAAATTATTTAAAAGTCAACTTAAAACGGAGGACTAATAAAATCAGGGGGAAGACTGTTTGGTAGGGCAAGAGGGGCAATGTCACCAGCAGCAGATGTAGAATCCAGTAGCCTTTAGTAGACACTGTTCCGCGATCTCCAGGTCCTCTGCTATTCCAGTCTCTGCACGTTGGATGGAGGGGGGGCCAACTTCACGGAGTTCCCGACGCCGTCTCTGCCCAGCGGAGCTACAGGGAGCACATCAGAGCAGTCGGTGGTCGGCACACAAACACACTCTTAACAACACGCCACAACACACAGTGATGGTTCGTCCCTTCCCTTAGCTGAGTCCAAGGCGTATCAGAAATCTCCGCGATGCGCGGCCTCCTCTCCCCTGGAGCTGTCGTCCCTCGGTCCCTCTGACGTCACGGGAATGCCGGCGCCGCGTCTGTCAGTGGAGCTGCAGGAAACACAGAGCCGTCGGTAGCCGCACGTACACAACAAAAGCACCACGCGCCACAGCACACAATCGGGATGCGTCCCTTCACTTAGCTGTCGTATGGGCGTATCATCTCCACTCTGCACGGCCACGGAGTCTCTGGTCTCGGGAGCTGCTGCTCTTCGGTCCCCACGTTCACCGGTGATCAGCTCGTCCAGCACAGGTGCAGCCAATTTTTCAAAGTCTGTCCTGATTAAGGTACGCCCTGGGGAGTGTCTGATTGGTCCATTTCGCAGGGGCGTACAAACAAATACCGCTACAATATTCACCACAAAAAACACGCAAAGACAACCCGGCAAAAGCAAACAAACATGAGTCCAACAATTCCCCTTTCCAATGTCCATCAGTCCCTCCCGACATCTCCCCCAGTTTTTCAGTAGTCGTCCCGACTACACGAATACTCAAGTTCTGTACCTTAATGGTGGGTTACCCAAGGTGCTACGCTGGGATCGCCTCACGGGCGCCTGTTCAGGAGGGGGCCCTAGTGCTGGCTCATTTTCTACCACTTGCTCTGGTGCTGGGCGAGGCTCTGTAACAGGTAGCATAACGGGTAGGAACAGCGGTGTCAAGTTTGGAGGATCTGAGGGTGCCATCTGGGCAGGCTCGGTGACCAACTGATCACCAGGCTCTACAGGGCAAGGTCTGAGGTTATTTCGGTGCATTGTCTTTATTGGCCCTGCACGTCCTTCTGGTCGAATCTCATACACGGGAGAGTCAGGATGAAGTTGACCCACAACAATGTAAGGGGACCGCTGCCAGCGGGGGCGAGCTTGTTCTGATCATGGCGGCGAAAGTTTCTTAACAATACCCTTTCCCCTGGAAGTAATGGTACATGCCGAGCTCTCCTGTCATAACGGTCTTTATCCTTCCGTTGCTGGGCTTCAGTTCTAGTGATTACATGTTTGTAAGCTTTAACTAGAGTCCTGTGGTGATTAGCAACCCAGTCATTCATGGAGTATGCCTGTGACGACGTTGGAGCCCCTGTGGCCATCTCCACTGGGAGTCGAGCATGGCGCCCTGTCAAGACAAAATGGGGAGTGAGACCAGTACTACTGTGAGTGGTGTTATTGTAGGTGAAGAGCAAGGCAGGCACACTATCTGTCCATTTGGCCTTCTCTTCATCACTTAGGGAGCCCAACAAAGTTAGCAGGGTCTGATTAAAACGTTCACAGGCCCCATTGCCCTGTGGGTGGTATGGGGTGGTCCGTACCTTTGTACAACCATAAAGATTGCAGAGCTGTTGAAGTACCGCAGATTCAAATGCAGAACCTCGGTCGGACAGGATTCTTTCTGGGCAACCCCATATTTGAATCAAATTTCGCCAAAGGGCTTGGGCTGTAGTTACTGCGGTTTGGTCCTTTGTCGGCACAGCCCATCCAAATCTTGAAAACAGATCAGTCATTACTAATGCATATGGATATGGACTCTGGGGATTTCCTAAATACAGAAAATCAATTGCCACAGTTTCTAGGGGGTAAGAGGACTGTATAGGCTGAAGGGGTGCCCTTACCTCTGGCCCAGCTTTATTTTCACAGCATGAAGTACACTGCATTGTCCACTTTCGTACATCCTCCCCCATGTGTGGCCAAAAGAATGATCTCCGTAATGATGCCTCAATTTTATTTGCTCCCATGTGACCACACGAAGAATGGTATTGTTCCCACAGTACACGCTGACATGAAGGCGGGACCACAATCTGATGAAAAATGTCACCAGTTAAAGGATCTTTGATGGCACGCTGCAGAAGGCCCTGGTTTAACTGAAGTCTATCCCAGTGTCTGAGAAGGCTTCGGGCCAACTGTGGCGCTGCAAGTGTCACCTCTTTCAAAGGTTTTGTGTCTTGCTGGAGCCACAGGGCAACAAGTTTAAGTGAGTCGTCCCTCTGCTGGTTGTCGCGCCATTCTGTGATATCATCCAAGTCAGTAGTCACATTATGGGAGGCAACAGTGCTCGGTCTACAGTTCTGCGGAAGTCTGGACAATATGTCTGCGTTTTTGTTTGCTGTACCGGGTCTATATTTGATTGTGAATTGATAATTTGACAGTTTTGCCACCCACCTTTGCTCAACTGCACCCAACTGGGCTGTGTCTAAGTGGACTAGGGGGTTGTTGTCTGTGTATGCTGTAAATGTGGCTCCCATCAGGTAGTCTTTGAATTTATCTGTTATTGCCCACTTTAATGCCAGAAGTTCTAGTTTAAATGAACTGTAGTTTTGGTCATTTTTTTTCGGTGGGATGCAGACTCCTGCTGGCATAAGCGATGACCCTCTCACGCCCCTCCTGGACCTGAGCTAAAACTGCACCAAGCCCTTCCAGACTGGCATCTGTGTAAAGATGAAAAGGTTTAGAAAAATCAGCATACGCAAGCACGGGCGCACTTAGCAAAGCAGCTTTTAGTTTTTCGAACGCCGCTTGGCACTCTGTAGTCCAAGTTACATTATGATCTTTTTTTCTTAGTGCGGCAGTTCCCCTCAACAGGGCGTGCAGTGGAGCAGCTATTTTGGCAAAGGCAGGGATGAAACGTCTATAGTAGCCCACAAAACCCAAAAAGGATCTAACCTCTTTAACAGTCTGTGGGGGCTTCCACTGTTGGACCACTGTGGTTTTGTCCGAGTCAGTTGATACTCCCTCCTGGCTGACGACATGGCCCAGGTATTTCACTTTTCGTTGAAAGAAGTGGCATTTATGTGGTTGGAGTTTTAGCCCGTGTTTGGACAGTCGTTGAAAAACCTGATCTAAATGAGACAAATGAGAGTCAAAGTCAGGGGAGAACACAATGACATCATCAAGGTATATTAAAAGTGACTCATTTATCAAGCCGCCTAAACATCTATGCATGAGCCGCTGAAAAGTGGCTGGTGCATTACAGAGGCCAAATGGCATTCTTTCAAATTCGTACAAGCCTAATGGAGTTGTAAAGGCAGTTTTCTCCCTGTCTTTGGGGTCCATCTCTACCTGCCAATAGCCACTGGCAAGATCAAGTGTGGAGTACCAGCAGGCTTGTTTTAGACAAGTGAGGGATTCCTCGATCCTAGGCAAAGGGAATGCATCCTTATGGGTTAAAGCATTCAATTTTCTGTAATCCACACAGAAACGCCATGACCCATTTTTTTCTTCACCAGGACAATAGGAGCAGCCCATGGACTGGAGCTCTCCCTGACAACACCTTGCTTCAGCATACTTTGGAGTAAAGTACGTAGCTCAGGATAAAGTGATGGAGGAACAGGGCGGTACCTTTCTCTGCTTGGTGGTGCTGTTCCTGTGGGGATTTGATGCAGGACTGCACTGGTACAGCCAAAGTCATCCTCACATGCTGCAAAAACAGAGCTCCAGTGCCGCAGCAGTTCATCCATCTTGCGCTGTTGTTCCGGGCTGAGGTCTTCTCCACGTAGAGTGTAAACTGGGTGGTCTGAAGGTGGAGAGGCACATGTAGTTCTAATGTCCACTTCCACGGTGTCTACACCGGCAGCGGTCAGCACAAGGTCTTGTTCAGTGGAGATCTGATCAGCTGAAAGCAGAAAAACAGAGGCAAGTGCCTGCCTTGGGGGAATGGTGACAGGGTAGGGATTTAGGTTTCGAACTCTAACCGGTATCTTACCCCCTTTAAAGCTGCAAAGTGTCCGCGCTATCTGCCACTCTGCCACTCCCATTTCTCCTTCCACCAGAATATCTCCATGGGGAAGTGTCGCTGCTGCTCCCTGGACGTTTGTCCACACTACCATTTCACTTTGAGCTGGAACCTCCACTGTGATGTTTCTTGGCAAGCGAGCTACTCCAATCTTCCCATCAGTTTGTCTGTGCTGGGACACACTATTGCACACTGCAAACGCTCGCTCCCAATGATTATATGCTGAGGGAGTCACAGTGACTCTAAAAGCAGTGGCTCCAGGGTGGTTTCCTTGAAACAGAGACTCCCAACAACTAAATATAACATTCATTCCCAGGATGGCCTTGTCTGCACCAAGGCAAGAGTCTTTTACTATAATGGCCCCTTTTTCACACACCTTAACCCCGGCCACTTCAAAATCCAGTACAACATACCCCACATATGGGATTTGTAGTCCATTTGCAGCCTTAAGAGTCAACCATTGCAGTCCTCCAGGACTCTGTACGGGGACATTGTGAAACCATTTGTGGAAAAATGTCTCTGAGAACAACGTCACTTGGGAACCAGTATCTAAAATACAAGGAATTTTAACACCTGCAGCAATAACCTCCACCCCTGGGCATGAGCCAATCATTTTTTCCTTTAACATTTCTGTTACGTTTTCCCCAGCGACCTGCCCAACAGTTACTGGGGGTTGTAGTTTAACGTATTCGGAGAGTTGTGTTTGGTGGGACAATATCTTAAAATATGACCTACTTGTTTACACAATTTGCATATGGGTCTCCCCTGATCATCCCACTGAAAGTCTGTTGGGCGGCTAGAACCAGAGGGGGGTCTTCTTCTGAATCTATCATTTTGCTGGGCAGAAGCTTGGTTTGGATGAAACTGCTGTTTGAGTTCATCTACTAAAGTTCTACTTAAAATTGAAAGCTGTTCCTGCATATCCTGGCGGATTTCTGCTTTAAATTTTTCCTTCCAGTCCTGCAAGTCATTGGATTTATTTTTTGGTGTGAGAGGTGCATTTACCCTTGATGTCCAGGCTTGTTCTGTGGAAACGTGGTCTTCCTCAAGCGCGCGGGCTTCCTCACAAGTTTTAGCGAAGGTGAGGGTGGGGTCACGGCGCACCATTTTCTGTAGTTCTTGTTGGGTAGGTCCCGCCCTCAAACCTAGGATCAGTTGGTCACGGGCAGTGGTTTCATCCTGTGCACTGCCACCAGGTTCTTCAGTCTTCCATCTACTAAAAAGCTCACGGAGACGCAAAATGAATGCCCCTACCGTCTCTCCCTCCTGCTGCTGGCACTTAAAAAACTGTACTCGTAGTTGAGCTAAAGAAGTTTGTTTCCCATAGAAATTTTTCAAATGGTTTAAAATTTGTGTAGCAGTAGCTCTCAAATTAGAATCAAGCAATAAAATTTCCCTGCGTGCACTGCCCTCTAGTGCACCAGTGACAAAATCTGCTTTTTGTTGTTCGCCGAGACCCTGTGCTCTCAACATGGCCTCCATTTGCCACAGCCAGTCTCCAAATTTAACTTTATCATCTTCCCCTGAAAATTTTGGCACCCAGGGCACCCCCATAAACCATGGCATAACCATTGTATTAACAATAGCAGGGTTGTCTATATGGGCATTTCCTGCATTATCCTCCATGTTTGTGTTGTATGGAAAGGGAATCCTGTCAACGACGCCAAAATTATGTCACAGTTACAAGCTAGTGTTTAAAATATAAATTTGTTCAGAGCCCGGGCCACACAACACAAACACAGTTCCAAAGTTAAAAAGGTTTATTTACTACTAAAAGGGTTTAAAAGGTCCATAGAAAAATTATTTAAAAGTCAACTTAAAACGGAGGACTAATAAAATCAGGGGGAAGACTGTTTGGTAGGGCAAGAGGGGCAATGTCACCAGCAGCAGATGTAGAATCCAGTAGCCTTTAGTAGACACTGTTCCGCGATCTCCAGGTCCTCTGCTATTCCAGTCTCTGCACGTTGGATGGAGGGGGGCCAACTTCACGGAGTTCCCGACGCCGTCTCTGCCCAGCGGAGCTACAGGGAGCACATCAGAGCAGTCGGTGGTCGGCACACAAACACACTCTTAACAACACGCCACAACACACAGTGATGGTTCGTCCCTTCCTTAGCTGAGTCCAAGGCGTATCAGAAATCTCCGCGATGCGCGGCCTCCTCTCCCCTGGAGCTGTCGTCCCTCGGTCCCTCTGACGTCACGGGAATGCCGGCGCCGCGTCTGTCAGTGGAGCTGCAGGAAACACAGAGCCGTCGGTAGCCGCACGTACACAACAAAAGCACCACGCGCCACAGCACACAATCGGGATGCGTCCCTTCACTTAGCTGTCGTATGGGCGTATCATCTCCACTCTGCACGGCCACGGAGTCTCTGGTCTCGGGAGCTGCTGCTCTTCGGTCCCCACGTTCACCGGTGATCAGCTCGTCCAGCACAGGTGCAGCCAATTTTTCAAAGTCTGTCCTGATTAAGGTACGCCCTGGGGAGTGTCTGATTGGTCCATTTCGCAGGGGCGTACAAACAAATACCGCTACAATATTCACCACAAAAAACACGCAAAGACAACCCGGCAAAAGCAAACAAACATGAGTCCAACAATTCCCCTTTCCAATGTCCATCAGTCCCTCCCGACATGTACCATGACAATCTACACATCAAATTAAACTTTACAGTCTCCTCTTTTTGACTATGCAATTCATTTCCTAGCACAACAATCACTCCCCGAGCACATGGGGCTTTTATACGGAAAAGCACAAAACGAGGTTTGTTACTTAGCTTACCTTTGAAGGCTCTGCACAGGTCAAACTCTGTATTTCACCATAAGCTTGGTCTCAATCTGTCCGTAAGGATCCAGCGAATAAAATCCAGTAAAACAATTTAGTCCAAAACACGTGTTAGATCCATTACGTCGTGTGATCCGGGACATGCTTGTCGTTGTTTACCCAAAACCACGAGCCTTGCCGAAGGCGGAGCCCAAATGTCCTTCTGCGGCTCTCGTATTCAAAATGGCTGCCTCTGTATGGGGAAGATCCCCCTTTTATGTGACTACGTATATCCAAGTCCAAAAGAATACTTTGATTTCATGATGGAAGTGAAAAGGCTTGGAAAACAATGTATTTTTGAATGGGTATCTTCAATTTCGGTAATTAACGGGTAAAAATCTTACACACTGTCCCTTTAAAGAAATGCATTTTTTGTCAAAGATTACATTCTGTTGTCTAAAAAAATGTTTTTATAATCATTGTAGGATCAAAATCAGTATGGTGGATTGAGCCTTTTGTGGTAAAAGGAGAAATTCAATTTGTCAACTGGACAAAGTTGGTCGAAAACGTTTCGCAGCTCTGCTGCTTCGTCAGTGAAAACACCTATTATGGTGCTGAATGGGTATGCTAAACAAGAGTCCAGGCAGAAACTGTAAAACAAAGAGGTGATAGTTTCAGAGTAATTTCATTATAATTAGCTCCTCCCTGCAGCTAAATATAAGCAGTGTCCATCAGCACTCTAACCAGAACTGACGAAGCAGTTTGGATGAGCTGCAAAACGTTTTCGACCAAATAAACTTTGTCCAGTTGACAAATTGAATTTCTGCTTTTACTGTGGATTCTACCTGGACGACTGAGGGATTCTTCACACATCTTAAAGGGATAGTGCGGTTTTTTGATGTTAATCTGTATGGGTTTCCTTCTAAAAGTTACGTATGTTGACAGCGGCTTACCTCTGACAGTCTCAGCTGATCCCGGTTCGCTCGCTTTCTGGAGCCCACGTAAGTAGGTCCAGTAACATCCCTGGAACATGAAATAAAGCTTGTTTTTCTTCTCAAAACAAAACATTTGTTAGAATGGTGATATATTTGCATCCGAAACAGTTGTCTACGAAACATCCAGCAGCGTATTTCGCATTCGCGTATTGTCTCTCTCCACTCGTATCACTACGCCCATGTTAACTCTATCAGCCTGTTCACCTTCAGCAGATGTCTACGCCGAAGTTTACAAGAGACAATACGTGAACGCTAACTACGCTGCTGGATGTTTCGTGGACACCTGTTTCAGACGCAAATGTATCACCTTTTTAACAAATGTTTTGTTTTGAGAAGAAAAACAAGCTTTATTTCATGTTCCAGGGAAGTTACTGGCCCTACTTACGTGGGCTCCAGAACGCGAGCCGAACCAGGATCAGCTGAGACTGTCAGAGGTAAGCCGGTGTCAACATACGTAACTTTTAGAAGGAAACCCATACAGATTAACATAAAAAAACGCACTGTCCCTTTAAGATTGAGCCTTTTCTTTAGTATCAAATTCACCCACCCCCCGGTTCCAGAAGTAAATTTCATTTTTTTGCCATAGACTTTCTGAAAAAATAACTAACACAAATAAATAACGAACACAAGACCTTTTTTTTTTTTTTTTTAATTAAAATCAATTTCTGAAATGTTATAAACTGCCAAGTTATTAAAGTATTTCTCCATATCTTTTGTTTTAAATGAATGGAAATTTTACTTCTGGAACCAGTGTAGGTGTTCACTGTTGAGTATTGTAGTACAGAGTACTACAATAACACAATAACATAAAGAACTTTCCATAACCATGATATTTCTCATTGTAAAATGTGCCACAGACCAGTACACCTTTCCCAGTGTTTGACCTCAGCTGGTTCTTGGCGTTATGTAAGCAGTCACTTTATTACAGAACTCCCTCCAGAGCAGACTGTTGTTGTTGTGCCAATTCATTAAAGCAATCAGGGCCGTACTCACTGTTCCTCCTCTTCCTCCTTCTCCTCTTCCTCATAATCTCTCAGGCCATGCTGTCCTCTCAAACTTGTTTTTGTTTTTCCTTCAGGGTTCTCGGATCTCTGCAGAATTTTGAAGCATTTTCCGAAGCGTTTCAGTGTCCACGAGGAAGTCAAATGAACCCAGAGCAAAAGTGCAGAGTGTGGTAGAGATTTTAAACACACAGTAAATATAAGTTATTTTTGGTGAATTTCTCCAATGTAAAAAAAATAAAAATACTTTGAAATGCTTCTCAAGTTCATAGCGATATCCAAGAGGCTTTTAAGTGCAGGACTGTGCCAAAGTCTAAGACAGGAACTTTAAAAAACATTATAGGCAGAAAGAATACTTTATATAAATGTTTATAACAGAAGAAAAGTAAAAAACGGAATGCCTCGAGAGTTAAGCCCTCTTTCAAAGCATCACTTCGGCAACCTCACTCCTGATTGACTCTTTGGTTGCTATGATACGCGTACTTGAAATTCCAAATATGGAACTTGGCACTAAATTAGTCACTATACCTGCTAGCCTTGATTCGCTTCATTTGGCTGGAGCCGAACGCTATGAGTGACGCCACACTCCCTTAGTCCACTTTTAAATACAGTCTATGGTACTAGATATAAATTGCTATTTCAGGAGTAAGTGATTATTATTATTAAAGGGCCTGTGTTCCAGTATTTTCTGATCTATGTTATCTATTTTTCCTCATAAAACATACTTAGGGTTGTGTTTTGTTTCATTCACACATGTTTAACACTCAATCCTTGTATATTTAGGCTGAGCTATTCTCTAAAATGGGAAAAACTGTGTTTTTAAACTCCAAACACGTTCACTATTGAATAATTTGGTTGATTACAGCCCTTGAATTGCCTAGCTCTACTGAACAAAAGGTAAAAGGTAGCTGTTTACTTTAAAACTACCTCTTTAAGACATCACAAGTTAGAGAGCATTTTGAGCTGTAGAGATGTAGACAGAATAAACCAGGATTACTCTAACATGTATGAATGAAAGACAGCACAACACCAGGTACGTTTATGATGTAACAGCATTAAACATGGCCTAAAGCTCGCAGGAATCCAATTTGTGTAACATAGGACCTTTAAACTCCAATTGAGAAATTTCTGTAACTTTACCACAATCATCTATGTAAGTGCTATTGTTTAATAACTTTTTTTCACACCTCAGTACTTTGGCACAGGTCTGCATCTTTAGACAGCTTGGAGAGAACAAAATTGCTGATTTTATAGGAATGACATTGTAAAAGGGACGAAGCTGCAGACTGCCTTTGAGCCTTACTGCAATTTTCATTTTGGGTATTTGTGTTGTAGTTAACATTACATAGCGACTGTAGCCTAAGCTTGTGATGAATCGACAACAATAGCATTAGTTACAGTTTGGTCACTCACCTAAAGACTTCGACTGTTAAAACTGCGCAGCTTTGACCCTTAATTAACATCCCACAAAAGCTGCCACCATGAGAAGCTTTTGTTTCAAACTGGTATAAGCTAATGAAACTTTTAATGGTTTACATGTTTTTATTTTGTTTTTCATTTGTTGCCATGGCACTATTGCAGGATCTGTTACTGTTTTCTTGCCATATTCGTAGCCTAAAGCTTTTTCAGCAAACTGGAGACTGTTATGTAGGTTTTGTCCAAGTATTGTTCATATGATAACATTTTAGTTTTTTAGTTTCTTTTTATATATTTGACTGAAGCTTTGTAATTTCCCATTAAGTGGTTAATAACTGTAAGCCATGTATGCTTGGGACAATAGGTTTTAGTCGACTGGAAAACACTCGCTGGCAAACTCTAAACTTTTAATTTAAAGAAGTCACAAATTCAATATTCTCAGTGTTTTTGATGGCTATTTGTGATATAAGCTCTGTCACCTGCTTGTCTCCATGAAGATGATTGCTTTGCCTGGATTGCTCCACAGTAATAATAATAATAATAATTCATTGCATTTATATAGCGCCTTTCATGACACCCAAAGCGCATTAAACTTAACTATTTGGTACGTACGAGCATTATTCAAGTCTTTTAAATACTAAATGGGTACGTTGCGTGTCACCTCTACACAGATCTGACCTGTAACTTTGCCTTGTGGCTTCACCTGCTTGTCTCTGTGGAGTAGAGAAGTTTAATGCTATATTGACAAAACAGATTATCCTGATGATGACATTCAGATTATAGTAAGGCAGCCCATCAGATATATGCTAAAATATAAATGTTGTTTGATTTCTACTTTTTCTAGATTATGTTGTTTTAATAGTTTTTATTTATAGCCTACTACTCAGTATTTTATTTTTTCATATCTCCAAAACCAGCAAATGCAATATCATTCATTTTTCAATTTCTCTATCCATAACATACATATTCTATGCCTTGTTTACATTTCATAAATCACCCCCAAAACATCTCTACGCTCTGTACACGACTTGTAGCTTTTCGGCCGCATCCAATTACATGGAGAAAGCACTCGCACCCGGCCGCTCAGCAGATGAGAGGGTGGCCTTCTGATCCCCCATTGATCAGTGTGGCGGAGATGAAAGCAGAGGTGCGTTTAGTGAACCCAAACTAATACCTTCCAGACAATAAGTGCAACTCCGGAGTGTTGTATTGTACCTTTATGAAGCAGTAATGACAGATGAATCAAAGGGCAGCACTGATGCTAGAGTCGGCCATTGTGAATGTTTTTGTTGTTTTCGGTCACTGGTCTGAAGCCCTCAATGTAACATGACAACTGTTATGTCTCACATGGACTCAAATGATTGTGCAAAAATACTATATCTACACTAGTTCAAATTACGGTACTTGAAGTCAGATTTTTAATATGCAAATATCTATTTAGGTTTCAATTTTTTTAATCAACAAAATCTAAGAAAACATGGTAAGTATTATAATGAAGAAAGTGAGACATTTTGTTGTAAGCAAATAGAAAATTGTCCCATTGATTATTTACCACTTTATTTTCCTTGTTTACCCCCTCTTGCATGCCGCTTTAGCATTTCATTTTTTACCACAATTTTAATCTAGACTTATCATTTTGGTTGCTTGTTTGAGATAAATTAGGTTAGTCTAGTCAAGATTTTTTTTTTTTAAATCATATTTCAAAGTAATTACTGATTATTAGCCATAGTCCTAATTTATAAATTTAAATAAAAGCTTGGCCTACTATGGTGATATTGGCCTACTATGGTGATATGGTGTGAACATATCTTAAACTTTCCAGAAGATAATCTGGCTTGACAAAGAAAAAAAACTGAATTGAACAATCCAGTAAACAAGACATAAAACTAAACTAAATTAATGAAATTTCCTATTTTGAATTCCAGTAATTTCAACTGATGCAGATTTTTTTTTTTGCAGTGCAGCTTCATATTCTGTATCGCCTATAGCCTTGGCCACACATTTTCAGTTTGTTTGTTAAGTAAATAGTGAGTGCAGTCGCCTTCAGCTCTTGGTTTCATGTGTGATCGCTGTAAAGGGCATGTCACAACAACACTACCAAAAAATATTTGGGAATTGCATTTTGGGGCTTTATTGTGATTGGACAGAATTCAGCTACTTCCATGGAAACAGAACATTCTAATCCTATAGTTTAAAAGTGTACCTGGACTGTAAGTGGCTATTGAAACATTTGTATTATATTATATACCGTCAACACAATGACCACTTGTGAAATCATTTGTCTATTGTGTGAAATTGTAAGTACTTTTCATAGCCATTGTGTTCATTTTTTCCCCTCTTTTTCTTAACTGTTTCACATGTTTATGCCATTTTAACCATAGCAAGGCCCAACTTCCTAAACAAAAGGTAAAAGGTAGCCTTTAACATGAAAACTACTGCTTCGTGACATCACAAGGTGGAACAGAGCATTTTGAGGTTTGGAGATGTAGACCGATTAATAATAAAGGATTACTCAAACATGTGTGAATGAAACAAAACACAACTCTAGGTATGTTTTTGATTATAACATAACTTAAGGCTCAAAAGAGTACATTTTGCAAAATATAGGATCTTTAAGAAATCAGCTGTTCTCCTGGACTATTAATGTTTTTTCTTTACATTTTGCTCATTTATCTATGTTTTTTTTTTCCTTGTCTTCATTTTGTCACATGTTGTCATAAATAACAGCTCAAATCATCAGGCTCTAATTATTACAGTATTATTTGAATGCTTTAGGGTGACTTTGCAGGCTATCTCACTCGAGCAGGTTGTCTTACTCTGGCAGGTGACTGGATGCATACACAAAGAGCTCTTTCAGTTAAATGTCATAGCGGTAGTGGGATGCCATTATAAAAACATCAAGGCTTCTGGACAGGCCTTGTTTGATGAAATGCAGGAGCTGGATTCAAGAACTGATGCAACATTTGGCTCCCACTGAAGAGCAAATGACACACACATTTTGATGTTATGTTGAGTTTAATATTGACTTGGCAAATGATGTATGGTACTGTGCAAAAAGCTTTGGGGGAAAAAAGCCTATGGGTCAAAGCGAGTCAATGTACAATGGAGCTGGGGGGAATTGATACTTTGCAGCTGATGTCATCAACATTGCCTGAGGGGGGTGATGCTAACAGTAACACTCTGTCTGAAGCTTTGTTACCATTAGACTTTAATCTGAGTTTTAAATGAACTCAATCTGACCAGAAAGAACTGACTCAGATGGAACTACAGCAGGTAAACTGATTTTGTGCTGATAAAAAAGTCCCTTTAAAATGGCATTTAAATCAAAGCTAGCATTTTTTCAGTTTGTCATACTCATCATTTTTGTTGAAAATCAAATGCCAAAAGATCATGAATAATTATTTTGATCACAGGCTCCTAAAAATATGTTTCTTCAGTCCCTTTTTTCTTGAGTTTTCAGACAATTTGAACATATCATGCTGTATTTGCTTAGGTGTGCATTGTGTCACCATGGTAACTGCTGAACATACCTCCATAGACATGCATGTATTACCTCTCCAGTGTGATGCCACTACAAAGAATCAATACAGTAAAACAATTAAATTTTTGCTCCTGTTGACCAATTTTTGATTTTATTTTCTCTTATCATAAGCAATATGGATTTTTTTTTTTATATTATGGTTCATGAATACATACTCAAGTAGTCACAGTGCCATTTTCAAAGTCAAAAGTCTCAACAATATCATTCTTTTAGAAATTATTGGATCTTAATCAAAGTGTGTGGTACAGCCATAATGTAAGGAATACAAATCAAAACTAGAAAGGCACTGAGGCACTGGTCCTATTTTTTCAATCACATGGGAACAGAAGCTACAGGTTCCAACTGACGTCTTACTTTTAAACTGCTAAGAAGAATTATATGGTAAAATTTGCTGTTAATCTGTCAAAAAGCAGATGTTTTGAACTGATGTTCTGAACTGTTTATTGTTTAAAAAAGTCCTAAAAGTGGATGTATTATTCAGTTACACAGGTGTGACGTGTCACCAATAATCATTATTTATATAGTGTATAATCTGTACTGGGCTCAACATTTGTGGATTTTCAGTTTGGAGATTTTTTTTCCAATATGAAAAGCTAGAATATTTAAAGCCCCTGGCATCCATCTGGGATTTTATTATCTTAAACCCCCTCCAATTAGCCTTTTTTGCCCCCACTACATTGTTTGCACAGTACTTTACATTCCATTATATTTAAAATTGTAAAATAGTCGCTGTTTATTTGAGCAATTCAAATCAGGTAAGATGCTACGTACACGTCTTACCTACAGTATGTTAAAGCTTCTATATGGTACTATGGTACAAAACAGAAAGACCAAAACACATTATTTTTGCTGTATGTACATGTTACCTGTATTATTTGTATACTCCTGAGAGTTTATTTATCTACATGAATATTTATGAGGAACCATAATGCTTTGCAAGAATACAGATTATGTATTTGAATGTTTCTGCTATGTAATTATCTCTAGACTCCTATTTTTGTGACTGAAATCTGTAATTATTGTCATTAAAGTGACTGTTCAAACACTATTGTCTCTCTTTTTCAGTCTATAATTATACAATTTACTTTATACTGCTGATAAAGTAAAATTAGTCCAATTTTTTGGTCTATGGAGAGATGACTCCACTCACTCCACTAATTTTAAGTCAATAAAAGTACATTTTGAATAGTATGTGCCTAAGTATTTTTGAGAGCTTTGCTAGACAGGGCCTGGGAAGAAATTAAAAGAAAATTAGAAAAAACCCATGCGTTTGCTTGCTGCACAGTAATCAAGGTGGTGGTTAACTTAAATTCTGAAATTCAGTATACAATAACAATATTACAATAATAATACAATATTCATGTTGAATAAAAACACAAGATTAGTGAAAAAAACAACTATGGTTAAACAATTAAAATTACATTTACATAAAATAGCACTGATTTACAAATTGAAAAAATAAGTGTTAAATTAATAGGCTTTGCTTCATTATAAACTTGGCGAGTGCTTTTCTCCTCCATAGCACCGTCATCGTGTACAGATGTCGTCATTGCACTGCAAGAATCAAAGACACATTTAATCACTCTTCAATAAAATTATCTCAAGGAATGTATTTCATAGTAATTGCCTAAATACACTTTGAATCGACATAATCATTTGTTGACCAATTTAGTCCGATGTAACAACTACCACGCTAGTGGTTTATTGACAGTTATTCAATAAACCAACGTGTTCTGCAACCAAATCAATATGGAGGTAGCTCACTTCCTGCTTTTTATCAGTTCAGTGGAACTTGACCTAATTCTCAGTTAGGTTGATCCTCAGTCACAGCTGCCCTGGGATTGACTAGGGGCTGCCATTCTTTACCAGTGGCCTCTCTGACCACCAACTACTCAGAGATAACACTCAAGACAAAACAGATTAAATGTTTTGCAATGATTCTCTATGTGACTACATTTACCTTAAATTCTTTTTAAATTTATCTAAAAAGGTGGACTATGTAACTTTTGACTATGTACACTTGTGAGGCCAACAGCTCCGACTGAGAATCTTTTCAGCATCCAGAGTGTATCTGAAGTTGAAGTCCAGCAAGCCATTAGTGCTTTTAAACCATCAAAGACAAAAGATGTTTTTGGAATGGATACTCTCATGCTGAAGGAGCTCAGTACCACTCTAACCAAACCCATAACAAAAATAATTAATCAGTCTATCTCCCAAGGCACATTCCCTAATGGTTGGAAAGCAGCAGTGGTCATTCCAATATTCAAGAGTGGCGATCCCCTATCTATCAGCAATTACAGGCCAATCAGTATTCTTTCATCCGTATCCAAAGTGACAGAGAAAATAATTGCAAATCAAATCATCACACACCTGGACACATCCCCACCTGGTCTTCACCCTATGCAGTTTGGCTTCAGACATAAATATTCAACTGAGACTGCCAACTGCTATTTTGTTGAAAATCTGAAATCCTTGTTGGACAAAGGAGGCGTGGTGGGAGCCGTTTTCCTTGATCTAAAAAAAAGCCTTTGACACTGTGAATCACTGTAAACTATTATCAAAACTGTCCCACTTCAACTTCTCAACAAACAGCTTAAATTGGATTGCATCATACCTCTCAAACCTCTCACAGACAGTCCAAATTCAGAGTCACCACTCACCCCCCCTCCTGTGTCCCACCGGTGTACCCCAAGGATCTATCCTTGGACCATTACTGTTCTCGCTTTACATAAATGATCTCCCTGCAGTCTGTTCCAACATCCACACCCAACTCTGTGCAGATGACACTGTAATATATACACATCGCAAAAGCACCTCACAAGTCGCAGAAGTCCTCACACAATCCATGGTTCATGTCTCTAACTGGTTAAAACAGTCCTGCCTGCAACTCAATGTCAATAAAACTGTAGCAATGTTCTTTACCAAATCCTCTAATCCCATAACCCATCATGACATCTTTGTAGATGGACATAAACTCAAAATCGTGCAAGAATATAAATATCTCGGAGTACAAATGGACACTAAACTCACTTTCAAATCTCAGGTCAATAAAGTCTGCAACAAAATTAATTTCCATCTCTCCAACTTCCGTTTCATAAGACCACAGCTCTCACTCAATGCCGCCACAGTCTATATGCATGCCATGATACTCTCCCATATCAAATACTGTTTAACCACATGGTCAAACACAAACAACACCACCCTCAAACCACTGCAATCATTATACAAAAGAACAATAAAAACACTTGACAAGAAACCAATCCAATATCATTATTGTGAAATATTACACAAACTCAAATTACTGAACTGGGACAATATGATCAAATACACAAACCTCTGCCTTCTGTTTAAAATTATAAATGGTCTCTCTTCACCCCCACTTTCACAGTTCATTACAATAAGATCATCCTCAAGCCAGGTAACCAGGGGGGCAGTTAGAGGGGACTGCATAATCCCACTCAGGAAAAGCACCTTTGGACAGTCCTCATTTTTTGTCACTGCAGCACATCAGTGGAACAATACTCCCATACATATCAGAGACTCACCATCATATCACACTTTTAAGACTCTTTTTAAAAAGTGGTTAATTGAGAAACGGCACTGCACACATTAATTTCCTTATAGAGTCACCTTTTTGTGCTATCCTGTTTGTTGTGTTACTGAGAGGGGGCAGATGTATGTGTGTTCTGTGTGTATGTGTTGAATGTATATATTGTTAATGTTTTACCAAGGCATGGCTGTTACTATGGGTGAGGCTACATTGTTTTAACCTGTTTTTTTAGGGTGACAATGTAACATCTGTCAGGGACTGCAGATGAAAACTAGCCTCTTGGCCAAATCTGGTGCATTTACAGAAATGTTCATTAATGTACACTGTCCCTGTCAAATAAATAAATACATTTTGTGAGAATGATTCACCACCTCCTTGTCTCTATTATTGCTATACCTGGATACTTAACTACATGTGTAGTCAAGTAACCCAAGTTATAAGCAAGATCTGCGGAGAGGTGACTCAGCTCTCAAAAATGTTTTGAAGGCAATCTTGAGCAATGAAAAAATCAATAATGGTATAAATGAAAGAATGACACAGGCAGGACTAAAGACATACTGGACCAATATGGAAACAGCATCTTCATGAGCACTAGAAATGTGACATGTTGCACTTTTAATTCTCATAAACCTCACAGAAGTTACTTTTATAAAACCTATTTCTTAAAGTAATATCATCTTGGAGAAAATCAAGTGGTGGATCTCCTTTCAGGAAAGGTACATGCGCCATTAATGAATCATGACTCTTTGTCCTCTTTGATATTCGGATCAGAGACCATAAATGAATGACTGAAGTTATAAGACAGAACTCATGGTTTGGGTCCAGAGATTATCAGGCTGTCATCTGCAGACTTAAACGACTTAAATAATTTTGATCATTGACAGAAGGAGTTTGTGTGGAGAATGTGATTAGGCCGCTGCTGTGGTAATGGCATTAGCTTAAAGGATTTGTAAAGGCTATCACATAGGGCCTAAAGCATGAGCTGGAATAACATGTGTGAAATCTAACTGTGAACAATGACGTAAAACCGACTCTGGTGTTAAATCTAATGAAGAAATCACCCCTTTGTGCCTTTGATAAACATTTTTTAAATTATATTTCTCACTACAGCAGAAAAAGCAAGTATGTAAACACAGCCAAGTGCCTAAGATACATGGTCTTTGCACTGGATTAAAAGGGCAAAGAATACTGGATCAAATTAATTAACACTATTTAAGTTTGATGCACTTGAGAAAATATGTTTTTGCATCCTCTGGACTAGTGGATTATGGAAGCCCGTTAAATTTGCTATATGAAATACGATGATTGGTCATTAAAACAGTAGTAAATATTATGTGCAATAGTTCTTACCACAGGTCTCTGTCCAGCCTGGACTTTAGCCGAGACCCCCACAGCTTTTGAGATGTCCTCCAGAGGGAGCAAGTCCCCAGGGGAGTCCTGGACAAAGTGTAGCAGGATTTTCTCTCCACCTAGAAAAATAAGACAAAACAAGATTACAGTTGGCCCTTATTAACAGATTGATTTTAACCAGTGTAGCGGGAAACACTAGTGTGCCTTGAGGGATTACCAAGTGTACTTGGAAAAAATAGTAATTTGAGTAAATGCATTCACACATGGTTCTTTTTTACCATTTTGGATTGTCCTGAATTTTGTGATAATAGGTGGTATGCTGCAGAAACTTTTCAACACAAAAGTATGCAGTAAATTAAAAGCCACTTCTTTAAGAGACAGAACAAGGTGTATGCCATCCTGCAATGCCAGTCACTCATGTTATTGTAATTGTGATTGAATTATTTTTCCAGTACATGACAGCAGGGCTTTAAAGATTTTTTAAAAGAGTCTATCTTAACTTCAGAGAGGACTTTAGGCGGCAGTCCCTTCTGAAATTAAACTTTTCCATTGCAGTACTGCCCTCTAGAGGAGACACAGCAATGGAACACATTTGACTAAAATGTATAAGAACAAAATTGCTGAAAACTGTCGTTTCACATTTCTGTAGATATACATGTGAAATTTATTAATTCATATCTTCCCATTGCATGGTTTTAAATGTACATGCTGTATGAAAAATAACTTAATTTCATAGCATACTTTATCTAGGACTCTTACCTTTATCCACAATGAACATGCCTCCACTTTGAAGCAGGTCTCCAGAGAAGTTTCCTTGGATTCCTGCTGCATTTGCCTGATAAAAAAGTAAAATAATAATAATATAAAATACTACTTATGAGTAGAGTATTGTACAGTAGGTTCTTGAGATATTCAGACCTTTGAGGCGATGTCTCGTACTTTCTTCCCCAGAGCAGCAGGAACAATACTTAGAGCGGTGTACCTAAAAGAAGATACAGAATATGCATTAATTTACACTTACATTATTTTTTCATGTTTTATGTGGCAAGTACATTAAAACATTGTATGTAAATAAGATAAGTTACCTTTTGAAGCCAAGGTCCTTATAGCATTTCTTCTTCTCATCAATGAAAATAGCTGAAAATAATGATAATGACATGTGATTATATGATTAATCCTCTGGTATGTTGTAAGAAAAGTGTGTGTGGGCGGAAAATGACTTGTACAGCAGTTTATTTTTGGACAATGCTGTAACATCAAGAAATATTGAGCAGCAATGTAACTTATCTAGAGTGATATGATGACTTAAAGGAAAAGTAACATTTTTTTTTTACAATCTGAGCCTTCTTTCGGCAATAAAACAAGTAGTTTTACTCACCCATAGCAGTTTGGTGTCAATTGGAGTGGTATCGCAGAAGTTATGTTGGAGCCGTTCTGTTCTACTAATGATCCCGTATCCGTTAACATGGTGCTCGTATCATATGCTCGGGGCATTACTTTGCGCTCTCCAAATAACACAAACTTTAGCACTTTTCAAATCACAGAAGATCGCTGTGTCAGGGTAGACTTTTAGTGGATTCCAAAACGGCCTGAAACCCGATATCCAGCTATAGTTTCATTTGATGACGTCATCAGAGAGGACAGTGCGCATGTGTGAACTCAGCTGTTTTGTAAACACCGCTAGTCCGAAAGAAGCTAACACCGCTCTGAACTTTACTTTTCTGTTGCGATATCGGGTTTCAGGCCGTTTTGTAATCTACTAAAAGTCTACCCTGACACAGCGATCTTCTGTGATTTGAAAAGTGCTAAAGTTTGTGTTATTTGGACACCACAAATCAGTGCCCCGAGCACTCACGCTAACGGATACGGGATCACTAGTAGAACAGAACGGCTCAACAAACGTTAATTTTCCTTTAATAGAAATGTCTTAACATGTGAAGGATATACCTTTTCTATAGTATCTCATTCATTGTATTAATAATCAATTTGTATTTTACCTTTGTAAAAATATTTTATCTACTGTGACCAAATGATTTCCCTTGTGGAGCGATAAAATACAATCATATGAACTGTGCATTTGGCTTACCTCCTTTAAAAAAACCGCCTTCTTTAAATTCTTGCAACCCAAACTCTTCTGGTCCAACCCCAACTAGAGACACACCACTGGCCTTCAAATCTGGCTCTAATTTGCTTATTTCTGACGCCATCCACCGGCAAATCTGGCAACCGAACCTGCGCAGGAAGAACAGCACCACTGGTTGGTCCTTCCACAGAGACTTCAGCTCCACAGTCTGCAAAAATGGTAACACATAGCGACAAATTAAATTGGAGTGGAATAAGAAATATTAATCACAACAATGCAATTAAAGTATATAAGGACTGTATAACATAACTTAATTAATCAATGTCAAATCAAGATAGCAATTCCTGTTTTAGCTTTTTGGAAAATATTAAAGGAACAAATGATTTGCTTAGGACCTGATTATTTTATTTTATTATATTTACTATTTCAGTGTTCTTTCAAGTGAAGCTTAATTTAATAAATAGATCTATTTTTACCTTAACTGTTTGGTTATAGGCCTAGTATCCAGTTGATAGTATCTATTTAAAAAAAAAAAAGATCTGACTCCATCTACTCTATCTATATACACACATATATTTTATTTATTTATTTATTTGAATTAGGACAATGCACATTAATCAACATGACAACAAAAAGCATCAATGTAAATATGCCAGAATTAGCTCAATAGCTACTTTACATCCGTTGTCCTAAGGCAGGTCAGAACAAAGAACATTTAGAGAAACACATAAAAGAAACAGAAGTGCACATAAACATGATGACAAGTTAACAACAGTAGACCATTCTCTGAGTTTAAAAGGCCCCAGGAAGAAGAAAATCTACCTGTGAGAGCATGTTTGATTATTTTTCAACCAATGTTTCAGCGTGTTTTTGAAGGCTGAGAAGGATCCACAGTTCCTGACATGAGTAGGTAATGAGTTCCATGACTGTGATCCTCTGACAGATATCACCATTTGGCCAAAATATGTATGCATTACAAAATGACCAAACTCAGATTACAAGTAGGACAGAATACCTTAGATCCTACAATCCTACATACAATAAACTGTATGTATGCTCATGCTCATAAAACATAGATAATCTTGTGGACTTTACCCTGTAAGACCTTACACTCAATTCTTCCCAGTTAGAAAATCAATATGGTGGCATATGAGAGATACTCTATGCAAACACTTTTTTTTTTTACAATGTTATTATAATATTTGAAATATGCATTATACAAATATAGAACACAAAAGAAATACAAGGCTTTTGGATGTGTACAATAATTTCAAGAAACGAGCTGCTAAATTTTCTTATGGCAATTACGTTGTCAAAGCACACTACTTATACCAAGTGCATAAGTTAATGGGGCTATTTATGCAATTATTATCAGCAGAGTTGGAATATCACTTTTCCCTATAGACTTTAACAATATATATCCTCCTGAGACCCGGCCCATTCATTTGTGTCCTTTATAGTGAACATTGAGTTAACCAGTCTGTCAAAATAAATAATACATAAAAATAAAAATAAATAACAAAAATACTAAAATAAATAAATAAATAAATACAAAATAAAAATAAATAATACATAAAAATAAAAAATAAATAAAAATACTAAAATAAATAAATCAAAATAATACATCAAAATAAATAAATCAAAATAAATAAATCAAAATAAATAAATAAATACAAAATAAATAAATAATAAATAATACATCAAAATAAATAAAAAAATACTCAAATAAATAAACAAAATAAATAAAAATAAATAACACATAAAAATAAACAAAAAATACTTAAAGAAATAAAGAAATAAATAAGAAATTAAAAGGGAGACTAAAAACTATTTGACGTGACGTGAAGCTTGTCAGAGCTTCTACAGTGACAAGCTTTTCATCAAAAAAATAAATAAAATAAAATAAAATGTTTTTGTTAGGTTGTTAACTTCACGTGGATTTAACACCAAAATGTGCCCAACGTCTATTACAGAGGACATGTTACAACATTATGAACACAAATAAAATTAACAAAATGTAATGCTGAGGTGTTCATTTACCTCCAAATAGAAAATGAAAATAATAATTCAGATACACTTTTTTCCTTCAGATCCCAGGAGGATATACATAATTAACCCGGTATTTTGTTATGACAATATAAAACTTGCAGCTAAATTGCTAGTAGATAGAAAACAATTACAGCATTACCTCCCCCGTCTCGCTCTTCAAAGTGTTATTTCCAATCGCTGCGAGGTCAATGTTAGCCATTTTAAGAAGCAGAAAAATGTGGTAACTATGGTAAAGCTCTGATGTTGTCTACACTAAAAATCTATAGGGTAAAAAGCTAGAAATGAGTGGAAAAAAAAAAAAAAAAAAAAGCAACAGTTACAAAACAGCTACATCCGCATACGCCCCCTAAACGTGACGCACCAATCACATTACGGGAGTCCTCAGAGACTAACCAATCATTGAGTAGTATTAATGTAAGGGGCGGAACTAAGCTTTTTAACTTTTATCACGTGCAGGTAAAACCAAACAAACTCTTCATTGTTAAATTTAATTACGGAATTCTGCTTTAATTAACAAACAATAAAGATACATTGGCCTATTTTAGACATAGAAAGAATACCATATACAAGTCGAATTTATTTTGTATGACTATATTAAGTCTATAGAGGTTACATAAGGTGAGCTGTCATGTCGGAGATTTTTTTTTTTTAAATCTTTTATTATTAAAGTTACATGTTTCAAAATCACAATAACATTCACAAAGCACTCAGAAGGCACATTGGGGGACGCGGGGACGGGAACAAACACCACTGGGTGCAAGGGCTAAGGGACTTGAAGGTGCCTGGGGTAAATACAAGTGGGGCCGAGAAGGAAAACAGGAGGAGTGAGGGTCCAGAGGGAACAGCGGAGGAGGGTAGGGGTCAGAAGTCCAACTGAGGGGAACCGGTTCGGGAGATGGAGAAAAGTGTTGGGTTCCATTATATGGTTGCTGTCTTTCCATTACAGACAATTTAAATCTCTAACCAACATCTGTCAGATGTGTCACATAACACCTAAATGTGGCAGTGGACGCTCGTATTGATCACAGGCTCCTGAAAATGTGTTTAAATCCATTTTATATTTTTGTGCACAAATTATCAGACTGTGTTATATTTTAAGAACTTCTGAAAAAGATAACTACAAAAGAGATTAGTGAAAGGATTTCAATTGCAAAACAGCTAAACATGTTTCATTCATCATTGAATCAGTCTATATTAAGCATTGTTTGTATAGGCCAGTGGAGTAAGAATGGTTATTTAGCTTATCTCAAATGATGATGTAGGATCTGATACAGGGCTGGGCCCTGCTCGTCCACAGACCTAAAGATACCCACAGACCCAACTGTGCTGGAGGGTACACCCTGGACTGGTCACTTATGGATGACATACTCCCATCACATGCTCCAGCTAAGGTGACCAAGCCTTGCTCAAGATCATGGAGATGGGTCCTTAAGCGTTGGCAGTAGCTTGGGGACCTAGAGGCTCTGGTTGAAGGATGGGTCAAATTCTGAAAATGAATTTCCTTCACAAGGGATCAATAAAGTATACCTTACATTAGGCTACTTATCTTATGGCAACTGCCTCACAAACAAACTGCAAGTATTCAAATCAGGCTACATCTCATTTCCTGTTCTCTGTTGGCTCAAACTAGGCTACATTAAAGGTCCCGTATTATTCATCAATACAATAAACAACACTTGTGTTTTTCCACCTGTAGCCCTCTCCTCTAGATCTGAAAATACCCTGTCAACCCTGGCCACATTTTAGGTGGTTATACAATGTTCATTCACCATCACTCAACTAATCCTGATCCATGCAGTTCTCAAATGGCTTTTAAATGCATTTCAGCTTAGATGTTAGCAGCCTGTTTGTTCATTTATATTAAATATTTTATTAAATGTTTCTTCAAATGCTGCACTTCTCAGTGCGCATGCGTCAGTGCGTTCTCTGCTAGCAACCTTCTCAGCTTTTTGATTTAATTTTTTTGTATCTTTTTTATATTAAACAATGATAACACAATCCATGTTATAGCCTGATTCAAGAAGACCAATGTCATTTACAAATTACATTAGTGGTGGCACTGAGAACGTCATGATTTGTGTGAGTACAAGTAGTCCCATCCCTTATAATTATAGACTAGTTTTAATTTTATATCCTCCTGGGACCCAAGGAAAAAAAGTTGTTTTTTTTGTTTTGTTTTTTGTGATTTTCTATTTGGAGGTAAATGAACACCTTAGCATTTACATTTTGTTAATTTTATTTTTATTTTATTTGTGTTGCAACATGTCCTCTGTACTGGACTGTAATAGTGTTAAATTCACGTGAAATTAACAAGCTAACAAAAACTTTTTTTTTTTGATGACCAACATTTCTGACAAGCTTCTACAATCGCCTCAAAAATTTAGACTCCCTTTTAATTTCTAATTTGTATTTATTTACTTTTTTATTTTGACTTCATTTTATTTATTTATTTTTGTTTTTTTTATTTCATTTTTTAACTGAATTTTTAAAAACTTTTTTTACTTTTCATTTGATGTACTTTTTATTTACTTATTTATTATTATATTTATTTAATTATTTATTTTTTAATCCTAGTGCAGCCACAAATTAGTCTATCTCAAAACACTTAAAAGATAAACTGGTTAACTCAATGTCCACTATAAAGGACACAAATGAATGGGCCGGGTCTCAGGAGGATATGAGTTTTAAAACTGATATTAGTTTTCACGGTTTTAATCATTTAAGCAGATGCTGTGGTGCTGATGCTGCGCAGGGCGGGGTGTGACGTCACGCCGGAGCAGAGGAAGAGGGACGCGCGCGGACAGAGGAGAGAGAGAGGGCGCGCGGGGGATGACTGCATCAAAGGCAACACAAAACAATCATGACTCGTCTAATCCATCTTCCGATTCCTGTAAAACATAAACCTTGGTGTGGCCGTTCACACAGTAACATGCTGCAATAAATGACGAGCCGCCCCGACAAGGTAAATATACGACCATCTTTCTCCTTCCTTTTGCATTGTGCACGCCGCCCGCTCCATCCGTGTTCCACCACTTTGCTCGATCTCGTCTTCACGTCTAAAAAAATGACATGTCACGTTAAAAAGCGACACTAGCTTAAAAGGGCTTACTTAGCTTGGTGCAACCCCACGTAAAGAACACCCATGAAATTAGCTAGTTCATCCGACATAGCAATACACTGAACCATCATCGGATATTTGGGGGTAACAATGGTATTGCTAGACTACCCGGAGATCCCTTTGTGGCAAATCGGCGCTTCCTCCATAAAATATTTAAAATGGAAACAGTGTCGGGAGCGCTGCGGCAGATACGAGCCACGCCGAGTGAGCACATGGCCGCTGCGCACTACGCCACTTGCGCATTGGCCGCAGAGGGCGCTACCTACGTCGTGCTCGCGCTCCTCTTCATCACAGCGGAGTAGGAAGACTGCAGTGTCCTCCGGAGAGCGCAGCAATAGCAGCAGCAGCAGCATCTCACACCTCAATGCCTCTCTACTGGTGACCTTTGAAATACGTCCTGTCAAATTAGCCGCTCATCCTCGGTTCATTTGTTTTGCGCATTGAGAAATGACTGATAGTAGCCTGATTATTTTCAAGAGGAGACAGATATCATCATAGGGAGGATGAAGAGGATTTGATAAAAAAAAAAAAAAAGTGCTGAGTCCTTGTGCAGTCCCTATTTGAACATGGTAGTAGTCTCACTTAAAGGGATATGCCACCCCCAGGTCAAATTTGGGCATCTCCCCACAGTCCAGAGACTAAAATAAGTGGTGGAAAGCGTTTTCCTGCTCACCCAGCCATTGTCCGAGTCTGTCGCCACTGACCGCCGCGGTAACTGGTGCTCCTCCGCCTTAGACTGGAGTCTAACGTCGCCAGAGAAAGATTTCGGCCAAAAGGAATTAATTTGCTCGATGCGTTTCCCAATTACTTTGTGTGTAGTGCGCATTCATATCGAGTGCAAATAAATGTGCAAATCAACACGGAGAGCTTGCCTTGGTCATTTTGGGTGGGAACTATTTTCCAGTGCGTAAGAATACAGCCGTATCACGCAGTACGCTACCAGGGGAATCCCAGTTACGCACCGGGAAGGGAGTTCCCCTGTTGCACAACGTGGTGCGTGATACGACTGTATTCTTACGCACTGGAAAATAGTTCCCACCCAAAATGACCAAGGCAAGCTCTCCGTGTTGATTTGCACATTTATTTGCACTCGATATGAATGCGCACTACACACAAAGTAATTGGGAAACGCATCGAGCAAATTAATTCCTTTTGGCCGAAATCTTTCTCTGGCTACGTTAGACTCCAGTCTAAGGCGGAGGAGCACCAGTTACCGCGGCGGTCAGTGGCGACAGACTCGGACAATGGCTGGGTGAGCAGGAAAACGCTTTCCACCACTTATTTTAGTCTCTGGACTGTGGGGAGATGCCCAAATTTGACCTGGGGGTGGCATATCCCTTTAAGTTCACTCACTTCTTATCATGTTTAGATTTGATCAACCTTATTAAGGAGCCTGTATGATTTCATTCTAGGCCAGGCATGGGCAAACTACGGCCTGGGGGCCATATGCGGCCCGTTAAGCTCTTTAATCCAGCCCGCCGAACTTGAAGAAATTATATTAATAAATCTTGTTAATGTTTCCCATGACATGGGAAACATCCCATGTCTTGATGCTTTTATATGGCTCCTTAATGGTTCCCTAATACTGTAAATGAATCCTTCTTCAAAATCAACACTCAGTGCATGAGAAACAGAGATAAGATGAGAAAGAGTAATTTTTCTCACTCTGAACACTCTATAATGGGCGTTGTTGCTTGAATGCAAATGAGGAGAAAAGAGCTGGCCTATAGTAGAGGGTGGGGGCGTGGCCAAACTCTCCGCTCTCGGCTCTAGCTCTCAGCTGATCCATTTCCTTGTTTTTGCACGGGGGAGAGATTTGAAGTGTTCCATTGAAAAATAAACACATTTCCACATAAAATAAAATTAAACCACTGCTGTTCAAAGGTCCAGAGGCTCAGATAAAGGACTTCCGAGCCTAGAAACACTCGGACGTGCCTCCAGGCAAATACAAAAACGCATTTCGCATTGCCTAGCGCATTCGCAGTCCAAACTCTCTGGGCGTGATTTACAGAGACGCTGAGCACAGACAGACGGGGGTGGAACTGCATTTGCATTTCTTTTTTCGATCTGACGTCAATAAGGTGCCTTGTTCAAAATCGCCCGTTTGAGCTCCGATTTTTTGTAACGCAGAAAAGGATCGCAAATGCTCAGTTTAGACATTTCGCAACTTTTAACCATGGGAGGGGGGGCCTAAACAGGGTAGGGGAGCTCACATTAACGTTCAAAAACCTCAGAAAGTGAAAATGCCATGCCATGCCATGGGACCTTTAATGTTTTAATTTCCCTGCAATTCTGGCGTTTTCCAACAGCTGGTGCACTACATACATTGACCTTTGTTGAGGTGCAGCGTTTTGCTCCACGTTTGTGCTTTACTCTTTGACCCCTCAGCCCTCCTGTAAAGATGAGCGGAGCTAAGAAAAGAAAAGTGGACAGAGAATGTCGAGTGTTTAATAAGGAGTGGACAAGTAAATATTTTTTCACCGAATACTTATCAACTGCTGTATGCCTGATATGCCAAGAGACTGTAGTGGTTTTTAAAGAATATAATATCAGCCGTCACTTTGCCACAAAACATGCTAACTATGCTAGCAAGCAGTCAACGAAAGAAGAAAAGAACCTGAAGGAGAACAGAACTTTCAGTGCTCTAAAATAGTAACTGTTAGTAATACAAAAAAGCTGCATTTTATTAATTAAATTTTCTGCGTTTTAAGAGTCATTTCAATAAATAGCTAAATACCGTAGAACTTGAAAGACAGACATTTTGTTGTAATGCTTTTGTTTATTTTTAATTGAAATAAAGCATACGTTTTCTACATATCCCGTTATTTTTTGCTCTTATGAGGTGGATTACCAAAACACTAAATCCACCTGGTCCTGGTCCGGCCCTTCTGTCAAATTTTAGAACCCTTTGTAGCCCACGAGTCAAAAAGTTTGCCCACCCCTGTTCTAGGCGATTTAGTTAAGAGCTGGCCTACATTTATTGTTCAATAGCTCAGTTATCAGTTATGTTTGTTATTATTTCTTTTATTCAGTTATTATCTTGTTTTAGTGGCGATAGTAGTTCAGCGGTTAGTGGTTGTTGTGTTCTTAAGCAAGACACTTTACCCACCTTGCCTAGTATGAATGTGGTTTGTGTGTGTGAGTCATAGGTCGTCACAGTAGTAGCTTAGCACCTTTGAGTGTGAAGTGAATTAAGAATGTTTTGGTTTGGTTGTCTTGAAAGGCTTTATCTAATCCAATGCATTCATATGATTATGTTTTGTTTTTTTCCCAGTTCAGCCTTGTCTTCTGTCTTTTATGGTTAATTAGCATTAATTAACTATCTGGTAATATCATACATGTTTCAGTACATCTCCCTTCTATGTTGACTACTTTAGATTTTGTTGGAGAACAAAGCTCATCTCTGCTCCTACAGCTCCGCTCAAACAGCGAGAGATACAGGACAACATTCATACCATACTCCATACAACTGTACAACAACTTACCCTTGTGCAGTAGATAATGCTCCCTAGATAATACTTCCTACACTCTGTTATTTATTATACATTATATTTGATGAGTGAGCTACTGTACCGAAAACAATTTCCCTTGTAAATCAATAAAGTTGGTCTAAGTCTAAGTCTAAGTACAGAATGGGTTTGTAATCTCTTGTTCTTGTCCGTAGAGCGATGTCATCTCCAGGCATGGGTACACCCAGTGACCCTCTGTTACAGGCCAGTCCTGGAGGGAGGCTCTCCTCAGCTCAGGATGGTCTGTGGAGGTGTTCACTCCCCAAAACAGCCAGCTTCCCCACTTCAACCACGCGCCCGCTCAGCCACCGCGCCAACAACTTCCAAAGACAACCCAAACGGCAGAAGCTCATACGGCCCTCGCCCCCACCCCCGCCCAACACCCCCTGCCCCCTGGACCAGCTCGACCTCAATGACCTGCCCCCTCGACGCACTTTCCAGGAGCTGCTCTTCAATGGGTGTATCCTGTTTGGGATAGAGTTCAGTTACGCCATGGAGACGGCCTATGTCACCCCCGTGCTGCTGCAGATGGGCCTGCCTGATCAGTTCTACAGCCTGGTGTGGTTCATCAGCCCAATTCTAGGTGAGTGTGGACAGGATATTCAAATGTTATTGTTATTTTCAGCTGGACAATTTTTTTTTATTAAGATAGAGATTTAGTCATTTCAAATAGCTAATGATCAGCAGGGGCTATTTTAATCCAAAATTCAAATCCACTTTATTTATATAGCAGGTTTTACTAACAAAGCAGTTTCCAAAGTGCTGCACAAAGAACATAAAATTAAGACAACAAAAGATAAACTGTTAAAGATTTGATCATACCAGTCCTAAAACAATAAAACCAGTAAAATCAAATAAAAGCTTTTTAATGTAGAGGTCTACAGCCAATCCTCTGTTGGTAAAAGTATGTGGTTTTGGAGTTCAGACTTTGGAGGAACAAAGTGGACTATTATTGTGTTAAGTGACATGTTAAGGAAATTATTGTTATATCTCTTGAATGGTTAAAAGTTCTCAAAATGGCTTCCATAACAGTAGAAGCAATGTATGATTTACCTTTTATTATCCAGTAGAGATTATTATTATTCCAGGGCTGAAATTATCTAAAAACAAAAACAAAAACAAAAAACAAGGTGAAACTGAGCACTTTCTGTTTGAGAGAAGAACTCAACCTAAGCAACCTGCAGAGTTTGTGTGTTAAGCATGTGTGAATGAAACAAAACACAACTCCAGGTCTGTTTGTGATGAGGAAACAACATTATAACATAGATCAGAAAATAGCGTAATATGGGTCCTTTAATAAATTCAAATTATGTGGTTTTATTAAATGTTTTTAATATTATTTATAATATACTGTTATTGTGCAGCGTTCCTGTGCCTTTTAACCTTACAGTGTTGTGTTTTTTAGTTGATTGTACATACTTATTATTATTATTTATCTTAATTTTGATGCATGCTCTTTTTCCAACTGTTTCTGAAACTTGTGTTGTGACACTGCAATTTCCCCATTGTGGGACAAATAAAGGATTATCTTATCTTATCTTATTGTGGTGAGGTTAACAGAATGACGGGGTTTTGGAATGCTATGTTATCTCAATGCCTTGATAAGCTATTTGTGAATTAATATTGTAATCATTATTGGTTACATTGCTTTATCATGAAGAGTTTGTTCAATTATAGTCTTTCAGCAATGCTTGTTGTTTGTGTTTCTGTGAAGGTTTTCTCGTTCAGCCTCTCATAGGAGCTTGGAGTGATCGGTGTACATCTCGTTTTGGGCGAAGAAGACCATTTATTTTTGCTCTTGCCATAGGTAAGACAGGTACATTTCCAGGTGAAATTATGTAAAATTGAAAATAAAGCCAGACTGAGTTGGTGTTGACAGAAGAGAAATTGTGAAAAGTGAATAATATGTAAGGATGGTGAGATCAAACTGGGGGTCCCTAGAGGGAGAACCAAGAAAAAGAAAAAATTAGACACTTGGTGAAATAGGACATCATGTTAGCTGTCTTAACACTGCATAGCCTAATTTTGAGAATGCAACGCAGCGTGTCTTAACATCAACTTTTGTGACGCATAAGTAAAACAGGAGCAACCTCCAAAGTACAGTCAATCCTAGCACTGCTTACGTCTCTTTCTTCTGCAGTTGTGATCAATAAAATACTTCATTATTGGAAGCAGTCTGATTTTGTCACAACTGTTGCATTTAGAATATACTCATTGGTAGAAACTCAAAAATACAAAATGTATTAATTAACAAGTAAATGTTGAGTACCCCAGCTACACAAGCCAAATTCAATGTTGAGGCTGCATGTTTCATGTAATAATTAGTTTCATCTCATTCATTAAAGCCCCAGTGTGTAGGATTCGTGGCGCATAGGTGGATGGTGCTATTGCATTTTCTGTTTTAGCTACGGCAGACCTCGAGGGTCACCCGGGCGCGCGCATGAGCCGCGCGCCGCTACTGTATAAATAAAACGCGGTCCCGTTTTGTTTTTGTTTTTCTCATGAAAACACACATTCCCGATCATGTACCATGACACTCTACACATCAAATGAAACCTTACAGTCTCCTCTTTTTGACTATGCAATTAATTTCCCTGCACAATAATCACTCCCCGAGCACATCGGGCTTTTATACGGAAAAGCACAAAACGAGGTTAGCTTACCTTAGAATGCTTTGCACAGGTCAAACTCTGTATTTCACCATAAACTTGCTCTCAATTTGTCTGTAAGGATCCAGCGAATAAAATCCAGTAAAACAACTTAGTCCAAAACACGTTAGATCCATTACGACGTCTGATCCGGCAGCATGCTTGTGTTGTTTACCCAAAACCACGAGCCTTGCCGAAGGCGAAGGCGGAGCCCAAATGTCCTTCTGCGGCTCTCGTATTCAAAATGGCTGCCTCTGCATGGGGAAGATCCCCCTTTTATGTGACTATATCTAAGTCCAAAAGAATACTTTGATTTCATGATGGAAGTGAAAAGGCTTGGAAAACAATGTATTTTTGAATGGGTATCTTCAATTTCAGTAATTAACGGGTAAAAATCTTACACACTGTCCCTTTAAAGATTTCCCCAATAGTTAATGAGGCAAACACTCGAATCAAAAATATATATATTTTTAATCACTGTCTGGCCTTAGTACTCCTACATCTTCCTTTCAATGGCTAAAGACAGTACATTTATACTCTAAGTGTGTTATATTAGGGTCTTTAAATAACCCATGTGAAATGAATGTGGGTGAGCAGCAATGGTGTCACGTCACTCATCCATTCTTCTCTACATACAGTATCTTTTAACTCCCAAATACATTTTTGAACCATGTGATCATTGTGCAGAATAACCCATTATACTTCCTCAAGCAAAGAAAGAGATACGGGAGCGACAGTATATGTTATAACAATACCATTATGTAACTTGATATCCTCCTAATCCCCCTTATGTCCACTTGAAAGCTCAGACTGAAAGTTTATACCTGCTGTTTGCTAATGTACTTTATTTGAGTAATACATGGAAGCTTGTTTTTTTACTTCCTACTTTTTAATAAAGAATTTAATTTAATATTTAAAGAAAAAAAAAACTGAACATTTACAATAGCCTACTCACATATCACTGTGCACAAGAGTAACAGTCCTAGACTCCTTTACATATTTGATTCTTCAGTGATTGACAAAGTGCCTTTTTTATAGAAAGTAAGTTAGATAGTGTTTTCATTATGAGAATTGTAATGTATTTATTTGATTAGGGATAATGCACAAAAAATGACCTCATTCAAAGAAAATATGTGGAACAAGGGAGTGAATGCACAGTGGCTGCATTTACATGTGCACCAAAAATCTCATCATTTTCTTGGGAGTTGTGTGTGATTTTCTGATGGTCAGCAAAGGAACTGCGTTGCAAGACTGAGAATGGCTGTGATAAATGAAGAGATACATGGGGCTATCTGTTGCAGGTGCGCTGGTGGGCCTCACTCTGGTGCTGAATGGGCGGGACATTGGCGGTCTTCTGGCTGACACAGCACTGAACCATAAATGGGGGATCATCTTGACGGTGTGTGGGGTGGTCCTGATGGACTTCAGTGCAGACTCGGCTGATAACCCGAGCCACGCCTACATGATGGACGTGTGCAGCCCAGAAGACCAGGACCGAGGGCTCAATATACATGCACTGCTAGCAGGTACTAAGCCTTGTAAATCAAATAAAATAAATAGCAACATGCTAATAGTAAAGTCACTCTAATTATGACATTCTTTCATTACTGTCATTCCTTCAGGTCTTGGAGGTGGATTCGGCTACATTGTGGGCGGCATCAACTGGGACCAGACACAGTTTGGGAAGTCGATGGGTGGTCAGCTGCGTGTCATCTACCTGTTCACTAGCATCACGCTTGTGTTTGCTACCACCATGACCCTAATCAGCATACCAGAGCGCCCCCTACCAAAGACCCACGCCAACAAAACCTCCAGTAAAATCCATTTAAAAAGCCCCAGCCTTCCTCTACCCCTATCTCCCCCTGTCCCACCTGGATCCGCCCCGGCATTTGAGGAAGAGGAAGAAGATGGCCTATATAGCTATAACTTCTCAAATTCCCATAATTCGGATCCTTTGGCTCATAGCTGCAGTGCCAATGCCCGCCTCTGTGCTGGCCTCACTAGTCCGATTTCACCTCTGAGTCCGCTCACTCCTAAATATGGCAGCTTCATTAGCAGAGACGGCTCGCTAACTGGTATAAATGAATTTGCATCATCTTTGGGGACTTCTTACATAGATAGAGTGCTAATAGACTGCTACACTGGACAGCACACACCTCAAAATTCTGAGCCAAACTGCAATGCTGTTACGCTGCCACCAGGGGACACTCCTCAGCCTGTCCAGTCCACACAGCAGATAGAAGGAGCATCTACAGGGCAGAGGGCAGAGGACATTGCACCTGCTGTAGAAGCACAGGAGTTGGAAGGGGTGCAGGGAGATGGAGAAGTGATGGTCTCAGTTGGAACAGGACCACCAGGGGCTGGAGGGCATAGGGGGTCCATCCTGAAGAGACCTCAAAGCCTGGCTCTGATGGAGGAGCCGTGTGCCACTCAGACTGTGGGGCTGGAGAACGGGAGGAGGAGAACTGTCACGTTCAGCCAACAGGTCCGCTCCGCCAAGAATCTGTCAAATCATTTAGTAAACCGATATAATTAAACATGTATGATAATGCACATAATTTAGCATAAAGGTGCACTCTGTAAGTTTTCTGGTTGAGGATCTGCCACCGGCTTATGTCCATGAAAATATAATTGCTTTGAATGTTCTACAGTAGTATGGCAATAAACATAGCTACCTCCATGTAGACAAGCAAATAACACCACCAAGCTATAGGTCAGATTTGTGGAAAGAGAAGTCCACTTACAGCAGCATATTTTCAAGGTATTTCCTAGTAAAAACAAAAAAAGAAAAAGAAAACACCAGTAAATTAATACACACAAGAACAATTTAATGCCATACTGTGGAACAATCCAGGGCAAAGCAATAACAGTTACATAGTTACATAGTGCCCCTTCTGATCTTGCGTTTTGCATTGACTGGATCCTCACCTTTGTATCAGTTTTGACTGCTGTTTACAGTTTTGTCAAATATAACAGGGTAAATTTCTGCAACATTTTGTTCCTTCTTCTGCCCTGTGTTCCAACAACCTATAATTCAGGCTTATGTTATTCTTGCTTTACCTTCTGCTTTGGTGTTATTCTACTTGTTAGGGCAATTATTTATAATGATATAGTATCATGTACAGCTTTAGTATTGTAGAATCTTTCTAGTATACACATTTTTAAGATTTAGGGTGGACTAGACCAGGACCAAACCAGGCCAGCCACCCCCAGTAGCATAACTGTGAATAGCCCAGGGTTTGTCCAAGTATCACCTGGAAAAACAAATTTCTACAAAAAGTTTGAAATGTCAGTGCTGAGGAACAAATTTGACAAAGTTCATTCTTTTTGTTTTCTTTTCTAGGTTGCCAATATTTTGCTGAATGGAGTGCGTTATGAAAGTGACCTCAGTGAGAATGTGGAGACAGGAGAATCCCAAATGTCCATGAAGCTGCTGTGTATAGCCATCTACCGAATGCCTCCTTCTCTACGAAGTTTATGCACTAATCATTTTCTGGGTAATATGCTTTTTGTTTGTATTTTTCAGGGTTGTGAAGCTATTCTAAATAAGTTTCAGCAATTACAGTACTACAACAGTAATGAATGTGGTTTACAAATCCTAATAATTCAAGAAAATATGTGACCATGTGAGAAATGGGAACCAACATTCACTCTCATATGACTGTAAAGTTGTAATTATAGTAACATTTTCATGTGGTGTATGTGCCAATAAAATGCAATGTATAGTATAATGTTAAGACATTCATTGATCCAGCCTATCAAATTGGTATAACCTCTTAAGAATATCAATCACCCAAATCCATGCACTATTTATATACAATACAGTGCAGTTTAATAAAAATAAATAATAATATAAAAGTAGCACAAAATGAAAATCCAAAGTAATACAAACCTTATTTCAAAACTAAAGGATTCACCCTAAATTCAATATTAAGAGTCTACTCTGTGCATTTCTTATGAAGTAGGGCTGGGACGAGACACAGAAAAACGAGACAAGACGAGATTTTGATACAATTTGATAAATATATAAGATAAGATAGATAATAAGATTGTGCCATTCAGTTCAAAATTCTGGCTTCACATTTTTTAATTTCATTTTTGTAGTTTTGATGTCATTGTAGCATTGCTTTTCTGTATTACAATTTCTCTAGAGGAGTAGGAGGATTAACTGTTTTTTTATCCAAGGAAAAATAAAAATATGAGGAAATGGTAATGGCAATTTTGTCTCGTGTGATCTTTGTTCCTTTCCTATTCTGAAGTCTATTCCCTCTGTGCAGGCTGGCTGTCCTTTGAGGGCATGCTGCTCTTCTACACTGACTTCATGGGGGAGGTGGTGTTTGAGGGAGACCCCAAAGCCCCTCACGACTCAGAGGAGTACCAGCGCTACAATGCCGGAGTCAGTATGGGCTGCTGGGGCATGTGCATCTATGCATTCAGTGCTGCTTTCTACTCAGGTAAAGTGTATAGCAATTAGTGATAATGTTATGACTGCTGTCCAGGGAAATTCATTATGCAGACTTTTTTAATCACTTTTATGGACAACTTGATAAATCCCTTACCAACCAACAAAAATTATACAACTTAATTTATTGTGGCTATTTAAACCATTAAATGACTATTGACTTAATCTAGTCATTGTGTTTGGTGATCCAAAAGTTTAGGCTAAAGCTATACAAATAATATACTAAAATGTATAATTCATTTTACAAGCCCTTAACAGTGGCCCATTATTCCTTCACTCTGCACACCACTCACAAACATCACATTCACAAAAGAAAGGATGACGGAGTGTCTTGTCCAAAGACACAACAACAATATGAATTTTTCATTATAAAATGACAATATTGGGCTGTAACAAACAATTTTGACCTATAAGCTTGAGAAAAAATGGCCTTGAATGTGTATTGATGTGTATGGGATGTGAAAACTGGTTTGAAGAACAGTGCATCACAGTAATTGGGGTGTAAATTATCGTTTGTTGCCAGTTATGCCTGAAGGATGTACTTTGACAACAGATTAAGATTTTTAAAAAATTTATTTTTGTCTTTTTTATACTTGCAGCCATATTGGAGAAGCTGGAGGAGCGGTTTTCTCTGCGCACTCTGTACTTCTTTGCCTACCTGGCGTTTGGGTTGGGCACGGGCTTGGCCACTCTTTCCAATAATCTATACGTGGTGCTGTCCCTGTGCGTCACCTATGGTGTGCTCTTCTCCTCTCTATGCACGCTGCCTTACTCTCTGCTCTGCGAGTATTACCAGAGCCCTCAGGTCAGTACAGCTGAAAAAACACTATGACTATCATTGGTTATACAGTGGTCCCTCGTTTATCACGGGGCTTATGTTCTAAAAATAACCCGCAATAAGCGAAATCCGCGAAGTAGGACAGCTTTATATTTTACACTTATTATTAAATTTTATGGCTGTAAACGCCTCACCACACACATTATACACTTTTCTTAGCCTGGAATTAATGTTTTCTCACATTTCTCTCTTTTAAACACTCAAACTTTAGTAGATTTTCAACAAAAAAATGTATTAATAGTGACGAGTGTATTTCACAGTTCCTCTGACCACGCCTCTTTGTCCTCGCGCCGCTCTGCCTTGGTGCAGGCGTCTTTTACCGAGTGCGCTCTTTATTCTTTTGGGTGAGAAATTCTTATAAACAGACGCCTGTGACGGACTGAGCGGTCTGGCATTTGGGCACACGCCACACACCTTGGGCCGCGAGTACGAGACTCTGCACAGTCTGCACCGAATGCCTAGCGGGTGGGCCACGGTAATGCAGCCCACCCGCTAGGTATTCGGTCGTTAGCCGTGGATGCGGTCCCGAGAAGAAACACGGTCCGGACACTGCCGGCCTCGGTCTTGTACTTGCGACTCCTGTTGAGACGCACGGCCTCGTGCCGGTCATGCTGCTCTATCACGGATTTGACCACAATGAGCAAGTGCACGTGTCCGGGCGCACACTTCTCTGGGTGGTCAGTGTGCATCGGGAAGTAGCGGCAGTGTTTCCGCAGAATGAACTCGTGGAACCTGGAGTCCAGGCGGCGGAACCAGTCCTGAGAGATGGAAGCATTCTCACTACAGTTCAGAACCGGCGCATCCCAAGACGTGGCAGTGGCGTTGGATGAGCGCGGTGCGCCGTTCCGTGGGTCCCTCTGTGCTCACACTGTGTTTGAATGAGAAGCAGTCCGAGCCGCACCAGGCTGTGGGGCCGCCCACTTTCAGCCCCAGTGCATTCTTCTCCGTGAGCCGTGGAGCATGAGGAAGGATGCGAAGACCAGGGACAGACTCAGCACTGGCTTCAGCAGACCAAAAAGAGCCGCATCCTACGGATCCAGTGACTCATATCTCCGCGCCCCTCGTGCATCCAGCCGGATTCCCGGAGCCGTGCCCTCCCCCGCGTCCCCCATCCATAACATCTATATAAATCTGGCAAACTGAACACATTCTGTACTGTACAGGAGACACGCCACGGAGGAGAAGGACTGACAAATCGGCAAAGGTCTACAGTCCCTTAGCCAATCAGGATGCAGAACACAATGTTGATACACTATAAAAAAAATTTAAATAAAAAAAAATCTGCAAAACAGCGAGGCTGCGAAAAGTGAACCGCGATATAGCGAGGGACCACTGTACTCAGATAATTATCCTTTTAGACAATCTTTATTTGTCCCACGCTCACAATAAGGGAAATTTCAGGTTTAATTTGCAAGTTCATATACTGCAACTACTGCACCATTCAAATCTACATGAAGAGGTAAAGCCAAAATGTTTGTGTGTGTCATTTTTGTCTGAGCAGTGAGCTCCATTCTGTCAGACTTAAGCTGATTTGCTTCATCAGGCACCACTGGTGAACTAATGGAGTGGCAGTACTGCCATCAGAGCATTTTTTTAATGTGCTGACATACACAAGCCACTTTAAGGTATCATACTTTGTGCTGCTTCACAGAACAACAACAAATAAATCAAACCTCCAAACCATTTGATTCCTTTTGAAGCAAGCGAGATAGTGCTGACTTGTCCAGGGTTATGAGTGTCTTCCATTTTTCTTTTTACTGGGAGAAACTACTTTTTTGTAGTTAAAATGTAACGGCGACCTCTTCTGTAAAGTTGCGAATGTTATATTTTATCTTAAGCCATTCACAATAACTTACTGGGACATCACATCTCTCTCCCTTCTTTCTGTGACAGTTTTGTGGCTCGTCGGAGGAGGGCACGAGGCGTGGGATGGGGGTGGACATCTCGTTGCTGAGCTGTCAGTACTTCCTGGCTCAGATCCTGGTGTCTGTGGCCATGGGCCCGCTGACCTCACTGGTGGGCGGGGCTCAGGGCGTCATGTACTTTTCCAGCCTGATGTCGTTCGTGGGCTGCGTGTACTCCTCCCTCTGCGTGGTGTACCAGCTGCCCCCCCCTGAGGGTGAGCCCCCCGACAGCGAGACCCAGCCACTGTTGGTGCACATTTAGCAAACGCATTGCTAAGTAGTTTTAAAGACAGTCACGTCACATAACATAGATAGCACTGACACGCCATACATCTTGCCGCACACTGTACAGCACGGTAGTGATAGTAAAGGTTCAAATTCACCAAATGACAAGGCTCTCCTCAGAGCAGGACAGACAGACAGACATTGGCCGCTGCTCTGTGTCTCCAGTGTGTTCTTACAGTGTGTGAGCCCTTCATTTCCCCAATTATGTAGCCGTGAATGGAGATTAGGGCTATTCCATAAACTTGCGCAGAAATGTATGGTGGTCTATTAGAGGTGATGTCAGAATATAATAATTTCTGTAATAGTATACTAATACTAAAATGTTTGTGCTGTAGCAGTTCTAAAGCATATTGTTGAGAATAAGGCATCAGTAAAGCATTGTGAAATATTCCCTTGGCCATCAGTGAAAAACTATTATTGTCTACATATAACATTTAGTAGAATTAATTTGGTGACACTTTAGTTTATGGACCACATATTAATCGCTAACTGAATGCCAACTGGTATGCTAATTAGCTGTTACTTAGCTATTAGTTGGTATTTATCAAACACTTATTAATGCTTATTAAGATTTAAGTGCATGTACAGAAACATCTATTATAATCCCCACTACTGTAAGGGGAAGAAAATTGTTCATGGTTTAATACTTGCAAAATACAGCCTTAGACAAAAATGCATTGAAAGTACTTTTTAAATTCTAATAAAGATGTAATTAGGAACTTATTATGCATTTTACTATTAGCTAGCTACTAATGGGGCCCCTAAACTAAAGTGTTACCTTTAATTGAATTGTATTTTAGTTTAAAAAAAAAAAAATCCATGTACTTGCTAAATCCAAATACTTCATTACATACAGATAATGATTATCCGCAAACCTGATTTATCCCACTGACTTGTGTTATGGAATAGCCCTCTGAAGTATATGAGGGTGTGTGTGAGAAAAGAAGTTTTAGTTGTTCAGTTTTTGCCATAATTTGATCTTGCTTGTTTGACGTCACCATCCATAGTCACATACATGTATATGCATGAAGTTGTAATGTAAGCAGTTTGTTTTGTTTTGGTCCTGTGGCCAAAGTAATGTCTCGCTGCCTGTTTCACTGAGTTAGCAGATTAGCAAGATTGGCAAAAGCATAGCCTACTTGATTTCAAACTATGATCCGGCTAGCAGCCATTTTAATTTGCACTGCACACAGGCTGACGTAAAACATAACTATACTCTCAACTCAAACTGTATCCACCCAGTGATCTAGTTCTTTTGGAGATATCCATTGATCAGGCATAACATGATCAGAGGTGGGTAGTTGTAATGAGTTACATTTGCTTACCTTTTCAAGAAATTATAATTGTGGCCTTTTTCACTCATTATATAATTAACATATAAGTTAATTATTAGCAGTCCTCTTACTTGAATGAAGGTTGAGGTATTTTCCCCATTATGAGTAGCCCAAGTAATAAAAGCTTTACATTTAAATTATGTGAAGATTAGAAACTTGGCATACCTTACCAAAAGATAGAGGATGGATAGTAAATGAATGTCCTCCATAATTTTGTCTGTCTGCCTATTTAAAGGTGCACTAACTTTTCCAGTGAGGAGGCCCATCACACGCCTTCTTACTATGTCCTGTAACTTTTTTTAAATCATTCCTAAAACATTACAGACAAATAAGTTACTCAACACAAGTAGTTGTATGACTAAATACTGTTACAAGAGAAATGTTTCTATCACTACTTTATACATGCTCTTCAGTAATACAACTACCCACCTCAGCTATAATCATGTTATACCTGGTTGGTGTACATTTGGCTTTCGAAATTCAAATGCAAAATTAAAAAGGGAAGCTGTCTACATTATAACCTAAAGTTTAATCCACAACACATAGAAACACTGGTGGTGGCACATTCAGCCTGGGCCCTCACTTCAGCCTTGGAAAGCCCTGTGCGCTGTCACCTACCCCCTGCTGGCGTACATTTGTAATCACAGTCATTCTTGTCATTATCAGGAAGAGGAGAAGTTGAAACTGGGGTCTGATTCAGCATTCACAACACAAGAAGACGAGACGGCTGGTGCGAACTATGGACAGCTACAAAACTGGGGGTTTCAAAACAGCCAGCACATATTTTCGGTCATCATCAGGGCGCATGCAAGTAGTCGGCTTCTCCAAAACAATGCTCAGTTTACAAATTTATTTTTATATTTTCTTTATCAAATCATTTTTGTTGTGCTAATTCAGTAACTTTCGTTGTCAGGGCTTGAACAGAGAATAATTTTGTATTTTGTGAGCGACCTTTACTGGTTGGGACTGGAATACTATTTATGATAACTGCTGCATCAGCCGAATGTCGATAATTGCCTAAATGGATATGAAGCCTTTCAGAGCGCTTGGGTGCACAAGGTGCTCATGTTTCTGAGGAAACTGTGACTGTACGGATCATGCTGTTGCAGCTTGCTTAGTTAAAATGTGTTCTAACTGTATCACTTATTATTGCTGAATATTAGCAGTGTTATTGTACAATACCATTTCATAAGACTCAGTTAAAATGACTTTTGCTTATTCTGTCTCTTGTCATTTTTGCACTATTTCCATTTTTTCAGATGAAATTCTATATATTTAATTGCATGTTTGCTGCTTTACACACAGTGGATCCACTAATTGCTAAGCCAAGGGTAGATAACAGATCTTCTGTTATGATTATGCTAGATCAACTAAAGTGAATATCTACTTAAAAAAAAAAAATATAGGCCTTACCATACTAAGTGTGTAACCCAAAAGATTTTTACAAAGATGAGTTTAATTTATTTTTATTTGATTAGTCTCCAGTGTTCAAGGACAATATTTTCTACAATATATACCTTTCTTTTTCTACAAGGTGTGATTTGGTAATGTTTTCAACTATACCAGTGCCATGACTCAAGAGGATGAAAAACACAGGTAGAGCAGTGCAATTTCATAAAATGGTATGTTGACTTCTAAATTTACACCTGCTGCATTTCATCCTGTTATGTTCCATGACGTGACCATCAATCTGAACAGAACATTTTGTATTTGATTTGCCCTTACACTGACCTTGATTTTGAAATAAATACTGGAGACCTTGAATGCACCTTCAGTAGATGCAGTTCCTCAAACTCACCACACGATGGAGGCCCAAGACAGAACTCAGCGCATGTCATAAGAGCCTTTAGTCATTACTGTGATTAGCTTCTTCATTTTCCAGTGAAGAAAAACTAGGTCAGATGACATCTTTTCTCCCGCCTTAAGAGGGTGTATACTAAAGGCAATCAGACTCTGAATACTTAAAAAGACAATTTATTTTTTCAGAATATACAAAGCAGTGGCTGAAGTAACCGAATGTCATTCTGTTTTTTTCTTTTTTGTAAAGGCAGTCTGGGATACAGAACTGGGCTCCACAGCCATAACATAAACTTGTCGAAACAAAAAACATAGTAAAACAAAATATAAATGGTACAAACTCGCATGGAATGCACACAGAACATATCACCAAAGCAGTAAGATTTAAGAGGGGTTAATGAACAAAGTGAAATTCTGCTAATATTGGGTCAACACAACAAGACCCATTATTCATCTATTATGTTAACAAGGCAAGAATCTACTAGCAGATTAACACAAAAAAAACAACAACCAAGAATATTACCCCCTGCTTAAAACTTATCTTTGGTCTGTACATGAAAGATCAACATGAGCCGTAAAGGAGGATGGCAGCTGCCGGTGTATTTAATGTGGATCCTCTGGTCAGCGTGGGCATAGAGACTGTGCTCCTAATAAGAAAACCTAAAAAGAAAACAACTGCTCTCTTGCTGTGGCCCTGGTTTTAGCACAAGTAAGAAAGAACGCTTGTTTTAAAGACCAATAAATAACATTTCATAAAAAAAGAGATTAGGCCACTACATGTTTTTCAGGACTCCAGTGCATTGTGTGAGCGTGGGAGTGAAATAAAACTACAAAACAAACAAGGAAATCTTTCAGACAAAGCACAAGCTCTATAGGACGATGACCAGGCTGGTAGAACGCTGCAGAAAACCAAGAAATGTAGAATAAGGCCACATGAACAAAGTCTAGGCCTCAACCTCAGCCTCTTTAGAGTCTCCATTCTCCTCGGTCTTCTGTTTTTTTGTATCCTCCTTCTCCTGAAAATTCAAGAGAAAATATTTGTATCAGAATGTCAGAATACACCATATAAGAATAGTTACAATAAATGAATACATTAAGATATTGTGAAAAGAAAGCAAATTAGGTTTTATTCACATATTCTAGACTCAATATATCCATAGGCTTGAATGTGAAATGTGAAAAATGAACATGGTTGCTAAAGCAATAATAACAATGCAAAAACAAAATATTTTAGGTTAATAACTACTGAATGGTCAAAAGTCCTCAAAATTTCACCTTGAAACAAGAGGCTAAAATGTATGAATTTACATTATAATCACAATATACAAAACATTTCTTGACATTACATGACAAAATAAAACTTAACTGGTATGTTTATCTATTCTAGTTCTTGTTTTCATTTACTGTGCATAGCAAGCATGCCTGCTTCCTATTTAAAAAAGTGTTAAGCCCAACCTCCTCATCCTCTGCTGCACGCTTCACTGGCTGTGCGTCGGTTTCCTCAGCAGGGGGCGCCTCCTCTCCATTTCCTACAAGAGAAAAATAAAGCTTTACCACCATGTTCAGACCAATTCAAAGTGAACAGTTACTCTTTTCAAATCTGACACCAACTACAAATGGCCAGATCACTGAAATTAGCATGGTAAAAATCAGATTCATAGAGAAGCATTAAAAAGAAAAAAAAAAGTACCTTCTCCATTTTTGTGTTCCTCCTCCTCAGTTTCCTTTACTTTGTCACTGTGGTCAGCACCGTTCTGCAAAACAAAGAGGTAATGTTGCTTTAATGTGTCTCCAGTATACATGGACTGATTGACAGTTTACTGAGATCAAAATGTGCTGAAATCCTCTTTTGTTTATAAGTTTAGGAGTCCTCTTTAGGCATTTTTAATTCCCAAGCGCGTCTCTTTCCCATAGATGATAAAAACGAGAGTGAAACCACGGTCTGAAAATCCCAATGAAGAGATATCCAAAGTGTAGTTAGTCGTAACATCTGTGCCGCCCGTTTCACAACCCAAACAAAGCGCATTGTGGAGAGGGGGAGAGGAGAGAGGAGAGAAGGGGGAGGCGAGGAGGCAGCAGCAGCAGCAGCAGCAGCGACACCTGCATGATGAGGGCTGGAAAGACAAAAGGCCACGAGGCTCCGGGGAGAGGGGCCGAGCTGTGGCCTCTGGCGGCCGTGGGTACACTCACTGTGCCATTGGCAGGTGCGTCACCAGTCTCCGTCTTCTCCGCTTCAACTTCTTTCTTCTCTTTCAGATCCTGGAGAAGGAATAAAAATGGGTTTAATTGATGGTAGATCGAAGCGCAACAATCTTGAGTAGTTATTCTTCATACAAGTAGTTGTTGGGTAAAAACAAATCAAAACAAATTGGATGATTTGGAAGACATTTTCCATACAAATTGTGCGCTCTAGAAGCCTCCATCCAAACCCGCCTCGCCGCTGCTTCCCGCCCACAATCACTCTTCAGCGGTAGGTTACCATACCATTACCCGCTTTGTCTCCGGTTCCAGACTAATTTAGCCAAACACAGTTCGGAAAAATGACTTGTTAAAATGAATTTTAACAAGATTAAACCATGAGCGATTCAATACACAACCACAGGGAAAATTCTTCATTTTTTCCACACGGCTGACGGAGTAGTTTTACAGATCACGGCTCAAATTTGCATAAAATACTCAAGGTGTACTGTTGGTCAACAATCACACCGCTTAACACGAAGATAACCAAATTATTAACAGATTTCCAATTACTTTAGAAAGTTCCCAAAATCTTTTAAACACGACGATTCCATGAAAAATCAGTGAATGAAACGCACCTTGGCTGTCACCTCAGTGGTCGCGGTCGTGTCAACTGCAACATCGGCCATTGTTAAATTTCCAGAAATTTATATTCCTTTTCGGAAAATGGGCAGATTTGATAGCGCTTCGGCTTTGTGCAGACAGTCCAAAGACGCTGGGAGAGGAATGATGTCTGCCCCTCACCGCTTTTCTCGAGCTCGTTGAAAATGCACTCTCGTTGGATACAGCGGGCAGACTCGGCACGCCATTGGTCAGGCTCCGCAAACTCGAGACGCTATTGGTTGAGACGCGTGTCAATCGTAACGCGCGCTCCCGCCCACCGAGCAGGTCCGCGCGGATTGGTCAATTGTTTTTAAAGCGCTGTACTCCAAGCTGCAAGTCTTAGTCCTCTCCATCACTGATCACTTCTGTTTTCCGTGTGGTTTTCCCCTAAATGTTGAACACTGAAGCATAGTGGCTGGCTAAAGCGTATTCGTAAGTATATTTACCACACAAAAATCTTAATATAAAACGTAATATTACAATATCAAATCGTTGGGCGCCATCTTTTTTGTGTTTGCTTTCTTAGGGGATTCGTAAGGGATTCGGCGTCAAATTACAAGCAAAAAAAACCCTGCAAAGTGACGATCTGAAAGCCACAAAGCCACACCTCCTTCTAAATTTAACTTTCACAAAATGTGCTCTAAAGTCAAGTCGCTGTCGTCTGTCGTTTCTACCTGTCTGTGTCGGTAACTACTAGTGTAAAAATGAAAGCAAACTTTTCCATTGTCTTGTTTGAGGCAGCGCACAAAGCCCGTTTGTCCGGAGGCTGACTTGATAAATGATTACAACACTGACATTAATAGCTATAAATGGCATCCGTATTCACAATAGACAGTTAAATTACAAAACAACAAGAATAAGGTGTAATAAAATACACCTTTTAGCATTTAGCCTTAAATAAACTTAATATATTTTTAACGCCAGTAAGCTTATTAAATGATCTTTGATAACTTGATCTCAATAACTTCTCAATAATGTCTTTTATTCTGGACAATCTACAATAATTAATCAATTTGGTAGTCTATGGTTGGTAGAGACAGACCCCAAACAATTTCACAATTTGATAAATTGATAAATAAAACCACACATTCAATTCCAAGATTAATAGGCTAACTATTTATACAGGTAAGGAATTACTAGAAAGATTACTATAAAAAAAATACTGCAAAACTTCCAGGTCATAAACAGGCATTGACTTCAAAACTTTCACTTTGAGGAGGAATGTTGTTTATGACTCATTCTACTGTTAAACCAAAGGAAACACAGCTGTGAGGGCCCCTGGTTGAAAGACTAGGAAAGACATGATCAAACAACAACCGCAAGTTTTCTCTTTTTTTCAAATATTTTATTGCCCGAAATATACCTCCCAAGTCCTCATGTAACCCCGAAGAATCCCCAAATGCCACACCTGCCACTGTTTTTCTATCCACACCCACTCCACACCCATTCTAATAAAACATTGACCATTTATGATAATTGTTCAAGTGTCTGCTAGACTCCACATTGCGCATGGTTTGACAGTATTACTAGACACTCATGCAGTTGTTTTTGTCTTTCAGCTTGTTCAAACACGTCCATGGTGGATATCTTGACACAACTATTTCGTCAACCCCTAATTTTATCTAATATGTGCCTCCTACGGCATACTTAGGCCACCATATTTTTGCCAGGTCAGTAATCAAAGCCAAAAAGCTTTGTAAGATTTCCATTACAATATCAAGACAGGTTTTGAGTTACATTGAATTGAAATGAACTTATAATTATGAAGTCTGTAATTACATTTCAGGTGATTAAAGTTGGAGTCATTTCTTTGTGCACCAAGTACTGGTATATGTAAAAGTCATTATATTTCAGATTTTAAGTTGTATGCCGAATGGTTTACTTCTTTTTGCTTGGTGTGTGGTGTAGGGAAAAAGGTAAAGACCAATGTGACTGACATTTTATTATTATTATTATTATTATTATTATTATTATTATTATTATTATTATTATTATTATTATTATTATTTAATTGATGATCCAGAGAAGCAAACATCATCAGTGTTTGGGCCCTAATGTGCAGACACCAGCCTCCATCCTTAGCAGAGCAGCAGAAGGCATTACTCACGGTTTTCTGTAAGTGGAAAATGGGAGCAACTTGAGAGACAGAGAAAGAGAGAGAGAGGGGGGGAGGGAGGGAGGGAGGGAGAAGGAGGGAGGGAGGGAGAGGTGGTGAAGCAGGGAGGGAGAGTCAGGCAGGGAGGGAGACAGAGGGGGAGAGAGAGAAGGAGGGAGAGAGGAGGGAGTGTTTGTGAGATCATTTCCTGTCACTTTTTTCTCCTTATTTGTGTTTAACTTCTGCATGTAGTGGCCTGCTGCTGTACAAACCCTGTTCCTAAAAAGTTGGGACACTGTGAGTGTAAATAAATAAAATAAAGTACCGGCAAATCTCACAAAACATGTTATATTATTCTGAATATGGCAAGCAAAACCTTTACATCAAAATTAAACAAAGCTAATTTCAAAAAGTATTGATTCAGCAAGGATAATTCTATGTCTAGACATTTTTCATCTAACTGGTTCCACAGGTGCATTTTGGTTAAGATGTATGGTCCATTAGGCTTTTGATAACACCATGTTTTACAATGCAATTCCCTAGAAAAACAAATTTCCAGTTGAAAATTTTGAATAATACAAACGTAATAAACATTGGTTGCTTTCTATAAGATTAGCAACACACTATATCCATTTTATTTACATTTTACCATGTCCCAACTTTTTCTAGTTTGTTTAATATCTTTATCCTTATTTGCCTTCTTTTATAGGTGACTGAGGTGAACCAAACTGTTGCAGCAAATAGGACAGTAAACATTTACTCAGCGATGGGTGATAGCTATAATCTTTGTGTGACAAAACTGCCACATTTTTACCACTCTTTCCACACATAAGAACTGCAAAGCTGCTTTATAAGCATTTAGAGTTATGAGCCCACAGAAAGCATTACTGTAGCAATATAAAGGGTCCTTTGTATGAGGTTAGATCTAGTTTGTATGGGTTTACATAGCTAGCATTGGGCAACGGGCAGTCCACTGTTTGTTTATACAGGTACTGTACATTAAAATAACATGAACTTATTCCCTGTTGCGTTCAGCTTTTTAGGAATTGGATGTGGCCTGTAAGCTCACATGTTGAATACACTGAATTTATAGCAGTGCAATAATGTTTACAATGTAATTACAAGGCATGCGTCTATGGGGTGTTTTTGGCTTCCTGGTAGTAATGTTTATGGTTGTCAAAATATACCTTAGACTAATGCTCGTAGATCTCTGTACTTAAATGTTTATGATGATGCTTAATTAAACAAACATAAAACTATTTTGTATGCGCCTCTTGGAGCGTGTATCATCCATGATATCTACATGTTTCCTTAATGTTGTGGGATTGTGTCTGGACCTTTTGTGTCATGTGTCATCGTAAACATATAAAAGGTACTTCCTGTATTGACTGAATTAATAATAATGATCACTGGCGTACGAGACATCCATTTTTGTAACTGAAGAAGTCACCTAAACTGTATTTTTGAGATTCTTGGAACCCTCATAGAAATATTTGGTGCATGTATATGAAAAAAGTTCCACATTTTTTAGATGAAGTGGTATGTTTTGAATACATGTTTCCAGGATGCATGTATTATGTAAATAGTTGTGATTAGTTTGTTTATATTAATTTGACCTGTAGATTTTAGATTGTTGGAGCCCTCATAGAAGAATTTGGCAAGTGTCATACAACATACAACTGTCATATTCCACAAAACAATGAAGCGGGTACATTCGTACTTCGCAAAAAGCAAAATCCCTATAAGGCCTGTGATTGTTTTGCGATTGTTTGTAATGCTTGTAAATTCTTGCTTTTTTCTTATGTGTTGGTAAAGGCCCTTTATTGACTATTTTAAGCTTGAAGCCATTATAATCAAAAACATACCTGGAGTTTTTTGTTTCATTCACACATGTTTGAGTAATTCTTGCATCTCGAAAGCTCAAAATGCTCTGTTCCACCTTAAGCGGTCGTTTTCAAGTGAACAGCTACCTTTTACATTTTGAGATTTGAGCATTTGAATTTCCAGAACTGAATTTATCCAAATAATTCTAGTGAAGGTGTATAAATTTTAAAAACACAGTGGAGCACTTCCTGTATTACCACATGACATCACAGGGTAAAACGGAGTGTTTTACATTTGAGAGAAGAACTCAGCCTAAATATGCAGGGTTTGGGCAACACAAACACAACTCTGGGTATACTTTTGATAAGGAAACAACATTATAACATAGATCAGAAAATAGTGTAATATGGGCTCTTTAATTATATTTTTAGGAAGACTGGTGTTGGCTGATTAGCAGTAATAAACTCCCCTTTGTGTTACCCATAACATAAGGATATAGGCTGTTATCTGCTGCACCTTCGTTTCCCCTTCACTTCTCGTGGACAAAGGACTGACCTGACTTGTGGAATGCCGGGGCCCATCAAAGAACAGAGGTCAGGATTATACGGGGGAGGGGTCCCCATAATTGGAGAAAATAATTTGGGTCTAACTAACTGCTTTTGTTTGGAACAGCAGTGTCCTACATGGTCCAACTGGCTTTCTCTGAGTCTCAGGGGGCTCTGCCAGCCCCAGGGACAACACTAGATTGACTTCTCCTCAGGACACTGTCGCCTTATACTGTACCTTCATTACTGCTGGAGTGATGAGTGCACTCAAGGTTAATATGGTTGGGTAAGTTACAATGCATGCAAGTTACAATCTGTCCCCCCTCCCACACACTCATATTTCAGGCAGTAACCATCTGGAAACGCCAAATGATAGTAATATTTTATACTTATCAATCATTTAATGTGTAGTATAATGGGTATTTTTCACCAAATATAATTATTAATAATTACAATTAATAAATAAAATAATAAAACAGATCAAATGAAACCACAACCTTCTTCTTCAAGTATTATAGTGGTTCAGTGTTTGGCTATATGATGTCCACAAAGTTAAAATGTTGTCTCTTAGAAACAATGCTATCTTTTACTAGCGACATCTGTGTGCCTGTTTTAGACAAAGGTGTAATTGTGCGTCCCTTGCTATATGAATCATTGCATATATTGCACTTAACACAAAGAGCTTATAGATGCAGCTCTGCAAATGCATTGTTTAAAAGGCTCTGAACTATAAATTGTCTACTCTTTATTGAGTAGAACATGATTATTTTATGACTATAGGGTATTTAATTAGACTTTTGAAATTTAAAAATACTTACAGATTTGAAAGCACAATAAACTATAACTGTTAGTATTGGATAAACTGAAGGCTGGACCAAGAATGATTCTTTGCCAACGACTACACTCTTCCCAGAGGGCAGGTGTTTTGCTGTTATAGGCTCAGAAGTCAATACAGTACAAATTTTACAAGGCAATAAAAACAGTGTAATGGTAAAATAATCCGTTGCTAGTAAGATTTGACAACATTGTCAAATAGGGGCAATGAATTTGTATAGATATCCTGCCTGGTTAGTGGGGAAACGAAATTTCAAATTCACTCTATGTACATGTACATGATTGTTTTTCGACTGTAAGAGCCGATTTATGTGTGTTTTTAGGCCACGCCGACATCTTGTGAGTTCTATGTGCGTTTCGGGCCATCTTATGAGTTTTTTACATATCTGTTTTCTCATTGGACGAGAGTCCTGCTTTGATGTTCAGGAAACACGTCCTTATATGGTCCACTTTGATCCTTTATTCTTTGTTCTTTTATCTTTGATGCTCTCTGCTATATATTCACCACACACAGACAGAGGACACATACATACAAGAAAGGGCGCAAGAAGAAATTCGCTTGCAGCAAGAATTTGAGCAAAAAGAGGCGTGCTTGAGAGCTAAAAAGGAGCGGTTGCAGATGGAAGCTGCCATTGCAGTCGCGAATGCCAAGTTAAGAGCTTATGACCAGTATAGAGATGCCCGGAAGTCAAGAGCTGGATCGAAGCGTACGACTGGTGGAAATGAAAGGTTCACCAACTATAGCAGCGACCATGTTGAAATTGAAAGGCCTTTGCATGACGTCGGGTCTAAAGCTGCTGCGCCAACCGTCTCACAGGCGCAGCCAAGCGTCCCTTCAGTCAGAGGAAAAAGTCCAACAAGGCAAAGGCAAAGCCCATTGTTCAAAGGTGCTGAGTACGCCACCTCAGCCACCAATAAACACGCAAACGCGGAAAAGAAAGCCAACTTAGGAGAAGATGAGAACAAAAGAAGCAGCTTCGCTGTGACTGTGACTGCTGCTGGTAAAAACGCCGGTAAAGACCGATTTAGAGAAGAAAGCACCAGCAGCAAAGTCAGCCAACGCCTTCCAAAGTCCCTGCTTTTACTGTAAGGGGAAACATGCGCTGAACGTGTGCAACAAGATTAAAGAGCGGCCTTTGCAGAAGAGAACTGACTTCCTGAAATCTCAAGAGCTATGTTTTAGCTGTCTTACGCCAGGCCACATGTCTAAGGACTGTAAGGAAAAGAGCTCTTGCCCTGACTGTTCCTATAGGCACCCTGCTATTTTGCACGTCATAAAGCAAGATCACTCACCGGAGGAGACCGAAGCAGATGACAACTCAACAGGTACGGCAGTTGAGCGTGGTGCTCCTGTACTTGCAGGGTGTAGAAGCGGTGAACAAACCGGGGCTGGGAATGAAGACATTCCAAAGAAGCTACAACAGGTATGGCAGAAGGAGCCAGAGGACCTTGACAAGCTGTCAGATCTCAGCGTGAGTAAATGTTTTTTAAGTCCAACACAGTCGGGCCCACAAAGAGCACACAAATCCATCACTTCTCAAACGCAAGTGAAGATGGATATGGGGTTGTGTCGTACCTTTTGTTGAAGAACGAGCGAGAGGAGAAACATGTCTGCCTTTTGATGGAGAAGTCTCAGGTCGCTCCTCTTAAGTGGGTTACAATCCCTAGGTTAGAGTTGACTGCTGCAATGATCTCAGTCAAGATTGACCAGATGTTGAAGGAAGAACTTCAACTCCCCCTGAAGGATTTGGTCTTCTGGATGAATAGCACGACAGTACTAAGGTACACTGAAAATGACGCTTCTCGTTTAAAGACATTTGTGGCGAGCCGTGTTTCCTTTGTCAGAGTGACTGTTACAGGAGCTCAGTGGATCTCGAGAGTTGACACCTCTTGGGGTCCAGCCGATCTCGCCTCGAGAGGCTTGAAGATTGAGAGCTTCATGTCATGTAAGATCTGGTTTCACAAGGCTAAGGAGCCGTGGGAGACAATCAACAGCCAAAACAACGGACCGCATGCCGTGAAGGCAGCCCTAGGTTGGGTAGTCAACGGGCGGATGCCAAGAGAAAGAATTCGATGACGCCGAAAAACAGAACTTCGTTAGTCGCATCTCTGTGTCGACCATAGAAGACATGCACTACGAAGCAGATTTTCCAGAACGCCAGCATGAGGACAAGCAAGGGCCATCTCAACACGACAAACAGTTTGTGCACGCTGTGGCCGCATCGGCACATCTTTCGGATGGCCATTACTGCACTGAGCTACCTCTGAGGGATGACTGCATGGAGATGCCAGGCAACCGAGGTATAGCCGAGCAAATACTCGACTCCTTGAAGAGGATACTCATCAGGTTTTCAGACTTCCTTCAGAAGTACAAAGATTTGATGACCAAAATCCTAGAGAAAGGGTACGTCACAAGAGTCCCAGATGAACAGCTGAGCCGAAGAGTATGGTACATACTGCACTACCGGGTGTACCATCGAAGAAAGAGAAAGAAAGAGAAAACTTTAGGGTAGGGGGGCGTCTGAACAGATCAGCGACGCCTGGGGAAGCCAGCTTCCCGCCCTACTCAGTAAACAACACAGAACAACCCACCTTGTTCTTCACCACATCCATCTGGAAACAGGACATGGCGGCAGAAATCATATTCTGGCAAGGTTAAGACAATGGTATTGGATACCTAAAGCAAACGCGGCAGCAAGAACCGTGATTGCAGAATGCAACCTCTGTAAAAGGCTGCATGCCAAAGCTGGAGAGCAGAAGATGGCAGATTTTCCGCAAAATCGTCTGCTCCCCGACAAACCGCCTTTTACCAACACAGGCATGGATTATTTTGGTCCCTTTGAGATCCAAAGAGGACGCGTCAAGGTCAAGCGTTATGGTGTGCTCTTCACGTGCTTGACAGTCCGAGCAGTGCATATAGAAGTCGCATATTCCCTTGACACAGATTCGTGTATTAATGCTCTACGTCGCTTTCAAGCCAGGCGTGGCCAAGTGTCAGTCATTCGTTCCGACAATGGCACAAACTTAGTCGGTGCAGAGAGAGCTAAGACAGGCATTGAAAGAACTGGACCAGTCGCGCATCAATGAAGCCATGATGTGGAAGGGAGTGCAGTGGTTATTCAACCCACCCGCTGCGTCCCACCACGGCGGCATCTGGGAACGTCAAATTTGTACCATTAGAGAGGTACTGAATGCTGTTGTGAGACAGCAAGCGTTGAATGATGAGGACCTTCCTGTGTGAAGTCGAAAGCATCATCAATGGAAAGCCTATTACCACGAACACAGACGATCCCAGACGATCGTACTTGCCATTTCTTCAAGAGCAGCAAAAGTGGCTTGGAACGAAGAGAAGCTTTAAGGCCGGAGATGTCGTCCTCGTCGTTGATCCATCCCTGGCAAGAAATTCCTGGATGCTGGGCAGAATCACCAAGGTTATGCCAGACTCCAAGGGGATGGTCCGCAGTACTGAAGTCCAGACGAAGACGAGTATTATACAAAGGCCCATAACTAAGTTGTGTCTCTTGCAGGGTGAAGACTGAAGAAGAGAAGGACTTAACACATGTCCGATATGCGATTCTCGACAGGGCACCTTATTGACGTCAGCTCGAAAAATGCAGCTCCACCACCCGTCTGTGTCTACTCAGCGTCTCTGTAAATCACGCCCAGAGAGTTTGAACTGCGAATGCACTAGGCAATGCGAAATGCGTTTTTTTTTATTTGCCTGGAGGCACGTCCGAGTGTTTCTAAGCTCGGAAGTCCTTTATCTGAGCCTCTGGACCTTTGAACAGCAGTGGTTTAATTTTATTTTCTGTGGAAATGTGTTTATTTTTCAATGGAACGCTTCTCATCTCTTCTCCGCGCAAAAACGCGGAAATGGATCAGAGAGCGCACAGCTGAGAGCTGAGAGTGAAGAGCTTGGCCACGCCCCCACCCTCTACTATAGGCCATCTCTGTCCTCCTCATTTGCATTCAAGCAACAACGCCCAGAATGGAGTGTTCAGAGAGAGAAAAATTACTCTTTCTCATCTTATCTCTGTTTCTCATGCACTGAGTCTTGATTTTGAAGAAGGATTCATTTACAGTATTAGGGAACCATTAAGGAGCCATATAAAAGCATCAAGAAGTACCATGTCATGGGATCTTTAACTTATTTGAAGGAAAATTGTAAATTAGTAAACGGCTCTAAATCTTAGGTTAGTAATTGACTTGCTAAAGCATAGCCAATTAGGGGCCGGGATATTTATGTGTTTTTAGGCCACGTCGCCATCTTGTGAGTTCTATGTGCGTTTCGGCCATCTTATGAGTTTTTTTTACATATCTGTTTTCTCATTGGACGAGAGTCCCGCTTTGATGTTCAGGAAACACATCCTTATATGGTCCACTTTGATCCTTTATTCTTTGTTCTTTTATCTTTGATGCTAACTGCTATATATTCACCACACACAGACAGAGGACGAAGACACGAAGACAAGAAGACAGAGGACACGGAAGACACCACACCAAGACACATATACACACACAAGGGGAAACAACTATGCTACGTAGGTAGTGTGGATAAGAAGCCGCGGTCTGGTGGCCAGGAGGATAGCCCGAGACCATAGAGTATCGGATGAGCCGAGATGACGGGGTATTAGGACGTCCTGGACCACAGAAGCTACATAGTCTTTTGACCGTCACGTAGGGACGTCAAGAAGGACGTTAAGTAGCACATGAGGACGTCATGTGGTCGTCATGTAACGCCGCGTAATAGTCACGTAAGAGTGTAACATCGGACGTCTCCCGGGTGACAGACGGGATGCGCACCGCTACAAGGCACATACGGACAGCAAGGAAGACCGTCGAGTAGCATCGTCAACAACGCAACATAGGGTGAGTCCTGTCGGGAGCCAAGAAGTACAAGGAAGCCCGGTCTCCCAGTGACAGGCAGGAGCTCACCACTATACGACACGCAAAGACGTCAAGAAGGACATCACAACACATACAGAGCCTTACACAACACGCATAGGAAAACCACAAGCCTCAGAAATTCCTCTTTCCGTTTCCCTCTTTATTCACCTTAATTTTATCCACTCTGTATGACCTTCACTTTAGTAAAGATAGAAAAGACAAACTCTTTGATTCAAGACTCTTTATTTACATTACGTGACGCGTCGGAAAGAAACTTCAAGAAACACCGAGGCCGAGGCTAGTGAGGCGGTTCGCTGCACTCACATCGACAATAAAGCAAACTATGACTATGACTACCACCTAGTGTTTTCATGATACAACCATTTCAAACTCTATTTCGATACAAAGGAATAGATTCAATACTTGATACCGATTCTGATACCATAAAACATTATTATTTAGAAGATAGAATTCTATTTAGACAACAGAATGCCATACAATCTGTTTCTGCGTTATCCCTCAGTGGTCCAGGTAGTTTCCACAGTGGTCCATGGGTGGACCATAGTCTATGTGCTTCTATACGTGTTCTGGTACAGCTCAATATCATTCTAAAGCTATTCAGGAAAGGTTAATTTCTGTCCTGTGAATGTGACTTTTTAGTATTGATACGTGCTCAAATGAGTATCTTGTGTCGATACTAGTTTTAGTATCGATTAGTATCTGATTTTCTATACTTTTGACAGTCCCCATATTTCGTAAATTTTTCATGTCTGAAGTCTGTAAACATACATTGAATAATTAGGAGCTTCTGTGAGTCTGTGCCAAGAGCTAAAGAAATCCAGGACTCTTTGTGTTTGTGAATCTTGACTGATGTGTGGATTACTGAGGAGCTGCTTTGAGGATTTAAAGACTCAGGGTGATGCTCCAGAAACTGCAGGAGGCAAGCGGAGTGCCAGGATGTGAAGGTGTCATTTTATATTTGATTATGAAATTATGTAGGTTTGTAGGTCTTGGGTGATTTAGAAGGTTTATCTGGGTTTTAGTCGACCAAAATTACTCATGTAATTATTTTAAGTTGTTCAAGATTATATGCAACGGCAGAAAAGAGTAAAAGATTGATTTGGCAGTGAACTGTGAATTTATTCTGCCATTTTTACAGTACAGGATTTACTAGTACTTTTCAGTGCACTTTGGGTTAAAAATGGGAAGATCACTGAGTTTTGAGAGCTTATGTTAATGGCACGCCCCCTCTTAGTTGACAAATTGATAGGCAAGTCTTAAGTCGTCTAACAATGTCTCCATACGACTTAAGGCCTAAAATGATGAGTTCTTTCTAGTGTGATCTGGAGTTGGAGCTAAGACCATTTTGTCTAATGGTTAGCAAGACAATTTCCTGTTTCTCCTGATTAAAATGGTCTTAGAATCTCTTCCTCTATGGTAGTGCGTTAATTGGTGTGGCAAGAAGTACCTTTTATTAGCGCTGTACTGTATTGAAAATGTGTCATCATGGCTCTTGACAATATCATGATTCTCTGTGTAAAACTCTGGTTTATTTTTTAGATTTTAAATAGTCAGTTTCAAGTATTCAGATTTGCCCTCTTATTCAGTTGTTGCTACAGTGGATTAAACTGCATAAGTCTTACCTTTTCCTTGCCTATTCTATGTTGTTCCATTGCTGTTACATGGCAGTGATGAAGGGAAAACATGGTTCATTTCTGTGTGGAGTAGTGTCTGATTGCAGTGGGCGGTGCTTGAGTCCATTATGGATAAAAATACATCAGCAGCACTTTGGCCTCTTAGATGGGAAAATAATACTTCAGATTCAGACAGCAGAAAACATGGATAATACATGAGTCACTGTGTTAGCTTAACATGGATTAATATTATTGAGCCTGTGAGGAGGGAAAAATACTTGACTTGATACAACATTAGTACAGTTGCCATAGCAATTAACAATCCTAATAAATATTATAGGTTTTGAATAGTCAAACATTCACAATGTGGTGCCTATTAGCAAAGCTAAAACATATGAACAGTAATTATAATTTGCTACGTTTTTACATATTTTATTTTAAAAAAGCCATTATACAAGATTTGTAGACTTTTTGAAATTGACTGGGTGAGTGGTTGTTTTGTTATGGATGATTTTTTTCTTCTTAAAAAACCTTGATGCATTAAAATGGTTTAACCTGCAGGTAAGAGAAGAGTACTGGTGTAGTCAATACATGTTTTAAATAATTACCGAAGCATAACTTGATAACGTGCCTGAAGTCAACATTATGTCAAAATCAATAAGCAATGATCGATTTAATGGACCTTTTTATCTTTTTATATTTTGAGTCTTAATAGCACCTGATTGACCTTTCAGGATTATCTTCTGTTGCTTCCTCTTCACTGGCCTAGTTTAGCACCTTCTTCCTTTCACCTCGTAGCTCCGCCCCCAGATTGTGAGAGAAAAGTGGAATTTTCCAGTCATCGCTGCGACTCCTCAAGTCTCGCTCCTCCTCCGGCCTTCCAGTTTTCCCGCCTTCCACTCTCCCTCACTCCCTCTTTCTCTTTACCTGATCATTCCTGCTTAATGCATAGCTCAAGGCCCTCTGCTGCTCAAAGCGGTACAGCCCGTTGACTACAGTTAACTCAATGAGATCTCTTTTTAAACCTAGTCCTTGCAATGCATATATTTCTTTAGATTTCATTAGTGTCCAGATCTGACCAGAAATAATTTTGCCAGAAAATCAGTTTGTTTTCCTATAAAGTATGATGCGTTTGTCAGCTAAAGTATATAGATCTTCACTATGAATGAATAATAGCAGATACACATTCGATTTTAATTGGCTAATAATGTAACTATGTTTTGTCGCTATTTTACCTAGGTTTGTTTATTTAAATTGCTTTGTTTATTTCTTCTTTTAATAATTAATTACAGGACTGCCAATATTGGCTCAGGCTCTGGCCAGTGTTTTGAATATGTGCTGACAAATTAGTTAACTAATTAACTAAGTGGACAGCACTGATTGAAAGCCCATTTGGACAACTACTTAACAAGCTCTTGTGTCAAAGTGTTATTTACTGACATCAGATTGTTAAAATGACAAGTCAGAATACGTAAGATACCAATTTTCTGGCATTTTCAATACATTTTATTTGTCACTGATGCAGGGGTCGAGTCTGTGAAGAATCCCTCAGTCGTCCAGGTAGAATCCATGGCAAAAGGTGAAATTCAGTTTGTCAACTGGACAACTGAAGAAATAGCTTGGATGAGCTGCGAAACGTATTTGACCAAATAAACTCCTTTTGCCCTGGAAGGGTCTCTTTACTCTGTTTCTGTCTCTTGGGATTAATCAGCATGGTTTATTAAGAAACAGCAGGGAGATGATGCAATAATGTGGAGAAAATGTGTGCAATTATATGTTTATTTTTCATTGAAGGAAAACTTAAGAGCAATAGAGATGCACCAGCTTTTTTTTTTTTTTTTTTACTGGCGATGCCTGAAATCAACCAATACCATTGCAGGGACTGAAATAATACTATGTCTATTAAAACTCAGCTAAGATAGACCAATGACTATTTCTATTATCAGATCAGCCAGTAAATTATCATTTAATTTATAGCTCTAACCAGGCCTATAAATCAGACATGGATCAGATATGGTTCAGATTCCAAATTTTTGGAACCAATATCTGATCCACCTATTTTCTATTTTTTATTTTTTATTATTTTAAATTTTTTTTGGATCAGATGACAATATCAGTGTATCCCTTCATTAGATAACATGTATTAAAACTATACAGCATTATAGCCAGGCTCTTTAGCATCAACATTTAATTGGCAAAACTATGAAAATACTACTGAAAGGACTGGGAAAGCAATACACCATACTGTACCCTATAAGCACAATGTTTAGGGCCTTGGTTTTATGGATTGATACAATTTTAAAACTTTAAACCCAGAGATGAGATCCAAACATGAGAGTTACCAAAAGATTAGACATTACTATAATTGGCAAAATATTATTCCATCAGGCGTGTGGCAGAAATTGTTGTTTATTATGAGAATGAGTAATCCTCTGTATTAACTTACATGTTACTGTTTGATTAGGGCCTAAATGAGGAATTAAAGTGTGGGATCACAGAGCAGATGGCAGATTTGCATTTCAGATTCGGGGTTGTTTCAGAATGATCACATGTCCTGAGCCATGCCAAACACGCGCCAAATTATGTACAATCAGAGAAATATTGAATTTGGGGCTTTATTAGCATGGTTCAGTTTAAATATGGATTTACAAAAAGCAGGTGAAATATTGAAATAGGTTGTCATATTTAAATTGGTAGTAGATAATGTTCAAGGCATAGGGTAACCAACCTATGTAAATTCCATTCATATTTATGGGGATTTTTTCCTGGTACTTCATGTTATGATTAATTAGCAAGGTAAAAAGAAGTGAGGAGGCCATGTGATTACATCAGAGTTTGAGAGTTTGATGTTGATTTGATGATTATTCATTATTAGTGAAGGGAAGTGAAGTCATATGTATTTGTATAACACATTTAAACAGTTGACATTTGACACAATTGACAGTGCTTAACATACCCTAATTCACAATATATAGCAAGAAAAACAAGATTTTTAAACTATAATTTGACTATAACAGCTCAGCTCTCCCTAGAGTATTGATTTCTTTCCTTGATTTTTAATTTTGCAACATGCGGCAGCTACAGTGGTATATGATCAACTATTTCTACTGGACATCAAAAGGTCACGTGAACTGCAAATAAAATACAACTTGAGTAAGCAGACCTCATGATAAGATAAGATATGCCTTTATTAGTCCCACAGTGGGGAAATTCCAGTGTTGCAACGCACAAATCAAGAACAGCAGGAAAATGTAGCATGCAATAAAACAAAATAATAAATAATGGCTTAAAATAATTTAAAAATAGACTTAAAAATAGACTCTAGAATATAGTTGAATATAGTTGAATTATAAATACAAACTTACTGATGTTAGTTTTGCATTCTGCTCTTTATTTTTTGCAGCTATTTTTTTTATTTTTTATGATATTCTATTCTATTTAATGTTTCGGTTAATTTAGCCAGGTAACAATAAATGAGGAGGCAATGGGGGGGCATTTGAGGTAAAACCTATGTATAATCTTAACAATAAAGAAATATACATCTCAATACAGAATACATTTATGAATTAAAAGTGATAACAAGTGGGTAGATTTCTCCTTTATATGCTTATGTATCGACACGTGCTGTATATTGCTGTTCTCACTTCAGTGCAATAGGGTGCATTGTAAATCAGGCCCAAATTAAGCCATAGGCAGCTGTAGCTAACTTCTACTTTGTTCATGGCGTGAGGCACATTAACCTTATCCCCATTGTTTTGAACCAACAAAGAGCCATCTGCACAGCAACCAGCCCCAGCCTAGGGACCTGCTCACTGGGGGGCTCACCGAAGTCTATGGGGGGAGGGCCAGGCCTGCTGCTGAGGAGAGAGGGATACGACCAGGAGCGAATAATAGGCCAGGATTTAAAGGGCCTCCGTCAGCTGTAGTTAAGCTTTGTACTCAAGTGAAAGTGTGCAGTCTAATACTCATTTACAAGTGAAATACACATTACTGATTGGTTGTTTCCATGTTCTATATTGTGACGTCAAATGTGGGCAGGTGCCAGTATTTATTAACTGTTCAATAATTTCTTTCTGTTGTATCTTTGTCTATTTGTTATGTTTATAGTCTGTCAATATGATTATACATGTTGTCTTTCCTTTGTCTAAATATAATTTTAATGTTCGTTAATAAAGTAACATGCCATATAAATCAGAAATCAGAATCAGAAAGATTTTTATTGCCATTGTCAAGTGAACAGAGTTCACAAAACTAGGAACTTGTCTCGGTGATAAGGTGCAAACATAAAACACTAAATAATAATAATACCTAAAATATAGCTATAGTAAAAGAAAAACACAATAAACAATCCAAATAACAAAAAGGTTCAGATGAGCAAAAATGAAATGAAATGAAAGTACTGTTATGTGTACTTCATATAATTTTCTTACGTAGATACTAAGCTCACACCAACTGTCTCCACCTCTGGGACAGACCTTTGCCCTTTGACATCATCTGTTGTATAAATCATTCAAATTCAGGGCTCCCTCAGCTTAGCAGGTCAGAGGAGTACTGATTTAAGTGCACTGAAAAATTTATATAAATGCATAAAACAATCATGCTTACAGATAAAATTACATACAGAAAGTACATCGGAATAAGTAAGAAATCATCTAAAGCTGTGCATTTACCGAAAAATTCAGCTTCCAAATAGCGGTTCAGCCGATATCCTGGTTCTACATATAAATTGATGTAATAAAACTATTTACAGGTTGTAGATGTCCCAGAAGGTCTCATAATGTTTGAAGTTTTATTTAGGTTATTCTGTATTTACTTGAGGTATAAATACCATACATAACACATTTGTATCACTTCTGTCTTTTTAGTTCTGTTATTTTATTTTAAGGTAATAAATGCTGTTTTCAGTCTCTGCCTTAGTATCAGTTGATATCAGGTATAGACAGATACCTAAAGAAATAGTATTGGAATCTTTATTGGAACTCTAAAAGCTGTTTTGGTGCATCCCTATCTTAAATGGCATTTATTAAAAGTCTGGTTTGTCTATGTTAGGGAAATAGGGAATAGGGAAATAAAATCAAACACTGAGCTCAGTCAGTATTAATTAAAAACATACTTTTTTTTGTCAGATCACCCTGCCCCATCTATCTTATATATGATTGTTACCAAGTAATTTAAACTAGAGCATGTCTTTCATTACTAACTAATCTATGACTAATAATGCAACTGCAAGTATGCATTTTTTTTGGTCAAAATAAATCATTCAAGTTGCCAAGCACAGGGCTGTCATTGATTAACAGTTTTGGAATGAGTTTTGTAGTCTATACCCAACGCCTTTTACATTGCATTTTTCATGAACTCACTATCCACACTTTGTTGTCAAATACATATCAAATTTGCAATCCAAAATAACATAGTATTTGTAATTGTTTATTCCCACCAGTGGGAATAGTAATAGACCTGGTTTTGATGGGGCGTCTATCAGCTGAGTAACCTCTAAAAGCTTGCACACAAAGCCAGTATAGAGCTCTCTAGTGCTGCTACAAGTGCAGATGGGAACTGCAGCCTAATCAGTCAAGAGTACATTTCCCTGCCTCCAGTGAGAGAAGCAAGCTAATGTTTAACTCTGAGTGGGCTCTCATGCACAAACAAGCAGCACTATCAAGGCATCAGTTATAAAGGTGCATCTAGATATCAATCAAAATACTAAAAAAAAAAAAAGATTACATGCACTATACAAAAAAAACAAGGTCACAAGAAATCATGTTTAAACAGTGACCTATATTCAAGCATTGCACAGATTTTTAAAAAATTGTGTTGAAAATGCTCCGAAGGCATCTATGAACATTTATGCAATCTGAATTGTACGAATTATTAGCACTATAGAAAAACAAGGTCATAGGCAGTCATGTTACAATGGTGTTTCTAATTGGCTTAACTGGTCTACGGTGTCTGTTCATAAATGCATAAATAGTGTAATTTCCTATTAATTTCCTAATAATGCTGGCAATAACTCAGTCTTCATTAAATTTATTCCAAATGGGCAGCAACACACTTATGTTAATGGACAATCATGATACCCAAAAGGAGTATGCCTACCCCTTCTTGCATAACTGACAAAAAGTGATAGCTGCTGTTGACATTCTTGTGGACCGGACATGTTTTATCATTCAATCAACTATGTTTTTGTATATCAAGCTGCACAAGAACACCTCAAAAAACTCAAAAAACAAAATTGGTTATGAAGTTAATTAAAATGGTTACCAAATGAATCCTAAATGTAAAATGGTTAATGCTGAAAGGACCTTGAAATCCCACTAATTTGATATGCAGTTTGTTTATGTCTAGGTTTGCTGTAGTCAATAATGTCTTAAAAATCTGCTAACATATATTGTGGAGCTGTGTGAATTAAGGCAGAATGGTGTCAAGGCCATCTCTAAAAATCACAAATATTTCACAGGTAGAAAACCACAGTCAGGATTGCTTAGCAACAGCAGTGAAAATGTCTTGGAGCCGGTGTGTCAATGGTGTGACTGAGTGCAGTGCCATCTAGTGGGGACTGTGGTTATTTATTTCTGGATTGGCTCATGAAGAGTAAATTTGGGTAGACTTTGTTGTAATTTACTTGAAAGAAACTAGAATAGTAATCAGTTCTGCAGCTGACTAAATGAAGCCCTATTATAGCATTTTTGTTTAGTAGTTAAGTACACATTTCATGCATACAGCTATTAATCAGACTATCAGTACAATAATAGTAGACACAGCAAATTGAACACACATAGGTGAAAGTGGCAGAGAAGAGAAGAGAAGAGAAAAGAAGAAGCAACATATGTGACTGTAAATTCAATAGAAATTGCTTGATCATGACAGTAGTTATCCTTCAAGTAGGTCATAGTTGGATAATAAAAATTATTAAGGGAAAAGAAAGAAAAACTAAATACATTTCACATGTCTAACCTGGATATGTTTGCAAGGTTTAAAATTGTGCTATAATTCTAATGTTATTAAGCCCTTAATCATAAATCCATGGCTATAATTCAAAAATGCATCTTGTATGCTGATTGGTTCATGAACAAGGGTTGCTAGGAGACAGCTCTGAAGTAGGCGGGGTTTTGAAATATCTATGCTTTGAGGGAGAGGGAGAGGAGAGAGGAGGGAGAGGGGAGAGGAGGGTGGGAGGGAGGGAGGAGACAGACTGGCTGGGGAAATACCTGGCACTAATCCCAAATAAATAAATGGAACGTAAAGACAGGACATGGGTATTTTCTGTGTCTGGCCAGTCCACAAGATAATGCACAGTAAACCACCACAAGCAGGCGGACTTATCAAGTACAAGAGGATGACTGCACTGGTGGGAAACAATGTAATCATAATGAGGAACTAGATACAGGGACACAGTGTTCTCTTAAAACTAGTGGCAGTGGGTAACTTAAGATATCCTTGAGTTTGGGCTATAGAGGTATATAGTTTGAGTAACCACAGACTAGTAGTAGAAATAGTAGTGGTGATAGTAGTGGTATAGTTGTGGTAGTGGTAGTAGTAGTAGTAGTAGTAGTAGTAGTAGTAGTAGTTGCTGTAGTCAGAGCAGGAGATTAGTGGCCATTTAAAGTTGAAGTAACTATATATTCAGTTTAGTTTCTGAATTTTAAGAACACACAGCAATGGCTACTATCACAATAGTCATATTCAACATGCCATTACAGGTAACAATAGTAGTATATAAATGTACTAGAATAGCAGTGGAGCTGCTTAAAATAAAGCTACAGTCTTATTTGTTTTATGTCCTCAGTGCATTCAACATGCAAAATTACAGCCTGAGCAGTGGCCTATATGACACATTTTTTGTTTTTCTTTTAGCAAAATACAATTAAACCTAACTTCACCTTTAGATTTTGGGTTAACAAAAACAATAACATGTAATTGTAGTACAGTAAATGGTTGCAGTAGTAGGTTTTTGGGTTTACCTTTTGGTCCAATTATAGGCCTACTACTGTGCATATATGGCAGAAAAGAAGTAAGAAACTATGCTTTAGGGATTGAGTAAGTGAGCCACCGACTGTAAAAAAGAAAAAAAACTTGGCAGCTCTGTGTAAACATTGCCTGTAGTTGCATGTTAGACAGTGTGCATAGTGTTCGAAGAGGATTTCTAAGAAGAAGATTCATTTTGAAAACTCTAATGGTATAGCCTTTGGGGGAAAGAGCAGAAATAGTTTGCATATGTATTCAAGTAATATGTAATATTCAAGTACGGACTTAAACTTTTGCATTTATTATTCAAAAATGAACTGCCATATGAGGTAGTGGTAGGAGTAGTAAAAGCAACAGTAGCAGTAGTAGTTGTAGCCTAGCAACAGTAGTAGAAATTATAGTTGTAAAGGCTAATGTCGCAAAAAATATTATCAGTGTATTTCTGCAGCCAATTTTGCCTTCAGCTAAGCAATAAGAGGAAATATATTGAGTTGCAACTGCCTTTGGTTATACTTCTCATCTCCTACTATTGCTATCACTAGATATTACTCCCACTTGTAATTACCAACTCCACGAAGGCTTTGTCCACTGCTAGCTCTAAATAATACAGGGCATCTAGCCAGCAGTATGTTTACTTGGGCTGCACACCAAAATCTGATTATTATGTCATTTCTGGCATGATCAGATCATTGAAATGTCATACAGTTTGATCTGACATGAGTAATCTGATTGCCCACACCTTTGCAAATACAATTATGCAAAAAGAGCAAACTTACAACAGACAAAAATGAAAGATATTAACCGAGAAACTGAAGAGATTGAAGTGTTTCTCACAGCAGGATACCTTTTTTGAATTTCAAGCACTACTTCTCTCATCACTACTTTTTTCTAATTGCTGCTGCATTACTAAATCTTGGCCATTTTTTTATAGTCATAATTACCTTTATTTTCTCAAAAGTTAATATACATACCATCTTAACACATGAATGAAGGTAAATGTAAACACTATATGTGGGGTTGGGTGTATGTGAAAACCCTGGAGTCAGTAAAATATGTAAAATGATCTTTGTGTGAACAGAAGGTGAAAAGGACACAGTGGGCTAGAGGTCCGAGCAGGAGGTGAGCCCATAGCAAATAACTGGTGCAGTCTCACTCTCTTACCCTCTCTCTTTGTCTGTCTTTCTTTTTTTACCCTTCGTTATCCCTCTATCTCTCTGTCTTTCTCTCTCTGTGTCTGTCTCTTATGCTCTGTCAAACCTCCTCTCCCTTTGTCACTTTCTCTCCCCCTCCTCACCCTTTCCCTCTCCCGTTAACCTTGTCTCCTTTCATGCTCTCCCTCTTTCCTTTCTCTCTCCCTCCTCTTTCTTTTTCATGCATTCCCTCTCTCTCCCTCAGTCTCCCCTCTACTCCCATTTCTCTCTCTTTGCTCTGTCTCTTTATCCCTGTGTCCTCTCTTTTTGTCTATCTCTCACTCACTTCTTTCTTTCATCCTCTCACGTGTTTCCCCTCTCCCTTTCGCTCCCTCCCTTCTCTTCCTGTCGCCCTCTCACACTCGTGCTCATCTCTTTATCCTTTATCTTTGCTCCCTTGTATCCACTCCCATTCTCTCTCTGTGTTCCCTCTCTCCTCCCTCCCCCTCCTTTTTCAAGCACCCCCTCTCTCTCATTCTCTCTCTCATGTATTCTCTCTCTCTCTACTCCTCTCCCTCTGTCTCCCCTCTCCTCCCATTTCTCTCTCCTTCTGTCTCCTCTCTCTTCCTATCTCTCCCTCATGCACTCTCTTTTTACACTCTTTGCTTCCTCTCTCTTTATCTTATATCTTCTCCCACTATCTCTCTTTGTCTCTCTCTTCATCTATCTCTCTCTCTTTCTCTCATGTGTTCCCTCTCTCTCCTCCTTCCTCCCTCTCCTCTCATGCACCCCCCTCTCCCTCCCTCTCTCTCTGCAGGCAGTGAGGAGGGCTCTTTGTAAGGAGCAGGAAATGAGGTTTGTGTTGTGATTAAAGCAGGTTTCTATGGGGATGCAGCGGGCCGTGTGCAAAGGGTGAATTTGCTGGGAGGAGGAGGGGTGACGGGAGGAGGGATGAGAGGAGAGAGGGAAAGAGAGTTGAATTTCAAAGAAAACCCAACCTCCATCTCATCTCTTCCTCCACTCCCCCCAGAACCACACACACTCCCTTTTTCCTCCATAATCTGTGTTCATAGCCTCACAGTTAAGAATGAAAGAAGGATAAGCTCAAAACCAACAGTGTCTGGCCGATTGGTCATCAATTTTAGTGTAACATATTTGCAGTCTTCAGTTCAGTCTCCGGTTTATTGGTGCCATTTTGAGGACTTTCAAAAGGACCATTCAAAAAAGAGAAGATAGGTTTAGTTTGATGTTTTAATTGCTGTGGTAATTTTCCTCACTTTGAAAGATATGGGCAGCTTAATGGAAAGATGGTCAGTAGTATTGCATGATGCAGAGAACTTTTAAATATTAAGTTTTTCTGTTAGAAATAATTTTATAGTTTCCTTTAAAGACCATACTGTTGTTGTTTTAAAGGCCATTAGAAAGAAAAAGGAGTATCTTTCAAAAATGTATGACTTTCCAAAAATTGTACTACAATAATAATAATAATAGTAGTAATAGTTGTAGTTCTCATAATAAAAAAATGTTAATGGAAGCCCAGTAGTCTCATGGGAATAATAGATGTTATAATGGTAGTCATGGCAGCTGTGATGTCATATATGTTTGGGTGGGTATACTAGATTTGTGGTTCAGTTGTAAAAATATACTATATTCCCTGTTACATAAAACCAACCCATCCTACAATGCTCCTGGCCTGGGATAACCAGGAGCATGGGGGTTAATATAGTTCATTTCCAGATACCCTTTTCGGTTGGGTGATGATTTGCCAATAACCAACCTGGCACATGTGAACAAACAGGAAAAACAGACTAGTTACAGTATTTCTACACTGACATAGACTCATCTTTGTAATCACTAGCTGAACTTGTTTGTCTATTCACTGTTTAGCCTGAAGCACATTTGGCCTAATGGTTAAAGTGCATGACCTCAAATTTCCTTTATTCCCTAAAAAAAAATCAAACCAATTAATTGCCACCCACCATCTAATAGTAAACTGATTTAATTTCTCACATGGAATGTTTTATAAAACATATCTCAAACTGCACTTGTTATTCCCAATTAAAGCTCTGATATAATGTACATTTTATTGTGTGTTTACTTAATTTATTGTTATTTTTTGTGCTTTTAATTTTCTAGTTATAAAGTTGTATAACAATTTTGGTAGTAACAAATTGTTGCAGCAGCAGTAGCCTCAAGAATAGCTATTGTGTTTTCGCTGTTATCAGTTTATATTAAAGGGATGTAAAAAAAAATAAAAAAAAATATAGTCAGATATCTTGTCAAAATGCAAGTGCACTTAGTCTGGCTATGTTGTTCAAAAGGTATCCTCAAGATTTTCAAAGCAAATGCCACAGCTGAATGTTGGTATTTTTTTTATTAATTAAAAAAGACTTATGGTCACATAACAATTGCTGACCTATGTCCAAGGAGTGAAGAGAAATGCAGAGATATGCTATAAAAAGCCAGACTTCTTGCGCTTTACCATCTATTATGCTTATTATTCTAGTTCACTGTAGTTACAATGCTCTTACACATGAAACGTGGCATCAGTTTGCCCTTTGAAATCCAAATATAGAAACATGCTTTTGTTAATTGTCCCAGACAGCTGAGGATAGAATATAAAAATATATTTCCTAAAATAAATTCTCCATCCTGACTTTCTCTTTTGTACAGAGGAAATACAGAGTAACTCCAGGATGTTTGGACTAGATGACTTTTGGACCAAAACAAAAAGTCGACAAAACAAAGTTTGTTTTCAAAGTTCAAGAAGGTGGGTTGAAATTTTCTCAACAGAACATGTCCAGTGTTTTAGATGTGAATGGCCAAAAAACACTTGACTATAAATAATGCATCTTAATTGGAAAATTTATTTAGTAGTCTGTAAGGTATTGTTGTTTCAAAATAAAATACAACCAAGTACATGTAACAAAGATCATTAAATGTTACTAATATTTAAAGGTGAACTATACAACTTTTATGTTTGTGTCCATGGAGGTGTTATTGCTTTGACAAGATAGAATGCGCCACAGAATGGCATTAAACATAAACTTCTTCATGGGGAAAATGGGTGGTAAATGGCCGACACCTCCAAACCAACAGGTCAGATCTGTGAATGGTTTATCTTTTTTCTTTTATGTAGCACTAACAAATCAGCCATGAAGAAATGCTAAATAGACACTTGTCTACTGTGGAACATTCCAGGCAAAGCAAAAACATTTACATGGAGAGTCTAAGTCTGTCTAAGTCTAAGACAAGGAGGTGGCACCAGGAAAGTTATAGGTTATTTGGTATGTGTGAGATTAATACTTCCACTTGTATTAAATTTGTAGTATTCATTTGCTACTATTTAATATATCCAGTGGTGAAAGTAAAGCGGTGCGCACCGGAACGCAGCGCCGGTATAAAATTCACAGCCAGTACGCAGCACTGCTAAGAGAAGATGCTTAATGGTGGCCAAAACCCCACATTTGAAAAAAAGTAAGGTGTGCTATTTAAGTAGAAAACACAAACAACCACACTATGCCATTCGAGAATAACTGAAAGCTACCGGCTGATTTGTCCAACTGCATACTGACTGGTTAGCTCAACTGATTTTTCCCCCGGAGGTTGTGAGTTCGAATCCCCCCCGGCAAGAGAGGGTTTATGCTGAGTCAGCACTATACAGTGGTACCTCACCTTACGAAATTAATTCATTCCAGAAGTGGTTTTGTAACGTGAATTTTTCGTAAGTTGAGTAGCTATTTCAATGGAAAAAGCCTGATTCGTTCCAAGTCCCCGATCCAAGTTTTTTTTTTATAGTGTAACTTTTTTTATAGTGTAACATTGTGTTTTGCGTAGAGACTGTAGACCCAGGACTAAACGTGGACTATACCAGGTCTAGACCAAGGTCTAAACCTTGACAAAACCTGAACTAAACCAGGACTAGACCAGGTGGATTAAAGCGCCGCGTGTGGGTCTATTTCCTGGTTTCGTTTCGAGTCACGGCTGAGGCGAGCAGTGAGGGGGACCGCACGCAGTCTGAGAGCATGAACGAGACCCGTGCTCAAACCGTGCCTCCTCTAGACCTGGTCTAGACCAGATAATTTTGTTGAAAATCTATGAAAGTTTGAGTGTTTAAACGAGAGACAAATGTGAGAAAAGTTTAAATCCAGTCTGAGAAAAGCGTATAATGTGTGTGGCTGAGCGCGCATTATTTGAATTTTTGAGATTTCGCGTTTCGTAACTTGAATTTTCTTTCATATCTAGAGACCAAAATTTAACGTGAAGGCGTTTCGTAACTTGAAATTTTCGTTTGTTGGGTCTTTCGTAAGGTGAGGTACCACTGTAGTTATATTTTAAGGTGTAAAACGTTTTTAAAAAAACAAAACGGGTAAAACGAGTGTTTAAAAAAAAAACGGTAAAGTGATGCACTGGACATTATAGCACCTGTAAGAAATGAAAACTACTTTCACCACTGAATATATCTAAATAATATCCACTAACTACCATTATTCATTTTCCAACAATAGTGCTACAGTGCCACAGTATAAAAGCAAAGTGACACTAGACATTAGATAACACGAATTCAAAGTTACCCAAAGTTCAACCTACATGAGGCATCTAGAAAGACCACCACTTGTTTCCATCTCCCCCTACTCCACTGCAACACACGCAACTCATTTAGTTGAGCATTGTCCATTGTCCATTGTGCGCAGTGCTTCCATATTCATTCATTACAAACTCAATGTAAATAGATGCCTTGTTAAATGGCTCTATGCTGCACGGGTTCAGTTCAAATTGTTAACATAACTTTGTCATATTTGACATTGTTTAAGGAGAATCGTCTTTTAAATGTACAAAATAGCTAACTAACTCACAAGATTAGCTTTTGTACTTTATCAGCATCTGAAATTTCAATGATTTAAGAGTCAACTGTTAATTCACAATTCTGGATCCTGCTGCTACGGGAATATTTTTTGTATTGAATTGCATTTTTGCTATTTTTCCAGAAAATAATATTGAAAGTAATTTTTATAGACATCATAAAATTGTGTATAATATTCTGCTTGAGCAATACAAGGAAAAAAAAAAAAATCATTGCGATTAATTTTTTTTGTCATACCCAGCCCTACAATCCAGGCCACTTTAAGTTTTGGCATATTTTAAAAGCAGTATCTTCAAAGAGTCAAAGTAACCATATTGAAAGCAGTCATTTTAATTCACTTATTTTAGAAAACATATTTACTAGGCTTGGATCCAGTAATTGTTGCCAGAAGCTCCTCTTGAGTCCCAGCATGCAAATTTCGAATATACAAAAGCATGTGCTGCCCCCCACCTTTCCCTTTGAGAATTGCACTTAACACAGACTGAAGCAGAGCCAGAGACAGAGGCTTCCACGGGGAGCAGACCGTCTATAGTCAAAGCCAGATGGTGAGTCGCACTTCAAAAGGACAGCTGCCTACCAGACACACTCAAGAATCTTTAGGGTTCCAAACATAATTACCAACAACTACAAGTAAACCACGCCAAGATATAAAGGGAAATTTGTGAATGGAAGATTGTAAAAAAGCTGTCATGGATTTTACAGTGTTTCCAACTTGAATTTAACTGAGGCTACAGTATGGAATTTCTTCAGAATCAAAATTATTTTATTTATCCACAAGGAAACATGCATTATTATTATGCATTATTTCATGCATTATATACAAAATGTATACAAAAAAGTTATAAAATAAAAATAAAATCAAGATGACATATATTCTGGCAAGTTTACAGTAACTTATCCTCCTAATATCCTCCTGAGACCTGGCCCATTCATTTGTGTCCTTTATAGTGGACATCGAGTTAACCAGTCGATCTTTTAATTGTTTTGAGACTCTAGTTTGTAGTTGCACTATGATTTAAAATAAATAAATAAATAATAATAATAAATCATACATTTAAAAAAAGTTTTTTTTAGGTTGGATTTAACACCAAAAATGTCCCTGACGTCCATTACAGAGGACATGTTACAACATTATGAATAATAATAAAATTAACAAAATGTAAATGCTAAGGTGTTCATTTACCTAATAATTTAGATACACTTTTTTTCTTCAGGTCCCAGGAGGATATAATGGACCTTTACCTGATATCCCATAGCAAGCTTTTGGGGTTAAAATTGTTTTGTTGCAGGGGGAATGAAGTTTGAACAATTGCTGCTATTGTAATTATACATGTCTTCCCTAAAACTAACAAACTACTTTTTCCTTGGTCCATACAACAACATGATCTTAAGACACAATCATCTTCTTCTAGATATTTGCAATCTTGAAGGACTTGGGTGTTGCATTTTCGTGGTGGTGGTTTGGTTGGCGAGAGTGTAATGACAGACTAGGATCACAGTAGGGAATCCTCCAGAGAACGTTGTCTGCTGCTGCTCTGTAAACTGGTCTTGGAGCTTTTTCTTGCCATTTGTCCAGATGAAGTGTCTTTTTGCATAACCTATAAGATGTCAACCATGTTCACACTTCCTGCTTGCACTATATCAACCATGTTTGCACACGTTTTTACTACTGACAGTTGCACATAAAACCAAAGTTACACATTATCTGTAAATATGTACATAGCACCTAGCCTATATTTTTCATAGTGTATATTCGGTAAAGATTCTTTCTATTTGATTATACTTTTTTACATGCTTCTCTTTATCTTATTTATCTATAGTAAGAATTTCATTGTACAGGGAAACATGTTTCTTTACTGTGCATATGACAATAAAAGCTTTGAATCTTGAATGTTGTGTATATTAGAATTGTTTATTCATTATGTGACTACTGGACCTATACTGTTGGTGTTGTATAGACTCTTACATACAATAATACTATAAAGATTTTTTCAGTGCTAATTTGTTACTTACTTTACCCCCCCCCCTCCCTGCCTGCATGCACTTTTTCCCTCTTGTCCAAATGTCCTGGAGCTACTGTGGCGAGTAAATTTCTCCTGTGTGAGATCAATAAAGGCTTATCTTATCTTATCTTCATTCAGTTCAGTTCAGCAGATGTTGGGAAATAGCCTATACCTGTCACCAACAGTTATAAAGTTGACTTAAAAATGACCCAGTCTTTTCCATGTACAGTAAAGCAAGACTAAGCCTACCTCATTTATGATTCTTCGCCGCAGTTCTCCTTTGGACAGTGGCCTTTCTTCATCTTCAGCAATATTAAGCTCTTCTGTGTAGTTGACACTGTGGTGCATACAAGGTAATTACTGTAGGTCATCATAATTTTCAACATTTGGGAGAGAAAGAAATGTGTCCTTAAAAAGAACCTGTTGATGGTGGTCTGCACAGCATCAACCTCCTCCAGCATCACTGGATTCTGGCCAAGAAGAAATTTTGCCAAGTCTTTGGGATTGTAATCTTTTTCGAGGTCCTAAATTTAATTAACATGGACAAAAACGTATAGTGTTATAATTAATTACATTTATCAGCCTATTAATTTCAATTTCCTATTTTAAAATATAGGAATGAATAACACTACTGCTCAATTACTGTTTCTGAATTGTCCAACTACCCCCTGATCACCCATTTTAACCTCTTAACAAAGTAACCAGCGCATCGAGGTGGAACTAATCTTTTAGTTTTGTTTCCCACCCGGACCCGTTAAAACAACGGACTTGATTACATTCAGTGGGTAAACAAGAGCAGCGCAAGCTGCTGCTGCCACTCAATCTAAAAGCGATGCTTTTTAGTGCCTGAGCGGCCTCAACCTCGAAGAGGAATCTTTAAACTGCAGCAGACGTGTACAAAGCGTAATGAACACCTGGTAAGTTAATGAAAGCTGTCCAAAGATCGTCTTTCTGTAAATTGTTAATTATAAATTGTGTGGTTAAAACTCTGGGTTGCATGTTATCTAATTGTGTATCCTCTGGTTAGTACTTTTTGAATGCTTAGTTTCTAATTCTTGTTAAATGTAGCCTATCAGTGAAAAATGAAATGCTATGATCACCTTATTTGACAATTCTAAAAGTTATGTTTTTTATATATATATACACACACACACACACACACACACACACACACACACACACACACACACACACACACACACACACACACTAGTTTTCTAACAGGCTTTGTTTTAAAATGTGATTGCTTTTCTTTACATGCACATGCATTTTAACAATTGCCTTTTGTTTTCTGTCTGGCTTTTTAGGTTTTTTACTGGCCTGTCAATGGCTCATCAGTGAAGAACTGGAGCTGAAAAAACTGGTTAAGTATTCTCAGTAACAGAAGATAGACAGCTGCAATCAAAATGGCTGACTCCCTGGTGCAACTAAAGGCCAACAGAAATACAGCCAAGCGCCAGTTCTTCCGTTTGGCCAACAATGTGCAAAGAATGTACACTGTGATGTCCGAAGAGGAACTCAAAGACAGTTTTAAAACACTAACAATAGAAGCCAATAAAGTTTTTGAAGCCAATGACGATGTGGAAGACCAGTGTGCTGCAGAATCACAGCTAGAGGGAGACAGTCTTACAGAGGAGCAGAGGGCAGATTTGGAGATGATGAAAACTGAGTGTGAAAATAGATTAGATGAACTAAAGGATATAATTCTGACAACTCTCTGGGCTAAATACGGAGAGGAGGAGCTAAAAATTGTAGTAGAAACAGCAGAGTCAGAGGCACAGCGAATTGGAGCGATTCAACCCAATGAAGATGAAGACGGTTATGATTTCATGGTAAAGCACCTGGAGACACTGGTTGGAAGAGCCAAAACTCTCCACACACAATGGAAGTGCTGGGCCCCTCCCCCAGAGCAGAAGGACCTCCAGTCTCGTGTGAGTGACCTGGAACGAGCGCTTCTTAAGCTAACTGCTAGAAAAGTGCAGTTTATTCAAGCCAGAGTCAAAGACAAACTGAGCTCCACCATTGATTACGATGCATCACCAGCCACAAAACTGAATGTAACCTTCCTGCCCAAGTTTCCTGGCACGAAATGTGACTTCTACCTCTGGAAAAAGGACTGGGAAGAACAGCAGGAGCAAAGAGCAAGAGAAGTTAAAAAGCACCAGCTACTCGGCAGCATAGATGACAAAACAATAAGAGATCTCCACTTGTCAACCTGTACCAGTGCCAATGACATCTTCAGAGTCCTTAATAATCACTTTGGCAACAAGACCTCTGTCAGCAAACAGACTCCTAAACCAGGGCCTGATTCAATACAGAATGGAACCATAGTGTCAACCAGTCTTTCTCCAGGTTGTGTCATCTGTGGGGATAGTAAGCACAGCAAAAGATTGTATTTCTGCAAACGATTTCAAGTACTCAAAATATCAGAGAAAAAAGATGCTGTAAGAAAATTGGGGGCCTGTATTAAGTGTCTCGAGGTCCACAATGAACATGACAATTGCAAAGAAGAATTTTTCTGCAATCGACCAGAATGCTGCAAAAGCAAAGAGCATCACTTTCTCCTGTGTCCCAGACCTGTGCCGAAGACCAGGGTCAGCGCAGTAGGGGGCGACAGTAATAAGAGCTACACAGAAGCCCAGAAAGAGTTTGTTAAAAAACTCCCTTCAGCACGCGCCAAAGAAAACAACCATGTTTTCAACTCCATGACCAGAACCTCCCATGCAACAAGCAATCAGTCTGCTGGAGAATGGCTTGGAGGAGTTTCCCGTCAAAATGATGCTGCTCGAGGTAATGGCCAACGATGGGTAAAAGATTGGCACGCTCAACGACCTGGCGCCAGATACAAATCCTATAACTCACAGTCCACCCAAAAACCTCAACCTCAAAAGTGAAGACAACGTACGTATGGATCATGTTGTTGGAGGTGAATCCAAGGTTAATATGAAGTACTACCTCCTGAGAATTCAAGTCTGTGCCTAAAATGGTACATTCAAACTACAGCTGTTAATCTGTTACAGAAGTGACAAAAAAATTCAAATTTAGCTATATTCTGCATACTTGGTTGAATGAAATGCTTAAATATGTAGCAAAAACCTGAGGACTGAGGGATCACACTGACATCTTGCCAAAAATCTTACAAAGCGTTGTGGTTAAAACGGAGAATGTTTGCTAAAATATAAAATACTAGAAGTTTGATTTGACTGTAATGAGTTGATAAGGTGGAAAAAACTGTAATGAATTTATGAAAATATTTTTTTGTGTTAAAGCTAGTTGAAAAACCTAACCCTTGTTACATTTGTGTATTTCAACTGCCCTTAAATCTACACTGACGTCAATAAAAACAAAGAAACAAACAGTAAGTCTGTTCATTGGAGTGAATTACATTGTCCAAATCAGTGCTTTCTATTGTTTGAGTAGCTTATTAGAAGGAAATTAGCTCTCAAACACTATTTTGCATGATCATAATAAATGCTTATATTGTATAGAGCATCACTCAGTTCACATCTCGACAATGTAAATAACGCAAACATACTACAGCTACTATACTACTATACTACTATAGCTTGGGACATTATTCACTGAAGAAACCTTAAACTATCCTGTATAGTATACTATTATAATATGATAATGGTGACCAATAACCTTTTTATGTTGATTATCTCTTGCCCTGTCTTTACCTTGGACAGAAGATAGGCCCGCACAGTGAGCATCTCATTGGTTTTCTGCTCAATCAGACTTAAATAGGACATTATATTATTGTCATTGATTCCAGTTGATGAGCCCAGAATGTCTTCTATCACAGATTGGTCACAATCCAGTTTAGTGAATATATTGTTGATCCCTGTAAGAAGATACAACAATGCATGGTGCTGTATGAAAAGCATGTGGTTACATTTTCATAGTTATTCAAATAAGTAGGTTGTATAAACTCGACAAACCACTTTTAACAAGATCCAATGTTTTGCTTATGCTGTCTGCTTGGTTTTCATACTCTTCGGCTTGCGATAAAATGTCCTTTTGTTGGTTGTTAATTTCTTGAACCAACATACCGTGATTCTGCTCATGCAACAAACCCTCCATTCTGAACTGCTCCATCTCCTCTTTAATCTAAAACGGCACGAATAATATATGAAATTTGAAGCCTTAATTAGTATTTTTCAAATTTGAATTGGTCTTACCTGGTTGATCTGCTCCCTCAAAGCTTCAGCCTCCTTGTTTTGCTCATTAACAAAATTAAAGAGTGCGAAGTTCCTGTCCTCAACTTTATAGAGAAATTGACAATTATAAACAATTCAGATATTTCTCAACCTAAATTAGCTTTTTGTTTTCATCTCAAAATATACAACTTTCTTTCCTAAAGGCATGCTTGTAGCAATCATTGGATAAAACAGAGCAAATCATACTTAATGCATAATATAGCCCATAATAATATAGCCCGCAGAATGTAAACAAAAGTGAACAATATACAAAGTACTTAACACTGTATTTACAATTTATTTAGCATTATCCTCTTATAAAATAATAAGTCTTACTACCTTGAAGGAACTTGGCCACCATTGCTTCCAGACTGTCTTCTCCTGTGATCTTCTGAATTCTTTCAAATACTTCCTCCAGAGTTTCCAGTGACTCTTCCCCCAAAGAGTCCATCCTCCTGTCTTCTTTCACGTCTGTCACTGGAATTAAGTATTCTCAATAAACAAATGTTGACCAGTTTAACGGGGGAATTGGACTAGATTAGCAATGCATTATGGTATTTAAAGATGTATCTTTTTCTTTTCAGGAGTAAATAAGTTTATAAGGAGTAAATAAGTTTATACTTCCACCTGCTCCATTTTGAGCAAAAGGAACTGCAGAGACATGTGACATAACTTTGTATTTGTTTGTATTTTGAGTTTCTATTGGTGAAATTATGCTTAAATGGAACCTGCAAGTTGCTCAAATAAACATAAACATGGTATTTAAAGGTGTATCTTTTCCAGTGCAATCCAGTTCCATCAGATGGCATTATACTTATTAATTAAATGATTCCTTTTTTTTTTTTTCTAATTGTGCTGTGTTGATATAGTTTAATTGTTCAACCCCACATCTTACCTTGTTTTTGGTCTCCATCACCGGGACGGTCATTGCACTTGGTGGTCATAAATGATTTGTGATTGTGGTCGTGTGAAATCAGCCTCTCCAACTCCTTCATCTCTGTGTTGTACTGAGCCAGATCTTTAACTGTCTTCTCTTTCATCAGGCTCATTTTGGTCTGGGCATCCACCCTGAAGTTTTTTTTTTAAATTTACATTTATATTTACAATCATATAAATTGGTATTAATATAATTTTTCTTCAAGGGCAGTTACCTTGCGTCATAAGCAGCTGTGGATTGTTTGATCACTTCCCCAATCTTTTTGCGAACTTCTTGAAGCTCCTTAAGAAAAGTTCAAAATGTAAATAAGTTCAATTGATGAAACTTAACCACAAACAAAAACAATGTATCTACTTTAAGATTTCTAATAGTCAAGAAAGACAAAACATATTACTGTAATTAGTAAAGCTAGTATTTGACTGAATCATATTTTTGCTTACTTATTCATATGATTACTATTACCATTGTGGTTAGTTATACATATCTACCAGCATATTGTTTGAGCAAGAATAGTGTAAGTACCTGATAATCTGAGTGCAAGTTAAAATAGTTTCTCAGTTTATTCTCCAAACCTTATCCAGTCTTTTATAAAGTTGTTGGAAGCGGATTCTTTCAATGTGCAGAAGCTGCAGCTCCGCTCTCAGCTTCCTGTTCTTTGTCAGCTGTTCACTAAATCGAGCCAAAGACTAGAAACAGAAATATTAGTAGTAAATTGATAATATTGTGTACGTTGCTCTCTAGTTGTAAAGACTCACTCTGTCCAGTTTGTTCTCTAAAGTGCGGATGGCTTTCTGAGTTTCCCTGACCTCGCTCTTGAGTTTGTCTCCTCTGCTCACCTCTCCTCTCCTCAGCTCCTCCAGCTTCAACTCTATACCAGAAATCTGTTCAAAATACAAGTGGTAGTCATTAAAAAACATAGGATTAATTTAAGATTACTACTTTCTGCACTTTTAATGCTTTACTATTTATTGTTGTTTATGTTTAGAATTTTATTTGGAGCGAATACTGAGCAGTATCACAATAAACCTCCATTCTTGATCATTTCAAGAGTATAACAGAACAAGTCTGTTGTGTTTAGTTTCTCCTCTTGTGCTCATGAACATATGAGTAACACTTTGGCAGCCTTTACAGAATCTCACTGTGTGCAAATGACTTGTTATTACAGATGGGGTATCAATGGGTTTCAGATCACATTACAAAATACAACATTATATAGGCTTATAATATTTGAGACATGTTCAGCCAAAACAACTGACGATATTGTTTTTGAGTGTGGTTGAATTATTACAGAATTGTACTAGTAATACTTCATGTGCCTCTAATATTTTCATCAGGTTTAACATTTGTGGATTTTGTATTTCTTTTCATGCATCACAAATGATACTTGATTACTAGCTCCATCCCCCCATCTGATAGTGTGATGCCATTGTACTGTAAATTTCTGAATCTAGCAATAATATTTTTGTAAGACATGTCCCTGTATTGTATTGTGACAAAGCCCATTATTGTGCTGCATTGATTCAGTCACATTACAAACTCAACAACATATTAACATATTTTCAGTTGCCAATGAATTATGTTGTGATGTTGCCATTTAGGAGTATAGACCTCTTCCTCCAGTTGCCTCTGGTTTTCTCTCTCTTTGTTGAAGTCATCCTCTGTGAGTTGAATCTGATCCAGTAAAGTCCTGAGTCCTTGTGCCTCTTGCTGGTCCTGCTGCTGTCTGCTCAGACTCTTACACACTCCCAGGTTACACTGCATCTCCTTCTGCTCCTTCAACAGCTTCTCGATCTCCTGTCTATGCACAAAAGCCTTTTGAATGACTCTAAAGTCAGAGAAATGTAGTTAAATGAATACACTAAAAAGTACATGTAAAGACAAGAGCCAAGATAAATACTCATTCAAGTAATTTTAAATAGTCTATCTTTGAGTAGCAGGAGGTTTTCATGTTTTGAAGCCTATATAATTCCAAAAAGATGGCAAATTCCATTATACAGTTCTGAAATATCACATGAACATAATTGTAATGTGAAAATTCTGTAACAGAAATGTAGAAATTATTTTTGTGAGTGTGGTATACTTACTCTTGTTTGCGGATTTGCTTGCGAGCTTGAATACTGTAGGCCTGTCGATCCCCATCCATGATTCTGAACTGTCTTTGCAGCTTTGCAATTTCTGACATGTAATGACAGTAATTTTAATGATATGCTTTTCTAGACAAATGAATGTGCTTACTATTGTAACAATTTTTAGGAGTAGTAGTAGAAGGCACTTGTAACTTTTCCAGTGGAGAGTTCACCACTTGTTTCTATGATAATAATAATGATACCATACTGTGTACTACTACTATTTCTTTTCAGATCTGAGGCGACCCTGCTCACAGTAAGAACCAGTAAAATGCCTTTAATTGAATACATGCAAGTTAGACAGCTTAATTTATTGCTGTATTTAAAAAAAAGTCCAGTAAAACATGTGGTGGAAGAGTCTGACCTACCAGAAAAGTTATGTAGTGCATCTTAACAGTTATTTGTTTTTTACCTGAGGCATCCACATCCATCTCGCTGTCATCTGTTCGAGTACTGATGGCAGATTTTCCTCTTGGCATGATTGACACTGGTGTTATGATCAATTTTTTTTATTAGTAATTATTTTATTAGTAATAATTGAAAATATGTACAAAATGTCTCAATCTTGAACAGCTATTGTAATGCATAACTCTACCACTAGGGGACAGACTATTAAACCTTAAAATGGTCTTTAGCTTAATAAAACCCAAATGAAACCCAAACCCAAACCCAAATGGCACGTTCATAGCAGTTATTCATAGTTATTATTGAAATTCATATATAACAAACAAACACACAAACAAAAAACTACAAATTGGCATAAAAATTACTTGGCAATAAGCATCATTTAATTTTCAAATGATGAAACTGATGAAAGAAACATTCAGTTCTTTATTTGTTTGCCATTCTAGAATAACTTGTTTCATTTACAGTTTTGACCTGCTACTGGTGTTGAATGTTGCAATATAATAACATTAATTACAATAATATAATAATATATAGTATTAGTAATTAATCAACAAGTCTTACCTGCTAAAGCCCCGTATATGAGTCCTATACTGAAAAGATCTGTTGTTAGCAACTGTTGCTATGTCACATGACTGCTGCACTGTGTTTGGTATGAAAAGGAGCCAAGTCCCTCCCCTTAAAAAAAAAAAAAAAAAAAAAAACAAGACAGGCACCCATTTGTAAAGAAAATTCTGAAACTTAGTGGTGGGACTTTCCTCCTTAAATTAAGATTTGTAAATGTATACATACTACATATTTTGACGTATGACTTATTATTTGTACTGTACTGTAAAAAAGATGCACCGATGTAAAAAAAGAGAACAACCAACCATCGATCTATAGAGCGATCTATCGATAGATAGATATAGCTATATATAGATACTTATTATACTACTACTTATATTTTTTTCTTTCCAACACAATATCATAATTTCAACAGAACGCTACAATAATCGATTACAGGTAAAGGAGCCCACTTTTAGGACCTCACAAATACAATACCCCTGGATCTTTTCACATAGTATGTTTAGCCCTGAGGCCCAAAATGTATTATTATTGCATGTTTAACATTTTCTACATTAAAAAGGTTACTGTGCAGCAGTGACGTGCGGTGAGGGTCATGGCTGGTGAGGCACTGACGTCATTAGTGACGTCACCAGGTGTCGGCAAGTAAATTTGGCCCCAGACCAATTTCTCTCCCTGTAAGTGACTGGAGCTCTTAATATTTTTGGTGTAAAGCTGAAAATGTATTCTTACTGTTCAGTGCATTTTCCAGAGCATTTTTAGAGCAATCTGGCTCTGAATGTGAGCAGCAGCTCTACTCAGCGGCACGGTGGCTGAGTGGGTAGTGCTCATGCTTCACAGCAAGAAGGTTCCGGGTTCGATCCCCGGGTCGCCCAGACCTTTCTGTGTGTGTTCTGTGTGGAGTTTGTATGCATGGTCTGGGTTCGATCCACGGGTCGCCTGGGCCTTTCTGTGTGGAGTTTGCATGTTCTCCCTGTGTCTGGGTGGGTTTCCTCCGGGCACTCCGGTTTCCCCCACCAACCCAAAACATGCACCATAGGTAAATCCTCCAGCTTAGGTCCTGACCAAGCCGAAGCAAGAAGATCATGGAGATGGGGGTAATGTGCTGCTCACTGCTCCTAATAACAGGATGGGTTAAATGCAGAAATGGAATTTCCCCACTGTGGGACTAATAAAGGCATAGCTTTCTTTCTTTCTTTCTAAAAGACTATTTCTTACCACGCTGTTTGAAAAGACCGAGTCTTTCGTCCCGTAGTCTGGAGCAAAACCTTTAGCTCCGGCGTTTGTCTTCCTTTAATTATAAACTCCTGTTTCGACCGAAAGTCCAGTTTAGAAAACTGCTTGAGCTTTAATATGAAATCTTCCTTCATTTAAAAAGTAGGGCCAGACAAGAAGAAAAAAGTGAACATAGAAAAAAGTGAATGGACTGCTAAACTTGACTTGCAAACTCTAAATTGTAGCTTGCTGTCACTTATTCTAATCCGCTGCCCCAGAAGTTGCAAGAAGAACCCCTGGGCTCACGAGTGCCTCTACCATGAGACCAGGTAACTAGGTGCTGGATGAGGCACCTAGTCACAGCCACTTTAGCGCAGTATCTGTCACTGCTGAGCGTGACAGATACTGCTATGTACTATCTGTCCATGTGAGGCCTGGTGCCACTCCACACGTTTCCTCAGTATTTGAATGGTAAAAGTGAAAATTCAGTAATTTTGAATAAAAAAAATATTACAATGGCGAAGTTAAATAGAAAATACATTTATAGTACAAATCATTGGATAAATATAACCATTTATTTTTTCATTTTACTTTTTTTTTTTTTTTTTTTTTTTCTCTGTGATGACAGCCTCCCCTGACTGCACATCACTGTTGTGCAGATTCAGTCTCAGATTTGGGCTGTGGCTCATCCTGAGGAGGAGTTGGAGGCACTCCCTCCAGAATGGTGCAGAAATGCTCTGCTGTATTGAGCTCAGGCCTCCTCACCATCAGATAGCACTTGGGGAAAAAATAAGATGCCATAAGCCCAAAGTTGCTGGCGAGAGAGAAAGAGACATGAACTATAGACTTCATCTGGTCCTTCAGTCCAATGTAAATGGGGATGAAGGTGACCCAGAGGACGCAGTAAATGAGGCAGGAGAAGGTGATGTCCCGAGACAGGTTGTACTGGTGCAGAGGCTTCACAGCCATGAAGGTGCACATGAAGGAGACCAGCGCCAGGACCATGTTAAAGCCCTGCAACAGAATGAAGCCCATCAGAGGCTCCACTGGGCACGTCAGGAATGAACTCACAAAGTTTATCTCCATGTTCTCCATGTAAACCGTGAGAGAAGACCCCTCCTGCACAAACCAGCCACAGATGCCAGCCTGAGCCGCACAGCAGGAGAGCACTAGGAGCCAGCTGCCTGGGCCCCGGATAGTGCGCAGGTGAGGAGCCGCCAGCTTGAGGAACTCAGACACAAAAAAAATCTGGGGGATGGGTTTGAATTTAATGCTATAGGTTAATAATGAGAGAATGTGGTTCAACGAGTTACATAGTAAAGCAGGTAATGTGGAGTGTGTCACCTGTAGAGAGATGGAGGTCATGATGGATAGAGCCACTGTTTGCCAAATGGAGGTAAGGGGCAGCTGCAGAAAACACACTGTGTCTGTGGGCTGTCCCAGGAACAGCACCAGGCTCAAGCATGCCCCCATCAGGCTGAGGAGCACAACAATGGCCAGGGGCCCTCCTGAGGCCAGCACCAGTGGGGTGCTTCTGTGTTTGAGAAACAGGAGCAGCACTGAGGTCTGAGACAGCAGCAGCAGCGCTCCAGCCAACACCATCAGCACAGATTCTGGCCTGTCCCATGACAGCACCTCAAAGGTGGGCTCAATGCAGGACGTGCTGCGGAGGGTGGACCACTCGCCACTCGGACATCGAGTGCACTGAATGTCATCTGAAAACATGAAATAGAGGTAACGAAGCTCTCTCCCAGCAGACATACATTATGTGTTCTGATATGAGTGGTCACCGTGACTGGCCTGGTAGGTCCCGGGCAGACAGTCGATGCAGTCAAAACAGCAGGAGTGGAACCCTTTGACTCGGCGCACTTGTCCAGAATCACAGGCTGCAGAACATGTGGACACTGGCAACTGTTTATAGACAAATACCAAGACACTTTTGCCACAACAGTTTCAAAAACCCTGAGGAAATGAATAAAAGTTACCATTGAATCCTTGGTGTGCCAAGTGAAGAGAGATTTGTTTATGGACAAAGTTTTCAGAAACGTTCCAGCATTTCGAAACTGTACATTTGAATCGTTCCAAACCCACTGCATCACATTGTAACCAATGTTTGGGTTCCCATTACTGTCATATTGAAACTTGGTACCGTTTACATCAATGGAAATATTCTTTAACACCTGCATCAGCTGGAACAACATAAATAATGAGTAAAATACTTCCAAAATGTGAAGCAATCTACAAAAAAATTGAAAGGAGTGGAGATCTTTGCCAACTATCTTCCCAAGGTCACAATAGCTACGTGTATGGGTACATGTTTTTTCCTCTATATTTTAAATTCATAAATAATCTAAAACTATTGTTCCCTATCAGTGAAGTATTTTATAAGTCTGTATTTAAACATTTAAACTGGGTCCATGCCAAAACTACACTGTTGGCAAATATCCCTTTTCACACACACAAGAAAAAACTATATATACTTGATACCTTCCAAGGATAGACCTTTGTTGTGCCCGGTTTCCAATCACACTGAGTCTTATTACAATGAAGAAGTTGGTGTAATGCCTCTACCACACTGTAGACCGCCGTATAGACACTGAAAGCCTGTCTTTGAACTGCAGGATCCTCCATGATGCTTGCATTTGCAGGAGAGAGGTTCCAGCATTGGGGACAGGGCTCACTTGGGTTGTTGTTATTGCTTGTTGGTGGTTGATTGGAGTTATTTCTTTCTTCACTTATTTTTGTAAAAAGTGCATGTGCGTATTCAGGGAGAAAGTTTACATTCTGAGTCATGTCTGTGAATCCAATGATTGTACCGATGTTTCTCATTTCAGCGATAGAAGTGAGTTTCTTCTGATTAGCCCAAGCCGTACTGCCAATCCACACACCAGTCAAATTATGCTTTATGACCTGTGATGGACAAATAATATTGTATTTTTATCTTTCGGTTTATGCCAGACATGTGATTTATGCACCACTGACGGCCGTATTCGTTGTGCCTGTTTTAAAAGGTATTTTAGCAATAAAAACACTTGGAAATTGTGATATGCAACATAGATCTGTTTATGAACTTACAAAGTGCACCTTCAATCTACAAGATCATTGTTGAGATAGTCCTGTGAGCAGGAGCAACTTCAGATGTTTTTTTTTTTAGTATTCCCTGAGCATTACTTGCATGGATCCTGCATTAACTGACTCTATACAAACTGTTTTTCTTTGTAAATGTAAGAAAATTGAAAATGGTAACACAGAGAATAACAACAGTGATGGAGGCTGGTTGCCTGGGGCTCCTGCATGTGTCCCCCTCGCTAATATTTGACTTTCAAAGGCATTCTATTCTATTCTTTACAAACTTTCTTAGATATCTTATTAGTGGATTGATCAAAACCAAGTTATGCTGAATGATAAAAGAAGTAGAGCAAAAGATAAACAATGTGAGGTAGATGAGTACATAAAGAGGCAGACCCAAAAGACTGATTTGTTCGGTTCATGCTCTCACCTGCTTAAAAAATAAAACTGCTGGCTCTACCAAAGAGAAGACCACGGTGACACTGAGATTGGAGGCTTTAATGTTGCTGATGATGATGTCTATAGTTGGTTCTGGGTCAGTGTACACTGGGATCAGGGCCTGGTAGGCTATACACAGGGAGCTCTTCTCTGCCAGTTTAGAGAACTCCTCCACCCCCATCTGGCCATACGCTTCCTCACTGCCGATCACTGCCACCCAGTTCCATCCAAACTCCTGGATCAGCTGCAACATCACCTCCACCTGCCACTTGTCACTGGGCACCGTGCGGAAGAATGATGGATATGTTGTTTTGTCACTGAACTGGTCACTCGTGGCTCCATAACTGATCTATGGGAAAACTTTACTTGGTTATTTTAGTATTTCTGGTATTAGGAATAATCTTTTGTTAAGACAAAACATCTTTGTACTTTCACTGCAAAAACAGGAAGTGAACAGTGTTAGAAACAGGAAAGATGCTTAAATGATGAACAATGAGGGATAAGGGAGGCAAGGGGTACGAAGTGCAAGAAGGGCCTATAAGAACCAAACTGAGCATCAGTTGAGACTTGAGGGCTGCATGGAAGGGCGTCAAATCCATGTTCTCAATCTCCGAAGTACAAAATGGTAGTAATAGAAAGCTTGTTGAGAATGAGGGAATTGAAGAGTCAGAGCTTTCATCTTTAATGATTTCTTTTGCTATTTTGAAAGAAGTGCTTTTCTGATTCTGACGAATTGTCTTCCTTGGAAGAGAACATGTCCCCTGACTCCAGTATTGTGGTTAGTCAGGAGTCTGTCATAGACCTCATCTGGACATTAGGAAGGCCCCTGGTCTTCACTAAATTTGTGGGTGCATGTTAAGATTTTGTACTAACCAACTTAGTGTTGTTTTTCATTATATATTATAATTGTCTTTTAACCTAAATCAAATCCCCTTGTTATGGAAAACCTCTGCTGTCATCCCTGTTAACAAAACAAATGTGCCAAAAAGGCTAAATGATTTCTGCCCTGTTGCACTCACCTCTTTGTGTATGAAAAAATTGTAAAAAGTATACAGTACACAGGGAAGAGAGTCGATACAAAGCTGTTGATTTTAGTTCATTTTAGATTCTTTGTACACTTGGAGAAGGTACTTTTTATGACAATCAACTTAAATTTGATGTGAACACTGCATCTGTTGTCAAACAGTTGCCAGCAGAGACTGCACTTTTTGAGAAAGTTTAACTCTTATTCTGTTAATACTCTCATTTTATTTTGCTTTTATCAGTCCTTTATTGAGGGCCTGTTGTGTTTTTCTTTCATTTGTCGGTTTAACAAACTTCAAAGACAAGAACAGTCTTAATTCTATTGTTAAAATCTATTCTAAAATCACAGGAGTTCAGAAGAGAGACTTGTCTTGCTTTTGTAACACACAAATTTGACAAGAAGAGGTCATTGTTAACTCAATTTAAAATATGACTGAGAGCTTTCTTTATTGCTTTATGTTGTCCCCCTATTCAAATACAAATAGGTATTATATTCTATAACTACTGCCCTTCGCCTTTTAAGTTCTACATATATGTAATGCATTTTTTATTGGGTGGTTCTAAGTCCTCAGAGCTCCTCTTTGTTCAGAAACGCTCCATGTGTTGAATGTTAGGGTATTTGTCCCTAAGTGTTTTTTTATTGCTCAAAATAATTGCCCCTGGTGGGATGAATAAAGTTATCTGAATCTGTCTCACTCAGGTCTTATGGAGTGTGCGATCAGGACTTTTTAAATCATGTCCAAGAAAAGAACAGCAGCACTCAGATGGTTCATTCTCATTCTCAAGAGTTGAAACAGTGCATCTGTGCTACTGTTCAATGCGCTGAAGCAGTTTCTGTAACTTTGCTCAAACCATATTGACTTTTAAAAATGTAATTTATAACCTTTGTTCTTTCTGACTGCAGCAATACTGTGAAACTGTATTTTTGTTATTGGACATACCTGTGGCATAAGAAAGAATCCCAATAGTTTCCCAATGATGGAGACCATCTCTGAACTGTAGGGGCCGATGACCGCAGAGATGCTGGGATCATAGTCTGTGTAGTTACACTCCGCAGATAGCTCCTCCGTTGATCTGTTCGTCAGAAAGGACAGTATGGGCTGGACGATGACTGATGGCTGTCTACATGTGTTGTAGATCCTATAACCTACTCTAACTCCAGGGAGAAGGACTGGGTTGGAATTGACTTCATCTATGGCATACTTCATCACTAGAGATAGACCAAGTGCCGTCTGATCCAAACTGGACAACACAAATAAATAAGCAAATTACACACAAATGTACAAAATACAGAATTGAATGCATGTTGTTGATGCATGTTTTGCCATTGTAAATAAGTCAATTTATACTGTGAAATGGTTACTTCTGATAAGTGAATTAAAGCTCCATATTGTTAAGTGACTTCAAGTGTAAGAAGTATAATTATAGCTTTTACCTTCCACATGTGAGTTCGTCTGGCTTGGTCCATTCACTTAGGTTGCTGGTCAGCAGTCTAGTAGGAAATAGACCTCCAAGGATTACATCTCCAGACAAATTAAACAGATCAGTGGGGACATATTTAAACCATTCATTTGAACTTAAACCATAACCCCGGCTCACTACACAGCAAAAGATAAGAAGCCTGAAAGATGTTGAAGCCATTGTTGACTCACGGAGACTTAAATGGTAGTATTGATAGAACAGAAATATACTGGCATGTTATGCAAATTCAATCCTTGCAACAAGCCATTGCAGCCATTACAAGCCATTGTTAGGCCCCTCCTTTCTCTCCCCCAATGGTGTAAATCCGCTATCTGTTGTCAAATGTACCATGCAATTACCTGCACTGACCCTTCCTTACATCCTGTATTCTTTTAATGAGACAAATTATTAGAGTTTTTTATCAAATAACTCAACTAATATTGCGAAAACAAAATAAACCTATGAATAATTTTATTTTAATTTTCATTGTACGTTTTTAAAAAGGTAAGAAAGTAGAATAGAAAGTAACCACATTATGGCAGTAGAATGTATTAGAAATAAAAATGCCAACATAAGTATGCCAACATTACCTGATAACTTCTTGGCATGCATGCTCTTTAATATTTAAAGTTTTTGATTGAAACTACTACACAGTAAAACAAACACTAAATATCTCTACTTAAATTTGGCTTTCTACATTGTTTGGCCTCAAATGGTAAGAAATGTTTTATGCAGGTAAAGTACTACATGCAATAGATCTAGCCTAGTAGTATATGTGACAAATTTTAAAAAGAAAAATCGTTTGTGAGTGGTGGTTTGTGGTATTCATGTTTCCGGAGCATTTTACTGTCATTTGTTTGCGGGTTGCTCTTTGCCTAAACCATGGGGACAGAAGATGAACACATTGAAATGGCTATGCTGCTTTGGCATACTTTGGAAACTATGCAAATCTTTTTTCACAGAAATGTAGTAATATGCAGTATATAGTGACTGACTTGCTTCACCTTAAAAATTTGCTATTGTTATTGCTTTGCCTGGAATGTATTGTACAACTTGTATGGCATGGTACCACATTATGGTATTCAACTTGTCTGTTTCCATGAAGATCAGTGGACTCTACTCGGGCCAAAGTGCATGTCAGGTCTGTGCAAAGGTGACCCCGCTCACAGTAGAAGACAGTACTATTATAGTATAGTAGTATAGTAGTATTTAAGAAATAAGAAAACCTTTAATTAAGTAAATACACAAGATACAAACGTTTAATTCCAATGCAGAACATTCCAGACAAAGAACCTAACCCAGACAAAGAAATAACATATCCACAGAGGCCAGTAAATAAAACCTCAGTATGATGACTTTTTGTTTTGAACTTTAGCCATATTTTCCTGTTAATGTAGATTTTACATTAACTATGTAACTGCTAACAGAAAACATATTGCCCATCTCTTTCATGGAGCAAACGGAGGATGTGCAATGTATTATTTAAAACATGCATGCTGTTGATGGTATGAGAGGTAACACACAGTAAGGTTACTAAACTACTTGTACACTGCATGTGGCTTACCTAATGATTATTCTGATGATTTTGAAATTATTTTGAATATTGGTTTGAAATGAGTAATGTTATATTCAACACAGAATCCTGAACAAATACATGTATTTTTTATTACATTGTTAATATTGTTGTTTACATAGAATGTTTGCTGCCTGTGGCCAATGCAAATTCACAGGGATGCTAGCCGTCACGCAAGAGGCAGGCTTAAAAGCAGTAAAACCTCTCCCACAATAATTTGGGTACTCAACACTATACTCTTACAATAACATGCATTTACTGATTTCTTGCTCATAGTGGTTTCTCTTAAGTTGAACACAAAATCTGTTTTCATTAGACACTCATTAATTAGATGAGTAAAGTATAAAGACTGATGATGGACAAACAATATTTCATGAAATGAATATTGTGCTACTACAACTGCCAAAGTAAGTTCACCATTTCACAGTGCCACTCAACCTAATCTAGCAACTGGTCTATTGTAAGTAGCTAAACAAGCTACTGCACAGATTCAGTCTCAGATTTGGGCTGTGGCTCATCCTGAGGAGGAGTTGGAGGCACTCCCTCCAGAATGGTGCAGAAATGCTCTGCTGTATTGAGCTCAGGCCTCCTCACCATCAGATAGCACTTGGGGAAAAAATAAGATGCCATAAGCCCAAAGTTGCTGGCGAGAGAGAAAGAGACATGAACTATGGACTTCATCTGGTCCTTTAGTCCAATGTAAATGGGGATGAAGGTGACCCAGAGGACGCAGTAAATGAGGCAGGAGAAGGTGATGTCCCGAGACAGGTTGTACTGGTGCAGAGGCTTCACAGCCATGAAGGTGCATATGAAGGAGACCAGCGCCAGGACAATGTTAAAGCCCTGCAACAGAATGAAGCCCATCAGAGGCTCCACTGGGCACGTCAGGAATGAACTCACAAAGTTTATCTCCATGTTCTCCATGTAAACCGTGAGAGAAGACCCCTCCTGCACAAACCAGCCACAGATGCCAGCCTGAGCCGCACAGCAGGAGAGCACTAGGAGCCAGCTGCCTGGGCCCCGGATAGTGCGCAGGTGAGGAGCCGCTAGCTCGAGGATCTCAGACACAAAAAAAATCTGGGGGATGGGTTTGAATTTAATGCTATAGGTTAATAATGAGAGAATGTGGTTCAAAGAGTTACATAGTAAAGCAGGTAATGTGGAGTGTGTCACCTGTAGAGAGATGGAGGTCATGATGGATAGAGCCACTGTTTGCCAAATGGAGGTGAGGGGCAGCTGCAGAAAACACACTGTGTCTGTGGGCTGTCCCAGGAACAGCACCAGGCTCAAGCATGCCCCCATCAGGCTGAGGAGCACAACAATGGCCAGGGGCCCTCCTGAGGCCAGCACCAGTGGGGTGCTTCTGTGTTTGAGAAACAGGAGCAGCACTGAGGTCTGAGACAGCAGCAGCAGCGCTCCAGCCAACACCATCAGCACAGATTCTGGCCTGTCCCATGACAGCACCTCGAAGGTGGGCTCAATGCAGGACGTGCTGCGGAGGGTGGACCACTCGCCACTCGGACACTTGGTGCATTGGCTATCATCTGAAAAAATTAAATGTTGACATTACAATGATTACATTTCCAACAGAAAAACACATTATATAATAGAGTGGTCACCGCGGTTGGCCTGGTAGGTCCCGGGCAGACAATCGATGCAGTCGAAGCAGCAGGAGTGGAATCCTTTGACTCGGCGCACTTGTCCAGAATCACAGGCTGCAGAGCACGTTGACACTGGCAACTGTTTGTACACAAATACCAAGAGCTGGACTCAAATCTATAACAACTATAACAATTCCAGACGTCTTAACCAATTCTGTTCACATTCACTGTTGTTTAGTTGTGCATCTTACCACTGAGCCCTCTGTGTGCCACGTAAAAAGAGATTTGTTGAGTGACAACGTTTTCATAAAAGTTCCAACATTTTGAAAATGTAGATTGGAGTTGTTCCAAACCCACTGCATCACATTGTATCCGATGTTTGGGTTTCCATTGCTATCATATTCAAACCTGGTACCATTTATGTCAAAGGAAATATTCTTCAGAACTGGCAAGAGCTGCAAAAAAGACATTTTATTTTTATTGCATGATAAGACAATAGTGTCATCTTTAATGTAAGCACACCTTCCACGGATAGACCTTAGTCTCAGGTTTCCAGTCACATTCTGTGTGATTACAGTGAAGAAGTTTGTGCAATGCTTCTGCCACACTGTAGATGGCAGCATAGACACTGAAAGCTGCCTGCTGCACTGCTGAATGCTGGACAATGCTGATATTGGCCAAAGACAGGTTCCAGCACTGTGGACAGGGGTTAGTGGGATCAGTGTGGGTATCTGTCTTTGTCATGTTTCTGTTCTCCTCACTGATTCTGGTGAGCAGTGCCTGTGTGTATTCTGTGAGCAGGTTCACACTCTGGGTCTTGTCTGTGAATCCAATCACTGTCCCAATAGACTGGATCCCTGGGATGTCAGTCACTTTGTTGTTGTTTGCCCAACTCGTACTGCCAATCCACACACCAGTGATGTTGTTCTTTATCACCTGGATTGAAAACACATAGTCTTAAAATGAACAAGTATTTTAAAACCTATTTTCTGTAACTTAACCATGTACTTCTCTGAAGAGTGCAGCCGCTGGCTCTGGTAGAGAGAAGACCACAATGACACTGACATTGGAGGCTATAATGTTGTTGATGATGATGTCTATAGCTGGTTCTGGGTCAGTGTACACCGGGATCAGGGCCTGGTAGGCTACACACAGGGAGCTCTTCTCTGCCATTTTAGAGAACTCTTGTACCCCCATCTGGCCGTACGCCTCCTCACTGCCGATCACTGCCACCCAGTTCCATCCAAACTCCTGAATCAGCAGCACCATCACCTCCACCTGCCACTTGTCACTGGGCACCGTGCGGAAGAATGATGGGTACAGTGTCTTGTCACTGAACTGGTCATTCGTGGCTCGGTAACTGATCTACAGTTAAGAAAAAGGGACTATAAAAAGTAATAACCTTTTACTTTTTGCCACATTGTTACCCTGCTTACAAATGGAGGACTTGTATAGTGAATAATAAAGTCATTAGAATGGTGAAAATTGTCATTGAAGTTGTTCTTTTTGCAGCTTCTAGTTGAGGAGATGTATTCCATTTTTTTTGCAATCAATATTTTGCTTACTTCAACGAAGATGTTTGTAGTATCTTCTGGTAACTTTTGGCATTCACAACTTAAGAACTCTGATAGTGGGTATGTGAAAAATTGTTTATCACCATGACTTATATCTAGTGTTTTGATAATAATTTTAAACTTCCAATATCAGTGACAGCTAAACTCTTATTAATATGCTTATAATGTGTTTGGATGAGAAATTATCTGAAACATTGGAAGAAATGACTCTACACATACCTCTGGCATAAGAAAGAATCCCAGTAGTTTCCCTATGACTGACACCATTTCTGAACCATTTGGACCGATCACTGCCACCATAGTGGTCTCATAGTCTGTGTAGTTGCACTGCACACGAACAATGTTAGTGGATTTCTTTGTCAGGAAGGAGATGGTGGGTCTGACAATCACTGAAGCCTGTTTACAAGTGTCGTATATTTTATAGCCCAACTTAATCCCAGGTAAAAGCTTTGAATTGGCATTCACTTCATCCACTGCATACTTCATCACTATGGAAAGACCCAGTCCATATGTATCTAGTCTGTAAAAAACAACAAAGGAAACACATGTAAATATGTACTGTTTGTAATAAACAAGACTGTGTCCCCAGATATAGGCAGATTCAAATCAAATCTACACTATATTGCCAAAGGTATTCACTCACCAATCCAAATAATCAAAATCAGGTTTTCCAGTCACTTCCATGACCACAGGTGAATAAAATGAAGCACCTTGACTTGCAGACTGTTTCTGCCATCATTTGTGAAAGAATGGGTCGCTCTCAGGAGCTCATTGAATTCCAACGTGGTACTGTGACAGGATGCCACCTGTGCAACAAGTCCAGTTGTGAAATTTCCTCGCTCCTAAATATTCCACAGTAAATTGTCAGTAGTATAATATAACAAAGTGAAAGATAGCCTACTGGGAACGACAGCAACACAGCCACAAAGTGATAGGCCACATAAACTGAGGGGGCGGGATCAATGGATGCTGAGGTCGCCAACTTTCTGCAGAGTCAATCGCTACAGACCTCCAAACTTTATGTGGTCTTCAGATTTGCTCAAGAACAGTGTGTAGAGAGCTTCATGAAATGGGTTTTCATGGCCGAGCAGTTGCATCGAAGTCATACATCACCAAGTGCAATGCAAAGCGTCAAATGCGGTGGTTTAAAGCACACCACCACTGAACTCTAGAGCAATGGAGATGTGTTCTCTGGATTAATGAATCATGCTTCTCCATCTGGCAATCTGATGGCCGAGTCTGGTTTTGGTGGTTGCCAGGAGAATGGTACTTGTCTGACTGCATTGTGCCAAGTGTAAAGTTTGGAGGAGGGGGGATTATGGTGTTGTTGTTTTTTCAGGAGCTGGGCTTGGGCCCTTAGTTCCACTGAAAGGAACTCTGAATACGTCAGCATTCCAAAAGATTTTGGACAATTCCATGCTCCCAACAGTTTGGAGATGGCCCCTTCCTCTTCAACATGACAGTGCACAAAGCAAGGTTCATAAAGACTTGGATGAGAGAGTTTGGTGTGGATGAACTTGACTGGCCTGCACAGAGTCCTGACCACAACCCAACAGAACACCTTTGGGATGAATTAGAGGGGAGACTCTCATCAGGCATCAGTGTGTGACCTCACAAATGCACTTCTGGAAGAGTGGCTAAAAATTTCCATAAACACACTCATAAACCTAGTGGACAGCCTTCCCAGAAGAGTTGAAGCTGTTATAGCTGCAAAGGTTGGACCGACCTCATATTAAACCCTATGGATTAAGAATGGGATGTCACTTAAGTTCATATGTGAGTCAGGTGAGTGAATACTTTTGGCAGTATAGTGTATCTTCTGTCTTCTATATTTCATCTGAGCACATCCAAGCAAGCAAAAGCACTGCACATGATGGCCAAAATGTTTATTATTATTATTATTATTATTATTATTATTATTATTATTATTATAACTTTATTTAACCAGGGAAATCCCAAAACCTCTTTTTCAAGGGAGCCCTGGCCAAGAGGCAGCAAAAAAGCAATTACAGCACAATTAAAATAACATACAAATTAGTTAAAACAGGCAGTAAAAAAAGACAATTGCAACACAATTAAAATGACATAAATTATGATAACAGGAGAAGTTCAATTTGTCAACTGGACAAAGTTTGTTTGGTTGAAAACGTTTCGCCGCTCATCCGAGAGGCTTCGTCAGCTCTAATAAGAATACTGGTAAGACACTTGCTTATATCTTGCTGTAGGGAGGAGCTACCTAGCTAACTACTTTCCGGAACTATCTCATTGGTTTCGGTCTTTTGTTTCTCTGGCGTCTAGCTGACAGTCCCTATTCATCCCTACACGCCTGTTTTTCACACCTCTGGCCCTGACCTGGCTAACCCTATTGTTTCCCTGTTTGTTTGATCTAGGCTTAATAATGGAATTGTAGATGGGATGCAAATTATGTCTTACTCCACCATTTCTGTTCAGAGAAGGATTCTCTTTTTTGACAAAAATAGCCTCTTTAACTCCCCTCTCAAACCAATTCTTTTCCCTGGCTAAGATCTGAACCTCACTGTCCTCAAAAGAATGTCCCGTGGCTTCTAGGTGAAGATATACGGCAGAAGACAGTCCACTCTGGCACGCCCGTCTGTGTTGGTACATCCTCTTGTGAAGTGGCTGTTTGGTTTCTCCAATATAGCGCTCACTGCAGTCTTCACTACCCACAAACCCACAAACACTTTAAGACAAAAACTCGTCCACCCAAAGGACAAAACACCGAGCCACAAACAAAGCAATGTGGTCTACTCCATTCAGTGTAGTGAAGACTGCAGTGAGCGCTATATTGGAGAAACCAAACAGCCACTTCACAAGAGGATGTACCAACACAGACGGGCGTGCCAGAGTGGACCGTCTTCTGCCGTATATCTTCACCTAGAAGCCACGGGACATTCTTTTGAGGACAGTGAGGTTCAGATCTTAGCCAGGGAAAAGAATTGGTTTGAGAGGGGAGTTAAAGAGGCTATTTTTGTCAAAAAAGAGAATCCTTCTCTGAACAGAAATGGTGGAGTAAGACATAATTTGCATCCCATCTACAATTCCATTATTAAGCCTAGATCAAACAAACAGGGAAACAATAGGGTTAGCCAGGTCAGGGCCAGAGGTGTGAAAAACAGGCGTGTAGGGATGAATAGGGACTGTCAGCTAGACGCCAGAGAAACAAAAGACCGAAACCAATGAGATAGTTCCGGAAAGTAGTTAGCTAGGTAGCTCCTCCCTACAGCAAGATATAAGCAAGTGTCTTACCAGTATTCTTATTAGAGCTGACGAAGCCTCTCGGATGAGCGGCGAAACGTTTTCAACCAAACAAACTTTGTCCAGTTGACAAATTGAACTTCTCCTGTTATCATGGATTCTACCTGGACGACTGAGGGACTTTTCAGACATATAAATTAGTTAAAACAGGTACAATTTATGGAGGCTGTCTCAAGTGCTCTCAGTCTGGATTTAAAGCCATTCAATGAGATGAGTTCCGTTATTTTCCAGTCCTTTTGCAGCTTGTTCCATGTCGAGGGGGCAGAGAAGACACAATCCCCTTTTCCCAAATTGAACGCAAACCATAAGAATCAACACTTCTGTGTGTGATTAAGTTTCACATGTAGGAGGGCAGTAGTCCAAGCATGGCCTTGTAGATAAAAGTGTAAAAGTGAGTCAATCTCCTAGTGGATCAAGATCCCACTCGAGAATACAGTTCACAGTGGTGGGTCAAGGCCCTACAGTTAGTAACAAACCTCAAAGCAGCATTGAACTGAAGCGTTCATATACAGCAAGTCTCCATGGTCTAAAATGGATAAAAAAGTTGCAGTGACAAGGCGCTTTTTAACCTTAAAAGAAAAACAAAATGTATTTCGGAATGAAAAAAAACAATTTCAATTTGACTTTCTTCACAAGATTCTCAATGTGAGGATTAAAAATCAGGGCATCATCAAGCAAGATACCAAGATATTTGTAAAAATGAACCACCTCAATTTCATTTCCCTCAAGAGTGGACATTGTGGGGACATCTTGCGGATTCTTCCTAGAGTTTGAAAACAACATTAGTTTAGTTTTGTCAGCATTGAGGACTAGTTTTAGCTGCAGAAGTGTGTGCTGCACCACATCAAAAGCTTTCTGCAGAGATTCAACAGCATTAACAGGAGATGAGCCAAAGCAGTAAATGATTGGGTCATCGGCATAAAAGTGCATATTAGCATTGGACACATTTTGTCCCAAGTCATTAATATACATAATGAATAGGAGAGGTCCTAATATAGAACCCTGTGGCACCCCCTTGTGGAGAATCACAAATTCAGAGCACAGACCATCATATTTGATACACTGGGTCCTGTCACTCAAATAATTAGTGAACCAGGAGACTACATGATCTGACAGACCAAAACTGATAAGCCTTTGCTTTAAAACTGTGTGTTCCACAGTGTCAAACGCCTTTGACAGATCAATAAAGAGTGCTGCTTTTTATCAAGAGCATCAAGTATACCATTGATCACTTTTGTAGCAGCAGTGATGGTACTGTGCTTTTTCCTAAAGCCTGACTGCAGTTTTGAAAGAAGGTCATTAGAGTATAGAAAGTCTTTAAAGGAGAATTAATGTTTTTTTTTTATTTTATTTTATTTTTTTTCATAATCTAAGCCTTATTTCGGTAATAAAACAAGTTGTTTTACTCACCCATAGCACTTTGGTGTTATTTGGAGCATTTCCGGAGATGTTTTAGACGTTGCAGTCACCAAAATAACACAAACTTTAGCACTTTTCAAATCACAGAAGCTCAACACATTCGTTTGAGTCAAAAGCGGCCTTTAATCTGATATTTAGCCATAGTTACGAGATGAGGAGGACAGTGCGCATGCACTCATTCACAGCTGTTTTGCAGATAAGAAGACGCTCATAACTTTTCTGTTGCAAGTGACACATGGCAGAAAATTCAGACTTTGAGGCTGAAGAGGACTTATGGAGGACTGAGGACTGAAGAGGAGTATACGGATGAGGAGACAGAATGGATACGGAAAGAATGAAGAGGAGAATGAAGAGCAGTTTTAGGAGCAGCGCAGAGAACAGCCATCGGTATCGCATTACTTCAGAATCGTGCGCTGAATCTGCTGGCCTTCTTTCTTTTCCTTTGCTGGTAAAAAATCGTCCTGACTAAAGTGGGTACTGCAAACACGATGGTCCAAACGTCTTACAGCTTTGCATTTCATGTTTGGGTCCCGAGAGCTGAGAGCAAAATAAGCTGTGACTGCGCACATGCGGACTGGCCTCCTCATCTACTCGAAACTATGGCTAAATCTCGGATTAGAGGCCACTTTTGACTCAAACGAAAGTGTAGACTAAGACATTGAGCTTCTATGATTTGAAAAGTGCTAAACTTTGTGTTATTTTGGTGACTGCAACGTCATGCCCCAAGCACTCACGTTAACGGATATCGCTAATCCAAAACATCTCCGGAAATGCTCCAAATGACACCAAAGTGCTATGGGTGAGGAAAACAACTTGTTTTATTACCGAAATAAGATTGTAAAAAATGTTAATTCTCCTTTAAGTTGATAACAAACAAGGGATTCAAGAATTTTGGACAAAATGCATTTTGCTAGTGCTAGTGCAGCCTCTACAAGTCTGTGAGTGAATTCTGGAGGTTGATTTTTTTTTTTTTTTTTTTTTTTAATGAGTCAGGTCTGAAAAAAAAGTGTTCCTACTATATCAGGGGCATCCAAACTTTTTCCTTGGCGAGCCAAAATCAATCGATATTAGTGCACTGAGAGCCAACCCTACCTCATTTCTTAACACTCTTCTGTGCAAAATAGATTTTCTTACAAATATCAGCAACTCTTGGAGGGCCAAGTTGGCCTGTTGATCCCACTTTGGGCACACCTGCTCTATATGCTCTATATGTAAGTTAAGGCACTGGGAACTCATTTTTAACAAGGTATTAAATCTGATCTGAATGTAAGAGAACAGACTATATTCAGTTTTGTTTATATACTTGGTAAAACTGAAATTGCAATACAGTTTATGCAAACTATATTAAAAAGACATCTTGAAAGGCTTACCTTGTACATTGAACGTCATTCGGCTTGTTTTGTTCACTGAGGTTACTCGTGAGCTGATTGATTGGAAAAAGCCCCCCAATCAAAATATCTCCTGGCAAGGTAAACAAGCTGGTAGAGATATTTTTAAACCACTCATTTGAGGTACAGCTCCCAAGCGCTAAAGCTAATACAAGCAGTCTGAAAGTAGACACCATAGTCATAGACATAGTGTGTGGAATGTAACTTCAACTCATGTGACAGCGGCAAGTAATATTGTGAATTTATGCAAAACCTCCATGGCTGAATGAATGTATGTAAAGATGAAAGAAAGCAGTAACTCACAGCAATTGGGGCAATGGGTACTGACCTAACATGGCAAATACATGTGGTTAATATGTGGCAATGTGCTGCATATTATAACTTTTTTTCCCAGGAATTGTATTTGTTTATGCATGGTTTTCTCTGTGGGAATACTTTGAATTGGTAAATGATGCTTTGCTCATTGGAACATTTTTAATTTTTAATCTTAACTAAAAGTTTCTCGATGTTTCCTTAAACTTCCTATATTACACAAAATTAACTTGAGCATGCTTTTAGCCATGTTATAATGCTATTGCTTTATCTAAAACATACATGGAGTTGTGTTTTGTTTCATTCACATGAGTAACCCTTTGCATCACCAAATCTCAAAATGCTCTGTTCCACCTTGTGATGTTATGTAGTGGTAGTGTTCAAGTTAACAGCTACATTTTATGCCATTCTTTTTTTCCCCCAATTACAGGGGTGAAATTATACAAACAACTCTAGTTAAGGTGTATGGAATGGAGCACTTTCTGTATGGCCACATGACTTCACAAGATTTTAAATTTGATTTTAAAGTTCTTTTATTGTTTAAAATATCTTAATAGTCTTGGGTCTTCTTATTTTCAGAACTGCTTTTACCTTACAAACCCTCACAGACCCTCCTCTCCTCTGGCAGCTCCTGGTCATTCTCAAAGTCAGGACACGCACTCACAAAGAGGCGTCTTTCAAGTACTACAGCCCTTGTCTATGGAACAGCCTGCCAGAGGGCCTCAGGACTGCAGAGAACATTCATGTTTTTAAGAGTAGGCTCAAGAGCCACTTGTTTAGCTTAGCTTTTAATTGAAATGTTATACTTTTATTTTTTTGTATTATACATATTTTATTATATTTATTTTATGCATATTATTAGCTTGAACTCATATAATTTTTTAGGATTTCCAGTGTTTCCTCAGTAGGAGCCCTCTGCACCGGGCTGCAGCTGTCAGGGTCTGTCCCGTGGGCTCCTTGTGGGGGGATGGTGCTTGGGCCTCATCTCTCCCCTGGGCCCTGTGTCTTGGTGGAGGGATGGTGCTTGGGCCTCATCTCTCCCCTGGGCCCTGTGTCCTGGTGGGGGGATGGTGCTTGGGCCTCATCTCTCCCCTGGGCCCTGTGTCCTGGTGGGGGGATGGTGCTTGGGCCTCATCTCTCCCCTGGGCCCTGTGTCTTGGTGGAGGGATGGTGCTTGGGCCTCGTCTCTCCCCTGGGCCCTGTGTCCTGGTGGGGGGATGGTGCTTGGGCCTCATCTCTCCCCTGGGCCCTGTGTCCTGGTGGTGGAATGGTGCTTGGGCCTCATCTCTCCCCTGAGCCCTGTGGCGGTTCCTGGTGGCGGTGGACGGCTCTCAGCTCTTGGTGTAGACGGCTCCTCTGATGGTGCTTTCTCACCTGGTTCACCTGTATTCAGTCTCACATTTTACTATGTGTAGTTTTATTTATTTTAGCATCTCAATTTGCGTATATGTGTGAATGTGTGTGCGTGTGTGTGTTACTGTTTTGGTTGTTTGGTTGTGTGGGGTCAGGCAGCTGTGGGGGCTAGTTAGGTGGATGGAAGGAAATGTGTGTTTTTAATCACTGTAAAGCACTTTTTTGTATGAAAAGCGCTTTATAAATAAAGTTTGATTGATTGATTGATTGATTGAAGATGGAACAGTGTTTTCTATTTGAGACAAGAACTCATCCTAAATATGGAGCGTTTGTGGGTTAAACATGTGTGAATGAAATAAAACACAACGTCACATTACATCAAGCTGCACAATTACGTCATCAAGCTGCGCCACACGATGGTCGCACTGATCAGCTGCTCCCTGTTGACTCGCTCAATCTACATCAACAACACTGAGGTGGAGCAGGTCAGCAGCTTCAAGTTTCTTGGGGTACACATCACTGAGGATCTGTCCTGGACACTACATACAGACACTGTGGTAAAGAAAGCCCGACAAAGAGGAAGTTTGGTATGAACACCAGCCTCCTCACAAACTTCTACAGGTGCACCATCGAGAGCCTGCTGACGGGCTGCATCACAGTGTGGTATGGGAACTGCACCACTCATAGCCACAAAGCACTACAGAGGGTGATGCGAGCGGCAGAGGACATCACTGGCAGCAGTCTCCCCTCCATCCAGGACATTTACCACAGCAGGGGTCTGCATAAGGCACGCAGCATCACTAAGGACCATACTCATCCGGCACAAGGACTTTTCCATCTGCTACCCTCAGGTAGACGATACAGGAGCCTGCCAGCATGCACAAAAAGACTCAAAGACAGCTATTACCCCCAAGCTGTCAGACTACTGAACTCTGGATAATACTCTAAATAGTACTGAACTCTCAATAATACTGCACTAAACTACTTTTCCTTATGCATAATATGTTTACTGCTGCTGCTGCTGCTCTATATGAATGTATCATGTTTGTCACTACCTCACTGTAAATGCTACTGTTACCTGTGCAATAACCTGCTTCATAACCCACGTGCAATACTTATACTATACAGTACTATATTATGTGCAGTCACCTGTGAAATACTGTACTTACGCCTTATTTAATCCTACCTGTACCTTTGTATTTTATTATATTTTATTACATTGTTTTAATTACAGTGGTACCTCACCTTACGAAATTAATTCGTTCCAGAAGTGCTGACTTTGATCTTTGATCTTGATCTTCAAGTGGTTTCGTAACGTGAATTTTTCGTAAGTTGAGTAGCTATTTCAATGGAAAAAGCCTGATTCGTTCCAAGGCCCCCAATCCAAGTTTTGTAACTTTTTTTATAGTGTAACATTGTGTTCTGCGTAGAGACTGTAACCCAGGACTAAACGTGGACTATACCAGGTCTAGACCAAGGTCTAAACCTGGACTAAACCTGGACTAAACCAGGACTAGACCAAGTGGATTAAAGCGCCGCGTGCGGGTCTATTTCCTGGTTTCGTTTCGAGTCACGGCTGAGGCGAGCAGCGAGGGGGACCGCACGCAGTCTGAGCGCATGAACGAGACCCGTGCTCAAACCGTGCCTCCTCTAGACCTCCTCTAGACCTGGTCTAGAGGACCAGGTCTCTAGACCAGGTCTAGAGACCGAAACGAAACCAGGAAATAGACCCGCGTGCGGCGCTTTAATCCACCTGGTCTAGTCCTGATTTAGTCCAAGTTTAGTCCTGGTTTAGTCCAGGTTTAGTCCTGGTCCATTCCTAGTTTAGTCCAGGTCTAGACCTGCTGGCAGCCCGACGCCAGGTCATGCTGCACGTGTCCGTGCGCAATTTTCTCCCCCCTCCCCCTTCCCCCCACACTTCACTATTAATAATTTTGTTGAAAATCTATGAAAGTTTGAGTGTTTAAACGAGAGACAAATGTGAGAAAAGTTTAAATTCAGTCTGAGAAAAGCGTATAATGTGTGTGGCTGAGCGCGCATTATTTGAATTTTTGAGATTTCGCGTTTCGTAACTTGAATTTTCTTTCGTATCTAGAGACCAAAATTTAACGTGAAGGCGTTTCGTAACTTGAAATTTTCGTTTGTTGGGTCTTTCGTAAGGTGAGGTACCACTGTATATTGTTTACTTTTTTCACTTGTATTTTATTGCATGCTATTAGTACTTCTTGACTATCTTAGGGAGTCAATGGGTTCTTCTGATCCTAAGCATTTCATTGCATTGTTGACCTTGTGTTGATCCTGCATATGAAAAATAAACAATCTTGAATCTTGAATCGTGATGAGGAAAAAACATTATAACATAGATCAGAAAATAGCCCAATACAAGCCCTGTAAGTGAAAATCAAATCGTTTGAATATCTGCAATTATAACAGTTGCTTTATGGAAATGAAAGCTTTTAGTTAATCCTGATGCAAATATTAAGCAATTGTGTAAACTATTGGTCTGTGTAATTTGAAGTTTCAAGTTTCATTATTGTGGCATGTGCATCTTACCACCATTTTGGTTTTGTTTGATCATTTGTTTATAATGTCATTGACGCACTGTGCGCAAATAAGACCTCTCCTACATTATTTGCATTTACCAACACACCAGGCACTCCTCACAGGACATTTTTCTTATATATTCTGTTTCTGGCTTTTGATGATCCATGTTATCTTTAATAGTTCAAACTAAGTGTCTAAGTGTAAATAAGCCATATTTTAGTGTTTTGAATAGGGTGACTTCAAATTGTAGAAAAAGAGAGACAAGTTTTTAAATGAGATGGAACATGGACTGTTGGACTCACAAGATTTTAAGTGGAGGTATTATGCATAATCGACATTTTGGAGATTTCTTTGTTTCTTTCCTCATCAAAAACATGCCTGAAGAGGTTCCATTATGTCATCCATGCATGTCCTGCTATTTCCCAGGGACTATTTGAGCCCTCCTTAGGTTTAGCAGTACGGCTCCAAGACTTAGCCCATAGGCCCATGTAACTCATGGCCATTTTACATAAATATATGTAAGCATGATGCAAATCAATGCACTACAACTTCATAATTCTGATGTGATGTGCAATAGTTCCATTAGCAAAATGCAGACTGATTATAATGTGATAGCAATGGAGGAGTGACTTGGCATGGGGAACAATGGGAGCGGGGAGCTTGATGTATTAATACGTACTTTTTTGGTGAAAAATTACATCTTCAATACAATCAAAGGTAACATAGAAATGTAATACCCCCTTTTTAAGCTCATTTATGATAACTACTATGACACAATATCATTTTTATTTTTTCACTTTTAAACAAACAGAGATTGGAATAGCAATAGATGCAAACATAGGCTATTACAACCCAGAAAGCCAGTCCATCAAGTCAGGTTAGCTTTATTTGCCAAATCATGTCTGTTCCAATTCAATAACAGTGAGTCTTGCTGACACGAGAGAGAAGACCATTTGTTTAGATTGGACAAAATACAGGAAGTATTTGTGAAGTATAAGCACGGAACATAGTTGTTGTTTTTTTTTTTATATCTTGAATACATATCTTGACGCAAGACACTGCTATCACTCTGACTGATCTGAACCTAGTTTCATATTTTGCCATGGGTCACTGCTGTGGCTTGGTTTGTGCAGAAAAAATTGAAAGATTAAATGTGCGTCTGAATAGACTGTGATTGAGTTTTCTGTTGTTTGCAGATAGTAATTGTATGTATCTCATTTGCATGTATCTAATTTGATGTATTGTCTTTTGATCTGTTGATGCAAAAAAAGAAAAAAAATAGAAATTAAATAAAACAATATGGAACTATTTATGACAGTGTTTTACTGTTTACTCCATTACTTAGTATACATTTTTGTGGGTGTTAGAAAAAGTAAATATAACATACATACAAATGGAGGATTGCATATTACAACAACAAACAAACAACAACACATGTTTATTATGAGTAGGCTCGATTTTTCACAGATCTAACCCGTAATCTGACCAGTAACTTGCCATGTTGTGGATCAATGGACAATGCAATAACACTTCTATGTAACAGGTAGCAGACCCTCCATCAGAAAAGTTGGATTTAGAACCTTGTCTGGCATTTCTAAATACATTTTCCAAACAGTGGGTCAAAGAAAAGTATAAGCTGGAAAAATGTATTACTAAATGGAAATCTCCGTCTTGTTGACCACTAGGAGCAATTCTATCTTTTGCCACTAGATGTCAGTTGTGTTTTGAGCAGCCCTCTCCGTTGTACTGACAGACCTGAACATAATCTAATGTGGAGGGGGCAGGGCCTGGCTGCAGATGTGTGGGCAGCAGCAGGTACATCGTGTAGCACTGCTCTGTTTGAACAACTGATAACATTGGGAGCTGTGTGCATAAACAGTCCCACCATTTACCCATGTTTTGGCACACTAATATAAAGAAATAATTTGCTTTTGGTCAGTTTAGAGGACATTTACCTTGTTATGTGAGCCTTGAACTGTAAAAACACACACAACTGTTGCACAACACAAAGTGAGAAAACAGGACAAATTGTTTTGATGTTAAGTGTCCGGCGTTGGGGTGCAGTGAATAACATATTGCAACATCATTGCCCTGAAGTGCATATGTCACAATACATTTGTGTGGGCCAAAACACTGGAACAAAATGTAAAGAGCTCAATATGACATTTGAACAGTTATGAAAAGTTATGATTAATATGTCACTGTATTTAACGTTTTAGTGCATAACTCTATATAATTGACTCTTGTGAGCTTTAAGTCATATCAGAATGTTCTTACCTCTTCAAAACATACATACATATAAAAACATTCCTTTAGGTAACCCTTTATTATTAGTCTGTCTGCATCTCCAAAGCTCAACATGCTCTGTTCCACTTGCGATGCCATGAAGTGGTAGTTTTGAAGTTAACAGCTACCTTTTACCTTTTGTTTAGTAGAGATGAGCAATTCCAGCTGAAATTATCCAAATGATTCTACTGATTCTAGTGGAGTTTAATAAACACAGTGGGGAACTTCCTGTATCACCACATGACATCACAAGGTGGACCGATTTTTTCTGTCTAAGAGAAGAACTCAACCTAAATATGCAGGATTTGTGTGTTAATCATGTGTGAATGAAACAAAACTCCAGGTATGTTATCGATGAGGAAAACAATATTATAACATAGATCAGAAAATAACACAATATTGGCCCTTTATAGGCGCACTATGTTAATGTTATTGCTTTGCCAGTCATGTTACACAATATGGCACTATTCTCTACTGATCTGACCTGTACCTTTTGTGATGGATGCCTCCATCAAGAGAGTCAGATAAGGTTAATGCCATGTTGTTGAACATTCCAGGAAAAGTAATAACATCTCCATGGACACAAGCAGGTAGTCAACCATCAGCCAGAAAAGTTACATATTGCACCTTTAGCTCACTTGCCACTAGCTCATACTTTTGCAACCATCATCGGCCTTTGTTGTGTTTATTTTATTTATGATTTATTCATTTATTTTACTAAATTATTTGCTGTTTAGAGTATGCCAACAACTTCTCCTGTTAATGTTAGTTCTGTTATGTTCTTGTTCTGTTGGTGTTAATGTATTTGCATGGCCTATACTGTTGCTAGTTTGTTTGATGGCAGTTGATGTCCAATAATGAAGCAATATTTGTTCCTATTTTTTGTTAGAATCACTTCACTGGCAGAAAGGCAGGTTTAAATTGGCTCAGACCTTGCTTGTTTCCACTGATGCTTCTCTCTCTTATAAGACCTGACCAATGGCTGTTCAGTGAGTGCAGTGCAGGGACAGTGGGGGAGCTATAAGTGAGCTGGTGATTTAGCAGGAAACTTGAGACGATCTTGTTTAACCAAACTGTAGCGGATCAGCCTGCAATACATTTAAGCTTTCAGACTTATATTAACATGTTGTTTAATAGCAGCAGTCTCACTGGTTTGGATCTGTGCATGTGTGTAATGAGAAAATAATGTATGTAGTTTTTTAATTTGCAGAAAAAAAGTTCCTAAACTAAATATGTGTAATTGTAACATGGGCAACACAAAGTAAACATATTTACATTCCAAATTGAGCTCAGCATTGAACATTAAAATACGTATTAAGGCCATCCTGTTTGCTCCCAGCATTTAAATGTTCAAGAAAGATGAGATGAAGAGATTAATTAGTCAAAACAAGGGTGGTGTACCTTAGTAAGCATGTTACAACAGTAGTTAGCATCTTAAAATCTTTATAATTCTATGAGGTAAGACCAGTGGTGAAAGTAAAGCGGTGCGGACTGAAACGCAGCACCGGTATAAAATTCACAGCCGGTACGCAGCACCGCTAAGAGAATATGGTTAATGGTGGCCAAAACACACATTTGAAAAAAAAAGTAAGGTACGCTATTTAAGTAGAAAACACAAACAACCACACTATGCCATTCGAGAATAACTGAAAGCTACCCGAAACTCTCGTGCAGAGATATCTGCAGTCTGTTAAGCAAGGATGGTCAAAACTTATCTGACTGTAGCCGTGAAAGTAGCCTAAACCATTGCGAGGCGGTGCTGCGCACTGGTAGAAGATTTAACGCCGGCGCGCTGCCTGCACCTGTAAGAGAGGGTTTATGCTGACTAAAAAAATATGAAATAATTAAGTATATTAAAAAAGTTATTTATCTATGAAAAAGGTGTAAAACGTAAAAAAAAAACAAAAACAAAAAAAAAAAACAGGTAAAATGAGTTTTTAAACAAACAAAAAACGGTAAAGTGATGCACTGGACATTATAGCACCTGTAAGAAATGAAAACTACTTTCACCACTGGGTAAGACCACACAATCATGATCTCTATAACAAACCAAAAAACAGAAACGCAAATGCAAATTCATATAGGCACATACATGTAGATACATATATAAATATACATGCAAGCAATGTGACACAATGGCATTTTGTTATAAGGATCATACCGACAACAATTAAATTAGCTTATTTTGGACACTTTTAAAAGTTGCTTATAAAAACAGATGAATACATGAATCTTATTTTGATTTTTTCTTTTCCCACCAGGAATACATACCATTTATAGAGTTTCATTTAAAGGGGAGTTTTAACCCACATGGCCATAGTTTACTTACTGCAGCGTGCAGTGGAGGAAAGGGTTAAACCAGATCTATCCTGAGTATAGCTGTAAAACTCGTTTTTCCTCGTGTCTTCTGTGTCTGACTCAAAAAGTGTTGCAACCTCTGCTTGTACCTAAATCCACATGTGAGATAATAAATTATGTTTTATTAATTTAAGCAATGATTTATGTTACACTTTAATGAGAAAATACTTCCTTAAGTCTAAAAAAAATAAGCCAAAAGCCAGTAGCCAAGTTCAAAGTAAAGTGCAGGTAAACTGAATGGATGGTCATCTGGTTTAAAATAATAAATAAATAAATTAAATAAATTAAATACACTAAAAAGATGTTTGTTGGTTCTTATGGTGACACTAAAAGGGAAAAAACAATACAATATCTAAACTAATATATTGACTTTATCCATGGATGTATTGTAAGAAGATCATACAAATAAACTGGAGGCCAATTGAAGGTAGTAACTGTGACACTGACTCAGAGTTGATCACTTTTGATGATGCAATCTCTAAACCCAAATAAATCCTGCCCCAGAGAAATAAGATTTGTTATGTCAGTCACCATGGTGATAAAACCTGTTCTAAACTAAACCATATTTAAGTGCCAGAAAACCTAAACCTGCATCACGCAACAGGCACCGGAAGGTGTTTTTGGCCTTCTTCTCCACTGAGGTAATAAAGACACATGCCATCATTTCCTATTTCAACTGCTGGTTCAGGTTCTTCTTTTCAAACATTTCAAAAAGTAACATTTATTTTAACTCAGTTGGTTGTAGATTTATTTACCAATCTAACATTAATGACATTGCATATTGTATTTGCATGTGAGCAAAACTCACGCTCTGAAAGTCACTGTGATTGTGTGATTAAGATTCAAGAGTTCATTGTCATTGTCATAGAAAAACAAAACTCTAGTGGTGGCTTGTGAGGCAGTTAGTATAGAATGGCTGCAGTGTTTCCCAGATTGCTCCAATCCAACTGAAGTGGCTTCCCGTTTCCAGACAATGAGAAGTGAGTGATTCATAAGCCAAACTGTAAAGTAACTCTGAGTGCTGTATATACTATAATATAGAGTGTTATAAAAATGTATTATTGATGGTACTAGCAGTAAAAACAGTTTTTGAATACCCTATAAATAAATTAACCCAGAGGGCATCTCTGCACAGTTAAACGGTTGTTGGGTTTGTCTCCCTTGTAGCAACCAAAAACATTCAGTGGTTGAGACTTTTAAGAGTGTTTTGAACAACACAACAACATTTGACCACATTAAACCATAAGTCTGGTGCCAAACAGCTGAGTTGTGCAGATCCTCTGGATTAGCTGCACTGCAGAAGAATGCAGGGCTCTGGTGAAAGAGTGACCACAGGCCTTGGACAGTATCACTGTGACGATTGATTTGATGACTGTGTGGAACTGCCAGCTGTGTAAACCAGGCTTATTGCATTTAATACTAAAGCCTTTTGTAGGATTTTGTATAGATTTAGTCGTACAGAGCAACCACACCTTTATTAAGGCTTGTAACATTAATTTGAAGTGGTAGAATTACTTACATTTAGCTTTAGAGAGGAAAACTGTCAAACAACCATTCCCTCTATTTAACGCAGGCCTCAACATCTTACTTACACATGCATGTTTTTGTGGCTGCTTCAACTACTCTGGCAATACTCTCCAGTTTAGCCAGGTTACGAAACGCCTTTACTCAGCCAACCCAGCCTTTCTGACCATGTACTTCAATTTGCTCATGTTGTTCAGTAATTGTTTAGCAATTGACACAAATTTCTACACAAAAATCTCAAAAATTGATGCTTCCTGTCCACTGATGATCCTACATACACTGTGTACGCCCAACTTTTTGTTGGACTGATTGCCACCTGCTTGAGACATTATTACTTTGCCTAGAATGTTCCGTAATATAGCACTGGACCTATCTACGCAGGTGGTTCATCCATGCCAAGTCAGAATCCATGTTTTTCAAGTTTTGGTTTTTTTTGGAATAAAAATGTGTGAACAAGTGCAAAAAAGATACATTTATTTCCAAACTTTGAAATACTCCAGGAAAAGCATGCAGATTACCATGGAGAGAAGCAGGTGGCTGACCCTCCCAACAGAAATAGTCAATTTTCCCCCCACCTGGATGGTCAAGATCATTGTCACATATTTTATTCACAAATATTTGCTTTTACAATAACCTGCATGCAGTAGAAGGCCTGAACATGAAGAAATGAAGATTATGGTACAGACCCTTACATTATAATCCTATTCATTATTCAACCAAAGAATATCTTCTTTAACTGACTGTCTTGAGACAAACCATGTATGTTAAATAAAGTCTGTATGTGTTTAAAATCTGGTACAATGCTGCTTGGACTGAACATGAAGATTGCTGTAACAAATGAAACATCTGGAGCTTGTTCTGAGTGTTTGTTAATGTGTTCCAGGTCAGTGGCTGTTGCCCCAGGACGCTCCACAGAGAAGAGAGAGGACCAGGAGCCAGGATCTGGAATACAGGGGTCTGGACTACAGGGACATCCCTGTAGTTTATAGCGCTGTGGGTGAGTCTGTTCTCAGGGTGAATGATCCCTCCTACATGAGGTCACAATGTCAAATTTTAGTGTTACTGTTTTTGTACTTTATGTGGGAACAATTTTTTTTTACTGAATTTTAGACACCACCAAGTACTACTACTATTCTAGTATTACTAGTACTATATACTAGATTTACGTTTGCCAAATATCACCAAAAAAAATGATCATTTTACTTCTTGGTCAGACATTGGCAGCAGACATAAGTTATTCTGAAACAGTGCTCAAGCAACCATACAGAAATAATGCCCAGAGCTATTGGGGTTTGATTAAAGTATTGTTTAACAGGAAAGTTAAACAATACTTTAATTTACTATGTGTAAATTGTCCCTGCATTTTGAATTAAATTTTACGATTTACGATTTTATGATGACAGAGGGATTCCTTTTTAGTACTCAGTGCTACTTTCTGTAATTTTAAAAACAAAAAGAAAAGCTGCCACTTGACATATGTGAAATATATATTGACTATGTGTTATCCCACCAAACAAAATAATGAATACAAATTTTATAACATTTGGTGACAAATAGCCAATAAGTTAATCTTTTTGTACAAGGGATTTTTGCAACATACAATCAGCACAATCACCACAACCATATTATATATTATAAGTAGGACTATGATGCAAAATGATTGACACATATTTTTTAAGGATAAAATGGAGTATCAATCGCATGTAAGTCAAACATTAAAGTACAAATTGAAGTATAAATTCAATAGTTTTATAGAAAATTCCCACTTTCTCTCCTTCTGTAAGCAGGTCTGTCCTGGGCTGAGCAGCTGTGGAGGAGGCTGCAGCAGTAACAGTAACACAGTGTCAGGAGAGTGAGCGGACAGTGGAATTTTACCAGCTCACATTATGTAAGAGCCTGATACAGAAGACAACAGACAGTGGAGGGCCAGTGGGAAAAAGATGATTCAAAGAAATTGTGCCATCATGGCATTACAAGAAATTAAATTAAAACAATACATACATTTTAGCTTATACTGTACCATCACAAATACTGTACGTGCACTATGTTAATGGCATAGGGAGTTCACTCTGGCTCCAAAGTTTTCTGTCATGAGTACCCCCTAAGATTTGTTTTATGCTCTTAGACAACCTAACCTAACCTAACCTAACCTAACCTAACCTAATTATGCATTTAATAAGTATAGACAAACAAAACAGCTGGTTAATAATAATAATTGTGCCTTAAACTTGTAATGTGTGTTACAGTTGCTGAAGCACTAGTCATTATTCATTGACTCCATAGTCACTGATAGTAAGATAATATTGTAGCCACAGCTGCCCTGGGGTAAAGTGACGGAAGTGAGGTTGCCAATCTACGCTATAGCCAGTAGTGAGCTTTTCTGTGGCACAAAATTTAGAATATTTAGACACAAGGAAATCCAGGCACTCCAAAAAAGTAAAAGTTGCACAAGGAAAAGTATAGTTTGATTTTAACATGTTTGGCCATTATTAAGGCCTTTTAACTATACTTTTCCTCGAGGGACTTTTATTTTTCTGGAGTGTCTGGATTTCATTTTGTCTAAGTTTTGATCCTTTTTTCAAGAGCACCCTCTACCACCCTCTCACTGATTCAAACACCTGCAGCAAACAGCCACATTTTTGTTTTTCTGTAAAATCTGGAATATGTTTAAAACAAATTCCCCTGGACACTTAAAGGGACAGTGTGTAAGATTGAAATCAAAGTATTCTGTTGGACTTAGATATACCTTCATAAAAGGGGGATCTTCCCCATGTGGAGGCAGCCATTTTGATTACGAGAGCCGCAGAAGGACATTTGGGCTCCGCCTTCGCCGTTTTCTTTATACAGTAGTTGTCGGCAAGGACTCATGGTTTTCACACAACGAGATAGTACGCGTTTGGATAAACAACGACAAGCATGTTGCCGGATCACACTTACTCCGCACATACATCGCAGGAGCAAGCACCTTCATCTAAGAGGAAAAGAAGAAGGACATAGTACCTACCGCGGCTGGGGCTTTGTCGCAGCGCAGGCCCGCACCCCGGGCCCCGGGCCAGCACCCCGGGTTCAGACCGCCCTCTGCCCTCCGCGGTCCGGTTCCCGATTCTCCCCACCCGCGCACAGCACTGGGTGCGCTTCACGTGTGTGCGCGGTTCGTGCGCGGCTGCAGGTGAACCCACCTCCGGGTACGCCGAGCTGTCCGCGTTACGTCGGGTGACCCTCGAGGTCTGCCGTAGCTAGAACCGGAATTACAATACCCACCATCCACCAATGCGCCACCATCCTACATACTGTCCCTTTAAGGTGCAATTTTTACTAATTCCACTACTTCTTTAGCTGCTTGTTACTACTTGTTACAGCTATGTTTCTTCTCCTGTGTGGTGAAAACGTACCTAAATAAATGACAGGACTAAACGGTGGGTTAGGGTTACATTTACAGTACACACATCTGCTTTTGCTCCACGGCAGGACAGAGTCAGAGGAATTGGGGAAGCATCAAGATGAGTGCTAGCATGAGTGATGAGTGAGTTCTTTATGGTCAGAGACAGGACCTCCCCTTCACCTCTCTTTCTGTCTGCTGTACCGTTCTCTCTCTCTTTAACTCTGCCCCCCCCCCGCTTTCCCCTCTAACCCTCTTTCCTCTTTCTCTCTACCTCTTTCCCCTCTCTTTTGACCCCTCTCCCCTCTATTCACTCTTGCTGACTCTCTCTCCCTTCTCTTGCTCTCTTTCTCTCTGCCCTTCTCTTCTGTTTCTCTTTCTCTCTCCCTCCCTTCCCTAATCTCTTTCTCTTTGGCTCTCACACTTCTTACTCTCCCCCTTCACGCTCTTTCCCTCTGCTTTTCTCCCCTTTGCCCCATTCTAACTCCCCCTCTCTCTGCCACCCCCTTTCTCTCTGCCAGCTTCAACTTCTCACCCTCTCCTGTCTCCCTCATAGCTCTGTGTGCCCCCTCTGCCCTCTCTCCCCCTCAAACTCTCTCTACCCCCATCTCCTGACTCAGCCCTGCGCCCTCACTTCTGTCTGTTCAGATGTGGTATTATTAAAGGGGCTGTGTGTTCCCTGTGATTCAGTGATGGCTCTGATCTGCAGACACAGGGCAACATCTGTTACAGAGACCAGGGTCTACAGCAGTCTGAGGAGGAGGAGGCTAGAGCAGACTTGTAGCAGTTTAACACAGATACAACTTCCACCACTACTACTGTACAACAATCCCACTGAAATGCTCACACAAGAGCGTAAACAAGATGGTGAAGTGTCTTGCCAGTGCACACAGTGTTAGTGGGAACTATAAGTACTGCATGCTTATGGAAGTTGCCTATTAACTACTGCAACTCAAATAAGTTAATTGTTTCCCAAGTTGTACCAGTTTCAGTTTTGAAGACTTTTCACATCTGTTGGATTAGCGCATGGGATTGGTTGAGATAGGCAGCTGCCATTCATATTAAAGGTGCACTGGGTAACTTTTCTGGTGGAGGATCAGCCACCTGCTTGTCTCCATGAAGATGTGATTACTGTGCCTGGATACATGAACTTATCTTGGATAATGTTTTTTTATTGCAATCACTTTCCCTCTGGCATGACTTGTTTGTCTGCATGGAATTCATTAAATTAAATGCCATAGTGAGGAATATTTTAGGGAAAGCAAGAACATCGCCAAAGAGACCAAGGTGGTGAATTCTAATAATGAAAAAAAAAAACTTTAAAAAAAAAATTATACACCTTTATTACATCTTTCCCATTTTTGTTGGGTAATGTCTTTAGCACAGCAACAGTGTAAGACTAGCCCTAAACTCATCATCACATTACGCTATTACGCTTCACACTGGCCCCATTTTCCACTGCTGCTGATGAGATCCAGATCAGTACTGGCCCCTGCCTTTTCCAGCTCTCATTAAGAGGCTTAGTGGATCACTATTTCAATTATTTTTAGTGTAGCAGCCCAAGGGCAAGTGTGCAGCTGAGGAGAAGGAGAGCAATCAGAGACAGGCGAAGAAAGGGAGATAAAGGACTAAAATTAACATAAGGAAATGAACTGAGCAGACGTCTGCTTTAACGCGTCTGTGTTAACCTTAAGCTAATTCAGCTCTTCAAATCTATTCTCACTTTAAAATACATCAGAGAAATCAGCTGGTACCCAAGTCTCAATCAAATGTACCATCTAAAACACAGCTCTTGAGCTTGCTTCATCAAAATTAAACATTTACGAATAACCCTTCCTCTCTAAAATGATTAAATGCATCAATGTTTCTGACTAAATTATGAATTGAACTTAAATTTAGCAATAGCATTCTTGCAAAACACTGATCCATCTTACTCTTTGTCCTTGCATTAAATTGGAATTTGATCATTGTCATAAGACCTTAGCATTTTACTAATTTTGCAGTGTATTTATAGTGTTTTAAATTGGAAGTGGAAAAGATACAGGTCCATGATTCTTGAGGAACACATGGACAAACACATGGACTACTCATGCAATCTCTGCACAAGATGATTAGTTCATATCACATAAAACACGTGCATATTTCTTAATTTCTGTTTCTCCTCAGAAAGTATTTGCTACACTGTTTTGTATGCGGTTTATTCATTGCTTAGGTTCTATAGGAGTGGATGTACTAGAAGATTCATCCTTAGAAGATCCCAGAGTTAGTTTGATTAGGTCTTTCCAAGCTTAGTGTAAAATCTATGCCAAAACAGTTGTATAAATCTGTCTTTCGATACTTGTCATTTATTGAATAGCCTGCACCTCTCTTTGAGAAGCACAGTTAGCACTATTTGAAAAGTCCAGAAGTGTGTGTGAGTCTTGCATGTCTGTAGTATTTTATTTGGATGGATGAGTCAGGCCACGCTGTTGAAACAGGTTTGCGTCACTCAGGTGGATGTTCAGGTAGATCCACATAGCAGCTCTGCACAAGTGACAGAGCAGCGTCCTGATGAGAGCACTGGGCTCAGGTCCAGGGCAGGGCTCACTGCAGATCCTACATGCACCTCATATGGACCATAATCCCCAGTCTGTCTGTTTAGGGACATCACATTTTTGTTTTGTCATCATTTATTGTAAAATGGCTCATTAGCAGGCTTTGCTATAATAGCAAAACTTTCTTAATTTGTGAAGTGGAATTATGCAGTTTAATCTTTGTTGTAATTCAGTAAAACCTGTGTGATGTCATAGTATACAGTCATCACCACCACAAGGTCATTCAGGCTTTTGTCTCGATCAAGGAAAACCTAGAATTATCATTGTTATTACTTTTATTTTGTGAGCATACATGAGATACATACTGTACATGGGTAAGGTGCTGCTAGTACACAATCAGAGTACGTACTAGACTAGGTATTGCTAGTGGTCTCCCATCTAAGCACTAACCAGGCCCAACCCTGCTTAACTTCAAAGATTATACAAGACCGGCCATTCTGAAGTTGGTATGGTCATGCTCACTCCAGTCATAGTAATGTAACAGGAATGTGACTGATTCTATAGAAAATTATTTAAATTTGGAGATTTTGGATAGACATTTCCCTGGGTGGTCAGAAGATTGCTTAAGTTTACCTGCTCGATCACTAAGAGTTTACCTATAATGTGCCTTATATGGGCTGATATATGGGTATGGGTACTTAACTGCCTTTGTGGACACAGTTGTCCTCTGCACTCAGTACTCATGTTGCTGGGGCAGCTTGTCTGGAGCTCGGGACATCCCCGGTGCTGCGCCTTTGCTGCACCTTGAATTTTTTGGTTTAACTTGTGACATCAATTCTCTCATTTATGTAGCATTTTTGTTCCAAACAAATCAACTAATATCATCAATTTTATGAGCAACAACAATTTAGTAACAACTAGGGCTGCAACAATGAATTGGAATAAGTGTGACTAGACAACTAAAATAAACATAATTGTATTTTGATAATTGTTATTGTTAAATTGACTCTACAGAATCACATAGCAAAACACACTTTGTATAAAAGTCAGCTGTATTATTAAATTAAAAATGTTTGGGCAAGTTGGGATTTTTTTTTTTTTCACTTTATTCAAAATTGTTCTAGGAGCCTTAATTTGCTGTGCTTCAACCTTTATTGTGTAAGAAATATGTACAAATCTCATACAACAGAGATATGTGGACTGATTGAATAGATAATCAATAACTAGTAATTATCATTGTAAGGTGGAGACTATCACAACACTCACCTTGATTAAAACATGCAAAGTGCTAAATTCAATAACAGCACTAAGTAACAATATAAAATAAGTGGCAGAGTATTTGCTTAAGAGCTTGGACATTTCATAATTTCGGTCCTGCACATAATACACTGGTGTCAGGAGAGGTTTGGGTGGTGGTACACTGGTGGTGCTGCAGCCTCTTGATGTCTCAGAGCTTCAGTGCAGTGTGCAGTGACACAGGGCTTGCGTGTGAAGATTCAGACTGGCTCACAATTATCACCATGAAACAGAGGGGAGGGGACGGGGCTTAAAACACTGATTTCTGACTCATGCACAGGTTAATCACGCACCTTCACGTCTCCAGCCCTGCTCTGCTCTGCTCTGTCACACACACATGCACACACACACATGCAATCAGCCAGTGCCAAATGAAAGAGCCAGAGCCACACTCAAGCAAAGTTCACACAGGATTCACAGGGACACTGATAAAATTAGGGGTTATGTAGACTGTCATTATAAAGTAGTGTGTTCTGTATCTGGTTTAATTTGTGGCTTTAGTTTTTTCTGCTGGCTTTCTGTGTAGTAGGTACTTATGAAACATGATGCAATAGGTTTGGGTTAAGGAATAAATAAGGGCAATGAGACTGATTTGTTACTTGATTCTGACATACAGTACAACACTACTACTACTCTTTTTTTAATTCAATTACAATACAATAATTGCACCCTCTGACCAGACTGTAACTGGTTTAAACCTCACTCAAAGACTTACTTGATATGCATAGTCCATTCTTGTCATATTAAACAGACTAATTTGCCTGGCAAGAATGATTTTGTCCCCACACCCTCCGTCACATCTTGAGCCACATTTAGATACATTTAGATTTAGTACCGTGGGATAGGATTTGTTTATTTAATGCATGAGAGAAGATGAGCTCTTTGATCGTTTATCCATTTTCCTCACCTCAAATAACAGTTTAATGTCTTGTTCACTGATTGTTCACTCACTTCATGTTTTTTGGGCACTGTGATTTTTTTCTTTATCTTCCTTTTCACCTCATAAGCAGCCATATTTGTTTTGATGAGGACAGGCCATGCATGTCCCTGATTGGCTAATGAACCTGTCAGTTGCACCCATCTGAACTCTTGGAGATACAACTGGTGCTTGCAACAGAACTGTAATTCTGAGCAAGAAAATTTGAATACATTTTCTTGTATGTTTTATTTATTTATTTATGTATTTATTTATTTATTTATTTGATAGGGACAATGCACATTAATGAACATAAGTAAAAAAAAAAAAGTAAATATGCCAAATTTTAGCTACAAAGCTAGTTTTCATCCGTAGTCCCTAGGCAGACAAATAAATAAAAATACAACATACAATACAAGCAGCACAAACAAAAGTCTAGTGGTCACATGACTGGTTGGTTTTCAGCCATAGTTTCAGTTGTGTTTTAAAAGTGATCAGTGTAGGGCTCTCCTGTATGTGCAGAGGAAGACTGTTCCAGATGTTAGTGGCCCTCACAGAGAGAGTGTTCTGACCAAAGGCGGTTCTTCTGTGGGGGACCTCACAGTCTCCTCTGGAGGAGGCCCTGGTTTTCAGACCACTTGATGTCTTAGGTTTGAAAAAGACAGACATGGGGGGTGGGGTTAGTCCATGTAGCGCTTTGTAAATGAAGCATGCATACTTAAAATGTATAAAATTTTCAAAATTTAAAAGATTGTACTTATTTATATATTACATACATGACTGCTTACTGCTTGCACATTACACATACAGTCTACCGCATTCATTTTGCAGATAGATTAGTTAAATATTGTGAGTTTTAACCACTGACCAATATAAAGATCTAATATAGAGTCTATGTAACCTTTGCCATGTTATTTTAATGTGTGTGCCATACCCATAACATTAAAAAAAATCAGACCTACAAACGTTTCCTAATATTTATACAGCACTTGAACTGAAAAAATTAAGCACTTGAACTGAAAACCTTTATTGACACATCCCTTATCTCTACTATATCTATAGAACACCATCACCTGGGAAGTGCAAATACATAATGTTATTTCAAAGTTGGTCAACAGCTTGTACAACAAAATACATTAACTGACTGGTCCATACTTTACAGAGGAGAGCAGTGATGATGCATTCAGGGTCCATGCAACACTTGGTGGTGGTGTGTTCATGTGCAGTGGGTAAAATAGAGAGTTGACTCCAGTGGAATGTGGAGCTGACTCAGTCCATGTCTGCTCTGCTCTGTGGACTCATTCACACTCACATGGGACAGGAGTGGGGCAGGAGGGGAGAGGAGGGGAGAGGAGGGGATCGGAGGGGGAGGGTTGGGGTCTGTTGCCTCATGTTGTATTTCCGGCTCGACTCTAAGAAATTCGGGGAACTCAACTCTAGGAAGTGGAAGAATACTACCACTTTATTTGGGTGCAGGCAATGAATGAAGTTATAAATAAGTTCACGCAGTATAAAAACACAAGTATGGAAATACTAAAATCTTAATCTTGTATAGTAAACTAGTGCATTTTACTACTGGAGTGGTGTTTGAATAATTTTTATTGTGTTATAACTTTTGAGTATTCATTACTTATTATTAATATTTATTGCATTAGTTCTGACAATTCAATGTTAGTATTGTCATTCTGACAATAACAGTTGTGTAACCTGAGCTACGTTGGCATAGTGTACAGTGCGCATTAATGGAAGTTTAATGATAATGGTCAGCTTGTCCCTAACCTAATATAGAGGTGAAAACTTGATAGTGGCAGTCTATTTCCATAGCCATAGCCGCCATGGGACATACTGATGGAAACTTGGCTGCAATTTTATGCCTCGGTCTCTCTAATCCCTGCCAATCAAACTGTCCATAGTGACAGCCAACCTTTCCGAATAGTGCAGAAATGTCTTGACCTGGACTAAGTGAATGACTAAGTGGATTTAACCAGTTACAGTGAAAAGTGAACTTTCAGAAGAAGATGACAATTTTGGACAATAGAAAAATACAGAGTGTACATGAAATGTGATCAAATCTAACTTGTGATCTGGCTACATGAAAATTGGGAATTTGACCATATTCCCAGTGGTGGAAGAAGTACTTGATTTTGTTACTTAAGAAAAAGTGCAGATACTGAAGCAAAAACAAACAATCAAACAAACAAACAAACAAACAAACAAACAAACAAAAAAACAAGTAAAAGCATCATATGAAAAAATGTTTAAAGGTACCTGTTTAAACATGTAGTATAAAAAGTAAAAAGTAGTATTTCACATTTGAGATCTAATAAAGCTTGAAATGTAGTGATGTTGATAAAGATTTGTACTGAATTTTGTTCAACAGAAACAATTTGATCAAATGTTTTTTCCTTGCTGTTTTTACTTTAATGTTATTTGGTAAATCACAGATACTTTCATCTTTTACTTTGATTACTTTTTATGAATGTACAGTACTTTACTACTTTTACTTCATTACATTCCACCACTGCATATTGCCCACCCCTAACTTGGACAGGTGGGAACGTAGGCAGGTAGGAAACCTGCCCCAAATGATATGCAAATCACCACATACTGTATGGGCCAAGGATTGTTGTGGCAACCCCCAAAACTGAAAAGCCAAAAGGGAAGAACAAGATTAGGATCTGTCTTAGTGGTGGCTCAGTTTGAAATAGGTCAATCTCCAAAAATGTACGGTCGTGATGGGCTGGATATGAAGATACATGTTTTAGCTGCCAAAGTGTCAAGTGCAGAGGTGGCTTTGCTAACTTCCTCTGCTCTGCTCAAATATCGGCTCAACGGTCTCCATCTCACCAGAAATATGTGTATCTGCAACGGATCCTAAAGCTTCTATGTGACCCAAGGCATTTCTCAGGGCTTTAGTTTGTGTGAAGACAGCCACCTTTGTCACATGTTGGTATTAATAATGCAGGCTAGGTTTATGTGTCATAAAGTAATCACTACGGAAAGGTCAGTGTATTAAAATGAAACATAGTGGATTACCGTATATGCAAATGATGGTTGTCAATATGATCCTAATTGGTTTAAAATGCTTGGTATCTAATTAGGGGTCCTATAGCAAGCAAAATGGATTCTAGTGATATTTAAGCCATATTAGTGTTGTTGCCTTCTCAAAAACATACCAGGAGTTGTGTTTTGTTTTGTACACACGTCTGAATAATTCATTATTAATAGTTTATCTACGTCTCCAAAGCTCAAAAAGGTCTGTTCCACTGTTGTGATGTCAGAAGTTGGTAGTTTTCACATTAACAGCTACCTTTAACCTTCAGTTCAGTACTTTTGGCATTGCCAGGGCAGAAATTATCCAAATGATTCTAGTGAAGGTGAACGGAGTTTAACAACACAGTGGAGCACTTTCTGTATTACCGCATGTGTTTTCTGTTTGAAGAACTCAGTGTCAGAAATGTCAAAATATGCAGGGCTTATGTGTTAAATATGTGTGAATGAAACAAAACACAACCCCAAGTATGTTTGTGACGAGAAAACATTATAACATAGATCAGAAAATAGCATAATATGGGCCATATAAGATGTAGTAATGCTATTTGTAAAACCAGCCTTATCCACATGTTTTCTCTGTTGCTGTCATAAATGATATGTCATTTTGCATCAAATAATTTAATTTGTAATGTCTAGATTGTGCAAAATTATAAACTATGTCAATAATATGGTATAAATTTGACTCACATTAAAGGCTCTTTCGGCACCATTGTCAAATTAAATCAAAATTTTAAATTAAGAAACAATAAAAAAAAAATACAATTTTCATTCATCAAATATAACATTTTAATATTAAGCATAGTGGAAATAAGCATGGTAACTGCAGTATTAATATTAGTAGTACAGTTATTGTAGTGATAACTGTACATTCATTCAGTGGTGGAATATAATAAAATAAAAGTAGTAAAGTACAGATACCTCTTTTTTATTTAAGTACATTTTAAAGTGGATACTTTTTACATTTACTTCATTACATTTGAGAGCATGTATCTGTGCTTTCTACTAAACTATATTTTTTAACAGGACTGAAAAGTGAAAGTATTTTATTTATTGTCTAAGACCTCCTGAAAAGGCTAAGTGTTTGAGGAAACAAAAATATCAAATAAAAACAGCATTTATTTGAGGTTTTTTTTTTTTTTTTTTGCTCCAGTATCTGTACTTTAAAGCCCCAGTGTGTAGGATTCGTGGCGCATAGGTGGATGGTGCTATTGCACTTTCTGTTTTAGCTACGGCAGACCTCGAGGGTCACCCGGGCGCGCCGTAACGCGGACAGCTCTCGTACCCGCGCACGAGCCGCGCGCCGCTACTGTATAAATAAAACGCGGTCCCGTTTTTTTTTTTTTTTTTTTCTTTTCACATGAAAACACACATTCCCGATCATGTACCATGACAATCTACACATCAAATGAAACCTTATAGTCTCCTCTTTTTGACTATCCAATTCATTTCCCTGCACAACAATCACTCCCCGAGCACATGGGGCTTTTATACGGAAAAGCACAAAACGAGGTTAGCTTAGAATGCTTTGCACAGGTCAAACTCTGTATTTCACCATAAACTTGCTCTCAATTTGTCCGTAAGGATCCAGCGAATAAAATCCAGTAAAACAATTTAGTCCAAAACACGTGTTAGATCCATTACGACGTCTGATCCGGCAGCATGCTTGTGTTGTTTACCCAAAACCACGAGCCTTGCCGAAGGCGGAGCCCAAATGTCCTTTTGCGGCTCTCGTATTCAAAATGGCTGCCTCTGCATGGGGAAGATCCCCCTTTTATGTGACTATATCTAAGTCCAAAAGAATACTTTGATGTCATGATGGAAGTGAAAAGGCTTAGAAAACAATATATTTTTGAATGGGTATCTTCAATTTCGGTAATTAACGGGTAAAAATCTTACACACTGTCCTTTTAAAGCCAACATGTGTATCTTGCATGATAGAAGTTTATTTGGAAATTTGAATTCTATTTCCAATAAATAATCAACAGATACATAAGAACCTTATTTCATTTTCAGAATCAGAATCAGAATCTGAAAGGTTTTATTGCCATATGTTTGAACATGTTCACAACATTAGGAAATTGCTTCGGTACTTGGAGCAGAATGTAAACCAACACTTAACATGCAACAAATAAAATAGAATAAAATAAAATAGCAGAAATTTACAAGAATACAAGAATGTAACCGTGCAGGTGCAGGTAATGGTCAGGTGCAAAAAGAAAAACCAGCACAGGGTCATGTGCCTGACACAGAGCAGGGGGTGGGGTCTTGTGACTGACACAGAGCGGGGGGTGGGGTCTTGTGACTGACACAGAGCGGGTGGGTGGGAAGAGTCCTAGTGTTGTTATTGTTCAAAAGTCCGACAGCAGAGGGGAAGAAGCTGTTTTTATGGCGGGAGGTTCTGGTCCGAATGGACCGTAGCCTCCTGCCTGAGGGGAGCAGGTCAAAAAGTCCATGTCCAGGGTGAGAAGGATCGGATGCAATCCGACCTGCATGTGTCCGTGTCCTGGAGGTGTACAGGTCCTGCAGAGATGGAAGGCTGCAACCAATCACCTTTTCAGCAGAGCGCACAACACGTTGCAGTCTCTGTTTGTCCCTGGATGTGGCTCCAGCATACCACACGGTGATGGAGGAGGTGAGGATGGACTCGATGATGGCAGTGTAGAACTGCACCATTGTCTGTGCTGGCAGGTTGAATCTCTTCAGCTGCCTCAGGAAGTACATCCTCTGCTGGGCCTTCTTTATGACGGAGGTGATGGTGGGCTCCCATTTGAGGTCCTGGGTGATGGTGGTCCCCAGGAAGCGGAGTGAGTCCACAGTGGTGATGGGGGTGTCGGTCAAGATGGTGGGGGGGAGTGGGGCTGTGTGCTTCCTAAAGTCCACAATGAGCTCCACTGTCTTCTGGTCGTTCAGCGCCAGGTTGTTCTGGCTGCACCAGGACGCCAGACGGTCAACCTCCGTCCTGTAGGCAGACTCATCCCCGTCCGAGATGAGTCCAATGACCGTGGTGTCATTTGCAAACTTGATGAGCTTGACAGACTGGTGGGAGGAGGTGCAGCAGTTGGTGTACAGGGAGAAGAGCAGAGGAGAAAGAACACAGCCTTGGGGAGAGCCGGTGCTGATGGTCCGGGACTCCGAGACATTCTTCCCCAGCCTCACGTGCTGCTTCCTGTCCGTCAGGAAGTCAGTGATCCACCTGCAGAGAGGATCAGGCACGTTCATCTGGGAAAGCTTGCCTTGGAGGAGGTCTGGGCGGATGGTGTTGAAGGCAGAGCTGAAGTCCACAAACAGGATCCTGGCGTAGGTTCCCGGGGAGTCCAGATGCTGCAGGGTGGTGTAGAGCCATGTTGATGGCGTCGTCTACAGATCTGTTGGCTCTGTAGGCGAACTGCAGGGGGTCTAGGAGGGGGGCCGTGAGGGTCTTGAGGTGGGGCAGAACCAGGCGCTCAAATGACTTCATGACCACAGATGTCAGAGCCACAGGTCTGTAGTCATTAAGTCCAGTGATCCTTGGCTTCTTGGGGACAGGAACAATGGTGGAGGTTTTGAAGCAGGCAGGCACATGACAAGCCTGCAGTGAAGAGTTGAAGATGCCCGTAAACACCGGGGCCAGCTCGTTAGCGCAGTGTCTCAGGGTGGCAGGAGAGACACTGTCTGGGCCAGACGCTCTCCGGGCATTCATCCTTTAAATTTAACATAAAATTTAACATTAAATTTTACATCTGTAATTTCCTCTGCGTAGCATTGTACTGCTATATGGACTCTCCTAGTTGTTGCTTATTACTATGAGCCTGGGACATGAATGCCAGAGCTGGTATGTGCCCTCCTGACCTCTGCTCCACACTTCCACTCGGGGATGGGAAGTGGGGATGGAGCGGGTCGGAAGAGGGGGCCAGAATAGCTCTGGTGTCTGGTAACAGCAGGCAGACAGTGTTTGTAAACTGTGGCCATATGACACACAGGGTGATGTACCAAGCATGTATGAATAGAAGACATGTACACTTATAGCTTAAAGAGCTGTGGGGGGCTGAGGAGAGGCAACCTGCTGGAAAAGTGAATGGAAAACCCTATTAATATCATGGATAGAGCTAATAATAGTTAATACTTACTGGACAGTCATTAAATCTGTTTTAACTATGCATCTGCACTATTCCACTTATCGAGTTTGGCAAGTGCACTACTGGGAAATTAGGTCACAGGACAGACAAATGTGTATTTCTCTTTTACAATGGTAAAAATATAATGTATGTGAGTATTGCTTGGTGTTGGGTGACATCAAAGTTCAAAAAGTTCAAAGTTCAAAGTCAGCTTTATTGTCAATTCTGCCATATGTGTTCAACATACAGTGAATCGAAATTTTGTTTCTCTCTGGCCAGGTAGTGCAAAAAGACAGTGTACAAAATACAATATGAAGACAAAACACAACAAAAAACTATCTAAGACAGAGATCTAAGTTAAAACTAAAGTCTACGGTCTAAAATCTTAAAACAGTGCAACATAATAAATAAACTATACTATATACAGATTTCCAAAGTGTGCAGTGTGCATCAAAAATGTGCAATGGAAGATACAGCAGTGACTTGGTCATGTGCAGTAGAATGTGCATAGGAGTTAAGATAAAATAAAAATAAATGTGCAACAGTAGTAATTCTAGTGCAATAACAGGAGTAAACAACAGTACTAAAAATTCCAGTAGTAAATGTAAGTGTGCAATAACAGTAGTAAACAACAGTGCAACAGGAGTAAAATCCAGTAATAAATGTAAATGTGCAACAGTGCAACAGTAGTCCTTAGCAGCTGTTTTTTTTTTTTTTTAGTGTCTAGAGTGATAGGTCTTTTTATGGAATACAGGTTATGCCAATATGGGGGGTGGGGGGTGGGAGATGGGTAAGGTGGGAGTTCGGGTGTGAGTTCAGCCTCCTGACAGCCTGGTGGATGAAGCTGTTTGAAAGCCTGGTGGAGTGGGCCCGGAGACTCCGGTACCTTCTCCCCGAGGGCAGGAGGCTGAACAGGCTATGTGCGGGGTGGCTCGGGTCACCCACAATGCTGGACGCTCTGCGGGTGAGCCGGGTGTTAAAAATATCTAGGAGGGAGGGGAGAGAGACACCAGCGATCCTCCCAGCTGCATTCACTATGCGCTGCAGAGCTTTCCTGTTCTGTTCAGTGCAGCTCCCGTACCACACAGTGATGCAGCTGGTCAGGACGCTCTCAATGGTGCCTCGGTAGAAGGTGGTCATAATGGGTGGAGGGGCTCCAGCTCTCCTCAGTTTGCGGAGGAAATAGAGGCGCTTCTGAGCCCTCTTTGCCAGTGATGCAGTATTCACTGTCCAGGAGAGGTCCTCACTGATGTGCACCCCCAGGAATTTGGTGCTGCTCACCTCTCTACAGCAGCACCATTGATGGACAGTGGGGGGTGCTGGGTGGGGCCTCTCCGGAAGTCAACAACAATCTCCTTGGTCTTTTCAACATTAAGAAGGAGATTGTTATTGCTGCACCACTGGGTCAGAAGGCTCACCTCACTCCTGTAGTTTGTCTCATCGTTATTAGAGATGAGACCCACCACAGTCGTATCGTCCGCAAACTTCACTATGTGATTGGTGCTGAACGCTGGTGAGCAGTCGTGGGTCAGCAGAGTGAAGAGCATCGGACTGAGCACACAGCCCTGGGGGCTCCTGTGCTCAGTCTAATGCAGCTTGAGGTGTTTCTGCCGACCCGCACTGCCTGTGGCCTCTCACTGAGGAAGTCCAGCAGCCAATTACACAGTGAGGTCTGAAGCCCCAGGTGGTCTAGTTTGATAATGAGCTGCTGTGGGATTATAGTGTTGAATGCTGAACTGAAATCTATGAACAGCATTCTCACATATGAGTCTTTATTGTCTAGGTGGGTGAGAGCCGGGTGAAGTGCAGAACAGATTGCATCCTCGGTAGAGCGGTTGGCCCGGTATGCAAACTGGTATGGGTCTAGGGTGGGGGGGAGGATGGATTTGATGTGTGCCATGACGAGCCGTTCAAAGCACTTCATGATGATGGGGGTCAGTGCAACAGGGCGATAGTCATTAAAAGTGGCCGGAGTGGGCTTCTTTGGCACGGGAACGATGGTAGTGGTTTTGAAGCAGGAGGGAACAACAGCCTGGCTCAGAGAAGCATTAAAGATGTCTGTGAGGACATCCTTGAGCTCCTCTGCACAGTCTTTCAACACACGACCAGGAATGTTGTCCGGGCCTGCAGCCTTGCGGGTGTTGATCCTGGAGAGTGTCCTCTTCACGCTGGCTGCAGACACACACAGGGGCTGGTCGTGGGGAGGTGGTGGAGTTTTTTGGGGCCGGGTGTCATTTCCTGCCTCAAACCGTGCAAAGAAGCTGTTGAGGTCATTGAGCAGGGTGATATTATTGTCACAGGTCTGTGGCAAGGGTTTGTAATCCGTGATGTTCTGGATGCCCTGCCACAGACTCCGTGTGTCCCTGCTATCTCTAAAGTGTCCGGTTATTTTCTGTGTGTATTTGTGTTTGGCTTTCCTGATTCCACGGGACAGGTTGGCTCTTGCTGCCCTCAGATGGGGGACATCCCCAGCTCTGAAGGCAGCGTTCCTGGCTCTCAACAGCCTGTGAACCTCCCCTGTCAGCCATGGCTTCTGGTTAGCCCTGGTGGTGATGGTTTTTGTGTGTGTGACATCACCAATGCATTTGGTGATGTAGGAGGTCACAGTGTCTGCGTACTCCTCAATGTCACAATCACAATATTCTATAGGGCAGGCCAATGCTTAATACAGGCCTAGTCACTAATAGAAGTGTTTTTCAACAGGTTCAGCATTTGAAAATGTTGCCAGAGCAATTAACAATTGAATGGGAAAGTCCTCAAATTGTCACATAAGAGAAAATTAAACTCTTAAATACTTGGAATCAATATTATAGGGCAAATGTGTTCACTTAAATATTCTGATAAATTATGTCATGTGGTGTATAGAAAAGAAATGGCAAAAACTGGATTGAAATTATTTGTAAGTAAAAAAAAAAAAAAAAAAAATCAACTTTTTAATACATGCAAAACTGACCAGTGTGTGCTAACATTACTGTACTAGACATTGTACTTTTGTTCTCATACAACTCTGGTTTAGCCTCGTAGCCACACATTTTTTTTTCTCTTTCATCAATCCTGACTTTCCTGTTTGACTTTTTCGTGAAATACATACAAGATCAAAGCTGCATGCCCCTTTTTTCTACAAAAACAAATCTCCCAAATTGCAGTAAACTGGCAGAATGGGGTTTTTCATGGAAAGTTGACATAATTTTTTATTTTGCACCAAACATTTACAATGCACAAAACCAAAACCTGCAGCAGTGACAGTGATGTGTGTTGCACAATCCGTTGACCTGTTTTTCCATCCTCTGGAGCACATGCAGCAGGATCCAAGTCAAGTCTCACAGATGCAGAGATAGTGATTGATTTTATAAACTACATGTTCATATGTAAAATTACATGTGGTGTTATACAGACAGCTAACATATTTTCCTATAATAACAATCAGTTATTAAACATGCTGGTTAAAGGTGCACTGTGAGACTTTTTTTGGGTCTGCTACATGCTTATCTTCATAGAGATGTTATCGCTTTTCTTGAATTGTCCAGAGAATGGAACATTTCAGGCAAACATAACATCTTCTGTGCATAGTACACCTTCAAGTATATCTTGCAATGGCCCTCATAAAACTGTCACATTTTCACTTTTCATTTGACTTTCATTTTAATATTACATAATGAAAAAGACTTTTTGTGGGAATAATAAAGGTATTGTAGAGTTTTTTTATCCTAAATATACTGAATGTGCTGCTATTGTAGCCATTAATGCAGTAACTATTCCATGTTGACTGCACTGAAATGGGTCATGTTGTAGGGAATTCCTTCTGCTCTTTGTTTTGGCATGCTGCTGCAACAAACAAGTACAATTTGGGATGGGCGTTTTGCATATTTATACAACAATAGTCTCCACTATCATAAGGTATAATTACATTGTCATTAATAAACATACATGTTTGACTTATAGAGCAGTACCTATTGTGAAACATGCAATAACAAAACTATTAATTTTGGTATGTATGAGCGTGCAGGTTTATACAGTGGTAGTCTTTATTTGTTATGGTTACATCCCTAATAATAAATTGCTTTGCTTTACATGTACCCGTGCCAAAACTGAAACATGTTTTCCTTTTGCAGCGGTGTTAGCAGTGTTCAGTGTCCCTCTGTTCTTCAGTCGTCCAGACTCCGCCCTCTCACACTGTGACAGATCAGGTCGGACCAGTCACTCACATCCTCACTTATCTGACAGACTCTGCAAACTCTACTGTCTGAAAACTGACAATTTATGATAACACAACTCAATGTTTTCTTTATGCACAGACCCCTTACACAACCATCCCAGGATATATGTCTGGAATGAAAACTATTTTACTTCATCCATCATCTCTCCACAGTTTACTACAAGAAAGAAGAAAGAAAGCTATGCCTTTATTAGTCCCACAGTGGGGAAATTCCATTTCTGCATTTAACCCATCCTGTTATTAGGAGCAGTGAGCAGCACATTACTGCGCCCGGGGACCATCTCCATGATCTTCTTGATTTGGCTTGGTCAGGACCTAAGCTGGAGGATTTACCTATGGTGCATGTTTTGGGTTGGTGGGGGAAACCGGAGTGCCCGGAGGAAACCCACCCAGACACGGGGAGAACATGCAAACTCCACACAGAAAGGCCCAGGCGACCCGGGGATCGAACCCAGACCATGCATGCAAACTCCACACAGAACACACACAGAAAGGTCTGGGCGACCTGGGGATCGAACCCGGAACCTTCTTGCTGTGAAGCATGAGCACTACCCACTCAGCCACCGTGCCGCCACTACAACAAAGTGTTGGCAAAATTGTATGTATTTTGCAATGACAAATTATGAGAATGTTCAATGCAAAGTTCAGCCAATGCATACTGTCCTTGAGCAAGACACTCAGGGAAGTTGTCGCTAGTCAGAGCAGCCCTGGGGTAGACTAATGGGAGCGATGATAAAAGGAGAAATTCAATTTGTCAACTGGACAAAGTTTGTTTGGTTGGAAACGTTTCGTCGCTCATCCAAGAGGCTTCTTCAGTTCTGGTTCTAGTGCTGGCTAGACCCTGTTTATATCTAGCTGCAGGGAGGAGCTAACTACACTGAAATCGTTCTGAAACTATCTCAACTAATCTGTATCTTTTGTTTTTCGAATTTCTCTGGCGTCTCGTTTAGCATATCTATTCAGCCCTAGGAGGAGCTCACTGCACTGAAATAGCTCTGAAACTATCTCAACTCATTTGTTCCTTTTGTTTTTCGAATTTCTCTGGCGTATAGTTTAGCATCTCTATTCAGACTAATGACCGTCTCCACCCCTCTGTCCCTGACTTGTCTGCCCTAATGTTTTTTTCGTCTGTTCTGACTTGGTTTAAGAATCGAATTATAATGGGAGCGATGCACCAATGGCATCCACCAATCACTCTCATACACCACATTCATATTAAGCATTGTGGGTGAAGTACTAACCAGGCCCAACCTTGGTTCTGAGACCAAATGAGATAGGGCATTTTCAAGATGGTATGGACAAATGCCACATGTGTAATAGCTATTCCAGCTGTGTTTAGATTTCAATTGCCCCTATTTGGCTCTTTTCTGATCCATGTGCCCATATTTGGCTCTTTTCTGATCCATGTGCCCATATTTGGCTCTTTTCTGATCCATGTGCCCATATTTGGCTCTTTTCTGATCCATGTCATGTTATTTCCTCATCACAAACATATCTGGAGTTGTGTTGTGTTTCATTCATACATGTTTAACACACAAACCCTGTATATTTAGCCTGAGTTCTTCTCTCAAACAGAAAACAGTCTGTTGCACCTGGTGATGCGATGTGTTAATACAGAAAGTGCGCCACTGTGTTTTTAAACTCCATGCACCTTCACCAGAATCATAATTTCAGCCCTGGAAATCCCATTCTGTACTAAACAAATGGGAAAAGGTAGTTGTTAGCTTGAAACTACAGGTTCATGACATCACAAGGTGGAACAGAGCATTTTGAGCTTTGGAGAAGTAAACAGACTAATAATGTAGGATTACTGAGTAAATGAAACAAACTCCAGATAGATTTTTGATGGGGTAACATCATTCTAACATGTCTTAAATCTCACAAGAGTCAATTTTGCGTAACAAAGGACAATTAGAGGTGTACTATGCAACTTTTTCTGAAGGCCTATCACCTGCTTGTCTCCATGAAGATGTTATTGCTTTGCTTTTATCTGTGTCCAAGGTGTTAAACAATAGCAACAACGTGAATAACGCACCTTAATTTCATACATTTTTTCCATACTCAACTAAACTGCTAAATACAACTATCCCAGGTTTGTTTTATTTAGTTTTGTTTAGTTCTGTTAAGTTAAACACAAATTACTTTAAATTATTTTATTTGGTTAGATTTATTAAATTTGGTCAAACATCTCACTTACCTGCTCACCTGTTCCTCTACCTGGTCTGGAGACAAAAGAGGGGGTGTGCCCTGAGACAGCCATATTTATAGCCGCTGGGGAGGGGTTAGGTTTTTGTTTATTTGATTTTGGTGTTTTAGTGTTTAGACATTATGTTAAGCACTTTCATTTAAAGAGGGGCTTAGGCCCTTTAAGTAATCGACAGGGTAACTTTAGATAAAAGTGAAGTTCCTTCATCTCCAACCTGATTGAGATTGTGGGCTTACCTGGAGGGAGGAGCTTCCTGTGGGAGTAACTATAAAAGCAGGGTAGCTCAGCCTTTCAGGAGGTCTCATCAGTGTAGCCGTATACACATGGGTTTTTCCTTAGTTTCGTTAATTTCTGTTGGTAATGCCTAATTTTGAGCATAGTTATTTTTTGTAAATATGTATTATTTTTGGTTGCCACAAATGCCACGGTGAAATTTTGGTAATAAATCTATGGGATAACAGAAATATTTTCAGAGTCTGCCTCCTACTTTAGCCCACATTGGCCAGCTTCCCCACAAAATTCAAGATATATGTGTTTAATGCTGTACTGTGGAACATTCCAGGGAGAGTAATATCTCCATAAATACAGGCCTGCAGAGGACCCTCCACTGGAAAGGTTTAGTTGACATTTATCTATAATTGTTATGCTCTATTGCGGCTTGTTATTTCAAAGGAAAAATTCTAAATGGTGAAAAAAATTTAAACCGTTTTTTGTTTGCACAGGCATTCATAAACATTTTGTAGATTATGAATTTAAAATCTCAAGTTTGATGCCAATAATTGTAATAAAAAAACAGTTCTAATCTGTGTGTCTCATTGTTAAAAGCAGTAGCTGAGATTATGTGTTTTACCATATAGTCCACCTTAACTATGTACTCAGTCATCTCTTCTCTTACTCATAAAGCGTTTGAGTGGCAAGTGAGTCAATGTGCCGTGTGCCGTGTGTCCTGGAGCGTTCAGGTGCAGCGCAGACCTGGGGCAGACGGGCTGGTGCCAAAAGGTTGTAAAGTAATCACAACTACAGCAATATATCCACCTGCCAATCACATGTGAACAGGGCAGGGAGCGGAGAGGGTGCTGACTTACACACAAAGGCTTGTTCTCCAGCACCCATGGGCCAGGCCTCTCAGTCACTGTCACCCATATAGAGCTATAGAGTTACCATAGACTCAGCACTTTCTAATTCTGACCCACGCAATACAAAGCTGCTAATCCCTGTCACTGATGCCTGTACTGTATTTATAGTCCAGGACAATGGTCATTTCATTTGGTCCTCTAGATAGAACTGGATGTTTGGTTTGAAGTTCGGATGTATGGTTTTGCGATTTACGTTCATATTCAAGCCATACTTTTAGACATTTTTTTCCCTTTTCATTTTGGATGTGTTTATTGCACTGGAAAATGTCAAAAATGTGAAAAAGGGTCCTTACTGTATTCAGCCTTGCATCTCTACAAACCTGACTCTTATTCGGTCTGGGGAGGGCCTCCCCATGCTTGTTTCCATGGAAATGTTGTAACTTTGTCTATAATATTGGACATTATAGTATAAAATGTATCTTAACTCCATGGTGAATGTTCCAAAGTAAGATTTTTAAATTTCTATTTGTGCATTATCCAACCCAACCTCAAACCTGACTTGTTTATTGATGTTATTTATGATAATCAACTCATTTACTTGGTATGATTAAGCAATACATGAAAGTATGCAACAAAGCACACGTTAGCTGTGCCTCCTGTTGAGTATGAGTGCATAATGCCATGCAACAATGTAATAATTGGAATTTTGTCACTTCCATATAAACACGTTGCATCACATATGTTGTTTTTAATCATTATCGGTAACAGATAAATCCCGGAGCTGCCCCCTGCCGCACTTCAGGTCATGGGGAGATGGTTGCCACGGTTGCCAGGGTAACAGTGAAACAAACAGTGCATGGGTTTTGTGTATGAAACTCTAGACTTAAATGAGTGGGAACAGCTCAGTGTGACCGCTGTGGGAGGTGGGAGCGCTGGGTTCTGTTTAAATCCCTGTTTACCACAATGCAAAGCTCTGTAAACCTGACTCTGCCACATGTTAGTTCAACAGGCAGCCCCCAGTACCACACCAGAACCACCAGACCAGCCCTGACCAGCTCTTTCCATCCAGCAGGGCACTTCATAGGTTTGGCTTATTTTATTTATTTATTTATTTTTTTCTTGAAGTTACGAATACTATACTGACCCCTCTTAGAATCTAAATCAAGTGAATGGATACAGTTAGCTAAATGCAAAGTCTGCAATTTTTGAAGAATCATTACTTTCCTACAACAAAATATTATTCTGCATAAAAAGATGTTCTTTTATCAGTTGTATCTGTCAGTTGTATTTTTTTTTTCCCGGACACATTTAATATGTGAACTTAGTTATCAAAACAAAAATTACAAATATAATTACAGTGCCTGTCAGAAAAATAGTAATTAAATATTTTTCTAGTGGTTGTTATAGCAGCCAGATAATAATATAAATAGCAGTTGTTCTGGTTTGAGACTATTTTAATTGAATAATTACTTGGTTTGGTCCTGTTCTAGACCTGGTTTAACCCTGGTTTAGTTCCAGGTATAACCCCAGTTTCTATGTGGTATTTGTGTGTGTGAAGCTTAAGTTATTACAAAAAATGCTGAATTGTACAGTAAGAGTAATGGAATTATTGTACGTGGGTAATGCCGTCATAATGTCATGGTATTATGAGAGAAGCATTAAGATCAGGTTTTTTTTCTTCATTCTCATACTATGACTAATCTATTGAGCTGAAGTAACCATTCAAAGTTTTTCTTGGTCTATGAGTGTATTTTGGCAATAGCTCGCCCATTTTTCATGAACTATTCCTTATTATAAGTAATATATTAATAATAATACATTATATTTATTAGGCACCTTTCTGGACACTCAAGGTCGCCTTACAACAAGTACAATATGCATTAGGTTGTCATTGGTCATTGGTGTAGTCATTGTGGTCAGTTGTGTAATCACAGTCTAACCAGGATTTTTTTTTATACATTACCATATGTCACTGTGGTGATTCCACAGAATAAATCAATTTCAGCACATTCACATTCCCTTTAGTCATTCACAACCACGTATGCTACAGTATAAAATTTTAATGTGATGATTAGAAGAATCATCACGATTTCATGATTATGGACTGATTATTACCATATGTGGCTTAAAATACGGTAAATTAATCATGGGTCCTGTTGCTATGGACTGTTTCTATTTTGTTACTGTGCAATTTGAGTTACCATGCTAATCTATTACGTGCTACACTGTGCTGTAAATAAAGTGCTAATTGCTAATAGGTCATATAGAGTGTTATCAGCTCAGGTTAGCGGTTCAAATCCTGCTCCTGGCATGAATATTGTTGGTGGCAGTCAAATCCACTGGCCCATATTAGCAATCCAATCCAAGTTTGAGCAGGTGATATATATATCATATCATGTGATGATGTGTATATTGCTTGGATGTGTTCATTGAGACTTTTTAAGTAAAGATTTGCGCAATAAAAAAATGAAGATGAAAATCAAGATTATGAACAGTCCCACCCAACTACAAGTTAAAAGTACAAATCTATAAACCTCATGTGTTACAAGTGGCATTTGGATAAACTGTAATAAACTTTAAGATATGCTGTGAAAATTGCAGACATAAACATAACATCATTGTATTGTAAACACGAAGAGATGGTTATCATAACAAGTAATGTGAACTTTGTGATTTAGATATCAACGCCCCAAAAGACATATAAGCCTATATCACCTGTAGCCTTTGGCCTTTAAATAAAGAACTAAACCAATTTGTCAAAATGGAGTAAAAGAACAAATAAAACAAGTAAAAGAACAATAACTTCAACTAGGCAACATATATATATATATATATATATATATATATATATATATATATATATATATATATATATATATATATATATATATATATATATATATATATATATATATATATATATATATATATATATATATATATATATATATATATATATATATATATATATATATATATATATATATATTAGTGCTGCCGGCGATAAAAAAAAAAATTATCTAATTAATTACAGGATTGTAATTAATTAATCAAATTAATTGCATTTTAAGAGTGAGAGAGAGAGAGTGAGTGAGGGAGAGCTTGTGAGTGAGTGAGCGAACAAACGAACCCACTTTGCGATTGAGTTTGTCAGTTTTTCTGCGGTCGCTTTGCTCAGTCGTTTCCCAAATTCTGCGAACATGGTTTGGTGGTTTGGGTTTGGTGATTTGGTGTGCGCACTATCACCGGTAACAATGGAACTTGTCCGGTCATTCAAATGAACCATCAGGCTGGAGCAGTTTTGGTGATTGGAAAATTATTTTCTCTCTTTTCTTCTTTTCTTCTCTCTCTCTCTCTCTCTCTCTTTCTCTCTCTCTCTCTCTCTCTCTCTCTCTCTCTCTCTCTCTCTCTCTCTATATATATATATATATATATATATATATATATATATATATATATATATTTTCTGTCCCCAAGAGGTAATGTGTTACCGACTGCCTTGCAAAACTGCATATAAAACACATTTACTTCATTCACTGTAAATAGGTGAACTCAAGAAGACTGTCTCTTTATTTGGTTCAGGTCTTGATTATAATTTATAAATGTATAGTTCATGGTTAACATTTCTTTCAAATTTAAAACACTTTTTGGAATACTTGGAAACAGACATTTTGACCAATCATCAGACCCCTTAAAGGCAAATTAACGGGGTTTTTTTACAATCTGAGCCTTCTTTCGGCAATAAAACAAGTAGTTTTACTCACCCATGGCATTTTTCTGTCATTTGGAGCAGTATCGCAGAACTTATGTTGAGCCGTTCTGTTCTACTAATGATCCCGTATCCGTTAACATGGTGCTGTATCATATGCTCGGGGCATTACTTTGCGGTGTCCAAATAACACAAACTTTAGCACTTTTCAAATCATAGAAGCCCGATGTCTTAATGTAAGATTTCGTTTGAAGCAAAAGTGGCCTGTAATCCGAGATTTAGCCATAGTTTTCAGCTTTGCGTTTCATGTTTGGGTCCCGGGAGCAGTCCGCGCATGCGCACTGGCGTCCTCATCTACTCGAAACTATGGCTAAATCTCGAATTACAGGCCACTTTTGCTTCAAACGAAATCTTACATTAAGACATCGGGCTTCTATGATTTGAAAAGTGCTAAAGTTTGTGTTATTTGGACACCACAAAGTAATGCCCCGAGCATATGATACAGCACCATGTTAACGGATACGGGATCATTAGTAGAACAGAACGGCTCAACATAAGTTCTGCGATACTGCTCCAATTGACAAAAAAATTCTATGGGTGAGTAAAACTACTTGTTTTATTGCCGAAAGAAGGCTCAGATTGTAAAAAAACGTTAATTTGCCTTTAAGACCCCATAAGAGTCCCTGTGTTTTGTTTTGTTCCATTCATACGTTTGATTAACCTTTATTATTAGTCTGTCCACCTCTTCAAAGCTCAAAATGCTCCATTTCACTTTGTGATGTCATGAAGTGGTAGTTTCAAGTTAACAGCTACCTTTTACCTTTAGTTCAGTAGAGATTGGCAGTCTGGGGCTGAAATTATCCATATGATTCTAGTGAAGATGTATGGACTTTAAAAGCACAGTGGAGCACTTCATGTATTACCACATGACATAAACAATGTTTTCTCTTTGAGAGAAGAACTCTAAATAAGTCTAAATATGCAGGCTATGTGTTAAACACATGTGAATGAAACACAAAATGCATGTTTTTAATGAGGAAACAACATTACTGTATAACATACGTAGATCAGAAAAGAGTGTAACATTGGCCTTTTAACAATTTGACCAATCATAGGATCCATTTAGATGGAGACCCTTGCCAAAAACACACAGTATTCTAAATTAATTAAAATATGTATTAATATGAATCCCTCTAAATAATTATTTTAAATACAAACAAATAACCACAAAACAATGCGCTCTTGTCAGCTCGTGATGCCAGTTGGGTATTTCAACATCCCTGGTCGACTGAACTCTTTGGTCTCTTATTCACAGTAGAAGCATGCTCCACTCCCTCCACTCCTGCAGTGCATGATTCCAGGGGCATATGTCACCATTTAGATAATTTATGTCCTCACGTTCTTCCTCCCATCACTGTGTCTCCAGTGGGACAACTGCCCTGGTCTGCCCCTGTCTGCCCCTTTCTTGCCCCTTTCCTGCCCCACATGCCAACCAGACTGCATGACTCAAGCCTTGTGGTAACAGAGGGTGGCTCTGACTACACCCATGACCTATCTTCTACTGTATATATACACACACTGGTATAGTTTCCATTTGAATCACAGCTTAGAAATAGTGTTTAGAAGGAAAGCTTTGTGGATATGAAAATGATTGTGTTGACATGGCTGTTTGCAGGTCTGTAGTTGAATCACATGGTTAAGTCAGGGCTCAGCAAATACTAGAACAGAAAGAGAGGGAGTGGTCTATGATCGTACGAGGGACAGGGCAGCGTGTACCTGTAGCCTATAGATCATTGTTTCAGTCATTATTGCAAAAAGTCCATGTGACAATGTGTCATTTAAGCACTAAAGTAATGAGTAACCTCTGAGGAGAATGGTGGTTTGAATCTTCTAGTTCCGTAGTGTCCTTAGGCAGTACTCCTCACCCACATTGCCCTTTCCAGCTAATTGGAACAGGAAAGAAGGAAAGACATATGGAAGATATCATGCAACAGATCTGTGATGGTGACCTGAAAAAAACTGAAAAAAATCTCTACACTATATGTTTGCTGTAAGAAAGATGTAAAAAAAAAAAAGTAGTAGTAGTGGCAGTAGTAGTAAAGGTATATGCATGCAATTTCTAACAGTCAATATCTATTGCATGTTTTCATCAGCACTTTCTTCATATCTTCATATTGCTTGTATGAATGCGTTGATATGTTTTGAGGCAGCAGGTTCAGAATAGCAGCATCTTAATCAGTCGCATGAAACTAAAAGATGAATAATATACATTCTATTGTATATCTAGCTCTAATTTATGGAACACAGATGTGAAAAGGAATAAGCGGCTCGACTAGTTATTGCCTATTGTGTCTAATAATAATAATTAATCCGTGCAATTAGGTATTTTGGCATGGCATATGGCAACAGCAAACTTACTAAAATGTATTTCATCCTGTTTTGAAGTATTCACCCAACACTTACATAGTACATAGTATAAGTGGACTCAGGGTTCATGTAACTTCAACACACTGACTTTTATCACTTCCTATTAGCACACTTTTGGAGAGGAGAGAATGGCTCTGAGCTGCTGCAGTGTATTTGTTGGGTGCTGGGTGCTTCCTGTCCCGATAGCAGACACAAGAGATATCCCTGAAAGGAGCTTTGGGCTGGCAGGATGGACCCCTTTCAATGGGACATAATCTTATCTGCTGTCATGTTGGTATGCACCCACTGCTTAAAGAGGGCCAAAACAACTCCCCCGGCTTTGCAGTAGGACTTCATGTACTCATACACCAAGGGCAATTTGGCTGTATTTGTTTAAGTTAAAACAAGGTTCTACTATTTGACTTGCCATTCTTTCATTTTCTGATCTATGTTTTAATCTATCCTCATCAAAACTCAACTCATCAGCTACTACTACATGACATCAAAATGTGGAATGGAGCATTTTGAGCTTTGGAGATGTAGACAGGTAATAATAAAGGGACTCTTCACGCAATAAAGGGTTACTCAAACATGTGAATGAAACAAAACACAACTGCAGGTATGTTTTTGATGAGGAAACATTATAACAGCATAAATCTCCCAAGCTCAGTTTTATGCAATATAGGAACTTAAAGGAAAATTAACTTTTTTTTACAATCTGAGCCTTCTTTCGGCAATAAAACAAGTAGTTTTACTCACCCATAGCAGTTTGCTGTCAATTGGAGCAGTATCGAAGAACTTATGTTGAGCCGTTCTGTTCTACTAATGATCCCGTATCCGTTAGCGTGAGTGCTCAGGGCATTACTTTGCGGTGTCCAAATAACACAAACTTTAGCACTTTTCAAAGCACAGAAGATCGCTGTGCCAGGGTAGACTTTGTGGATTCCAAAATGGCCTGAGACCCGATATCCAGCTATAGTTTCATTTGATGACGTCATCAGAGAGGACAGTGCGCATGCGTGAACTCAGCTGTTTTGTAAACACCGCTAGTCCGAAAGAAGCTAACACCGATATCGGGATTCAGGCCGTTTTGGAATATATATATATATATATATATATATATATATATATATATATATATATATATATATATATATATATATATATATATATATATATATATATATATATATATATATAAAAGATGCTTTTGTGTATATATATATATATATATATATATATACACAAAAGCATCTTTTTATATATATATATATATATATATATATATATATATATTCATATAGTCAAAATGCTAGAAAGTAAGTAATTCTACCCCTATAACATCAGTAACATTACATCATTACATTGTGACACAGACCTAATATTAAAGGTGTACTATCTAACTTTGTGGAGTGGTCCTCACCCAATTGTCTTGATTAAGGTGTTACTGATTTGCTTGTCTGGTATTAAGCTCATCAGCCTTATCTTTATTAAATTACAGGTGTTTTTATTGCTCATAAATACCTTGACAATGCCAATTCTTACTGTGAGCGGGATCTGACTTGTAACTTGGCATAGTGTCACCTGCTTGTCTCTAAGGAGATATACTTTAGCTTTACAACAAGGAACCACTCACCCATTCATACACCAGTGTACACAGACACTAGAGGCGAGGTGAGGTAAGTGTCTTGCACAAGGACACAATGGCAGCATTCATCTGTGGGAGCTAGAATCGCTCTGCCAATCTGTGGGTCAGTGGATCTGACTGCTCAACCAATTATGTTTTATGTCTAGAGCAGGATTCGAACCACCAACTTTTGGATCAGTGGACAAACGCTCCACCAACTGAGCAATTGCCATTGCCTTAACATCTCCATGGAGACAAGTTGGTAGGGGATACTCCACCAGAAAAGTTGGGCATTGCACCTTTATTAAGTGAACCTCTGCATACACCTCTGCATATTTTAACCAGACTATTTAAACAAGTTCATGACTAAATATCCACAAAGCATGTGTGAATAGGGCCATCATTGTTACTATCTCCTGTTCATCCACATTTTATTTGCTTACATCCTTTCGAAGGTTAAGAGCTCACCCACAGTCACCCTGGCTGTCCCCGTGTGTCCCCTGAGCGTTCTGACTCATATGTACTTTCTGTGTTTGGGAGGATCTGTGGGAACTGTTGTGCGTGTGGGGCTGAAGGTAAACAGTGTACTCCTCTTCCTCTGGCCTCCATATAACACCAGATAAGACCTGTGTACGGTGGCCCTCAAGGACAAACAATCCAGCAAATCACTGCTTAGCAAATAGCAACTCACCACAAAAAAGTACTTACATAAATCACATACACACAAGCACGTATCTTTCGGTCAGCTGTGGTCGGTTTAGGTAAATGGCATTTTATTGGAATTTCTCTACTTCAGCAATAATATAAAATAGTGAAATATATCTTTTGGTAGGTCTGGTGGTCTTATTTTGATATTTTCAAAAGTGTTAGGAGGTTGCATCTATCAAGGGCCTGAGTTTTAAAATGATTATTTATTTACTTGTTTATGGATTAATGAACGGATATGTGGTTAACCTTTACTAATGATGGAAATCAGCCTTGGCTATAATCCCATAGATTAGAAGTATACTGTGCATATTGTATGCACTGATGTGTATTTTTCTTTGATTGAATATGCAATAAAATACTGATCAAAAGCAGCTGGTATTCATGTAACTAAGCATGCTCTTGAAAAAGGGTACAGTTAATTTGGGAAAAGAAAAATATCAGGAAACTTACTTTTAAAATATTCAGAAGCCTTTATTATAAAATGGCAGGAAACAATAAACACACCAGTGCGTGTTTCACCCAAGATAGAGTAAGATGCTAATATCTCTGTGTAGTGCTTTTGTTTATTTTATGCCTGGTTTGCGTTCTCCTTGTTTAAACTCTGTGTGGGTGTTTAGTGTCAGTGTCAGTGTGGCCCTCTGTGCACAACTATTCATCAAAGTCTGTTTTTTCACTTTGACCAGGAAGTAGCAGCCTGTCATGTCCTGCTGTGGTGTACATCTCCACTCGACAGGCTCCAGTGGCCCTACCAATGTTTGGTCTTCAGAGCCACTTCCTGTGAGGGACCTAAACACTGGTGTGTGTAGGAGTGTGTCGCCAGTGTCATGGTAACAGGGCATGAGGAGGAGATGGAAAGAACATCCAAGTGTGTTTAATTTAAAATGCTATAAAAAGTTCACTAGTCAAGGCTCACTTAATAACCCAAACACCAAAGAAACATTGAATTTGAAATATATATTTAAAGGGACAGTGTGTAGGATTCGTGGCGCATAGGTGGTTACTAGCTATTCCACTTCCTCTTTTGGCTATGGCAGACCTCGAGGGTCACCCGGACGCGACGTAGCGCCGAAATCTCGCGTGCCCGCGCACGAACCGCGCACCGCTGTATACATAAAGCGCGGTCCCCCGTTCACTTTTTTTTTTTCTTTTCGCATGAAAACACACAATCCCGATCATGATTCATGACAATCTACACATCAAATGAAACCTTACAGTCTCCTCTTTTTGACTATGCAATTCATTTCCCTGCAAAACAATCACTCCCCGAGCACATGGGGCTTTTATACGGAAAAGCACAAAACTTAGCTTACTTAGCTTACCTTTGAAGGCTTTGCACAGGTCAAACTCTGTATTTCATCATAAACTTGGTCTCAATCTGTCCATAAGGATCCAGCGAATAAAATCCAGTAAAACAATTTAGTCCAAAATACGTGTTGTATCCATTACGATGTGTGATCCGGCAGCATGCTTCTTTACACAGGCTCCCCCTTCCCCCTCCCCTTCCCCTTCTCTCCTTCTGTCCTTCACTCCCAAACGCAGCGCGGCTAAGCAGCTGTTAGCAGGAGCCGAGGCGAAGGATGAGCCCAAATGTCCTTCTGTGGCTCTCGTATTCAAAATGGCTGCCTCTATATGGGGAAGATCCCCCTTTTATGTGACTATATCTAAGTCCAAAAGAATACTTTGATTTCATGATGGAAGTGAAAAGGCTAGGAAAACAATGTATTTTTGAATGGGTATCTTCAATTTCAGTAATTAACAGGTAAAAATCTTACACACTGTCCCTTTAAACATTTGTACAAGATTCAACAAAATGTTTAAAAGATGTCCTTTCTCTCTTGTCTTCATGAAGATGTTATTGCTTTACCTGAAATGTGCCACAATATGGCATTAAACATCTCCATGGAGAGAAGTGCTTCCTGGTCAAGGTCAGATCTGTGGAGAGGTAACCCTGCTCATAGTAAGAATGTATGTTTGATCTACATAGTTTTGAGGAATCTGCAAATTAATAAATGCAAAATAGATTAGATTTATGCCATACCATGGAAAATTCAAAGCCAAGCAAAAAAGTTACATACTGAACCTTTTGAAGCATGAATGGATATGTATTACATGCACATTATAGTATGTATGCTTCTTTTTATACAATATATTTTTCAGAACAAAATACACTGCGTTCCAAATTGTTATGCAAATGATATTTTTCTCTGATTTTGACAAATTGTCAATATAAATGACAGTAATCACAATTTTCAAGTCATCAACCTTTAGAGTACAGTTCGAATGTTATTGAACAAATGTCCCAATGATAACAGTATTTTTTTCAAAAATAAAAACTTAAAATGCACACTTCCAAATTATAGGAACAGTGCACAATAGAGTTTCAAACCATGTTATTGTTGAAAAGAACTGAAAATAGCCATTTGTTTATTTTTCAGTTAGAAGCATTAGCATATTACTGAAATCAAAAGCTATTTCAATCAAAACATCTTACATTTTAACATAGGACCCCTTATTTGATAGGAGCCTGCATCTATTGAACTTGTGAGTTTGTGGAGAATTTCTGTTTGGATATGAACTGCCTCCCGCCCTCATAGATCTTTCGCTTGAGGAACTCCAAAGATTCTCAGTAGGGTTGGGTCAGGGGAGGATGGGGGCCACACCATGAGTTTGTCTTCTTTTATGCCCATAGCAGCCAATGATGCACAGGTGTTCTTTGCAGCATGAGATGGAGCATCGTCATGCATGACGATGAATTTTGCTACAGAAAGCATGGTTCTTCTTTTTGTACCATGGAAGAAATTAATTAGAAATTACTCAGAAACTCCACATACTTTACAGAAGTCATTTTCACACCTTCAGGGACACTAAAGAGGCCGACCAGCTCTCTCCCCATGATTCTGGCCCAAAACATGACTCCGCCACCTCCTTGCTGACATCACAGCCTTGTTGGGACATGGTGGCTGTCCACCAGTCATCCACCACTCCATCCACCTGGACCATCCAGGGTTGCACGGCACTCATCAGTGAACAAGACTTTTGAAAATGAGTCTTCATGTATTTCTGGGCCCACTGGAGATGTTTCTGCTTGTGAGCATTGTTTAAGGGTGGCTGAATAGAAGGTTTATGCATATGTCCAAGCCACTGGAGGACCTACACCTTGATGTTCGCAGGACTCTAGAGGTACCAACAGCTTCAAATACCTGTTTGCTGCTTTATATGCTCTCTTAATCCGATGTATTTGTCTGGCAGAAAACTTCCTCATTGTGCCTTTTTCTGCACAAATCTGTGTGTGCTCTGAATCAGCAACAAACTCCTTAATAGTACAATGATAACGCTTAAGTTTTCTTGAAATATCTAAGGTTTTCATACCTTATCCAAAACCACGCTGTTGGGCACTAGAGAGATCCTTTTTCTTTCCCATATGCTTGAAAATATTGCTCTGCTTAATGATGTGGAACGTCCTTCTTAAGTCGTTTTTCCTTTAATTGGACGCACTGGGCAAACTCATGGCACAGGTGTATGAGATGATTTCACTGAGACACAAGACCATCCACGAGTTTCACTGGAAAACTAAACATTTTACCTTTATGACACTTAAACACCATTTGCGTAATAATTTGGAACACGATGTACAATGCCACCTTTTTTCCATCCTGCAGTTCTATTTTGATATAACTTGTGAGAATGAGTTGTATTCACTGTTCCCTCTAAGGTGCGCGCGTGCGCAATCGCGCACTCCCCAGACGTTCAGCGCGCACATCAAATCCTTTTCAGCGCATAAAATAAATTCTAACCTGAACTCAGCGCTGGTTTGACACACGGAATCCAGTCTGATAGATTCAGTTTGCACATGTGAATGTGCACATGCGTTAGGGACAAGCCAACTACAAACAGATTCATTTCGATCGCATAGTTGTCGTGCGCATCGCCGTGGGTCAGAGCGGCGGGTCAGAGCGGCAGGTCCGCACCAGCCGACGGGAGCGCCACCCGCACCCGCACACACTCCACGTAGGGAAGAACAGAAGAGGAGACAGGTAGAGCCATAATGTAATCCTCGGCTGTTTTCTTTGTTTCTGTCCAAGCCATAGGTTTTTGTGAGCAAAAAGATGGGACTTTCTGTGTGAAGTGTGAATCCTCTCCCCAGAGCGTTAAACCACAGAGCTCTGTCACTCTCACAAAATTACTTAAACTGGGTAATGATTAAAAAGCAAGATATAAACTGATAAAAATGTATACTTATTTTGGAGATCATTATTTTGAGAAAGACCCATCTTATAGTGTCCTATAGGTCCTACAGTCATCCCTAAAAAATCTGCAGCTACATGTAGGCTATATTTATCAAGCTGAAAAAATCTCTCTTCATGTGGTTTGACAGGTTTATACACAGGTATATACACAGGTTATTTTTCAAAATATTGTAATGTTCAATGTTTCACTGACCACAGCAGGACCCTCACACTGACATACAACATGTACAAAGTTCATGAACAGATTTTTGAGAAGTGGACCAAAAAAATCAGTTATATTAAAAGTAATCTAACAGAAATAACAGCAATAATTTGATTCATAAGCTATGTAACTTGCCATGATCTCAGGTGTGATACTGGTGTGGCCACAGTGTGCATGTCGGATGTTGCTCACAGGAGTCCAAGGAACGCTCAGGGAGTTAGTGTGTTTGCTCAGACACATGAAAAATTAGGGGGAACATTGGTTGTATTGTGTTTTTATTCACAAATGCTTTTAAAGGAACTCAAAAAGAAAAAAAATGCATCTCTTGAGCTTCACAAATGACAAAAACACTTTCTAAGGAACAAGTTAAATTTTCAGATGCACTTTGCCCACTTTGTGATGCTAAAAATAAAGCCCATTATTTCATGTCTGAACTGAGACTATTCTGCGGGACTAAACATAATTACAGTCTTCATCTTAACCTGACAATGTGAAAGTTCGTTCCACCCCAGGCTAAATTTACATAACCAAAGACACCACAATCATAGCTTTCTGTTTCTATTGCCTGCAAATACCAGCTCCTTCAGACTGTTCTGTGCACTTGTCCTAAAAATGGTGTTGTAGGCGATGTCTTTTGCTTTACTTCTTGCTCATTGTTGCATTGTGTAACATTTCTATTGGAGGGTCTGCCACTGTCTCCATGGAGATGTCTGTTTTGGGTTTGTTTATTTGCGATTCCTGGAATGCGCACAGAATGACATTGATACCTATGTGTTTATGTAATTGTGAGTGCTTTTATTCATTTGAATACCTTGAAAAACGTCCACTCTTATTGTGAGTAAGGTCACCTCTGCTCAGATCTGACCTGTAACTCTACCCGGTCATATCAGTGTCCAGAAAAGTTAATGCCATACTTTGAAAACATTCAAGGCAAAGCATAGACATCTCCTTAGAGACAATCAGAAGGCAGATCCTCCACCAGAAAAGCTACTTTATATTCTGATATACTAGTACATTCATTACACTCAGAACCTGCATACATATTTAACATTTAAATATGACGCATTTGACATTTCTGATCGGGGGTCCATCATTTGTTTTTCTCCACTGAGGTGGTCCACACTATGGTACTGAACTTATCTATCTCCATAGAAACAAACACGGAATGCCACCAAGCTAAATTATGTGTCAGATCTGTGGAGACACGACACTACTACCTGTAAGAATGCTTGTTTTCCAAGCAAAGAAATCACCTATTGTAAGATAGATTAATACTATTTCATGCAACTAAATTATGGAGTAGAGGGTAGCGAACCCTCCACTATTAAAGTTGCAACATGCACCTTTAAATACTCTTTATTTGTTATATTTAACAGACTTTCTCTTTAAATAAATTAATTAAATTTTTGTTGATGTAAAATCTGCACTTTATTTAGGCCTAATCTCTACTTAACAGCAACAGTCCTGCAATTGTTCTTTTTATATAAACATGGCAGCTTTTATGTACCGTTAAACCCTTGTTCAAACTGGACTAAGTGAGGCAACCATTTTACATGTCACTGCGTATTCCCAAGTTGCATTAAATCTGGAATAGCATACAGTACAGTGGACATAAGTAGTTCTTTGTCTGGTATGTGTTTCAGCCTAAAGGCCAAAGTAATGCATTTCCAGATCTACTCAGTGTTATGCTATTCTGCACTACATTTAACCCCATACACTTATGCATGTGCACGGCTGTGGAGTTTATTGGCTGAGACGAATAGGAGCTGGACATTATCAGTGCTCACTTATTCTCTTTAGTCCCTGCCAGTAGAGCCTATAGTGCGCAGTGGACCGGAGCAGAGCCCAGAGCAGAGCCTGGACATGGGTTCACTTAAATCCACATGTGAAGTGAACACAAGGCAGTCTGACAGAGCGCTCCCTCAGCCCAGAATGACTCAGGCTCTGTCATGCGTACACTTCAGTGGAAACTATGTGAATTCCTTTCTTGTATTTGAGGAAAATTGTTGACTGAGTCGTAGATTGTAATCAGCTGTGGAAAAAAATAGACTACAGTGTCATTAGGCATTTCTCATTAATGAGGGTTTTAAATATACTGTAGTAGTGGGCTGTCTTCAGAGTCCTTACATGGTCAAGAGAATGAAGGTGTGAAATATGGTAAAATAGTAAATGGTCTCATTTTTATATAACCATATTTCACACCTTCATTCTCTTGACATCAGGTAACCACTCACTCATCCACACACATTCATACATCAGTGAACACAGACACTAGGGGCAAGGTGGGTTAAGTGTCTTGCCCAAGGATACAATGGACACAGTGGCATCATTCAAGAGCGGGATTCGAACCGCAATTGGACAAATGCTCTACCAACTGAGCTACTGTTGCCCTAGGGCATTATGAAATCATAATAAAGCAAATCACAATATTTCAAGCTGTCACATGTTTGTTCTCTCCACCCTCTCCAGTGTAGCTAGCTAAAAGATCTCATATTGTGCTGAATACATAAAACTGATTAAATGAATGCCTATTACCATTGTTACTGTAGCCTAACTTATAAATAACTAATAAATGGATAATGGTTTATGTTTTATCAGCATCTAACTGTATCACCCACAACCTCCTTGAACTGGTACTCTGAGATTAAAATAAATGTCCAGCTGTTATGAGTTCTACCTTTCAGAAGGGGGTTGAATACTTGAAACAATAGGTTGTTTAATATGGACCACATTGTGTCACACTCTGATCCCACTTTGAGTTTAGTTTGAACTCATCTATAGTGACCCAGCATGTTCTGTGTAAGAGCTTTACTCCCAAACTCAAATGGAGAAACAAGACATGTTCAGCCCACTCGCGACAGTTCATCTGCTGAAGGCTGCTGCGGCCCTCATTACACATGTGGTTTATCTCTTTAGTGTGCCGGTGCTTTCTTAACCTTGTGTCTATTGATTTATCTTCTCTGAGTACCCTCCTTTGAAGACAGCTCTCCTGATCTCCTCTGCGGACCACATCTGAAATCTTTATCAGTCCGGCTCAGGTTTGTGCATTTGGTCTAATGTTCCCCACGAGTCTGGCTGGAGCAGGAAACCGGAGGAAGTGCAAACTCCCAAAGCAATCACATGTTATTTAAGATTAATAGATTGCTACATTAAGTGAAGCTTTAACTGTCTGCACTCTCTGGCAACAGGAAGCCTGGGATAGTCACTGACTGAAAGTGAGACTCCTCTGTCAGGCGTTTGAAATAGAATATAGCCATTACATTTTTGTCATCCTTATTGCACATTGTAAGGAGGGACAATGAGCTGCTTTTGGAGTAATGACAAAGGCAGTTATGGCCTATTAAACCACCAATAGTCTGTGTGCATGTGTTAAAATTAAAGTTAAGCCATACATTTCAATAGAGCAACAGTGGCTCAGTGGCTCACACACTGAAACCTTGGTGGTTTGATTCGGCTCTGACCAGTGAATATTTGAGCAAGATGCTCTACCTCGGTTTTGATGATTGATTTTTCCATCATTCTTCCTCGGGGCAACTGTTACTTCAGAAGTACAGAAGTAGCTTGCCAGCATTGTGTAAGTAAATGAATAATGCAGAAATTTTTAAAAAGCATTATAAGAAAAATGCATTGCTACTATAAACATACTATAAGTATGTAACTGAAAGTCATTTCATTAAAATCGTAAAATCTTAAATAAACAACCTATTAAAATTCAAATGAATTAAAATAGACTACACAATTATTTTTAAATGTAAATGAATTGAGTTAGTGGTGTCTTAATACGTATTATGCCTCAAAAATAGTAATAGCGTTAGCATTGAGACACAATCTATTGTTTTGATCATTAGTATTATGCATTCAGCTTTAGATTACAAAATAGCAATAATTTTCTGTGAATGAACCAAAAGCAGTTTGTGAAATGAAAATTGTTTTACAGACAATAGCAAACCACAACAGTTGGTCAATGTACATAAAAATACATATAAGCATCTACAGTCCTAACTGACAATAACATAACCCACTATATACATGGATTAACACTGTTAATATCATGGCCATTAACACCTATAATGTGGATGCTTGAACCCCATGAAGAGAGACTATATTGTGGTAGAACTGAACGTACTGAAAGAGTTTGCATCTGTCTGTGGACTGAAGCGGCGTGACGCTCTAAGTCTGCACAGCTGTTGTTTTCACAGCTCTTCTCCAAACATCAGACATTAATGTGTTTTTGTCAATGGTGTGAATCTCATATAATATCTGTTCCCATACTTTTCACTCCTCCTCAAAAGAATGCACCATAAATCCGCTATCAGGCAACCCACCCTGTCCTGATCTCACACTGCTTTCATTCATTCCCTCATTTGTAATCTAAACTAACTTAAATATGACTCTTTTTCATCATTTACTTAATCAAATAATAAAATGGCTGCAGTTATATTCTACATTTTTGTACCTCTGTAAATAGCAATACATTCTATTCTGTTCCTTGTATATCACTAGCATTGCAGAAAAGAAGTCATATAGGCTCTGGCTTTTCAAAATGTTGAAAATGGTCTAATATTTTGTTCTTGCACCATGTTAGCCTAGAGCAGTGGTTCTTAACCTTGTTGGAGGTACTGAACCCCACCAGTTTCATATGCACATTCACTGAACCCTTCTTTATTGTAAAATTATATATATATATATATATATATATATATATATATATATATATATATATATATATATATATATATATATATATATATATATATATATATATATATTTTTTTTTTCTTTTTCAAATTCAAGACATGGGTATATGTTTTACTGGTGCACAAAATGAACCGTGCATTAACATTACTGTGTTCAAAGAACAAAACCAATACAATGCATGAACTCACAACAAATTACATACCTTTTCACAAAGACCTTTTTAACACTACCACACTGAAATGGTTTTATAATAAACTTGTTGTATTTATGCTATTTATTATTTTTAACATTTTAACACACACACATCACCTAATTTCCATCAGGCTACAATAATAATGAATATTTACTGCAAATCAGTGTGACTTCTTCTCACGAATCATATGAGTCAGGTGCGTGTCTTGACCTCCACCGAACCCCTGAGACTGACTCACCGAACCCCTAGGGTTTGATCGAACCCAGGTTGAAACCCACTGGCCTAGAGTAATTGCTCTCTTTGTGTTTTAGTCCCTATTCTCCATCAAGATGCCCCCTCTCTTCTCTTGATGATTTGCCACAGCAATATATTAGTGGATAGCTCAAACACAGAGACACAGAAAAACTGTGACAAGAATCCATCCATCAATTTTCTTCCACTTATCCAGGTTGGGGTCACAGGGCAGCAGTCTTAGCAGGGACTCCCAGTCTTCCTTCACCCCAGACACTTTTTCCAGCTCCTCTGGGGACCCTGAGGCATTCCCAGGCCAGCCGAGAGACACAGTCCTCACAGACAAGTTGTGACTAGCACAGAAGTCCACCGCTTGGGTTCAAATCAGGGAGGATGTTCCTCCCAATCACCCCTCTCCAGGTGTCACTGTCACCCCTCCACCATGTTAAGGTGGCGGTTCTTGGAGGATATTGAATATTATTGCTAATTGTCTGTTCAGGTACAGTGGTACCTCACCTTACGAAAGACCCTACATACGAAAAATCCAAGTTACGAAACGCCTTCACGTCAAATTTTGGTCTCTAGATACGAAAGAAAATTCAAGTTACGAAACGCGAAATCTCAAAAATTCAATTAATGCGCGCTCAGATGCACGCCCCGAAACGTAAATACACTTTATCAACACACACGGGGTTAGGTTCCAGAGGTGGCCCGTGGTGGGAGAGGTCCACGAGGTAGGACAACTTTGTATTTTGCAATTGTTCTACATGTTTTAGGGCTGTAAATGCCTCACCACACACATTCTACGCTTTTCTCAGACTGGAGTTGGGCTTTTCTCGCATTTCTCTCTCGTTTGAACACTCGAACTTTCATCGATTTTCAATGGAATGTGTTGATAGTGAAGCGTGGGGATAGACACGGCTCAATATAGCGCCGAACGCGCAAGGGGAGCGGAGACACAGGATTACTATCAACAACACATCATCAGCAGGGTAAAACTCACCTGTCTCATGACGGTCTAAACCCAGCTCACATTCCTTATTAGTGAGTGAACAATCCAACGCTTGGTGAATTCTGCTTCACAATGAGCAGAATGAATTAAAATAGACTACACAAAGAGCCGACATCGAAGGATCAAAAAGCGATGTCGACACGGCGCAAGGGTGCGAGTACACCGGGACTGCGGGTGCGGGATGGAGCCGCGGCTCCCGGGCCGTGCCTCCCCCTCGGGGACGCGGGCCCACGCGGCTCCGCCCGCGCGGGCCGAGCACGGGGTGATTTAATGCTGGTCTGGTCCCAGTTTGGTCCGGGTCTGGACCTGATCCGGTCCTGGTTTAGACCTGGTCTAGACCTGGTTTAGTTCTGGTCTAGACCTGGAAGTCACATAGAACCAGAGCCCGCCCCGAGCGAGACCCCGCGGTCTTTCCCGCCGATAGAGCACCTTTCTCGGCCTGTTAGCTCACAGTGTCAGCCCCCCGGCTCTGGAGGTCACATAGAACCAGAGCCCGCCCCGGTCTTATTCCCGCTGAAAGAGCGTCTTTCTCGGCCTCTTAGCTCTAGCGCGGAACGCGCAAGGAGCGCGGAGACACGAGCAACGCGCTCCTCCAACGGCACTGCCATGTCCCGGGATAATCCTGGTTTAGTCCAGGTCCAGTCCAGGTTTAGACCTGGTTTAGTTCTGGTCTAGACCTGGTTTATTCCAATCAGGACGCAGAACACAAATGTTACACTATAAAAAAAAGTTACACTATAAAAAAAAAACCTTGGAACGGATCGGGCCTTTTCCATTGAAATAGCTACTCAACTTACCAAAAATTCACGTTACGAAACCACTTCTGGAAATAATTAATTTCATAAGGTGAGGTACCACTGTACTATAAAATGTGGTGCATGATTCATTCACTCCACATTCAATGATGGTAAGTACTTCTGTAGCCACAGCTGCCCTAGGGTTGACTGATAGAAACAAGGCTATCAAACAAACCAACCACCGCCATGAATCACTCACACACCACATTCTATATGAGGTTGGTGGATGAAGTGTCTTGCCTAAGGATACAGTGCCATGTATTAGAGCCACTGCTTTCCCACAGTAGACATGGAGTAATGGTTTAGTCTGTGGATGTTCAGAACATACCTGGCGTTATGTTTTGTTTCATTCATACATGAATTAATTAATTCAAACACACATCCAGCATCCACAAACTTATAATAAGACATAAGGGTGTAGAAATCAGATGGTCCCTCTGCTTACAGTTCTCATACCTCTCATAAGTATGTTCTGTAAATCCACTAATAACAATCCAGCATATTTCTAACATATATGACTTTGATTCACTCATCGGACGGGCTCGCCAGTGCTTCCCCCGGTCTGGAGTCTGGTTTGATCCTTCTGTGGAACCTTGAGACAACACACACCCTGTCATCACAGTCCACCCGGTACTAAAGCCCAGCACTTAAACCTCTCAACGTAACAAACGTGAATGGTGATGCAACTATGAGTCGCCATTGCTATTGATTATATTACATCTGAAAAATGCCAGTGTTACTGTCAAACGCCTATTACCAGAAGCATAAAAGAAGGAAGTGATTAATCGGGGAAGAATCCAATCTGTTTGTAGATGACATGACATGGTTTTATAAGGTAATATTTCCATAATGCTGACAGATGATTGTATTGAGTAAGTTTGGTGTTGTGAGGGAGTGTGAAAACCACAGTCCAACTGTGACATGTAATTATGTGTCAAACTCTGGCAGCATATGGGCCTACAGCTGCAATGTCTGACATACACTGAATTAGCGTGGGTAAAACGTCTAGGCTGTATGCCATGTTAAACACAGGGTATGAATTAGTCATTGAAGAAATACATTTTGGCATGTAAACCTGAATAAGACCATATAAAGAATTCAAATAACCATGTTACAATAATTAGTAGCGAACTGTTTTAAAATCTGATATAAATTGGTTTTATATCAGATGCCCTTTATCAGAAAGGGCATCTGATATAAATATTTAGTATTTTGTCATGTATTTTGTCATGCTTTTTGTGGTCACTTTAAACAATGCATTTTGGCTTGGGACTGTCACAATTCACACAGCTTTTTAGGTAACATAAAATTAAAATTAATTAACATGTAATCAATTTTATTATTTGTGAGAAAAAAAAAAAAAAAAAGTTGGCCCAGTTCTCTTTAACAACAAAATGAAACAGGAAGCGTTGCTATGTTATTGTTGAAGTTTGAGGTGTGACAGAGGGAGTTTTCAGATAATGCTGCTTTAATTGTTGAGCAGGGCTTAATATGATTGGCTGTTTACATGATATTCATCATCAGCCAATGTCCACATTGAAAGTAACTTGTAAACTGCAGTTATATATGACTGAATTTAAATATCACCATTCCTTTACTTTTGTTATGTCATTAGTTTAAACCATTGATTTTATAACTACAATAGCAATATATAGTTTACTGGCATTTTACAAAGGCTACGTCCACAAGTGCCTTACATCATCCAAAGTAACCAGCGTACCCACCCTTTTGCTCTTGTGCATGTCTCAATGTGAACTTTGGACAGCGCTCAGTGAGCACGTAATGTTATGACTTCAGCCAGGCTCATCATGGCACAGAATTTAATGAGTTACAATTGTCATAAAAGGCTGTATTGTTTTTATTTGCATCTAAACTCCACCTTTTCCTTTTACAAACAGATTTTTACTGTACATCAGCATATGACACAGAAAAGTGATTGGTGTGTGTTTACTTAGTGTTCGATCTGGAGTCTGGTGAATACAAATGTGCTGCTCATTGGTAAACTGGAATCATTTGTCTGAGAGAATAATAGGCTTGTGTGTAGCTTTGTCACAATTCAAGTGAAACGTTATAAATTAACTTTTTACATATTTAGAATAGTGTTTGTTCCATAGGATTTCTTTTACTGGATGGGATCAGTTATAAATGGGTAAAGATTGATGAGAGATATTCGGCAAACTGCTGGAGGTTGGATTGGAATCAAGCACAGTATATCATTACTTGATTAAATTAATAATCAAACTTCCTTACTTATAATGTATTGTATTTTATTTGATGTCATTGAATGTGTAAGAGTAGAGGTGTATGTAAACTTGTCATTCTAGCTGTATATGTAAATATCATAAGTTAATATGACAACTTAAAAACTAAACTAGAAAACTAAACTAAACAAAAACTCAAATATATATTTACCCTGACAAGTATTTATACTTTATACTATATCAAAGTGGTTTTCAAACTAATTCCAACAAATTGTGTGTACCCTGGAGACATCTGATGATCAGTAGCCCTAGTGCTAAAACCTGGCACAATGCATCTCTACTGTTAAGGTTAATGTATATTGTGCATTGTCCCTGTCTCGTAGATAAACAAAATGAATAATAATAATAAGTTTACCCCCTAGCCTGGTACATGTATATCCAAATCATTAAAAAGTATTATCAAATAAAGACAAGATTACAGTTTAATTCTTCCAATAACACTCTCTGCCCCCTGGATCATTCTGTATGCTACTGTGAGTACCAGCACTACTGTTTGGGAAACACTGCTACTATTCTCTAGAATTTCCGGTGTGATCAACTAATATTGTTGTATGGGGTTTACTGGAAGTCTCAAGAGAAATCACTTCTTCCGGGATGTAGCAGAAATTATGGTTTACTGAAGGTGTCTAATTTAAATGAAGTGCGACGAATGATGCCGAGGCGTGAGTCATTGTTGAGTGAAAAGAGTATTCTGCTTGACTCCGATCGTAGCTGCCTGGGGCTTATCTCCCGCCCTGACAACTTTATAAGGCACTTCCTGTCACTGTGATGTCACAGCAGGGAGGGGAGGGGGATCTCAGAGCTGGTTTGTTCTAGTATGTTGTGGTACAAGGATTTATGCAATGTATTATTGTCTTTGATTGGTTGTGCTACTGTTTATTATTAGTTGTTCAAATTAAATTGCATCAGCCCTAAAGCATGGGCAAGGTTGGATTTGCTTGCATTGTCTTTCCTCCTTTGCTTTTTAATTGGTTACTTGCCCTGTTAACTTGTAAATCAGTAGTTATTGTGCACAGTAATGGACATAGACATAGAAAACAGGCCAAAAACAGTTGCAGAAATATACAAATTTCTTTAAAAATATTGCAAAACAATAATGGCAAACAAGTTAATCAATCAATAGTAACTTGTAATAATCAAATAGAGTGTATGTTTTTATGTTTGGTTGGATGTTTTATATATATATTTTTTTCAGAGAACATGCATTGCAGAAAAATACAATTATGGCTGGGTTTAATTGGAAATTGTCTCATAATGATGGTCCATTGACTGAGATTGTTAACCTATTCAAGGATTTCTGAATGGTAAACAATTATGATGTTGCCCTAGAGATGAACAACATATCTTACAAATAGGAAAAAGTCTTCATAATGTTGCATATAACCGGAAGCTGAATGCAAACTGAACTGAAACTAAAGAAATACTCTATCCCATAGGCTACAGTACATTTGGTCATGCAAGTGCTCCTCTCCTCGCACTGCTGGTCACAACTGGCTCAATGGAATCCCAAAAATGTGTCTGAAATCATAAAGAGGGATTAGCACAGTCTGCTCTCAGCGTGGGGCCAAATATGTGATAATAAGATGGCTGCAGCTTTATGCCCCCAATGCCCGACCTGTAAAAGATTGACAAACTCCAGCAAGAACACCCTCTCCACACACCTTTGCTGCTTTTCACTCACTATTGATTTAGCAGGACCATTGTGTGACTCTGTTTGAGTAACATGCATGTCACTGTTGAGTTTGCTTAACTCGGTTAGCCTAATGGACATAGAGGGTGCGAGACGGCCACTTAGCAAAGTAGCCCTGGTAACCTAATTATCCATGAAATCAGGCGAACAAATGCACAAAAGAAAATGACCATAGAGACGACTGACCATGGAGACTGTAATGTTAGATGCCAAAAAGTAAGAGCTCTTTGGCACTGGTTACTGCTTTGCAAAAAAAATAAAAATTAATAAATAACAAAAACAGAACAACTGCTTAATGTCACTGTGGACATTTTTTTTCCAGGTATGTGGATGGGAGGTGGGGGTGGAGGTCGCTACCAGAAAAGTTACATATTGTTCCTTAAAATGTCTTAGCATTGTCCAATATTCTCTGTACATAGACTCACACATGTTGTTGTTTTTTTGCTACACATTATTTCCAAAGCAATAGTGTATCCATAGAGACAAGTATGTGGAGGGACAGCCACTAGAAGTTACATATCATATTGTTCCTTAAAATGCATTAGTATTTTCCAATATTCTCATAAACTGCATAACTACATAAACTACATAAACTGACACGTCTGTTTTTTTTTGTTTTTGTTTGTTTGTTTGTTTGTTTGTTTTTTTGCCATGTGAAGAAATATGCTCAATCCAAGTATTAACATTCTTGTTTACAAATACTAAAATGGTTTAAGGTTATGCAATATTATGTTATTGCTATGATAAGACTGTTTGTGAGGTCCTATCAGATAATATTCATGCAACCTTTTTGGTCAATAACAAAAAGATAAGAGTCATTCATTTGTGCAATTAATCCAGTAAATTATAAAGGGGAAAAATAGGCTAATTTGAACAGGTAATTTCTTAATCTTACTAGTTTACGAGTTTATAGATTTTGACACAACATTAATCGTTTACAAATGTGTATACAGTAATGTCTCGTGGCGCTTGACTGTTATGTTTTTGTTTTTTTTGCAGCCCATGTACGTGCGTACCCTTTCCTGCTGCACGTAATGTGCTCAGCAAAAGGAACATAGCGAAATATTACTCTGCGTCTTTAAGAGCAAGTGTGTGGGGAGGAGCCAGCCCTTCTCCATAGCGCGACCGACCTTAAAAATAATTCTGTCTTACGAGTAAAGGCTAGAAAAGTAACGCGTTATTACTGGAGCGACGTCTACACGCTCGCGTCCCGTGTCTAATGTTTCAGTAATCTGAATACGAGGAGACTAATAACAAAGGAGGATCTATATTTTCAACAAAGACGGGGTCAAGTCAGCAGCAGAGGAGTACTGCAAACTGATTTAGGTAAGTTGAGAAAGTATTTTAAAGCTGTAGTAACTTAAAAAGTTACGTTTTGGATATTGCAGCATGCAACAAGTTGGTGCTACGACATCAATTCATTCATTATTTTATAACACCCTATTTACACTCACTTATACAACACCAATGAAGACTTAAACATGTAGAATGTTCTGAATATTCTATTGTGCCGCTGCAAATTTCATAGCATATCTACCTTGCGTGAAAGTCATATTCTCCGTAAATCCCCCACATATGTATTATTATTCTATGATAAATTGCCATAAGGACATGGCCATGGCAGAAAGCAGGCTTGCATGTTGTGGTATGAGTCATCTGGCTGCTCCGAGGGCTTTTAACCATTATTATCTCAATCCGGTAAGGTGAGCTGCGCGCTCGATGGTTCGCTCCAGCGCTCGCCGCACAGGTAGAGCTGGTATGGCTGCTCACAAACCGCTGCAGGGTTGTCACCAGCGGGGTGTGATCTTCCGTGACCTCCCCCTTCTTACGTGCCCCCCTGTGGATGTCCTGTCAAAAGTCAGAAGCGCGCCTAAGCTACTCAGCTTGTAGGAAACAGGACAGAGAAGACTGAAACAGACTATTTAGCGTTAATCAGTAACACTGGATCCATTGTAATTACACTGGATAAATATGAGGTAGGTACAAACATAGATGTTTTGCATGGTGGTTTATAATTGACTTGAATCTTGCATGGTTGTGCAGGATAACCAAAAGAGGAACAGGTGGACACCCTAAGTAGTAGTGGAAGTAGTGGCTGTATTTGTACCAATAACTTAGTTGAATATTGACAATATAAAATAGTCTACATGAATGGAGGTTCTGTTGCATGTTATCTTGGCTTTGTAGGCTGGTTGTAAATGTGTAATGATAATAAAGTAGAATATAATTGGCAATTGACTAAATATGCTCTAAGATAAGGTGTTTTTGGAGTACCCTTTTGTACAATTTTAAACTAAAACATGTACATGGGTTATTTGGTAGTAATGAAAACATTTATTCGTAGCAATGAAAGTTGGCTAGGAGAAGTAATATTAAAAGATCCTCCTATTGAAACATTAAATATATTAAATATTACATAGTTTAAGTCGTCTGTAGACACTATACTAAACATAGTAAGATAAGAGAATAACTAGTTGCCTAGCTGAGGAGATTTCGTAAATGAGTGTTGAGATATCCGTCAAAAGTTGTAGAGTAGGTAAAAGACTAGTCCTTTTCTAATACTACACTGTTGTTTTTTCAATTGTAGTAACTTGTGAGAGGCCAATTTTGAAAATGAAGTAATGCCTATTGTAACTATAGTCTCGATTTAAACTATGTTGCTTCTTAGCATAAAACATGGAAATTAACCATTTATATTGACATATGCACTGGTCGTGCCAGATATTTTACTATATGAGTGTAAGGCAGGTCACAGATGGATGATGTAAGAGATAAGGGTAGTTAATGAGCTATAACAGGCCCATGTGTACTAGACAAAAAAATTAGCAGCTCACAAAGTGAATAAAGCATTTTTGCCTTAATTTAAACATATCCCTCTTTGTAACATGTAACCCTCTTTGGAGCAGAACTTGTAGTTTTCTGTACTGGCCAATACGAGTTGGTTCATATTCTATACAGTTTAGCAAATGTTGTCTGGGACAGAAAAAACTTGAATTGTCATGAAATGAACTTCCTTTGAGTATTACCTACAATTTTTGTCAGTGCTAACTTGGCAAAATCACATTTGCAACCACAGACCATAGGTGAGCATTTACAATGACAGAACAAAATAATTGACTAGGAAATACTAACATTACAGTAGATTGCAGATAATTGCAGTCCACTGACAGAAGACCAAAACATCTGTATGTTTTTCTTACTATTCTTTTAATTGTCTGTGAGCTCTGTTCTCTCATCTTTAATGAGGATGATGATGTTTTCAAATGAACCTCTCACAGGTTCCATCATCAGGAAGGTCTTTGGGATATGATCTATCAGATTAGCCTTGTGAAGGATGTGCCATTGGAACTCCTAAATAAAAACAGATAGGCTCTTGTGTTTACAAAAAGAATAACTTTGTTAACTCCTTTCTCCTTAGTTTGATTATATTCAGGTTAGTACTAAGATCAGATGTGTGCAAATTTAAACCCAATATCATTTCTCATTATGTTGTTGCTGACATATTACTTAATCTTCCTTTTTAGCACAGTTCTCACAATTCTCTCAGCCCAGTCATGAGTAGAAAATTTCACACATAAAAGCCTTTCACAAATATCCTGAATTGATTACATATAAATCCCAACTTAATTCTCCATATGATCACACCGCATTGTAAAAATCTTGTTTCTGTGAGCGCACTTGTGGACGTCTGCCAGGATGAACTGTGTCTGCACCTGTTGCTGGAGGAAGCCTGAGTCTCGGGGGATTCATTATCAAATATCAAGTTGCTTCCCGTCCCGTTTGGACCTGAATCGATGGCCCTGGCCACAGAGGGGACTGCATTCCTGGTCGGGGCAGTTTTGGCTGTTGCTGATGCCGCTGGCTTCCTGTTGTTTTAGAGCTTTGTTTCTCGACAGCTGTCAGGGCAGAACATAACTTTAGCTCATTGGAGAGAGGAGAGAGAGGGGCCTGTGTGGTTCTCAATCAGCACGGCCACATTATAAGCAGAACAACGTGTCACTGAACATACATCATCCCATGTCTCCAGGGTTCACACTATGCACCTGTTTTTGGATACTGACATAAATATTGCTGTGTTACATTGTGCTATATGCATATGCAGCAGTGATGCATGCTTTGTTATTATTGTAATAAAAAGAAAATAGATTTGCTCATGTTTTTATATATACTAGAAGTTTACTTGCTTAGAGGTTCAGCAATAGTTATAGTACATATTGTACTATAAACACAAATCAATACATTTTACCCAATAACAGTGCTTATGTTTGCTCAGGGGTCTCATAAACCTTTTGTGCTACTAATTTTGCATGTCATCTCTATTTATAATGAAAACTTTAATGTTGAAAATGCTTTAAATCAAACATTTTAGACAATTTGTTTTATGGAAAAATGATGCCCCACCACTCCTCAAGTTGCTCCGTTCATATAGTACGTAGTGGTTAATGAGTCTATAAATATTGAATATACACGTGTGGGTCTGACTGACACATAGTTGACGTGAACATGCAGGTCATTTGACATCAGCGGCTCTTGCAACACAGATCTTTTGTAATAGGAGAGGCACTTCTTTTGTCTGCTGTTCAGGCCTAGTGAGATTGTAGTGAGTCCTTTGTAACTTGACTGTAAACTATGTATATCTTATGGTTTAGAATTTAGAGCAGGATGCTAGGTTGTATTTTTTGTGTAAAATGTTCTTTGCTTGGATGAAATTGATTAATTATGTTTTCAGTTTTATTATTATTATTATTATTATTATTATTATTATTATTATTATTATTATTATTATTATTATTATTATTATTATTATTATTATTATTACTATTATTGTATTTCTACATGTTTATTCACTAGAATAACTGTATTGTCCCTTAAAACAAATTTGTTGTGCTTTTTTTTCTTTTACTGCTTTATTTCCTGGCTACTAGATACAGTTTCCAAAAATATAAAATATGTTATTACTTTGTTGAGGGTCTTTATATATTTTGAAATAATTTGACTGGGTATTATATTTGAGAGGAACAAATATGATTACCTGGTTGTTATACCTTTAGGTTTTATGTATGGACTTTATTTACAGTAGAAAATGTTGGTGTGTCTCTGTATGTTCCAGGAGAAGTGTTGGCCAGCCGGGCGATCTCAGAGTTTGCTGGCTTTGATGCGACCCGAGGCTACCTGGAGCATGTCCACAGTGGGCCTGACTGCCCAGGAGACCTCTTTCCCTCTAGAGAACCCCTTCCTCTGGGGCAGCTGTTGCCACAGCATGGACTCAAACTCGTCCTGGGGGTACCCTCATGAAGCTAGTCCCAAGTGAGTGTTCAAGAGTAACTACTACTACAGATATAACAATCTTTACTGTTCCGTCTCCTAATGTCTTCTGTTCTTTACAGCTTTAGTATAAAATCAGCCTACACAGATTCACCCCCTCTATCTCTGAGTTATGAAAGTAAGTACTGCATGCTCAGTCTCTGCACATAGATTATAATATGAAGCTAACCTCCTGTAATATTTGTGTAGGACAGAAGCACAGTCCAGGAACACAGAGGCTCCTGAAGAAGTCCCGGCCATCCTACCTCTCCCTGTCCTGCACCCCTGAGCCCTCCACGCCCAGCCCGTCAGAGGACACCCACATCCTGTCACAGCCACAGTCTGCGTACAGAGGCTGCAGCCCCCCACAGACTCCAGGCAGGTGTTCCAAGCCCCTGCCCCCCATCCCCCTACAGACAGATTCCTGCTCTGTACAGAGCTTGGACAATGAGGAATATTTTACAACTTCAGATGAAAGCTGTCGGCTTGTGGCTGATCCGATTATCAAACCTGTGCGTTTTGGACTTGGCCGGCGAAGCCTCAGAATTCATGGACAAGTGAACCATGCTTTTTGTGATCATGGTCCTCAGAGCCCCAGACTCACCCAAACACTACAGCACCAGCTGGTAAACCATCACCAGGGGAACCATCATCAAAATCAAACTTCTCATGACAGACATGAGTCACAGCATGAGCCTCCTGTGCAGCGTGCTCCGTGGCAAGAGACAGCGGATGTCCCGGTATGTCCCAGACAGTTACAAGACAAGACTCAAAGACGGGTTCGGCGCACACAGTCGGGCCCAGCAGGGTCTTTTAACAAACCCTCTTTTCTGAATCTCCAGTCCAAACGAAACACTCACAGTATGTACAAATCTGAAGTGCCCCCTCCCATCCCCCCACGGCACCATAAGACAGAGGACCCCCGCCGCTGGTCAGTCGAAGTCTCTGGGGCCTGCAGTGACGAGGACAGACCACCCAAACTCCCACCCCGTGACCCTCTGTCCAGGGGCTGCTCTCGTACCCCCAGTCCCAAAAGTCTGCCCTTGTACATCAATGGAGAGATGCCTCCAACACAGAGCTTTGCTCCAGATCCTAAATATGTTTATCGTGGTTTACAGAGACAGAACAGTGAGGGGTCGCCTTGTATCTTTCCTGTTATTGAAAATGGACAGAAAGTTAGCAACACACATTACTTTCTATTGGATGGCCCTCCAGCCCAAAATTTAGATGTACCAAACTCAGAATGGGACTATCGCAGCCGGAAGAAAGCACCTGTGGATTTTGTCTGAAAACCTTGGCATACTGTGTTTGTATTAAATAAGCAACAATGGACCATAGTACCCTCTAAACCGCTGCTTTTTATAATGGACTCTATTGTGAACACACACAGGGTAGGTGCGCACTGCATTAGTTACTGGTAACTTTGGTTTATAGCAGCTGAGATATTTCTGGCTCCAGGTTTAGGCAAAGATTTAATAAGAAAACCTATTTTTGATATAATGTTTAATTTCATTACTTTTGTTGTATTAACTCTTGTGGTATCAAGGTACAAGCAGGCCTTGGACCTCATCTCAGTGTTTTTTTTTTGTTTTTTTTTAATGCATTGTGGGGGTTTCATACTTTGTGAGTGACAAGGGACAATAGGTCAGTATCCATTTTTATATGAAGTAAATTGCTGGAAAATGAAGGATTTAAGCACAAACTCACCTTTCTGTATTCTGGTTTTGTCATGAGAGATTTTTCCGTGGTAGCTCTTGGATAATGATTGCATGTACTGTATGTTTAAATGTGTGAGAGATTTGGTGACAAAGATAAAACTGTCTACTGTACTTGTTACTTTCTGTGCAGGTAAATGTCATTAATTTATCCAAAACTAACTGTCTTATATGAGTCTGTGGTCAAGCTGTGAGTCTTTAGTTGATATAATTTGTACTACCTCCTGTTTTAACCTTACCTGTACTTGCAGTGTGAGTATCAGTGTCCTGACATAGTTATTAGTGAATTAATGAAAAAAAAAAAAAAGAACAAATAAAAAATAAAATACTGACCTTGTAAAAAAGGGACACATGTTTGTACAATGAGCAAAACTAACCTAGCCTTTTCTCTGGTGTAATAACCGGATGTCCTTAAATGAAGATTTCTAGCACAAATGTTAGGCCAACCTGTTGCACAGACTACATAGACAGTACAGGGTTTACCTGACACAGACTTTTCCAGTTCTACTCATGCATTCCTGTCTTACATGATTGCAGTGGGTGTGGCCTCTTCAGACACATTGGCTGCTGGCAGCTCAGAAAATGTATGAATTTTACTGTTCTCAAACTTGGGTGAATGTAGCATATATTTGTAATAACCTTGACAGAAAAAAGGTTTTGATACTGCTGAGGTCAAAACACGGACATTGAAGTTTTTGTTTCTTTCCCTTCTGCTCACAAAATCTTGCAACCCCTTTCTATGCTTTTTTAAAAGAATGTTTACATCATACACTGATACTATTTAATCTTAAGGTATTCATGTCTTATGTTGAAGATGAAGAAATTGAAATGATCGCTCGGATGTAGGTGAAAAGATGCACTGGGAGAGTATGCAGTGTACAGTATTTAACAATTCCATTTGCTATGACCATTTGAAGTATATAATCTTTGAACAAAAAGGATGTAAAATAAAAAGTACTTATTTATGATTTTGCTTCCGGCTGATTTCTTCAAGACTGTGGACTCCTGGCTCAGCTGTTTGGCTTGTTTTATCACCCACACGCCCTCATGCTGTTCCCTATTATGGCTGGCCTCTATCCAGGAGTACAACACACAATGGTTGACTGACAGCTGGAGAGTTCTTCCTGGTTTGTGCGATGCTCCTGGAAGCACCAATCTCTGCCCACACTACATAATAGTCTCATCACTTCCCTGTATGTGGTTATGGTGCTGAACCACAGTCAAATGCATGATGCAACATTAGAAATAACCAACACATTCTAATCCACCTGAGCTTTTAAGAGGGTCAGGGAGGCTAAATGCACATATATACATTCATATATACATTTTCATCAATTGTAAAGTCTATATATAGTCATATGAAACAACCATATATGACAAAGTATTTATTATATGTTACTGTAAGTTGAGGAAGTGTATCCCGTAATTAGATTGGCTACAGATCAAATTTTGAAGTATATATAGTTGTAGAATTGGGTCTTAAACATTTTGAGACTGCAACATTGACAACTAAGATAAAACAGATATTCTGGTTACTCCTGCATGGACTGCAATTAATTTTGTATTAAAACTGGTGCAATAATCAAGGCTAGTTGGTACTTGTAACAGAGTATAAAAGCAAATACATTATATTTTATTTACAGTGAAGTTGCCATTAAGTGGAATTTTTTACACACTGTTTTCAAATAAGTGAGAAACCAAAGCTAGTGTTTTTGGTTGAAAATCATGTCTAACTATTGCACAAAGATATCACAAACCCCACAAATACAATCAGTGCATTGAGTTCTTAGTGGATTTGAATTTCCTTATCGTTTGCATCAAGAGCAAGTCAGAGAAGTCAATGTTTAACTTCAGCTCAAGTGCAGCTGGTTAAACTTTATACAGGCCAAAGAATAGAGGCTGGGAATTTTAAGCATGCCACTAGATGGAGATATAACAATATTCTTTACCCCTGTGTAGAAATTAATGTTCATTAAAAAGCTCTTAGTTACGTTAAAGACAATTGTAGACATGTTTTTGTTTGTGCACATTATATTATATTATATTAATTATATTATATTAATATTAATATTAATATTAATATTAATATTATATTATATTATATTATATTATATTATATTATATTATATTATATTATATTATATTATATTATATTATATTATATTATATTATATTATATTTATTATATTATATTATTTAGTACTGTCTTTTAGTTATTGGATCACACATGGGTGGAGCCACCGCCTGGAGAAGAACGCTGCAATTCTTCCAGGTGTTATAAAAGCAAAATGGCGCCATCTAGTGCCCAAATAATGATTCAGGGAGGAAAAGTGTTTTACAGTGGTACCTCACCTTACGAAAGACCCAACAAACGAAAATTCCAAGTTACGAAACGCCTTCACGTTAAATTTTGGTCTCTAGATACGAAAGAAAATTCAAGCCACACACATTATACGCTTTTCTCAGACTGGATTTAAACTTTTCTCACATTTGTCTCCCGTTTAAACACTCAAACTTTCATAGATTTTCAACAAAATGTATTAATAGTGAAGCGTGGGGGGAAAGGGGAGGGCGGAGAAGTGTGCGCGCAGACACATGTGTGATAGCGCAGCATGACCCGGCGCGGGGCTGCGAGCACGAGACCCGTGCTCAAACCATGCCTCCTCTAGACCAGATCTAAACCAGGCATAAACCAGGTCTAAACCAGGATTAAACCACCGCGGCTCTTGCATGCATTCGTTCATGAGCTCGGACTGCGTGCAGGGAGGCACATCCCCTCCCCTCCTCACTGCTCACCTCAGCCATGACTCGTGAGGTACACCGGTGCTGCTGCTAATAGCAGAGCTAGCACGAAACCAGGAAATAGACCCGCACGCGGCACTTTAATCCACCTGGTCTAGTCCTGGTTTAGTCCAGGTCTAGACCTGGTCCAGTCTTGGTTTAGTCCAGGTTTAGTCCTGGTCCAGTCCAGGTTTAGACCTTGGTCTAGACCTGGTTTATTCCACGTTTAGTCCTGGTTCTACAGCCTCTTACCCAATCAGGATGGAGAACACAGTGTTACACTATAAAAAAAAAGAGTAACACTATTAAAAAAAACTACTTGGAACGGGGCCTTGGAACGAATCTTTTTCCATTGAAATGGCTACTCAACTTACGAAAAATTCACGTTACGAAACCACTTCTGGAACGAATTAATTTCGTAAGGTGAGGTACCACTGTACTTCTCTTAGGTTGTAGCCTCATGTACATAGTTTTCACTCAAAATAATGTGGATACCGCATATGTAAATCCAGGGGCGTTCTTTGACGGGGGCCACCTGGGCAATTGCCCAGGGCGGCATCGCGGGAGGGGCGCCGCGGTGGCGCGAAGGAAAATAAAAAAAATAAATAAATAAACGGTGCGGCGCGCGCCCGCGCGGAGGCGGGGGTGCGCGGAGGCGCGGAGCAAAGATCCGCGCGGATCCTTGTGCAGGGGCCGGGGTGGGGGGCTGGTGCTGTGCTGGCTCGTGGTTACGTGAAGACAGAGTAGCGCACAGTGTACAGTATATGACAAAACAGTCGCAGTGATGGACTGAAAAAGATTGAAGCCATCAGGTGCTCAATTTCGAAAGAAATGGAAAGAAGAGGAGGAGAAGTGAGCAAAAGAAAAAGGTATGCTATCGACTAGTCTTCAAGTTTGACTTAATGATGATGATGTTGTATTAGTTAAACTCCCCCGATGTGATTGTTGATGCATGTTTGTCCTTCCTCCAAGCTCATATGAAGACATTGTGGATGAATTTGCCTCCAGGAAGGCCAGGAAATCCAACTTTTAGACTGTTTTCATATTACTTCTTTTGCCCTTGTTATTTAAGACAAATTATAGTGGTTTGCCTTTTTTGCCACTTCCTCACTTATTACTTCCTGTTACTTATGATACACAATAGTGTTCATTATTTGTTTTTATGTGTACAGTAATGTGTATCGAATGTACCTTGGTCGTTCATTTATTTATGATACAGGATTGCACTGTTTGCACCATTTTTGCCAATTTAATGTGTAGTAATTAAAAAAAAAAATTTCATGTTATTCTGTAATGTACAGATCGTTTCATTTTTTGTTATTTATATGGTGCAACTTCAATGGAGGTTTAAGTCTTTTTGTTAATTATGTTACACTAATGTTGCACTTTTGCTCTTTTAAATGGCTGTAGGCCTACATGGCTATAATGTGAAATAATTGCGCCTTTGGGCCTTCAAAAACTTTTTTTGTAATTATTGTTTATTGTTCATTAAAACTAACTTGAAAGTAGTTGTTGTGAATTGTTGTTGTGAAAGAAGGGTTTGAAACGCTCCCCCCCAGAGACCGCAAGTCAGTCTCAGGGTGGGTGGCGGGGGGTGGGTGGCGGGGGGGGGGGGGGCGGCAAGAGTGGCTTTCGCCCAGGGCGCAAATCACTCTAGGAACGCCACTGTGTAAATCTCTTAAAGTGTAAGATTAAACAATGTAACATTTCTGGTGGAGGGTAAACCACCTGTTTGAGATGTTACATATTTGTCCAGAATGTTCCACTGAATGACATAATATTTGCTCCATGGACACTGAGAAATGGCCACCGTTCAGTGGAAACGTCTGGTCATACCAATAACATTGCCATGGAGAGCAGGAGGTAGCAGGGACTCACCAGAAAAGTTATATAGTGCAGCTTTAAAGCTTGACAATGAACACGACTGAGTCTACTTTCACAATTTTATTTTTGAACTAAAATGAAAATTATTACAGCATAAAATAGAGATAAATTAATATATAAATAGGCTGAATAATTTAGTGGATTATTTTTAATCAGTTCCAGAGATTCAATCATATGTGAGAGAATCCCAAGTTGTGGTGCCCTATGAGAACAGAAAAAAGACAATGTTCATTTACAAACAGAACACAAGAAAAGTATCATGACTATGATATAGAATGTTGTGACATATGGTTTATATTAGTACTAGCTATAGTAATTATCTAGTTCTTCTTCCCTTTTTAATTTCTTTTTAATTTATTGAATGATAATTGGTCAATGGTTATAATATTATATACATTAAAATGGTTGTATTCAAAAGTTTTTAACAAGACAACAAGACAAACCTCTGTAATCAAAAAAGTCTTCTTCGAAAGTAGATAGTCGTCTGTCTAAAGTCCTGGAAACAAAACTAGAATTAACTTATCATCTGTAATGGTGACTTTGGTATGTTGTGTAAATACTAACCAAGAGCCAGAACGCCTTCGCCTTCTGTAAACAGCAGCAGCGATGATGATGATGCAGAGGAGAAGGAAAGCACCAGCCAATGACCCAAACAGAGCCCCATAGAAACCTGGACCCCAGCTGGACAGCTCACAGCGTGGTCCATAGTAATGCAGAATATCTGAATTATAGCAGCTACACAAAAAACAGACAAGGATAAATGAACATAATATTTGATAAATAGAGTACAAAGTTAACAGATTTGGCTATGTTTACATGCACACAAATCCATGCTTGAAAATTAAATACATGTTAAATTGCATTGTAAATGCAAACCAAGTAATGTGATTAATTTGTGTCTAAGTGTTTCATAAGGGAAATACCCTTATGATAGAATTTGCTGTTTTTGACTGTGAATGTGCTTCACTCTTAATGAACTGTCAATGTGCAATGCTTTTATCATGAGAGTGGATCCAGGGCTAGATCCTGAAGTCTCTGCCCGGCGCTGCCATTTGCACCATTTAGTTTCAGACAAAGCCAGCCAACAATTTTGTACCCCAAATTAAGCCGCTATCTAATAAAATTTGGCTCAGCCAGCTAGAATTATGTACATCAAATAATAATTCTATCCATCAAATAGAGACATACACGAAAAATAAACGACAAACGAAATAAATTTTGCACACTAGAGCAACAGACAGAACACCGGAGCAGCTCCGTCGCACGCATGAGCTCATTTATGCATTTACGCACCTATAAGGCTCTGTCCTCAGATTTTCCCCAAACTAATGAAAACAAGCTTTCCCTATGCTCAATGTTTATGGAAGTAACCTAAAGTTGCTGTCGTACCGGAGCCAAAATATGTACAGCTATGTACAGCTTATTTGTTTTAAGGAGGAGACGGAGAAAGAGAAGGACAAGGTTTTTGGCCACGGCGTTTTGCGGGGCAGTGGCAGCAACGTCCGTATGAACGTGTTGGTGCGGCGTCGCAGCCAAGAGTGGTGGGATTGCTACGTACTTCGCCGCTTCACTGATACAGAGTTCATATATTATTTTCACATGACGAGAAGAACGTTTGTGTACATTTGTGAGCGCCTACTTGTACCACTCTCGTGGGAGGAAACACGGGCAGGCAGGGCTCTCAAGTCTCACGTATTGAGAGTGTGACAGACGCAATTCGACATGTTCACACGCTCACACGCCACACATGGTATTTCTCACGCTGAAATTTTTTATAGCAGTTCAAAACTGTAGCCACTGTTCACAGTGCTTCTGTGCCCAGAAAATCGGTAAGTTAATGCAGGCACCGCGCGTTTTCAGCGAAAAAAAGTCACTCGCACACCAGTACTCGAGTTGAGCGATCAGCTGTGAGGCCGATCACTCACAGCTGATCGGCCTGTTCGCCGATCAGCTGTGAGCGAGCCGCGTGATATTTACGCGGCATTTCCAAGAGAATAAGAATCCTTAACTTGCTATGTTAATGCTACGTAAGAAGGAACTCTCGCCTCGGGACACGGGATAAATTCGGGATATGTCCTTTTCTCCGGAGCTCCGGATTATTAAAGACCCTGACACGTGCATACATGGATACGAGTGACCGCGTTCTTATGGGTGAGTCATATTATCAGATTATTTCTGCATCTATTTCGGCACTAAACCAGAACTAAACCAAGACTAAACCAGGTCTAAACCTGGACTAAGCCAAGACTAAACCAGGATTAACCGGGTCTAAACCAGGATTAAACTGGGACTAAACCAGGACTAAACAAAGACTAAGCCAAGACTAAACCAGGTGTAAACCAGGACTAAACCAGGACTAAACCAAAACTAAACCAGGTCTAAACCAAGACTAAGCCAGGACTAAAACAGGACTAAAGCAGGACTAAACCAGGACTAAGCCAAGACTAAACCAGGACTAAACCGGGTCTAAACCAGGATTAAACTGGGACTAAACCAGGACTAAACCAAGACTAAACCAGGTCTAAATCAAGACTAAGTCAAGACTAAACCAGGTCTAAACCAGGACTAAACCAGGTCTAAACCAGGACTAAACCGGGACTAACCCGGCACTAAACCAGGACTGAACCAGGTCTAAACCAGGACTAAACCAGGTCTAAACCAGGACTAAGCCAAGACTAAACCAGATCTAAACCGGGTCTAAACCAGGACTAAACCAGGACTAAACCAAAACTAAACCAGGTCTAAACCAAGACTAAGCCAGGACTAAACCAGGTCTAAACCAGGACTAAGCCAGGACTAAACCGGGATTAAACCAGGTCTAAACTAGGACTAAACCAGGTCTAAACCAGGACTAAGCCAAGACTAAACCAGATCTAAACCGGGTCTAAACCAGGACTAAACCGGGACTAAACCAAAACTAAACCAGGTCTAAACTAAGACTAAGCCAGGACTAAAACAGGTCTAAACCAGGTCTAAACCAAGACTAAACCAGGTCTAAACCATCAACCTCAAAAATAGATCTCGGTTAAAAAAAGGTTGAGCAACCCTGACATAGACTATAGTCATGAAATGACAGCTTCAGCCATTTGTAGCCATGAACATTTTGGCAGTTGCAGCAGCCATTTAGGTTTTGGCTGAGCCGGCTAGCCAGCCAATAACTTCATCAGCCAGCCATTATTCTCAGAACAAACGGCTTCAAGGTCTACCCAGGATGAGTCTTTGCACGTTCAGAGACCATTCAGAATAATAAATAATTAAATAACGTTCAAGATTGAAGTAGTTAATTTATTGTACTTTATGTCCAAACAACAGTTACTGTGAAAATATATCGATTAACTAACACACCAAAAATCTGGTCTAATCATTGTGTTACCTTTATCATCACTGTGTTGTACTGGACAAGCATACATTGCTTAGCTTTGATCATTTTATTTTCTTTTCCCAAGTACAAATGGCAAGATTATTCACAATCTGGCTTTGCCCCCTTCAAAGAGTTCATTCATCAGACCTCAGAAGTAACGACTAGAATCACCAGAGCCTTTAGCAACGGACTATGCAGTATTCCCAAGTGCATAACTAGCCTGGCCCAGTCTGCATTCTCATACCAAGCAACAAAGCAATGGAACAAACTCCCTACTGAGCTGAAACACGAAAATAACTTTAGCAACTTTTCTAGAGAAGTAAGGAAGTGGTTCATTGAAAACCAGAGATGCACACACTGAAACATTTTAATTTGATATTATAAATGCTCTAAATGATATTGCAAAACTACGCAATTATGTTCATTATAGTGAACTTTTAAAAAAGAAAAAAAAATATATGAATTGTACAAACATTAGATTGTTGAGCTATAACTGAAATACAAGCAGTTTCTGCTTTGTAATACAATGTATGACGAGGATGAATGAAAGGGAGTAGGTGTGTCTGAGAGTATGGAGTATGTATGGGTTTTTTTTGCACTCTTCTCCCTAAAGGACTACAGATGGAAATTAGCTTTCAAGCTATAATCTGGTACAAGCATCTTTGCCTTTGGCATTATGTCGCTGTGCATTGTCCTGTTAAATAAATAAAATGAAACGGTAATGAGTATAATAAATATGAAAGTTTGAGTAAAATTATTCGTTCATGGTAATTTGATAAAAAGCTGAAAATAAAATAATTTTCTATGTAATATAAATGTGTAGACAACCAATTATTAATAATACTAAAGTCAAATAAATATCTTACATGCATATTGGTCCAAGGTAAATCTGATTGTAGCAGTCCCCGTGGCGATTGCAGTAATACGGAGTTGTCTCGCACGGACCAACACACACCCAACTACCATTGATGACCTCCGAAGTGTAGTCAGCAAAGTATGTGCAGTTGATGTACGGCTCCAACTGAGTAATATCTGCAAGTTGGAAATTTGATCAGCTATTCATACTATATTTTCCCTAAAGAAATACACAATTGGGACTTACTTATAACTGGAGGTGACTCAAATATAACTGCTTTCAACTGGCTGGGTGTACTGTTAAATGCCTTTCCAATGTTGTAGAGGTTTGTTGTATCATTTAGGATCGATGTCAGAACAGCCTCCAATTGATTGTTGACATACTGGATTTTAGAGTCGCTGTTTACATAGCTGTATTGGGCTTCAGTCTCTGCAAAAACACTCCCGGCACTTAAAAGAGAGAGAGAAATGATCAAAACAATTTGAAAAAAAAAAAAAAAAGATTAAAAAAAATAGGATATTGATGGCAGTTTCTAATTATGATTTCTCAGAATTCAGAACCTACAATAGTTTTAAGACTTGTATAGTTTTGAAGGTATCAGGGTCTGCTTTGCGGCACAGCGGTTCTAGCTGGAAGTTAAATGAAAATGTTATTGACAGCGTGTTAGGCATGTGATCGTTGTAAAGAAAAAAATCATTACATAATCAAAAACAGAAATGTGTTGTTTACCTGTGATAATAATATGTTGATGAAACTTTTGGATTCCGGAGAATTTAAATTCAAGTAGTCACTGATGAAAGTAATGTTGATAATCAAAGTTATATTAACTTTGCGAGTTGGTAGTTGTCCAGTGTCTACAAAATTAAAATTTAATTATGTACGTTGACAGGCAACACACATGTTTGCATTCATGAAAAGAAAACTCACCAATAATAGGCTGTGTGTTATTGATACCATAGATGCAGTTTGGACCATAGACATCATCTCGGCAGCTAGTAGTTGTTGTCACTGGATTGAAAAACGAAACAAAACAAAAAAACTTTGTGGTTATATAAACTAAGCAGAAATGGAACTGAACATTTTAGTTAAGAAAAGATGTACCTTCATTTGTTGTTGATTTGGAAGTAATTGATGAGGGTTTTTGGCCTGTTGTTGAGGGGATTGATGCCGATGATGGTGCTTCAGTAGTGACATGAGGTGTTGTTGTCTGTAAAGTGATTGTTGTTGAAGGAGATGTTTGTGTATAAAGACTGATGATACTTGTGGAATATTGGCTTGATGATGTCTGGACATTTGCACTTGTATGTAAAACTTTTGTGGAAGGTTGCATGGTTGATGATAAAGTCACTTCATGTGTTGTAAGCGTGGATGTTGGCAATGTAGATTGAGTTATGGGGCCAGATGTACTTGGTGTGACTGTTGAAGATTCTTGCACAGTTGTTGAAGTAACTGAAGTCGTAGATGGCCTTTCACTTGTTTCATGAGGACTCGTCGCGCTCACAACTGTGGTTAAAGAAGATGTTTGTGAAGAAAGACTGGTCATACTTGTGGAATAGGGACTTGATGATGTCTGTACATTTGCACTTGTATGTAACATTTTAGTGGATGGCTGAATCGTTGATGTTGAAGTCACTTCATGTGTTGTACGTGTGGATGTTGGCAATGTAGACTGAGTTGTTGGGCCAGATGTCACAGATGTTATTAAGGAAGATTTCTTTCCTGTAGACAGGTGAGTGGTTGGTTTTGAAGTCACCAGTTGCGTTGTCAATGTGGCTGTTGGCAACGACATCTTTGATGTAATTGTCGAAGATTTCTGCGCAGTGGTTGTGGTAACAAAAGTAGTATACACACTGTGACCTGTTGCTTGATGAGTTGTAATGTTCACAGTTGTGGTTGTTGGAAGAGATGTTTGTGAAGAATGACTGGTCATACTTGTGGAATACGGACTTGATGATGTCTGTACATTTGCACTTGTATGCAACATGTTTGTGGATGGATGAATCGTTGATGATGAAGTCACTTCATGTGTTGTAAGTGTGGATGTTGGCAATGTATACTGAGTTGTGGGGCCAGATGTACCTGGCGTGATTGCTGAAGATTCTTGCACAGTTGTTGAAGTAACTGAACTCGAAGATGGCCTTTCACTTGTTTCATGAGGAGTCGTCGCGCTCACAACTGTGGTTGAAGCAGGAGATGTTTGTGAAGAAAGACTGGTCATACTTGTGGAATATGGACTTGATGATGTCTGTACATTTGCACTTGTATGTAACATTTTAGTGGATGGCTGAATCGTTGATGTTGAAGTCACTTCATGTGTTGTAAGTGTGGATATTGGCAATGAAGACTGACTTGTGGGGCCAGATGTCAAAGACGCTATTGTTGAAGATTCTTGCACAATTGCTGAAGTAACTGAAGTCGTAGATGGCCTTTCACTTGTTTCATGAGGAGTCGGACTCACAACTGTGGTTGTAGAAGGAGATGTTCGTGAAGAAAGAGTGGTCATGCTTGTGGAATATTGGCTTGATGATGTCTGTACATTTGCACTTGTATGCAACATGCTTGTGGATGGCTGAATCGTTGATGATGAAGTCACTTCATGTGTTGTAATTGTGGATGTTGGCAATGAAGACTGAGTTATGGGGCCAGATGTCAAAGACGCTATTGTTGAAGATTCTTGCACAATTGCTGAAGTAACTGAAGTCGAAGATGGCCTTTCACTTGTTTCATGAGGAGTCGTCGCGCTCACCACTGTGGTTGCAGAAGGAGATGTTTGTGAAGAAAGACTGGTCATACTTGTGGAATACGGACTTGATGTCTGTACATTTGCACTTGTATGTAACATTTTAGTGGATGGCTGAATCGTTGATGTTGAAGTCACTTCATGTGTTGTAAGTGTGGATATTGGCAACGTAGATTGAGTTGTGGGGCCAGATGGCAAAGACGATATTGTTGAAGATTGTTGCACCGTTTTTGACGTAACTGTAGTCGAAGATGTCGTTTCACTTGTTTCACGAGGAGTCATCGTGCTAACAACTGTGGTTGTAGAAGAAGATGTTTGTGAAGAAAGACTCATCATGCTTGTGGAATACTGGCTTGATGATGTCTGTACATTTGCACTTGTATGTAACATTTTAGTGGAAGGCTGCATGGTTGATGATAAAGTCACTTCATGTGTTGTAAGCGTGGATGTTGGCAATGTAGATTGAGTTATGGGGCCAGATGTACTTGGTGTGACTGTTGAAGATTCTTGCACAGTTGTTGAAGTAACTGAAGTCGTAGATGGCCTTTCACTTGTTTCATGAGGAGTCGTCGTGCTCGCAACTGTGGTTATAGAAGGAGATGTTTGTGAAGAAAGACTGGTCATACTTGTGGAATACGGACTTGATGATGTCTGTACTTTTGCACTTGTATGTAACATTTTAGTGGATGGCTGAATCGTTGATGTTGAAGTCACTTCATGTGTTGTAACTGTGGATGTTGGCAATGTATACTGAGTTGTGGGGCCAGATGTACCTGGCGTGATTGCTGAAGATTCTTGCACAGTTGTTGAAGTAACTGAACTCGAAGATGGCCTTTCACTTGTTTCATGAGGAGTCGTCGCGCTCACAACTGTGGTTGAAGAAGGAGATGTTTGTGAAGAAAGACTGGTCATACTTGTAGAATACGAACTTGATGATGTCTGTACATTTGCACTTGTATGTAACATTTTAGTGGATGGCTGAATCGTTGATGTTGAAGTCACTTCATGTGTTGTAAGTGTGGATATTGGCAACGTAGATTGAGTTGTGGGGCCAGATGGCAAAGACGACATTGTTGAAGATTGTTGCACCGTTTTTGATGTAACTGTAGTCGAAGATGTCGTTTCACTTGTTTCACGAGGAGTCATCGTGCTAACAACTGTGGTTGTAGAAGGAGATGTTTGTGAAGAAAGACTCATCATGCTTGTGGAATACTGGCTTGATGATGTCTGTACATTTGCACTTGTATGTAAAGTTTTTGTAGAAGGCTGCATGGTTGATGATAAAGTCACTTCATGTGTTGTAAGCGTGGATGTTGGCAATGTTGATTGAGTTATGGGGCCAGATGTACTTGGTGTGACTGTTGAAGATTCTTGCACAGTTGTTGAAGTAACTGAAGTCGTAGATGGCCTTTCACTTGTTTCATGTGGAGTCGTCGCGCTCGCAACTGAGGTTATAGAAGGAGATGTTTGTGAAGAAAGACTGGTCATACTTGTGGAATACGGACTTGATGATGTCTGTACTTTTGCACTTGTATGTAACATTTTAGTGGATGGCTGAATCGTTGATGTTGAAGTCACTTCATGTGTTGTAAGTGTGGATATTGGCAACGTAGACTGAGTTGTGGGGCCAGATGTCAAAGACGCTATTGTTGAAGATTCTTGCACAGTTGTTAAAGTAACTAAAGTTGACGATGGCCTTTCACTTGTTTCATGAGGAGTCGTTGGACTCACAACTGTGGTTGTAGAAGGAGATGTTTGTGAAGAAAGACTGGTCATGCTTGTGGAATACTGGCTTGATGATGTCTGTACATTTGCACTTGTGTGTAACATTTTAGTGGATGGCTGAATCGTTGATGTTGAAGTCACTTCATGTGTTGTAAGCGTGGATTTTGGCAATGTATATTGAGTTGTGGGCCCAGATGTCAAATATGTTATTGTTGAAGATTCTTGCACAGTTGTTGAAGTAACTGAAGTCGAAGATGGCCTTTCACTTGTTTCATGACGAGTCGTCGCACTCACAGCTGCGGTTGTAGAAGGAGATGTTTGCGAAGAAAGACTGGTCATGCTTGGGGAATATTGGCTTGATGATGTCTGTACATTTGCAGTTGTATGCAACATGTTTGTGGATGGCTGAATCGTTGATGATGAAGTCACTTCATGTGTTGTAAGTGTGAATGTTGGCAATATATACTGAGTTGTGGGGCCAGATGTACCTGGCGTGATTGCTGAAGATTCTTGCACAGTTGTTGAAGTAACTGAAGTCGAAGATGGCCTTTCACTTGTTTCATGAGGAGTCGTCGCGCTCACAACTGTGGTTGAAGAAGGAGATGTTTGTGAAGAAAGACTGGTCATACTTGTGGAATACGGACTTGATGATGTCTGTACATTTGCACTTGTATGTAACATTTTAGTGGATGGCTGAATCGTTGATGTTGAAGTCACTTCATGTGTTGTAAGCGTGGATGTTGGCAATGTAGATTGAGTTGTTGGGCCAGATGTCACAGATGTTATTAAGGAAGATTTCTTTCCTGTAGACAGGTGAGTGGTTGGTTTTGAAGTCACCAGTTGCGTTGTGAATGTGGCTGTTGGCAACGACATCTCTGATGTAATTGTCGAAGATTTCTGCGCAGTGGTTGTGGTAACAGAAGTAGTATACACACTGTGACTTGTTGCTTGAGGAGTTGTAATGTTCACAGTTGTGGTTGTTGGAAGAGATGTTTGTGAAGAATGACTGGTCATACTTGTGGAATACGGACTTGATGATGTCTGTACATTTACACTTGTATGTAACATTTTTGTAGATTGTGACTGAATGGTTGATGATGAAGTCATTTCATGTGTTGTAAGCATGGATGTTGGCAATGTAGACTGAGTTGTGGGGGACAGCTCACAGCGTGGTCCATAGTAATGCAGAATATCTGAATTATAGCAGCTACACAAAAAACAGACAAGAACATATGAACATAATAATTGATACATAGAGTACAAAGTTAGCATATTTGGCTATGTTTACATGCACACAAATCAATGCTTGAAAATTAAATAATGCTTTATTGTAAATGCAAACCAAGCACTGTGATTAATTTGTGTGTATGTGTTTCAGCTTATTTCCCTTATGATAGAATTTGTTGTTTTTGGCTGTCCCCTCCTTGAGCCGCCACCTTAACGTGGTGGAGGGGTTTGAGTGTCCGAATGATCCCGGGAGCTATGTTGTCAGGGGCTTTATGCCCCTGGTAGGGTCACCCAAGGTAAACAGGTCCTGGGGGACGGGTCAGACTAAGAGCGGTTCAGAAGCCCTTATGATGAGTTCAATAACAAGGCCAGATACGTCGCCCGGACTGGTGTCACCGGGGCCCCACCCTGGAGCCAGACCTGGGGTGGGTGCGCGCCAGCGAGCTTCTGGTGGCCGGGCCTTTGCCCACGAGGCCCGGCCGGGCGAAGCCCGAAGAAGCGACGTGGGGCCGTCCTCCTGTGGACCCACCACCCGCAGGAGGATCCATAAGGGCCGGGTGCAGAGAGATCTGGGCGGCAGTCGAAGGTGGGGGCCTCGACGGCCGGATCTCCGGACATGGAGACTAGCTCTGGGGACATGGAATGTCACCTCGCTGGGGGGGAAGGAGCCTGAGCTTGTGCGGGAGGTTGAGCGTTACCGATTAGATATAGTCGGCCTCACCTACACGCACAGCTTGGGCTCTGGAACCCAACTCCTTGAGGGGGGCTGGACCCTCCATTTCTCTGGCGTTGCCCGCAGGGAACGGTGGCGGGCTGGTGTGGGCCTGCTCATTGCCCCACAGCTCAGCCGCCGAGTGTGGGAGTTCACCCCGGTGAACGAGAGGGTCGCGTCCCTGCGCCTTCGGGTCGGGGACAGGTTTCTCACTGTTGTGTCGGCCTATGGGCCGAACAGCAATGCAGAGTACCCGGCCTTCTTGGAGTGCCTGGGAGGGGTACTGAACAGTGCACCGACCGGGGACTCCGTTGTTCTCCTGGGGGACTTCAACGCCCACGTGGGCAACGACAGTGACACCTGGAGAGGGGTGATTGGGAGGAACGGCCTCCCTGATCTGAGCCCGAGCGGTGTCCTGTTATTGGACTTCTGTGCTAGCCACAGTTTGTCCATAACGAACACCATGTTCGAGCACAAGGGTGTCCACCAGTGCACGTGGCACCAGGACACCCTAGGACGGAGGTCGATGATCGACTTTGTTGTCGTGTCATCTGACCTCCGGCCGTGTGTCTTGGACACTCGGGTGAAGAGAGGGGCAGAGTTGTCAACCGATCACCACCTGGTTGTGAGTTGGGTCCGCTGGCGGGGGAGGAAGCCGGAGAGACCTGGCAGGCCCAAGCGTATCGTGAAGGTCTGTTGGGAACGTCTGGCAGAGCCCTCTGTCAGGGGCACCTTCAACTCACACCTCCGGGAGAGCTTCTCCCGGATTCCAGGGGAGGCTGGGGACATAGAGTCCGAATGGGCTCTTTTCTCTGCCTCTACTGTCGATGCGGCCGCCCGTAGCTGTGGTTGTAAGGTCTGTGGTGCCTGTCGCGGCGGCAATCCCCGAACCCGGTGGTGGACACCGGAAGTAGGGGATGCCGTCAGGCTGAAGAAGGAGTCCTATCGGGCCTTGTTGGCTCATGGGACTCCTGAGGCAGCTGACGGGTACCAGCGAGCCAGGCGTGCTGCAGCCCGGGTGGTCGCAGAGGCAAAAACTCGGGTTTGGGAGGAGTTCGGAGAGGCCATGGAGGAGGACTATCGGACGGCCTCAAAGAAATTCTGGCAAACCGTTCGGCGCCTCAGGAGGGGGAAGCAGTGCTTCACCAACACTGTTTACGGTGGAGGTGGGGAGCTGTTGACCTCGACTGGGGATGTTATCAGACGGTGGAAGGAATACTTTGAGGATCTCCTCAATCCCGCCGTCACGTCTTCCGAGGAAGAAGCAGAGGCTGGAGACTTGGAGGCGGACTTGTTCATCACCCTGGCCGAAGTCACTGAGGTGGTTGGAAAGCTCCTCGGTGGCAAGGCCCCGGGGGTGGATGAGATCCGTCCTGAGTATCTCAAGTCGCTGGATGTTGTAGGGCTGTCTTGGCTGACACGTCTCTGGAACATCGCGTAGCGGTCGGGGACAGTACCTCTGGATTGGCAGACCGGGGTGGTGGTCCCTCTGTTCAAGAAGGGGGACCGGAGGGTGTGTTCCAACTATCGGGGAATCACACTCCTCAGCCTTCCCGGTAAGGTCTATTCCAGGGTGCTGGAGAGGAGAATTCGACTGATAGTCGAACCTCGGATTCAGGAGGAGCAGTGTGGTTTTCGTCCCGGCCGGGGAACACTGGACCAGCTCTATACTCTCCATCGGGTGCTCGAGGGTGCATGGGAGTTTGCCCAACCAGTCCACATGTGCTTTGTGGATCTGGAGAAGGCATTCGACCGTGTCCCTCGTGGGGTCCTGTGGAGAGTGCTCTGGGAGTACGGGGTTCGGGGCCCTTCGCTAAGGGCTGTTCGGTCCCTGTATGACCGGAGCAGGAGCTGTGTTCGCATTGCCGGTAGTAAGTCGGACCTGTTTCTGGTGCATGTTGGACTCCGCCAGGGCTGCCCTTTGTCACTGGTTCTGTTCATTATATTTATGGACAGAATTTCTAGGCGCAGTCAGGGGCCGGAGGGGATCCGGTTTGGGAACCACAGGATCTCATCTCTGCTGTTTGCAGATGATGTTGTCCTGATGGCTTCATCGAACCGGGACCTCCAATGTGCACTGGGGCAGTTTGCAGCCGAGTGTGAAGCGGCTGGGATGAGGATCAGCTCCTCCAAATCCGAGGCCATGGTTCTCGACTGGAAAAAGGTGGCTTGCCCTCTCTGGGTGGGTGGGGAGTCCTTGCCTCAAGTGGAGGAGTTCAAGTATCTCGGGGTCTTGTTTACGAGTGAGGGGAGGATGGAGCGTGAGATTGACAGGCGGATCGGTGCAGCGTCGGCAGTGATGCGGTCGCTGTACCGGACCGTTGTGGTGAAGAGGGAGCTTCGCCTTTCGGCTCAGCTCTCAATTTACCGGTCAATCTACGTTCCTACCCTCACCTATGGTCATGAGCTCTGGGTAATGACCGAAAGGACGAGATCGCGGATACAAGCGGCCAAAATGAGTTTCCTCCATAGAGTGGCTGGGCGCACCCTTAGAGATAGGGTGAGGAGCTCAGTCACGCGGGAGGAGCTCGGAGTAGAGCCGCTGCTTCTCCACGTCGAGAGGAGCCAGCTGAGGTGGCTCGGGCATCTGTTTCGGATGCCTCCTGGACGCCTCCCTCGGGAGGTGTTCCGGGCATGTCCCACCGGGAGGAGGCCCCGGGGAAGACCCAGGACGCGCTGGCGGGACTAAGTGTCCCGGCTGGCCTGGGAACGCCTTGGGGTCCCCCCGGAGGAGCTGGAGGAGGTGTCCGGGGTGAAGGAGGTCTGGGCGTCCCTGCTTAGACTGTTGCCCCCGCGACCCAGCCCCGGATAAGCGGAAGAAAATGGATGGATGGATGGGTTTTTGACTGTGAATGTGCTTCACTGTTAATGAACTGTCAATGTGCAATGCTTTTATGATGAGAGGGGATCCATGGATAGAGCCCGAAGCCGCTGCCCGGCGCTGCCATTTGCGCCATTTAGTTTCAGCCAAAGCCAGCCAACAATGTTTAACCTAAATTGAGCCGCCATCTAATAAAATTTGGTTGAGCCAGCTAAAATTATGTGCATCAAATAATAATTCTATTCATCACATAGAGACATACACGAAAAATAAAACGACAAACGAAATCAATTTTGCACACTGGAACAACAGACATGCACAGAGGCGGCTGGTGGTATAATTTATATATACAGTATATATACAGTATATATATATATATATATAAATATATATATATATATATATATATATATATATATCTTATATAGATATATAGATATAGATATATCAACCTTAGATCTCTGTCTTAGATAGTTTTCATTGTGTTTTGTCTTTATATTGTATTTTGTACACTGTCTTTTTTGCACTACCTGGCCAGAGAGAAACGAAATTTCGATTCACTGTATGTTGAACACATATGGCAGAATTGACAATAAAGCTGACTTTGATCTTTTGATCTTGATATATATATATATATATATATATACACATATATACACCCACATATATACACACACACACACACACACATATATATATATATATATATATATATATATATATATATATATATATATATATATATATATATATACACCCACATATATATCTCCACGACGCAAGGTCCGGGAGCCGAGTGCACGAGCTGTTTGTAAAACTAATCTTAATCCCACTTCCCACTTACACCTGAAAGTTACACCAGTCCATATTAGGACAAGGGTACCAGATGGACTTAAACCCTCTGCGTGCAATGCCCAGGTCAAACAGAGGCGGATATAGCAGCGAGCGAGTGCCGTGGCTCTGGCAGCGGCAGCTGCTGGTTCCGGTGGTGGGTCTGTCTGCTGCTTTGAGTTTCTCCTTGCTCTCTCCAGTATGGAGGTTTAGGCGAAAGTACTGTATTAGCCTACATTGTATCACATTTTATGGAAATAGCCTATATACATGTGTAACCAATACACTGCATATTGAGATCCTGTAAATCAGTAGAACATAGACTATAGTCATGAAATGACAGCTTCAGCCATTTGTAGCCATGAACATTTTGGCAGCTGCAGCAGCCATTTAGATTTTGGCTGAGCTGGCTAGCCAGCCAATAACTTCATCAGCCAGCCATTATTCTCAGAACAAACGGCTTCGGGGTCTACCCAGGATGAGTCTTTGCAGGTTCAGAGACCATTTAGGATCATAAATAAATAAATAATGTTCAAGATTGAAGTAGTTCTTCTAAATTTATTGTGCTTTATGTCCAAACAACAGTTACTGTGAAAATATATCGATTAACTAACACACACCAAAAATCTGGTCTAATCACCAGACCTTTAACTGTAATGAGTATAATAAATATGAAAGTGAGTTTGAGTAAATTTATTTGCTCACGGTAATTTGATTAAAACCTGAAAATAAAATAATTTTCTATGTAATATACATGTGTAGACAACCAATTATTAATAATACTAAAGTTAAATAAATATCTTACATGCATATTGGTCCAAGGTAAATCTGATTGTAGCAGTCCCCGTGGCGATTGCAGTAATACGGAGTTGTCTCGCACGGACCAACACACCCCCAACTACCATTAATGACCTCCGAAGTGTAGTCAGCAAAGTATGTGCAGTTGATGTACGGCTCCAACTGAGTAATATCTGCAAGTTGGAAATTTGATCAGTTATTCATACTATATTTTCCCTAAAGAAATACACAATTGGGACTTACTTATAACTGGAGGTGACTCAAATGTGACTGCTTTCAACTGGCTGGGTGTACTGTTAAATGCCTTTCCAATGTTATAGAGGTTTGTTGTATCATTTAGGATCGATGTCAGAACAGCCTCCAATTGATTGTTGACATACTGGATTTTAGAGTCACTGTTTACATAGCTGTATTGGGCTTCAGTCTCTGCAAAAACACTCCCGGCACTTAAAAGAGAGAGAGAAATGATCAAAACAATTTGAAAAAAAAAAAAAAAAGATTAAAAAAAAAATAGTATATTGATGGCAGTTTCTAATTATGATTTCTCAGAATTCAGAACCTACAATAGTTTTAAGACTTGTATAGTTTTGAAGGTATCAGGGTCTGCTTTGCGGCACAGCGGTTCTAGCTGGAAGTTAAATGAAAATGTTATTGACAGCGTGTTAGGCATGTGATCGTTGTAAAGAAAAAAATCATTACATAATCAAAAACAGAAATGTGTTGTTTACCTGTGATAATAATATGTTGATGAAACTTTTGGATTCCGGAGAATTTAAATTCAAGTAGTCACTGATGAAAGTAATGTTGATAATCAAAGTTATATTAACTTTGCGAGTTGGGAGTTCTCCAGTGTCTACAAAATTAAAATTTAATTATGTACGTTGAAAGGCAACACACACGTTTGCATTCATGAAAAGAAAACTCACCAATAATAGGCTGTGTATCATTGATACCATAGATGCAGTTTGGACCATAGACATCATCTCGGCAGCTAGTAGTTGTTGTCACTGGATTGAAAAATACAAAACAAAAAAACTTTGTGGTGATATAAACTAAGCAGAAATGGAACTGAACATTTTAGTTAAGAAAAGATGTACCTTCATTTGTTGTTGATTTGGAAGTAACTGATGAGGGTTTTTGGCCTGTTGTTGATGTTGAGGGGATTGATGCCGATGATGGTGCTTCAGTAGTGACATGAGGTGTTGTTGTCTGTAAAGTGATTGTTGTTGAAGGAGATGTTTGTGTATAAAGACTGTTGATACTTGTGGAATATTGGCTTGATGATGTCTGGACATTTGCACTTGTATGTAACATTTTTGTGGAAGGCTGCATGGTTGATGATGAAGTCACTTCATGTGTTGTAAGCGTGGATGTTGGCAATGTAGATTGAGTTATGGGGCCAGATGTACTTGGTGTGACTGTTGAAGATTCTTGCACAGTTGTTGAAGTAACTGAAGTCGAAGATGGCCTTTCACTTGTTTCATGAGGAGTTGTCCCGCTCACAACTGTGGTTGTAGAAGGAGATGTTTGTGAAGAAAGACTCGTCATGCTTGTGGAATATTGGCTTGATGATGTCTGTACATTTGCACTTGTATGTAACATTTTAGTGGATGGCTGAATTGTTGATGTTGAAGTCACTTCATGTGTTGTAAGCGTGGATGTTGGCAATGTAGATTGAGTTATGGGGCCAGATGTACTTGATGTGACTGTTGAAGATTCTTGCACAGTTGTTGAAGTAACTGAAGTCGTAGATGGCCTTTCACTTGTTTCATGAGGAGTCGTTGCGCTCACAACTGTGGTTGCAGAAGGAGATGTTTGTGAAGAAAGACTGGTCATACTTGTGGAATACGGACTTGATGATGTCTGTACATTTGCACTTGTATGTAACATTTTAGTGGATGGCTGAATCATTGATGTTGAAGTCACTTCATGTGTTGTAAGTGTGGATATTGGCAATGAAGACTGACTTGTGGGGCCAGATGTCAAAGACGCTATTGTTGAAGATTCTTGCACAATTGCTGAAGTAACTGAAGTCGTAGATGGCCTTTCACTTGTTTCATGAGGAGTCGGACTCGCAACTGTGGTTGTAGAAGGAGATGTTCGTGAAGAAAGAGTGGTCATGCTTGTGGAATATTGGCTTGATGATGTCTGTACATTTGCACTTGTATGTAACATTTTAGTGGATGGCTGAATTGTTGATGTTGAAGTCACTTCATGTGTTGTAAGCGTGGATGTTGGCAATGTAGATTGAGTTATGGGGCCAGGTGTACTTGATCTGACTGTTGAAGATTCTTGCACAATTGCTGAAGTAACTGAAGTCGTAGATGGCCTTTCACTTGTTTCATGAGGAGTCGGACTCGCAACTGTGGTTGTAGAAGGAGATGTTCGTGAAGAAAGAGTGGTCATGCTTGTGGAATATTGGCTTGATGATGTCTGTACATTTGCACTTGTATGTAACATTTTTGTGGATGGCTGAATCGTTGATGATGAAGTCACTTCATGCGTTGTAAGTGTGGCTGTTGGCAATGTATACTGAGTTGTGGGGCCAGATGTACCTGGCGTGATTGCTGAAGATTCTTGCACAGTTGTTGAAGTAACTGAACTCGAAAATGGCCTTTCACTTGTTTCATGAGGAGTCGTCGCGCTCACAACTGTGGTTGAAGAAGGAGATGTTTGTGAAGAAAGACTGGTCATACTTGTATAATACGGACTTGATGATGTCTGTACATTTGCACTTGTATGTAACATTTTAGTGGATGGCTGAATCGTTGATGTTGAAGTCACTTCATGTGTTGTAAGCGTGGATGTTGACAATGTAGATTGAGTTATGGGGCCAGATGTACTTGATGTGACTGTTGAAGATTCTTGCACAGTTGTTGAAATAACTGAAGTCGTAGATGGCCTTTCACTTGTTTCATGAGGAGTCGTCGCGCTCACAACTGTGGTTGCAGAAGGAGATGTTTGTGAAGAAAGACTGGTCATACTTGTGGAATACGGACTTGATGATGTCTGTACATTTGCACTTGTATGTAACATTTTAGTGGATGGTTGAATCATTGATGTTGAAGTCACTTCATGTGTTGTAAGTGTGGATATTGGCAATGAAGACTGACTTGTGGGGCCAGATGTCAAAGACACTATTGTTGAAGATTCTTGCACAATTGCTGAAGTAACTGAAGTCGTAGATGGCCTTTCACTTGTTTCATGAGGAGTCGGACTCGCAACTGTGGTTGTAGAAGGAGATGTTCGTGAAGAAAGAGTGGTCATGCTTGTGGAATATTGGCTTGATGATGTCTGTACATTTGCACTTGTATGTAACATTTTTGTGGATGGCTGAATCGTTGATGATGAAGTCACTTCATGTGTTGTAAGTGTGGATATTGGCAACGTAGACTGAGTTGTGGGGCCAGATGTCAAAGACGCTATTGTTGAAGATTCTTGCACAGTTGTTAAAGTAACTGAAGTTGACGATGGCCTTTCACTTGTTTCATGAGGAGTCGTTGCACTCACAGCTGCGGTTGAAGAAGGAGATGTTTGCGAAGAAAGACTGGTCATGCTTGGGGAATATTGGCTTGATGATGTCTGTACATTTGCACTTGTATGCAACATGTTTGTGGATGGCTGAATCGTTGATGATGAAGTCACTTCATGTGTTGTAAATGTGGATGTTGGCAATGTATACTGAGTTGTGGGGCCAGATGTACCTGGCGTGATTGCTGAAGATTCTTGCACAGTTGTTGAAGTAACTGAACTCGAAAATGGCCTTTCACTTGTTTCATGAGGAGTCGTCGCGCTCACAACTGTGGTTGAAGAAGGAGATGTTTGTGAAGAAAGACTGGTCATACTTGTATAATACGGACTTGATGATGTCTGTACATTTGCACTTGTATGTAACATTTTAGTGGATGGCTGAATCGTTGATGTTGAAGTCACTTCATGTGTTGTAAGCGTGGATGTTGACAATGTAGATTGAGTTATGGGGCCAGATGTACTTGATGTGACTGTTGAAGATTCTTGCACAGTTGTTGAAATAACTGAAGTCGTAGATGGCCTTTCACTTGTTTCATGAGGAGTCGTCGCGCTCACAACTGTGGTTGCAGAAGGAGATGTTTGTGAAGAAAGACTGGTCATACTTGTGGAATACGGACTTGATGATGTCTGTACATTTGCACTTGTATGTAACATTTTAGTGGATGGTTGAATCATTGATGTTGAAGTCACTTCATGTGTTGTAAGTGTGGATATTGGCAATGAAGAATAACTTGTGGGGCCAGATGTCAAAGACACTATTGTTGAAGATTCTTGCACAATTGCTGAAGTAACTGAAGTCGAAGATGTCGTTTCACTTGTTTCACGAGGAGTCACCATGCTAACAACTGTGGTTGTAGAAGGAGATGTTTGTGAAGAAAGACTCATCATGCTTGTGGAATACTGGCTTGATGATGTCTGTACATTTGCACTTGTATGTAAAATTTTTGTGGAAGGCTGCATGGTTGATGATAAAGTCACTTCATGTGTTGTAAGCGTGGATGTTGGCAATGTAGACTGAGTTATGGGGCCAGATGTACTTGATGTGACTGTTGAATATTCTTGCACAGTTGTTGAAGTAACTGAAGTCGTAGATGGCCTTTCACTTGTTTCATGAGGAGTCGTCGCGCTCACAACTGTGGTTATAGAAGGAGATGCCTGTGAAGAAAGACTGGTCATACTTGTGGAATATGGACTAGATGATGTCTGTACTTTTGCACTTGAGTGTAACATTTTAGTGGATGGCTGTATCGTTAATGTTGAAGTCACTTCATGTGTTGTAAGTGTGGATATTGGCAACGTAGACGGAGTTGTGGGGCCAGATGTCAAAGACGCTATTGTTGAAGATTCTTGCACAGTTGTTAAAGTAACTGAAGTTGACGATGGCCTTTCACTTGTTTCATGAGGAGTCGTCGCACTCACAGCTGTGGTTGTAGAAGGAGATGTTTGCGAAGAAAGAGTGGTCATGCTTGGGGAATATTGGCTTGATGATGTCTGTACATTTGCACTTGTATGCAACATGTTTGTGGATGGCTGAATCGTTGATGAAGTCACTTCATGTGTTGTAAGTGTGGATGTTGGCAATGTATACTGAGTTGTGGGGCCAGATGTACCTGGCGTGATTGCTGAAGACTCTTGCACAGTTGTTGAAGTAACTGAACTCGAAGATGGCCTTTCACTTGTTTCATGAGGAGTCGTCGCGCTCACAACTGTGGTTGAAGAAGGAGATGTTTGTGAAGAAAGACTGGTCATACTTGTGGAATACGGACTTGATGATGTCTGTACATTTGCACTTGTATGTAACATTTTAGTGGATGGCTGAATCGTTGATGTTGAAGTCACTTCATGTGTTGTAAGTGTGGATATTGGCAACGTAGACTGAGTTGTGGGGCCAGATGTCAAAGACGCTATTGTTGAAGATTCTTGCACAGTTGTTAAAGTAACTGAAGTTGACGATGGCCTTTCACTTGTTTCATGAGGAGTCGTCGCACTCACAGCTGTGGTTGTAGAAGGAGATGTTTGTGAAGAAAGACTGGTCATGCTTGGGGAATATTGGCTTGATGATGTCTGTACATTTGCACTTGTATGCAACATGTTTGTGGATGGCTGAATCGTTGATGATGAAGTCACTTCATGCGTTGTAAGTGTGGATGTTGGCAATGTATACTGAGTTGTGGGGCCAGATGTACCTGGCGTGATTGCTGAAGATTCTTGCACAGTTGTTGAAGTAACTGAACTCGAAGATGGCCTTTCACTTGTTTCATGAGGAGTCGTCGCGCTCACAACTGTGGTTGAAGAAGGAGATGTTTGTGAAGAACGACTGGTCATACTTGTGGAATACGGACTTGATGATGTCTGTACATTTGCACTTGTATGTAACATTTTAGTGGATGGCTGAATCGTTGATGTTGAAGTCACTTCATGTGTTGTAATTGTGGATATTGGCAACGTAGATTGAGTTGTGGGGCCAGATGGCAAAGACGATATTGTTGAAGATTGTTGCACTGTTTTTGACGTAACTGTAGTCGAAGATATCGTTTCACTTGTTTCACGAGGAGTCATCGTGCTAACAACTGTGGTTGTAGAAGGAGATGTTTGTGAAGAAAGACTCATCATGCTTGTGGAATACTGGCTTGATGATGTCTGTACATTTGCACTTGTATGTAAAATTTTTGTGGAAGGCAGCATGGTTGATGATAAAGTCACTTCATGTGTTGTAAGCGTGGATGTTGGCAATGTAGATTGAGTTATGGGGCCAGATGTACTTGGTGTGACTGTTGAAGATTCTTGTACAGTTGTTGAAGTAACTGAAGTCGTAGATGGTCTTTCACTTGTTTCATGAGGAGTCGTCACGCTCACAACTGTGGTTATAGAAGGAGATGTTTGTGAAGAAAGACTGGTCATACTTGTGGAATACGGACTTGATGATGTCTGTACTTTTGCACTTGTATGTAACATTTTAGTGGATGGCTGAATCGTTGATGTTGAAGTCGGACTTGATGATGTCTGTACATTTGCACTTGTATGTAACATTTTAGTGGATGGCTGAATCGTTGATGTTGAAGTCACTTCATGTGTTGTAAGCGTGGATGTTGGCAATGTAGATTGAGTTGTTGGGCCAGATGTCACAGATGTTACTAAGGAAGATTTCTTTCCTGTAGACAGGTGAGTGGTTGGTTTTGAAGTCACCAGTTGCGTTGTGAATGTGGCTGTTGGCAACGACATCACTGATGTAATTGTCGAAGATTTCTGCGCAGTGGTTGTGGTAACAGAAGTAGTATACACACTGTGACTTGTTGCTTGAGGAGTTGTAATGTTCACAGTTGTGGTTGTTGGAAGAGATGTTTGTGAAGAATGACTGGTCATACTTGTGGAATACGGACTTGATGATGTCTGTACATTTACACTTGTATGTAACATTTTTGTAGATTGTGACTGAATGGTTGATGATGAAGTCATTTCATGTGTTGTAAGCATGGATGTTGGCAATGTAGACGGAGTTGTGGGGGACAGCTCACAGCGTGGTCCATAGTAATGCAGCATATCTGAATTATAGCAGCTACACAAAAAACAGACAAGGACATATGAACATAATATTTGATACATAGAGTACATAGTTAACATATTTGGCTATGTTTACATGCACACAAATCAATGCTTGAAAATTAAATAATACTTTGTTGTAAATGCAAACCAAGCACTGTAATTAATTTGTGTGTATGTGTTTCAGCTTATTTCTCTTATGATAGAATTTGTTGTTTTTGACTGTGAATGTGCTTCACTGTTAATGAACTGTCAAAGTGCAATGCTTTTATCATGAGAGGGGATCCAGGGATAGATCCTGAAGCCGCTGCCCGGCGCTGCCATTTGCGCCATTTAGTTTCAGCCAAAGCCAGCCAACAATTTTTAACCTAAATTGAGCCGCCATCTAATAAAACTTGGTTGAGCCAGCTAGAATTATGTGCATCAAATAATAATTCTATTCATCACATAGAGACATACACGAAAAATAAAACGACAAACGAAATCAATTTTGCACACTGGAACAACAGACATGCACAGAGGCGGCTGGTGGTATAATTTATGTATACAGTATATATATATATATATATATATATATATATATATATATATATATATATATATATATATATATATATATATATTTATCCACGACACGAGGTCCGGGAGCCGAGTGCACGAGCTGTTTGTAAAACTAATCTTAATCCCACTTACACCTGAAAGTTACACCAGTCCATATTAGGACAAGGTTACCAGATGGACTTAAACCCTCTGCGAGCTATGCCCAGGTCAAACAGAGGCGGATACAGCAGCGAGCGAGTGCCCTGGCTCAGGCAGCGGCAGCTGCTGGTACCGGTGGTGGGTCTGTCTGCTGCTTTGAGTTTCTCCTTGCTCTCTCCTGTATGGAGGTTTAGGCGAAAGTACTGTATTAGCCTACATTGTATCACATTTTATGGAAATAGCCTATATACATGTGTAACCAATACACTGCATATTGAGATCCTGAAAATCAGTAGAACATAGACTATAGTCATGAAATGACAGCTTCAGCCATTTGTAGCCATGAACATTTTGGCAGCTGCAGCAGCCATTTAGATTTTGGCTGAGTCGACTAGCCAGCCAATAACTTCATCAGCCAGCCATTATTCTCAGAACAAATGGCTTCGGGATCTACCCAGGATGAGTCTTTGCAGGTTCAGAGACCATTTAGGATTATAAATAAATAAATAATGTTCAAGATTGAAGTAGTTCTTCTAAATTTATTGTGCTTTATGTCCAAACAACAGTTACTGTGAAAATATATCGATTAACTAACACACACCAAAAATCTGGTCTAATCACCAGACCTTTAACTGTAATGAGTATAATAAATATGAAAGTGAGTTTGAGTAAATTTATTTGTTCACAGTAATTTGATTAAAACCTGAAAATAAAATAATTTTCTATGTAATATACATGTGTAGACAACCAATTATTAATAATACAAAAGTTAAATAAATATCTTACATGCATATTGGTCCAAGGTAAATCTGATTGTAGCAGTCCCCGTGGCGATTGCAGTAATACGGAGTTGTCTCGCACGGACCAACACACCCCCAACTACCATTGATGACCTCCGAAGTGTAGTTAGCCAAGTATGTGCAGTTGATGTACGGCTCCAACTGAGTAATATCTGCAAGTTGGAAATTTGATCAGTTATTCATACTATATTATATTTTCCCTAAAGAAATACACAATTGGGACTTACTTGTAACTGGAGGTGACTCAAATGTAACTGCTTTCAACTGGCTGGGTGTACTGTTAAATGCGTTTCCAATGTTGTAGAGGTTTGTTGTATCATTTAGGATCGATGTCAGAACAGTCTCCAATTGATTGTTGACATACTGGATTTTAGAGTCGCTGTTTACGTAGCTGTATTGGGCTTCAGTCTCTGCAAAAACGCTCCCGGCACTTAAAAGAGAGAGAGAGAAATGATCAAAACAATTAGAAAAAAAAAAAAGATAAAAAAATATAGGATATTGATGGCAGTTTCTAATTATGATTTCTCAGAATTCAGAACCTACAATAGTTTTAAGACTTGGATAGTTTTGAAGGTATCAGGGTCTGCTTTGCGGCACAGCGGTTCTAGCTGGAAGTTAAATGAAAATGTTATTGACAGCATGTTAGGCATGTGATCGTTGTAAAGAAAAAAATCATTACATTATCAAAAACAGAAATGTGTTGTTTACCTGTGATAATAATATGTTGATGAAACTTTTGGATTTCAGAGAATTTAAATTCAAGTAGTCACTGATGAAAGTAATGTTGATAATCAAAGTTATATTAACTTTGCGAGTTGGTAGTTGTCCAGTGTCTACAAAATTAAAATTTAATTATGTACGTTGAAAGGCAACACACACACGTTTGCATTCATGAAAAGAAAACTCACCAATAATAGGCTGTGTGTTATTGATACCATAGATGCAGTTTGGACCATAGACATCATCTCGGCAGCTAGTAGTTGTTGTCACTGGATTGAAAAATACAAAACAAAAAAACTTTGTGGTGATATAAACTAAGCAGAAATGGAACTGAACATTTTAGTTAAGAAAAGATGTACCTTCATTTGTTGTTGATTTGGAAGTAATTGATGAGGGTTTTTGGCCTGTTGTTGAGGGGATTGATGCCGATGATGGTGCTTCAGTAGTGACATGAGGTGTTGTTGTCTGTAAAGTGATTGTTGTTGAAGGAGATGTTTGTGTATAAAGACTGTTGATACTTGTGGAATATTGGCTTGATGATGTCTGGACATTTGCACTTGTATGTAAAATTTTTGTGGAAGGCTGCATGGTTGATGATAAAGTCACTTCATGTGTTGTAAGCGTGGATGTTGGCAATGTAGATTGAGTTATGGGGCCAGATGTACTTGGTGTGACTGTTGAAGATTCTTGCACAGTTGTTGAAGTAACTGAAGTCGAAGATGGCCTTTCACTTGTTTCATGAGGAGTCGTCACGCTCACAACTGTGGTTGTAGAAGGAGATGTTTGTGAAGAAAGACTCGTCATGCTTGTGGAATATTGGCTTGATGATGTCTGTACATTTGCACTTGTATGTAACATTTTAGTGGATGGCTGAATCGTTGATGTTGAAGTCACTTCATGTGTTGTAAGCTTGGATGTTGGCAATGTAGACTGAGCTGTGGGGCCAGATGTACCTGGCGTGACTGTTGAAGACTCTTCCACAGTTGTTGAAAAAACTGAAGTCATAGAAGGCCTTTCACTTGTTTCATGAGGAGTTGTCGTGCTCACAACTGTGGTTATAGAAGGAGTTGTTTGTGAAGAATGACTTGTCATACTTGTTGAATACGGACTTGATGATTTCTGTACTTTTGCACTTGTATGTAACATTTTAGTGGATGGCTGAATCGTTGATGTTGAAGTCACTTCATGTGTTGTAAGTGTGGATATTGGCAACGTAGATTGAGTTGTGGGGCCAGATGTCAAAGACGCTATTGTTGAAGATTCTTCCACAATTGCTGAAGTAACTGAAGTCGTAGATGGCCTTTCACTTGTTTCATGAGGAGTCGGACTCACAACTGTGGTTGTAGAAGGAGATGTTCGTGAAGAAAGAGTGGTCATGCTTGTGGAATATTGGCTTGATGATGTCTGTACATTTGCACTTGTATGCAACATGTTTGTGGGTGGCTGAATCGTTGATGATGAAGTCACTTCATGTGTTGTAATTGTGGATGTTGCCAATGAAGACTGAGTTGTGGGGCCAGATGTCAAAGACGCTATTGTTGAAGATTCTTGCACAATTGCTGAAGTAACTGAAGCCGAAGATGGCCTTTCACTTGTTTCATGAGGAGTCGTCGCGCTCACCACTGTGGTTGCAGAAGGAGATGTTTGTGAAGAAAGACTGGTCATACTTGTGGAATACGGACTTGATGATGTCTGTACATTTGCACTTGTATGTAACATTTTAGTGGATGGCTGAATCGTTGATGTTGAAGTCACTTCATGTGTTGTAAGCGTGGATGTTGGCAATGTATATTGAGTTTTGGGCCCAGATGTCAAATATGTTATTGCTGAAGATTCTTGCACAGTTGTTGAAGTAACTGAACTCGAAGATGGCCTTTCACTTGTTTCATGAGGAGTCGGACTCACAACTGTGGTTGTAGAAGGAGATGTTCGTGAAGAAAGAGTGGTCATGCTTGTGGAATATTGGCTTGATGATGTCTGTACTTTTGCACTTGTATGCAACATGTTTGTGGATGGCTGAATCGTTGATGATGAAGTCACTTCATGTGTTGTAATTGTGGATGTTGGCAATGAAGACTGAGTTGTGGGGCCAGATGTCAAAGACGCTATTGTTGAAGATTCTTGCACAATTGCTGAAGTAACTGAAGCCGAAGATGGCCTTTCACTTGTTTCATGAGGAGTCGTCGCGCTCACCACTGTGGTTGCAGAAGGAGATGTTTGTGAAGAAAGACTGGTCATACTTGTGGAATACGGACTTGATGATGTCTGTACATTTGCACTTGTATGTAACATTTTAGTGGATGGCTGAATCGTTGACGTTGAAGTCACTTCATGTGTTGTAAGCGTGGATGTTGGCAATGTATATTGAGTTGTGGGCCCAGATGTCAAATATGTTATTGTTGAAGATTCTTGCACAGTTGTTGAAGTAACTGAACTCGAAGATTGCCTTTCACTTGTTTCATGAGGAGTCGTCGCGCTCACAACTGTGGTTGAAGAAGGAGATGTTTGTGAAGAAAGACTGGTCATACTTGTGGAATTCGGACTTGATGATGTCTGTACATTTGCACTTGTATGTAAAATTTTAGTGGATGGCTGAATCGTTGATGTTGAAGTCACTTCATGTGTTGTAAGTGTGGATATTGGCAATGAAGACTGACTTGTGGGGCCAGATGTCAAAGACGCTATTGTTGAAGATTCTTGCACAATTGCTGAAGTAACTGAAGTCGTAGATGGCCTTTCACTTATTTCATGAGGAGTCGGACTCACAACTGTGGTTGTAGAAGGAGATGTTCGTGAAGAAAGAGTGGTCATGCTTGTGGAATATTGGCTTGATGATGTCTGTACATTTGCACTTGTATGCAACATGTTTGTGGATGGGTGAATCGTTGATGATGAAGTCACTTCATGTGTTGTAATTGTGGATGTTGGCAATGTATACTGAGTTGTGGGGCCAGATGTACCTGGCGTGATTGCTGAAGATTCTTGCACAGTTGTTGAAGTAACTGAACTCGAAGATGGCCTTTCACTTGTTTCATGAGGAGTCGTCGCGCTCACAACTGTGGTTGCAGAAGGAGATGTTTGTGAAGAAAGACTGGTCATACTTGTGGAATACGGACTTGATGATGTCTGTGCATTTCCACTTGTATGTAACATTTTAGTGGATGGCTGAATCGTTGATGTTGAAGTCACTTCATGTGTTGTAAGTGTGGATATTGGCAACGTAGATTGAGTTGTGGGGCCAGATGTCAAAGATGCTATTGTTGAAGATTCTTGCACAATTGCTGAAGTAACTGAAGTCGTAGATGGCCTTTCACTTGTTTCATGAGGAGTCAGACTCACAACTGTGGTTGTAGAAGGAGATGTTCTTGAAGAAAGACTGGTCATGCTTGTGGAATATTGGCTTGATGATGTCTGTACATTTGCACTTGTATGCAACATGTTTGTGGATGGCTGAATCGTTGATGATGAAGTCACTTCATGTGTTGTAATTGTGGATGTTGGCAATGAAGACTGAGTTGTGGGGCCAGATGTCAAAGACGCTATTGTTGAAGATTCTTGCACAATTGCTGAAGTAACTGAAGCCGAAGATGGCCTTTCACTTGTTTCATGAGGAGTCGTCGCGCTCACCACTGTGGTTGCAGAAGGAGATGTTTGTGAAGAAAGACTGGTCATACTTGTGGAATACGGACTTGATGATGTCTGTACATTTGCACTTGTATGTAACATTTTAGTGGATGGCTGAATCGTTGACGTTGAAGTCACTTCATGTGTTGTAAGCGTGGATGTTGGCAATGTATATTGAGTTGTGGGCCCAGATGTCAAATATGTTATTGTTGAAGATTCTTGCACAGTTGTTGAAGTAACTGAACTCGAAGATGGCCTTTCACTTGTTTCATGAGGAGTCGTCGCGCTCACAACTGTGGTTGAAGAAGGAGATGTTTGTGAAGAAAGACTGGTCATACTTGTGGAATTCGGACTTGATGATGTCTGTACATTTGCACTTGTATGTAAAATTTTAGTGGATGGCTGAATCGTTGATGTTGAAGTCACTTCATGTGTTGTAAGTGTGGATATTGGCAATGAAGACTGACTTGTGGGGCCAGATGTCAAAGACGGTATTGTTGAAGATTCTTGCACAATTGCTGAAGTAACTGAAGTCGTAGATGGCCTTTCACTTGTTTCATGAGGAGTCGGACTCACAACTGTGGTTGTAGAAGGAGATGTTCGTGAAGAAAGAGTGGTCATGCTTGTGGAATATTGGCTTGATGATGTCTGTACATTTGCACTTGTATACAACATGTTTGTGGATGGGTGAATCGTTGATGATGAAGTCACTTCATGTGTTGTAATTGTGGATGTTGGCAATGTATACTGAGTTGTGGGGCCAGATGTACCTGGCGTGATTGCTGAAGATTCTTGCACAGTTGTTGAAGTAACTGAACTCGAAGATGGCCTTTCACTTGTTTCATGAGGAGTCGTCGCGCTCACAACTGTGGTTGCAGAAGGAGATGTTGGTGAAGAAAGACTGGTCATACTTGTGGAATACGGACTTGATGATGTCTGTGCATTTGCACTTGTATGTAACATTTTAGTGGATGGCTGAATCGTTGATGTTGAAGTCACTTCATGTGTTGTAAGTGTGGATATTGGCAACGTAGATTGAGTTGTGGGGCCAGATGTCAAAGATGCTATTGTTGAAGATTCTTGCACAATTGCTGAAGTAACTGAAGTCGTAGATGGCCTTTCACTTGTTTCATGAGGAGTCGGACTCACAACTGTGGTTGTAGAAGGAGATGTTCTTGAAGAAAGACTGGTCATGCTTGTGGAATATTGGCTTGATGATGTCTGTACATTTGCACTTGTATGCAACATGTTTGTGGATGGCTGAATCGTTGCTGATGAAGTCACTTCATGTGTTCTAATTGTGGATGTTGGCAATGAAGACTGAGTTGTGGGGCCAGATGTCAAAGACGCTATTGTTGAAGATTCTTGCACAATTGCTGAAGTAACTGAAGCCGAAGATGGCCTTTCACTTGTTTCATGAGGAGTCGTCGCGCTCACCACTGTGGTTGCAGAAGGAGATGTTTGTGAAGAAAGACTGGTCATACTTGTGGAATACGGACTTGATGATGTCTGTACATTTGCACTTGTATGTAACATTTTAGTGGATGGCTGAATCGTTGATGTTGAAGTCACTTCATGTGTTGTAAGTGTGGATATTGGCAATGAAGACTGACTTGTGGGGCCAGATGTCAAAGACCCTATTGTTGAAGATTCTTGCACAATTGCTGAAGTAACTGAATTCGTAGATGGCTTTTCACTTGTTTCATGAGGAGTCGGACTCACAACTGTGGTTCTAGAAGGAGATGTTCGTGAAGAAAGAGTGATCATGCTTGTGGAATATTGGCTTGATGATGTCTGTACATTTGCACTTGTATGCAACATGTTTGTGGATGGGTGAATCGTTGATGATGAAGTCACTTCATGTGTTGTAATTGTGGATGTTGGCAATGTATACTGAGTTGTGGGGCCAGATGTACCTGGCGTGATTGCTGAAGATTCTTGCACAGTTGTTGAAGTAACTGAACTCGAAGACGGCCTTTCACTTGTTTCATGAGGAGTCGTCGCGCTCACAACTGTGGTTGCAGAAGGAGATGTTTGTGAAGAAAGACTGGTCATACTTGTGGAATACAGACTTGATGATGTCTGTGCATTTGCACTTGTATGTAACATTTTAGTGGATGGCTGAATCCTTGATGTTGAAGTCACTTCATGTGTTGTAAGTGTGGATATTGGCAACGTAGATTGAGTTGTGGGGCCAGATGTCAAAGACGCTATTGTTGAAGATTCTTCCACAATTGCTGAAGTAACTGAAGTCGTAGATGGCCTTTCACTTGTTTCATGAGGAGTCGGACTCACAACTGTGGTTGTAGAAGGAGATGTTCGTGAAGAAAGACTGGTCATGCTTGTGGAATATTGGCTTGATGATGTCTGTACATTTGCACTTGTATGCAACATGTTTGTGGATGGCTGAATCGTTGATGATGAAGTCACTTCATGTGTTGTAATTGTGGATGTTGGCAATGAAGACTGAGTTGTGGGGCTAGATGTCAAAGACGCTATTGTTGAAGATTCTTGCACAATTGCTGAAGTAACTGAAGCCGAAGATGGCCTTTCACTTGTTTCATGAGGAGTCGTCGCGCTCACCACTGTGGTTGCAGAAGGAGATGTTTGTGAAGAAAGACTGGTCATACTTGTGGAATACGGACTTGATGATGTCTGTACATTTGCACTTGTATGTAACATTTTAGTGGATGGCTGAATCGTTGATGTTGAAGTCACTTCATGTGTTGTAAGTGTGGATATTGGCAATGAAGACTGACTTGTGGGGCCAGATGTCAAAGACCCTATTGTTGAAGATTCTTGCACATTTGCTGAAGTAACTGAATTCGTAGATGGCTTTTCACTTGTTTCATGAGGAGTCGGACTCACAACTGTGGTTCTAGAAGGAGATGTTTGTGAAGAAAGACTGGTCATACTTGTGGAATACGGACTTGATGATGTCTGTACATTTGCACTTGTATGCAACATGTTTGTGGATGGCTGAATCGTTGATGATGAAGTCACTTCATGCGTTGTAAGTGTGGATGTTGGCAATGTATACTGAGTTGTGGGGCCAGATGTACCTGGCGGGATTGCTGAAGATTCTTGCACAGTTGTTGAAGTAACTGAACTCGAAGATGGCCTTTCACTTGTTTCATTAGGAGTCGTCTCGCTCACAACTGTGGTTGAAAAAGATGTTTGTGAAGAAAGACTGGTCATACTTGTGGAATACGGACTTGATGATGTCTGTACATTTGCACTTGTATGTAACATTTTAGTGGATGGCTGAATCGTTGATGTTGAAGTCACTTCATGTGTTGTAAGTGTGGATATTGGCAACGTAGATTGAGTTGTGGGGCCAGATGTCAAAGATGCTATTGTTGAAGATTCTTGCACAATTGCTGAAGTAACTGAAGTCGTAGATGGCCTTTCACTTGTTTCATGAGGAGTCGGACTCACAACTGTGGTTGTAGAAGGAGATGTTCGTGAAGAAAGACTGGTCATGCTTGTGGAATATTGGCTTGATGATGTCTGTACATTTGCACTTGTATGCAACATGTTTGTGGATGGCTGAATCGTTGATGTTGAAGTCACTTCATGTCTTGTAAGCGTGGATGTTGGCAATGTATATTGAGTTGTGGGCCCAGATGTCAAATATGTTATTGTTGAAGATTCTTGCACAGTTGTTGAAGTAACTGAACTCGAAGATGGCCTTTCACTGGTTTCATGAGGAGTCGTTGCGCTCACAACTGTGGTTGCAGAAGGAGATGTTTGTGAAGAAAGACTGGTCATACTTGTGGAATACGGACTTGATGATGTCTGTACATTTCCACTTGTATGTAACATTTTAGTGGATGGCTGAATCGTTGATGTTGAAGTCACTTCATGTGTTGTAAGTGTGGATATTGGCAATAAAGACTGAGTTGTGGGGCCAGATGTCAAAGACGCTATTGTTGAAGATTCTTGCACAATTGCTGAAGTAACTGAAGTCGTAGATGGCCTTTCACTTGTTTCATGAGGAGTCATCGCGCTCACAACTGTGGTTGCAGAAGGAGATGTTTGTGAAGAAAGACTGGTCATACTTGTGGAATACGGACTTGATGATGTCTGTACATTTGCACTTGTATGCAACATGTTTGTGGATGGCTGAATCGTTGATGATGAAGTCACTTCATGCGTTGTAAGTGTGGATGTTGGCAATGTATACTGAGTTGTGGGGCCAGATGTACCTGGCGGGATTGCTGAAGATTCTTGCACAGTTGTTGAAGTAACTGAACTCGAAGATGGCCTTTCACTTGTTTCATTAGGAGTCGTCTCGCTCACAACTGTGGTTGAAAAAGATGTTTGTGAAGAAAGACTGGTCATACTTGTGGAATACGGACTTGATGATGTCTGTACATTTGCACTTGTATGTAACATTTTAGTGGATGGCTGAATCGTTGATGTTGAAGTCACTTCATGTGTTGTAATTGTGGATATTGGCAATGAAGACTGACTTGTGGGGCCAGATGTCAAAGACGCTATTGTTGAAGATTCTTGCACAATTGCTGAAGTAACTGAAGTCGTAGATGGCCTTTCACTTGTTTCATGAGGAGTCGGACTCACAACTGTGGTTGTAGAAGGAGATGTTCGTGAAGAAAGAGTGGTCATGCTTGTGGAATATTGGCTTGATGATGTCTGTACATTTGCACTTGTATGCAACATGTTTGTGGATGGCTGAATCGTTGATGATGAAGTCACTTCATGCGTTGTAAGTGTGGATGTTGGCAATGTATACTGAGTTGTGGGGCCAGATGTACCTGGAGTGATTGCTGAAGATTCTTGCACAGTTGTTGAAGTAACTGAACTCGAAGATGGCCTTTCACTTGTTTCATGAGGAGTCGTCGCGCTCACAACTGTGGTTGAAGAAGGAGATGTTCGTGAAGAAAGACTGGTCATACTTGTGGAATACGGACTTGATGATGTCTGTACATTTGCACTTGTATGTAACATTTTAGTGGATGGCTGAATCGTTGATGTTGAAGTCACTTCATGTGTTGTAAGTGTGGATATTGGCAACGTAGATTGAGTTGTGGGGCCAGAGGGCAAAGACGATATTGTTGAAGATTGTTGCACCGTTTTTGACGTAACTGTAGTCGAAGATGTCGTTTCACTTGTTTCACGAGGAGTCATCGTGCTAACAACTGTGGTTGTAGAAGGAGATGTTTGTGAAGAAAGACTCATCAATCTTGTGGAATACTGGCTTGATGATGTCTGTACATTTGCACTTGTATGTAAAATTTTTGTGGAAGGCTGCATGGTTGATGATAAAATCACTTCATGTGTTGTAAGCGTGGATGTTGGCAATGTAGATTGAGTTATGGGGCCAGATGTACTTGGTGTGACTGTTGAAGATTCTTGCACAGTTTTTGAAGTAACTGAAGTCGTAGATGGCCTTTCACTTGTTTCATGAGGAGTCGTCACGCTCACAACTGTGGTTATAGAAGGAGATGTTTGTGAAGAAAGACTGGTCATACTTGTGGAATACGGACTTGATGATGTCTGTACATTTGCACTTGTATGTAACATTTTAGTGGATGGCTGAATCGTTGATGTTGAAGTCGGACTTGATGATGTCTGTACATTTGCACTTGTATGTAACATTTTAGTGGATGGCTGAATCGTTGATGTTGAAGTCACTTCATGTGTTGTAAGCCTGGATGTTGGCAATGTAGATTGAGTTGTTGGGCCAGATGTCACAGATGTTATTAAGGAAGATTTCTTTCCTGTAGACAGGTGAGTGGTTGGTTTTGAAGTCACCAGTTGCGTTGTGAATGTGGCTGTTGGCAACGACATCACTGATGTAATTGTCGAAGATTTCTGCGCAGTGGTTGTGGTAACAGAAGTAGTATACACACTGTGACTTGTTGCTTGAGGAGTTGTAATGTTCACAGTTGTGGTTGTTGGAAGAGATGTTTGTGAAGAATGACTGGTCATACTTGTGGAATACGGACTTGATGATGTCTGTACATTTACACTTGTATGTAACATTTTTGTAGATTGTGACTGAATGGCTGATGATGAAGTCATTTCATGTGTTGTAAGCATGGATGTTGGCAATGTAGACTGAGTTGTGGGGGACAGCTCACAGCGTGGTCCATAGTAATGCAGAATATCTGAATCATAGCAGCTACACAAAAAACAGACAAGGACATATGAACATAATATTTGATACATAGAGTACAAAGTTAACATATTTGGCTATGTTTACATGCACACAAATCAATGCTTGAAAATTAAATAATGCTTTATTGTAAATGCAAACCAAGCACTGTGATTAATTTGTGTGTATGTGTTTCAGCTTATTTCCCTTATGATAGAATTTGTTGTTTTTGACTGTGAATGTGCTTCACTGTTAATGAACTGTCAATGTGCAATGCTTTTATCATGAGAGGGGATCCAGGGATAGATCCTGAAGCCGCTGCCCGGCGCTGCCATTTGCGCCATTTAGTTTCAGCCAAAGCCAGCCAACAATTTTTAACCTAAATTGAGCCACCATCTAATAAAATTTGGTTGAGTCGGCTAGAATTATGTTCATCAAATAATAATTCTATTCATCACATAGAGACATACACGAAAAATAAAACGACAAACGAAATCAATTTTGCACACTGGAACAACAGACATGCACAGAGGCGGCTGGTGGTATAATTTATATATACAGTATATATATATATAAATCTCCACGACACGAGGTCCAGGAGCCGAGTGCACGAGCTGTTTGTAAAACTAATCTTAATCCCACTTCCCACTTACACCTGAAAGTAACACCAGTCCATATTAGGACAAGGGTACCAGATGGACTTAAACCCTCTGCGAGCTATGCCCAGGTCAAACAGAGGCGGATACAGCAGCGAGCGAGTGCCCTGGCTCAGGCAGCGGCAGCTGCTGGTACCGGTGGCGGGTCTGTCCGCTGCTTTGAGTTTCTCCTTGCTCTCTCCTGTATGGAGGTTTAGGCGAAAGTACTGTATTAGCCTACATTGTATCACATTTTATGGAAATAGCCTATATACATGTGTAACCAATACACTGCATATTGAGATCCTGTAAATCAGTAGAACATAGACTATAGTCATGAAATGACAGCTTCAGCCATTTGTAGCCGTGAACATTTTGGCAGCTGCAGCAGCCATTTAGATTTTGGCTGAGTCGGCTAGCCAGCCAATAACTTCATCAGCCAGCCATTATTCTCAGAACAAACGGCTTCGGGATCTACCCAGGATGAGTCTTTGCAGGTTCAGAGACCATTTAGGATCATAAATAAATAAATAATGTTCAAGATTGAAGTAGTTCTTCTAAATTTATTGTGCTTTATGTCCAAACAACAGTTACTGTGAAAATATATCGATTAACTAACACACACCAAAAATCTGGTCTAATCACCAGACCTTTAACTGTAATGAGTATAATAAATATGAAAGTGAGTTTGAGTAAATTTATTTGTTCACAGTAATTTGATTAAAACCTGAAAATAAAAAATGTTTCTATATAATATACATGTGTAGACAACGAATTATTAATAATACTAAAGTTAAATAAATATCTTACATGCATATTGGTCCAAGGTAAATCTGATTGTAGCAGTCCCCGTGGCGATTGCAGTAATACGGAGTTGTCTCGCACGGACCAACACACCCCCAACTACCATTGATGACCTCCGAAGTGTAGTTAGCCAAGTATGTGCAGTTGATGTACGGCTCCAACTGAGTAATATCTGCAAGTTGGAAATTTGATCAGTTATTCATACTATATTATATTTTCCCTAAAGAAATGCACAATTGGGGCTTACTTGTAACTGGAGGTGACTCAAATGTAACTGCTTTCAACTGGCTGGGTGTACTGTTAAATGCCTTTCCAATGTTGTAGAGGTTTGTTGTATCATTTAGGATCGATGTCAGAACAGTCTCCAATTGATTGTTGACATACTGGATTTTATAGTCGCTGTTTACGTAGCTGTATTGGGCTTCAGTCTCTGCAAAAACGCTCCCGGCACTTAAAAGAGAGAGAGAGAAATGATCAAAACAACTAGAAAAAAAAAAAGATAAAAAAATATAGGATATTGATGGCAGTTTCTAATTATGATTTCTCAGAATTCAGAACCTACAATAGTTTTAAGACTTGGATAGTTTTGAAGGTATCAGGGTCTGCTTTGCGGCACAGCGGTTCTAGCTGGAAGTTAAATGAAAATGTTATTGACAGCGTGTTAGGCATGTGATCGTTGTAAAGAAAAAAATTATTACATTATCAAAAACAGAAATGTGTTGTTTACCTGTGATAATAATATGTTGATGAAACTTTTGGATTCCAGAGAATTTAAATTCAAGTAGTCACTGATGAAAGTAATGTTGATAATCAAAGTTATATTAACTTTGCGAGTTGGTAGTTGTCCAGTGTCTACAAAATTAAAATTTAATTATGTACGTTGAAAGGCAAGACACACACGTTTGCATTCATGAAAAGAAAACTCACCAATAATAGGCTGTGTGTTATTGATACCATAGATGCAGTTTGGACCATAGACATCATCTCGGCAGCTAGTAGTTGTTGTCACTGGATTGAAAAATACAAAACAAAAAAACTTTGTGGTGATATAAACTAAGCAGAAATGGAACTGAACATTTTAGTTAAGAAAAGATGTACCTTCATTTGTTGTTGATTTGGAAGTAATTGATGAGGGTTTTTGGCCTGTTGTTGAGGGGATTGATGCTGATGATGGTGCTTCAGTAGTGACATGAGGTGTTGTTGTCTGTAAAGTGATTGTTGTTGAAGGAGATGTTTGTGTATAAAGACTGTTGATACTTGTGGAATATTGGCTTGATGATGTCTGGACATTTGCACTTGTATGTAAAATTTTTGTGGAAGGCTGCATGGTTGATGATAAAGTCACTTCATGTGTTGTAAGCGTGGATGTTGGCAATGTAGATTGAGTTATGGGGCCAGATGTACTTGGTGTGACTGTTGAAGATTCTTGCACAATTGCTGAAGTAACTGAACTCGAAGATGGCCTTTCACTTGTTTCATGAGGAGTCGTCGCGCTCACAACTGTGGTTGAAGGAGATGTTTGTGAAGAAAGACTGGTCATACTTGTGGAATACGGACTTGATGATGTCTGTATATTTGCACTTGTATGCAACATGTTTGTGGATGGCTGAATCGTTGATGATGAAGTCACTTCATGTGTTGCAATTGTGGATGTTGGCAATGAAGACTGAGTTGTGGGGCCAGATGTCAAAGACGCTATTGTTGAAGATTCTTGCACAATTGCTGAAGTAACTGAAGTCGAAGATGGCCTTTCACTTGTTTCATGAGGAGTCGTCGCGCTCACCACTGTGGTTGCAGAAGGAGATGTTTGTGAAGAAAGACTGGTCATACTTGTGGAATACGGACTTGATGATGTCTGTACATTTGCACTTGTATGTAACATTTTCGTGGATGGCTGAATCGTTGATGTTGAAGTCACTTCATGTGTTGTAAGTGTGGATATTGGCAATGAAGACTGACTTGTGGGGCCAGATGTCAAAGACGCTATTGTTGAAGATTCTTGCACAATTGCTGAAGTAACTGAAGTCGTAGATGGCCTTTCACTTGTTTCATGAGGAGTCGGACTCACAACTGTGGTTGTAAAAGGAGATGTTCGTGAAGAAAGAGTGGTCATGCTTGTGGAATATTGGCTTGATGATGTCTGTATATTTGCACTTGTATGCAACATGTTTGTGGATGGCTGAATCGTTGATGATGAAGTCACTTCATGTGTTGTAATTGTGGATGTTGGCAATGTATACTGAGTTGTGGGGCCAGATGTACCTGGCGTGATTGCTGAAGATTCTTGCACAGTTGTTGAAGTAACTGAACTCGAAGATGGCCTTTCACTTGTTTCATGAGGAGTCGTCGCGCTCACAACTGTGGTTGAAGAAGGAGATGTTTGTGAAAAAAGACTGGTCATACTTGTGGAATACGGACTTGATGATGTCTGTACATTTGCACTTGTATGTAACATTTTAGTGGATGGCTGAATCGTTGATGTTGAAGTCACTTCATGTGTTGTAAGTGTGGATATTGGCAACGTAGATTGAGTTGTGGGGCCAGATGTCAAAGACGCTATTGTTGAAGATTCTTCCACAATTGCTGAAGTAACTGAAGTCGTAGATGGCCTTTCACTTGTTTCATGAGGAGTCGGACTCACAATTGTGGTTGTAGAAGGAGATGTTCGTGAAGAAAGACTGGTCATGCTTGTGGAATATTGGCTTGATGATGTCTGTACATTTGCACTTGTATGCAACATGTTTGTGGATGGCTGAATCGTTGATGATGAAGTCACTTCATGTGTTGTAAGTGTGGATGTTGGCAATGAAGACTCAGTTGTGGGGCCAGATGTCAAAGACGCTATTGTTGAAGATTCTTGCACAATTGCTGAAGTAACTGAAGTCGAAGATGGCCTTTCACTTGTTTCATGAGGAGTCGTCGCGCTCAGCACTGTGGTTGCAGAAGGAGATGTTTGTGAAGAAAGACTGGTCATACTTGTGGAATACGGACTTGATGATGTCTGTACATTTGCACTTGTATGTAACATTTTAGTGGATGGCTGAATCGTTGATGTTGAAGTCACTTCATGTGTTGTAAGCGTGGATGTTGGCAATGTATATTGAGTTGTGGGCCCAAATGTCAAATATGTTATTGTTGAAGATTCTTGCACAGTTGTTGAAGTAACTGAACTCGAAGATGGCCTTTCACTTCTTTCATGAGGAGTCGTCGCGCTCACAACTGTGGTTGAAGGAGATGTTTGTGAAGAAAGACTGGTCATACTTGTGGAATACGGACTTGATGATGTCTGTACATTTGCACTTGTATGTAACATTTTAGTGGATGGCTGAATCGTTGATGTTGAAGTCATTTCATGTGTTGTAAGTGTGGATATTGGCAATGAAGATTGACTTGTGGGGCCAGATGTCAAAGACGCTATTGTTGAAGATTCTTGCACAATTGCTGAAGTAACTGAAGTCTTAGATGGCCTTTCACTTGTTTCATGAGGAGTCGGACTCACAACTGTGGTTGTAGAAGGAGATGTTCGTGAAGAAAGAGTGGTCATGCTTGTGGAATATTGGCTTGATGATGTCTGTACATTTGCACTTGTATGTAACATGTTTGTGGATGGCTGAATCGTTGATGATGAAGTCACTTCATGTGTTGTAATTGTGGATGTTGGCAATGTATACTGAGTTGTGGGGCCAGATGTACCTGGCGTGATTGCTGAAGATTCTTGCACAGTTGTTGAAGTAACTGAACTCGAAGATGGCCTTTCACTTGTTTCATGAGGAGTCGTCGAGCTCACAACTGTGGTTGCAGAAGGAGATGTTTGTGAAGAAAGACTGGTCATACTTGTGGAATACGGACTTGATGATGTCTGTACATTTGCACTTGTATGTAACATTTTAGTGGATGGCTGAATCGTTGATGTTGAAGTCACTTCATGTGTTGTAAATGTGGATATTGGCAACGTAGATTGAGTTGTGGGGCCAGATGTCAAAGACGCTATTGTTGAAGATTCTTCCACAATTGCTGAAGTAACTGAAGTCGTAGATGGCCTTTCACTTGTTTCATGAGGAGTCGGACTCACAACTGTGGTTGTAGAAGGAGATGTTTGTGAAGAAAGAGTGGTCATGCTTGTGGAATATTGGCTTGATGATGTCTGTACATTTGCACTTGTATGCAACATGTTTGTGGATGGCTGAATCGTTGATGTTGAAGTCACTTCATGTGTTGTAAGTGTGGATATTGGCAACGTAGATTGAGTTGTGGGGACAGATGGCAAAGACGATATTGTTGAAGATTGTTGCACCGTTTTTGACGTAACTGTAGTCGAAGATGTCGTTTCACTTGTTTCAGGTGGAGTCATCGTGCTAACAACTGTGGTTGTAGAAGGAGATGTTTGTGAAGAAAGACTCATCGTGCTTGTGGAATACTGGCTTGATGATGTCTGTACATTTGCACTTGTATGTAAAATTTTTGTGGAAGGCTGCATGGTTGATGATAAAGTCACTTCATGTGTTGTAAGCGTGGATGTTGGCAATGTAGATTGAGTTATGGGGCCAGATGTTCTTGGTGTGACTGTTGAAGATTCTTGCACAGTTGTTGAAGTAACTGAAGTCGTAGATGGCCTTTCACTTGTTTCATGAGGAGTCGTCGCGCTCACAACTGTGGTTATAGAAGGAGATGTTTGTGAAGAAAGACTGGTCATACTTGTGGAATACGGACTTGATGATGTCTGTACTTTTGCACTTGTATGTAACATTTTAGTGGATGGCTGAATCGTTGACTTTAAAGTCACTTCATGTGTTGTAAGTGTGGATATTGGCAACGTAGACTGAGTTGTAGGGCCAGATGTCAAAGACGCTATTGTTGAAGATTCTTGCACAGTTGTTAAAGTAACTGAAGTTGACGATGGCCTTTCACTTGTTTCATGAGGAGTCGTTGGACTCACAACTGTGGTTGTAGAAGGAGATGTTTGTGAAGAAAGACTGGTCATGCTTGTGGAATACTGGTTTGATGATGTCTGTACATTTGCACTTGTATGTAACATTTTAGTGGATGGCTGAATCGTTGATGATGAAGTCACTTCACGTGTTGTAAGTATGGATGTTGGCATTGTATACTGAGTTGTGGGGCCAGATGTACCTGGCGTGATTACTGAAGAGTCTTGCACAGTTGTTGAAGTAACTGAACTCGAAGATGGTCTTTCACTTGTTTCATGAGGAGTCGTCGCGCTCACCACTGTGGTTGCAGAAGGAGATGTTTGTGAAGAAAGACTGGTCATACTTGTGGAATACGGACTTGATGATGTCTGTACATTTGCACTTGTATGTAACATTTTAGTGGATGGCTGAATCGTTGATGTTGAAGTCACTTCATGTGTTGTAAGCGTTGATGTTGGCAATGAAGACTGAGTTGTGGGGCCAGATGTCAAAGACGCTATTGTTGAAGATTCTTGTACAATTGCTGAAGTAACTGAAGTCGAAGATGGCCTTTCACTTGTTTCATGAGGAGTCGTCGCGCTCACAACTGTGGTTGCAGAAGGAGATGTTTGTGAAGAAAGACTGGTCATACTTGTGGAATACGGACTTGATGATGTCTGTACATTTGCACTTGTATGTAACATTTTAGTGGATGGCTGAATCGTTGATGTTGAAGTCACTTCATGTGTTGTAAGTGTGGATATTGGCAACGTAGATTGAGTTGTGGGGCCAGATGTCAAAGACGCTATTGTTGAAGATTCTTGTACAATTGCTGAAGTAACTGAAGTCGAAGATGGCCTTTCACTTGTTTCATGAGGAGTCGTCGCGCTCACAACTGTGGTTGCAGAAGGAGATGTTTGTGAAGAAAGACTGGTCATACTTGTGGAATACGGACTTGATGATGTCTGTACATTTGCACTTGTATGTAACATTTTAGTGGATGGCTGAATCGTTGATGTTGAAGTCACTTCATGTGTTGTAAGTGTGGATATTGGCAACGTAGATTGAGTTGTGGGGCCAGATGTCAAAGACGCTTCTTTTGAAGATTCTTGCACAATTGCTGAAGTAACTGAAGTCGTAGATGGCCTTTCACTTGTTTCATGAGGAGTCGGACTCACAACTGTGGTTGTAGAAGGAGATGTTTGTGAAGAAAGACTGGTCATACTTGTGGAATACGGACTTGATGATGTCTGTACATTTGCACTTGTATGTAACATTTTAGTGGATGGCTGAATCGTTGATGTTGAAGTCACTTCATGTGTTGTAAGCGTGGATGTTGGCAATGTATATTGAGTTATGGGCCCAGATGTCAAATATGTTATTGTTGAAGATTCTTGCACAGTTGTTGAAGTAACTGAACTCGAAGATGGCCTTTCACTTGTTTCATGAGGAGTCGTCGCGCTCACAACCGTGGGAGAAGAAGGAGATGTTTGTGAAGAAAGACTGGTCATACTTGTATAATACGGACTTGATGATGTCTGTACATTTGCACTTGTATGTAACATTTTAGTGGATGGCTGAATCGTTGATGTTGAAGTCACTTCATGTGTTGTAAGTGTGGATATTGGCAATGAAGACTGAGTTGTGGGGCCAGATGCGAAAGACACTATTGTTGAAGATTCTTGCACAATTGCTGAAGTAACTGAAGTCGAAGATGGCCTTTCACTTGTTTCATGAGGAGTCGTCGCGCTCACAACTGTGGTTGTAGAAGGAGATGTTTGTGAAGAAAGACTGGTCATACTTGTATAATACGGACTTGATGATGTCTGTACATTTGCACTTGTATGTAACATTTTAGTGGATGGCTGAATCGTTGATGTTGAAGTCACTTCATGTGTTGTAAGCGTGGATGTTGGCAATGTAGATTGAGTTGTTGGGCCAGATGTCACAGATGTTATTGAGGAAGATTTCTTTCCTGTAGACAGGTGAGTGGTTGGTTTTGAAGTCACCAGTTGCGTTGTGAATGTGGCTGTTGGCAACGACATCTCTGATGTAATTGTCGAAGATTTCTCCGCAGTGGTTGTGGTAACAGAAGTAGTATACACACTGTGACTTGTTGCTTGAGGAGTTGTAATGTTCACAGTTGTGGTTGTTGGAAGAGATGTTTGTGAAGAATGACTGGTCATACTTGTGGAATACGGACTTGATGATGTCTGTACATTTACACTTGTATGTAACATTTTTGTAGATTGTGACTGAATGGTTGATGATGAAGTCATTTCATGTGTTGTAAGCATGGATGTTGGCAATGTAGACTGAGTTGTGGCGGACAGCTCGCAGCGTGGTCCATAGTAATGCAGAATATCTGAATTATAGCAGCTACACAAAAAACAGACAAGGACATATGAACATAATATTTGATACATAGAGTACAAAGTTAACATATTTGGCTATGTTTACATGCACACAAATCAATGCTTGAAAATTAAATAATGCTTTATTGTAAATGCAAACCAAGCACTGTGATTAATTTGTGTGTATGTGTTTCAGCTTATTTCCCTTATGATAGAATTTGTTGTTTTTGACTGTGAATGTGCTTCACTGTTAATGAACTGTCAATGTGCAATGCTTTTATCATGAGAGGGGATCCAGTGATAGATCCCGAAGCCGCTGCCCGGCGCTGCCATTTGCGCCATTTATATATATATATATATATATATATATATATATATATATATATATATATATATATATATATATATATATATATATATACGACGAGAGGTCCGGGAGCCGAGTGCACGAGCTGTTTGTAAAACTAATCTTAATCCCACTTCCCACTTACACCTGAAAGTTACACCAGTCTATATTAGGACAAGGGTACCAGATGGACTTAAACCCTCTGCGTGCTATGCCCAGGTCAAACAGAGGCGGATATAGGAGTGAGCGAGTGCCCTGGCTCTGGCAGCGGCAGCTGCTGGTAACGGTGGCAGGTCTGTCTGCTGCTTTGAGTTTCTCCTTGCTGTCTCCAGTATGGAGGTTTAGGCGAAAGTACTGTATTAGCCTACATTGTATCACATTTTATGGAAATAGCCTATATACATGTGTAACCAATACACTGCATATTGAGATCCTGTAAATCAGTAGAACATAGACTATAGTCATAAAATGACAGCTTCAGCCATTTGTAGCCATGAACATTTTGGCAGCTGCAGCAGCCAATTAGATTTTGGCTGAGCCGGCTAGCCAGCCAATAACTTCATCAGCCAGCCATTATTCTCAGAACAAACGGCTTCAGGGTCTACCCAGGATGAGTCTTTGCAGGTTCAGAGACCATTTAGGATCATAAATAAATAAAGTTCAAGATTGAAGTAGTTCTTCAATCTTGAAGAACTACTATCTCTTATTGTGCTTTATGTCCAAACAACAGTTACTGTGAAAATCTGGTCTAATCACCAGACCTTTAACTGTAATGAGTATAATAAATATGAAAGTGAGTTTGAGTAAATTTATTTGTTCACGGTAATTTGATTAAAACCTGAAAATAAAATAATTTTCTATGTAATATACATGTGTAGACAACTAATTATTAATAATACTAAAGTAAAATAAATATCTTACATGCATATTGGGCCAAGGTAAATTTGATTGTAGCAGTCCCCGTGGCGATTGCAGTAATACGGAGTTGTCTCGCACGGACCAACACACCCCCAACTACCATTGATGACCTCCGAAGTGTAGTTAGCCAAGTATGTGCAGTTGATGTACGGCTCCAACTGAGTAATATCTGCAAGTTGGAAATTTGATCAGTTATTCATACTATATTATATTTTCCCTAAAGAAATACACAATTGGGACTTACTTGTAACTGGAGGTGACTCAAATGTAACTGCTTTCAACTGGCTGGGTGTACTGTTAAATGCCTTTCCAATGTTGTAGAGGCTTGTTGTATCATTTAGGATCGATGTCAGAACAGCCTCCAATTGATTGTTGACATACTGGATTTTAGAGTCGCTGTTTACATAGCTGTATTGGGCTTCAGTCTCTGCAAAAACGCTCCCGGCACTTAAAAGAAAGAGAGAGAAAAATGATCAAAACAACTAGAAAAAAAAATATATATATAAAAAAAATATAGCATATTGATGGCAGTTTCTAATTATGATTTCTCAAAATTCAGAACCTACAATAGTTTTAAGACTTGTATAGTTTTGAAGGTATCAGGGTCTGCTTTGCGGCACAGCGGTTCTAGCTGGAAGTTAAATGAAAATGTTATTGACAGCGTGTTAGGCATGTGATTGTTGTAGAAAAAAAAAATCATTACATTATCAAAAACAGAAATGTGTTGTTTACCTGTGACAATAATACGTTGATGAAACTTTTGGACTCCGGAGAATTTAAATTCAAGTAGTCACTGATGAAAGTAATGTTGATAATCAAAGTTATATTAACTTTGCGAGTTGGTAGTTGTCCAGTGTCTACAAAATTAAAATTTAATTATGTAGGTTGAAAGGCAACACACACTTTTGCATTCATGAAAAGAAAACTCACCAATAATAGGCTGTGTGTTATTGATACCATAGAAGCAGTTTGGACCATAGACATCATCTCGGCAGCTAGTAGTTGTTGTCACTGGATTGAAAAATACAAAACAAAAAAACTTTGTGGTTATATAAACTAAGCAGAAATGGAACTGAACATTTTAGTTAAGAAAAGATGTACCTTCATTTGTTGTTGATTTGGAAGTAACTGATGAAGGTTTTTGCCCTGTTGTTGAGGGGAATGATGCCGATGATGGTGCTTCAGTAGTGACATTAGGTGCTGTTGTCTGTAAAGTGATTGTTGTTGAAGGAGATGTTTGTGTATAAAGACTGTTGATACTTGTGGAATATTGGCTTGATGATGTCTGTACATTTGCACTTGTATGTAAAATTTTTGTGGAAGGCTGCATGGTTGATGATAAAGTCACTTCATGTGTTGTAAGCGTGGATGTTGGCAATGTAGATTGAGTTATGGGGCCAGATGTACTTGGTGTGACTGTTGAAGATTCTTGCACAGTTGTTGAAAAAACTGAAGTCATAGAAGGCCTTTCACTTGTTTCATGAGGAGTTGTCGTGCTCACAACTGTGGTTATAGAAGGAGTTGTTTGTGAAGAATGACTTGTCATACTTGTGGAATACGGACTTGATGATGTCTGTACTTTTGCACTTGTATGTAACATTTTAGTGGATGGCTGAATCGCTGATGTTGAAGTCACTTCATGTGTTGTAAGTGTGGATATTGGCAATGAAGACTGACTTGTGGGGCCAGATGTCAAAGACGCTATTGTTGAAGATTCTTGCACAATTGCTGAAGTAACTGAAGTCGTAGATGGCCTTTCACTTGTTTCATGAGTAGACGGACTCACAACTGTGGTTGTAGAAGGAGATGTTCGTGAAGAAAGAGTGGTCATGCTTGTGGAATATTGGCTTGATGATGTCTGTACATTTGCACTTGTATGCAACATGTTTGTGGATGGCTGAATCGTTGATGATGAATTCACTTCATGTGTTGTAATTGTGGATGTTGGCAATGTATACTGAGTTGTGGGGCCAGATGGCGTGATTGCTGAAGATTCTTGCACAGTTGTTGAAGTAACTGAACTCGAAGATGGCCTTTCACTTGTTTCATGAGGAGTCGTCGCGCTCACCACTGTGGTTGCAGAAGGAGATGTTTGAATAGAAAGACTGGTCATACTTGTGGAATACGGACTTGATGATGTCTGTACATTTGCACTTGTATGTAACATTTTAGTGGATGGCTGAATCGTTGATGTTGAAGTCACTTCATGTGTTGTAAGCGTGGATATTGGCAACGTAGATTGAGTTGTGGGGCCAGATGTCAAAGACGCTATTGTTGAAGATTCTTCCACAATTGCTGAAGTAACTGAAGTCGTAGATGGCCTTTCACTTGTTTCATGAGGAGTCGGACTCACAACTGTGGCTGTAGAAGGAGATATTCGTGAAGAAAGAGTGGTCATGCTTGTGGAATATTGGCTTGATGATGTCTGTACATTTGCACTTGTATGCAACATGTTTGTGGATGGCTGAATCGTTGATGATGAAGTCACTTCATGTGTTGTAATTGTGGATGTTGCCAATGAAGACTGAGTTGTGGGGCCAGATGTCAAAGACGCTATTGTTGAAGATTCTTGCACAATTGCTGAAGTAACTGAAGTTGAAGATGGCCTTTCACTTGTTTCATGAGGAGTCGTCGCGCTCACCACTGTGGTTGCAGAAGGAGATGTTTGTGAAGAAAGACTTGATGATGTCTGTACATTTGCACTTGTATGTAACATTTTAGTGGATGGCTGAATCGTTGATGTTGAAGTCACTTCATGTGTTGTAATTGTGGATGTTGGCAATGTATATTGAGTTGTGGGCCCAGATGTCAAATATGTTATTGTTGAAGATTCTTGCACAGTTGTTGAAGTAACTGAACTCGAAGATGGCCTTTCACTTGTTTCATGAGGAGTCGTCGCGCTCACAACTGTGGTTGAAGAAGGAGATGTTTGTGAAGAAAGACTGGTCATACTTGTGGAATACGGACTTGATGATGTCTGTACATTTGCACTTGTATGTAACATTTTAGTGGATGGCTGAATCGTTGATGTTGAAGTCACTTCATGTGTTGTAAGCGTGGATGTTGGCAATGTATATTGAGTTGTGGGCCCAGATGTCAAATATGTTATTGTTGAAGATTCTTGCACAGTTGTTGAAGTAACTGAAGTCGAAGATGGCCTTTCACTTGTTTCATGACGAGTCGTCACACTCACAGCTGCGGTTGTAGAAGGAGATGTTTGCGAGGAAAGACTGGTCATGCTTGGGGAATATTGGCTTGATGATGTCTGTACATTTGCACTTGTATGCAACATGTTTGTGGATGGCTGAATCGTTGATGATGATGTCACTTCATGTGTTGTAAGTGTGGATGTTGGCATTGTATACTGAGTTGTGGGGCCAGATGTACCTGGCATGATTGCTGAAGATTCTTGCACAGTTGTTGAAGTAACTGAACTCGAAGATGGCCTTTCACTTGTTTCATGAGGAGTCGTCGCGCTCACCACTGTGGTTGCAGAAGGAGATGTTTGTGAAGAAAGAGTGGTCATATTTGGGGAATACAGACTTGATGATGTCTGTACATTTGCACTTGTATGTAACATTTTAGTGGATGGCTGAATTGTTGATGTTGAAGTCACTTCATGTGTTGTAAGCGTGGATGTTGGCAATGTATATTGAGTTGTGGGCCCAGATGTCAAATATGTTATTGTTGAAGATTCTTGCACAGTTGTTGAAGTAACTGAAGTCGAAGATGGCCTTTCACTTGTTTCATGACGAGTCGTCGCAATCACAGCTGCGGTTGTAGAAGGAGATGTTTGCGAGGAAAGACTGGTCATGCTTGGGGAATATTGGCTTGATGATGTCTGTACATTTGCACTTGTATGCAACATGTTTGTGGATAGCTGAATCGTTGATGATGAAGTCACTTCATGTGTTGTAAGTGTGGATGTTGGCAATGTATACTGAGTTGTGGGGCCAGATGGCGTGATTGCTGAAGATTCTTGCACAGTTGTTGAAGTAACTGAACTCGAAGATGGCCTTTCACTTGTTTCATGAGGAGTCGTCGCGCTCACAACTGTGGTTGAAGAAGGAGATGTTTGTGAAGAAAGACTGGTCATACTTGTGGAATACGGACTTGATGATGGCATTTTAGTGGATGGCTGAATCGTTGATGTTGAAGTCACTTCATGTGTTGTAAGTGTGGATATTGGCAACGTAGATTGAGTTGTGGGGCCAGATGGCAAAGACGATATTGTTGAAGATTGTTGCACCGTTTTTGACGTAACTGTAGTCGAAGATGTCGTTTCACTTGTTTCACGAGGAGTCATCGTGCTAACAACTGTGGTTGTAGAAGGAGATGTTTGTGAAGAAAGACTCATCATGCTTGTGGAATACTGGCTTGATGATGTCTGTACATTTGCACTTGTATGTAAAATTTTTGTGGAAGGCTGCATGGTTGATGATAAAATCACTTCATGTGTTGTAAGCGTGGATGTTGGCAATGTAGATTGAGTTATGGGGCCAGATGTACTTGGTGTGACTGTTGAAGATTCTTGCACAGTTTTTGAAGTAACTGAAGTCGTAGATGGCCTTTCACTTGTTTCATGAGGAGTCGTCGCGCTCACAACTGTGGTTATAGAAGGAGATGTTTGTGAAGAAAGACTGGTCATACTTGTGGAATACGGACTTGATGATGTCTGTACTTTTGCACTTGTATGCAATATGTTTGTGGATGGCTGAATCGTTGATGATGAAGTCACTTCATGTGTTGTAAGTGTGGATATTGGCAACGTAGACTGAGTTGTGGGGCCAGATGTCAAAGACGCTATTGTTGAAGATTCTTGCACAGTTGTTAAAGTAACTGAAGTTGACGATGGCCTTTCACTTGTTTCATGAGGAGTCGTTGGACTCACAACTGTGTTTGTAGAAGGAGATGTTTGTGAAGAAAGACTGGTCATGCTTGTGGAATACTGGCTTGATGACGTCTGTACATTTGCACTTGTATGTAACATTTTAGTGGATGGCTGAATCGTTGATGATGAAGTCACTTCATGTGTTGTAAGTGTGGATATTGGCAACGTAGACTGAGTTGTGGGGCCAGATGTCAAAGACACTATTGTTGAAGATTCTTGCACAATTGCTGAAGTAACTGAAGTCGAAGATGGCCTTTCACTTGTTTCATGAGGAGTCGTCGCGCTCACAACTGTGGTTGCAGAAGGAGATGTTTGTGAAGAAAGACTGGTCATACTTGTGGAATACGGACTTGATGATGTCTGTACATTTGCACTTGTATGTAACATTTTAGTGGATGGCTGAATCGTTGATGTTGAAGTCACTTCATGTGTTGTAAGTGTGGATATTGGCAATGAAGACTGACTTGTGGGGCCAGATGTCAAAGACGCTATTGTTGAAGATTCTTGCACAGTTGCTGAAGTAACTGAAGTCGTAGATGGCCTTTCACTTGTTTCATGAGGAGTCGTCGCGCTCACAACTGTGGTTGCAGAAGGAGATGTTTGTGAAGAAAGACTGGTCATACTTGTGGAATACGGACTTGATGATGTCTGTACATTTGCACTTGTATGTAACATTTTAGTGGATGGCTGAATCGTTGATGTTGAAGTCACTTCATGTGTTGTAAGTGTGGATATTGGCAATGAAGACTGACTTGTGGGGCCAGATGTCAAAGACGCTATTGTTGAAGATTCTTGCACAGTTGCTGAAGTAACTGAAGTCGTAGATGGCCTTTCACTTGTTTCATGAGTAGACGGACTCACAACTGTGGTTGTAGAAGGAGATGTTCGTGAAGAAAGAGTGGTCATGCTTGTGGAATATTGGCTTGATGTCTGTACATTTGCACTTGTATGCAACATGTTTGTGGATGGCTGAATCGTTGATGATGAAGTCACTTCACGTGTTGTAAGTGTGGATGTTGGCATTGTATACTGAGTTGTGGGGCCAGATGTACCTGGCGTGATTGCTGAAGATTCTTGCACAGTTGTTGAAGTAACTGAACTCGAAGATGGCCTTTCACTTGATATTGGCAATGAAGAGTGAGTTGTGGGGCCAGATGTCAAAGACACTATTGTTGAAGATTCTTGCACAATTGCTGAAGTAACTGAAGTCGAAGATGGCCTTTCACTTGTTTCATGAGGAGTCGTCGCGCTCACAACTGTGGTTGTAGAAGGAGATGTTTGTGAAGAAAGACTGGTCATACTTGTGGAATACGGACTTGATGATGTCTGTACATTTGCACTTGTATGTAACATTTTAGTGGATGGCTGAATCGTTGATGTTGAAGTCACTTCATGTGTTGTAAGCGTGGATGTTGGCAATGTAGATTGAGTTGTTGGGCCAGATGTCACAGATGTTATTAAGGAAGATTTCTTTCCTGTAGACAGGTGAGTGGTTGGTTTTGAAGTCACCAGTTGCGTTGTGAATGTGGTTGTTGGCAACGACATCTCTGATGTAATTGTCGAAGATTTCTGCGCAGTGGTTGTGGTAACAGAAGTAGTATGCACACTGTGACTTGTTGCTTGAGGAGTTGTAATGTTCACAGTTGTGGTTATTGGAAGAGATGTTTGTGAAGAATGACTGGTCATATTTGTGGAATATTGGCTTGATGATGTCTGTACATTTGCACTTGTATGCAACATGTTTGTGGATAGCTGAATCGTTGATGATGAAGTCACTTCATGTGTTGTAAGTGTGGATGTTGGCAATGTATACTGAGTTGTGGGGCCAGATTGCGTGATTGCTGAAGATTCTTGCACAGTTGTTGAAGTAACTGAACTCGAAGATGGCCTTTCACTTGTTTCATGAGGAGTCGTCGCGCTCACAACTGTGGTTGAAGAAGGAGATGTTTGTGAAGAAAGACTCATCATGCTTGTGGAGTACTGGCTTGATGATGTCTGTACATTTGCACTTGTATGTAAAATTTTTGTGGAAGGCTGCATGGTTGATGATAAAGTCACTTCATGTGTTGTAAGCATGGATGTTGGCAGTGTAGATTGTGTTATGGGGCCAGATGTACTTGGTGTGACTGTTGAAGATTCTTGCACAGTTGTTGAAGTAACTGAAGTCGTAGATGGCCTTTCACTTGTTTCATGAGGAGTCGTCGCGCTCACAACTGTGGTTATAGAAGGAGATGTTTGTGAAGAAAGACTGGTCATACTTGTGGAATACGGACTTGATGATGTCTGTACTTTTGCACTTGTATGTAACATTTTAGTGGATGGCTGAATTGTTGATGTTGAAGTCACTTCATGTGTTGTAAGTGTGGATATTGGCAACGTAGACTTAGTTGTGGGGCCAGATGTCAAAGACGCTATTGTTGAAGAATCTTGCACAGTTGTTAAAGTAACTGAAGTTGACGATGGCCTTTCACTTGTTTCATGAGGAGTCGTTGGACTCACAACTGTGGTTGTAGAAGGAGATGTTTGTGAAGAAAGACTGGTCATGCTTGTGGAATACTGGCTTGATGATGTCTGTACATTTGCACTTGTATGTAACATTTTTGTGGATGGCTGAATCGTTGATGATGAAGTCACTTCACGTGTTGTAAGTGTGGATGTTGGCATTGTATACTGAGTTGTGGGGCCAGATGTACCTGGCGTGATTGTTGAAGATTCTTGCACAGTTGTTGAAGTAACTGAACTCGAAGATGGCCTTTCACTTGTTTCATGAGGAGTCGTCGCGCTCACCACTGTGGTTGCAGAAGGAGATGTTTGTGAAGAAAGACTGGTCATACTTGTGGAATACGGACTTGATGATGTCTGTACATTTGCACTTGTATGTAACATTTTAGTGGATGGCTGAATCGTTGATGTTGAAGTCACTTCATGTGTTGTAAGCGTGGATGTTGGCAATGTATATTGAGTTGCTGGCCCAGATGTCAAATATGTTATTGTTGAAGATTCTTGCACAGTTGTTGAAGTAACTGAAGTCGAAGATGTCCTTTCACTTGTTTCATGAGGAGTCGTCGCACTCACAGCTGCGGTTGTAGAAGGAGATGTTTGTGAGGAAAGACTGGTCATGCTTGGGGAATATTGGCTTGATGATGTCTGTACATTTGCACTTGTATGCAACATGTTTGTGGATAGCTGAATCGTTGATGATGAAGTCACTTCATGTGTTGTAAGTGTGGATGTTGGCATTGTATACTGAGTTGTGGGGCCAGATGTACCTGGCGTGATTGCTGAAGATTCTTGCACAGTTGTTGAAGTAACTGAACTTGAAGATGGCCTTTCACTTGATATTGGCAATGAAGACTGAGTTGTGGGGCCAGATGTCAAAGACACTATTGTTGAAGATTCTTGCACAATTGCTGAAGTAACTGAAGTCGAAGATGGCCTTTCACTTGTTTCATGAGGAGTCGTCGCGCTCACAACTGTGGTTGTAGAAGGAGATGTTTGTGAAGAAAGACTGGTCATACTTGTGGAATACGGACTTGATGATGTCTGTACATTTACACTTGTATGTAAAATTTTTGTAGATTGTGACTGAATGGTTGATGATGAAGTCATTTCATGTGTTGTAAGCATGGATGTTGGCAATGTAGACTGAGTTGTGGCGGACAGCTCGCAGCGTGGTCCATAGTAATGCAGAATATCTGAATTATAGCAGCTACACAAAAAACAGACAAGGACATATGAACATAATATTTGATACATAGAGTACAAAGTTAACATATTTGGCTATGTTTACATGCACACAAATCAATGCTTGAAAATTAAATAATGCTTTATTGTAAATGCAAACCAAGCACTGTGATTAATTTGTGTGTATGTGTTTCAGCTTATTTCCCTTATGATAGAATTAGTTTTTTTTGACTGTGAGTGTGCTTCACTGTTAATGAACTGTCAATGTGCAATGCTTTTATCATGAGAGGGATATATATATATATATATATATATATATATATATATATATATATATATATATATATATATATATATATATATATATATATATATATATATATATATACACGACGCGAGGTCCGGGAGCCGAGTGCACGAGCTGTTTGTAAAACTAATCTTAATCCCACTTCCCACTTACACCTGAAAGTTACACCAGTCCATATTAGGACAAGGGTACCAGATGGACTTAAACCCTCTGCGTGCTATGCCCAGGTCAAACAGAGGCGGATATAGGAGTGAGCGAGTGCCCTGGCTCTGGCAGCGGCAGCTGCTGGTAACGGTGGCAGGTCTGTCTGCTGCTTTGAGTTTCTCCTTGCTGTCTCCAGTATGGAGGTTTAGGCGAAAGTACTGTATTAGCCTACATTGTATCACATTTTATGGAAATAGCCTATATACATGTGTAACCAATACACTGCATATTGAGATCCTGTAAATCAGTAGAACATAGACTATAGTCATGAAATGACAGCTTCAGCCATTTGTAGCCATGAACATTTTGGCAGCTGCAGCAGCCATTTAGATTTTGGCTGAGCCGGCTAGCCAGCCAATAACTTCATCAGCCAGCCATTATTCTCAGAACAAACGGCTTCAGGGTCTACCCAGGATGAGTCTTTGCAGGTTCAGAGACCATTTAGGATCATAAATAAATAAAGTTCAAGATTGAAGTAGTTCTTCAATCTTGAAGAACTACTATCTCTTATTGTGCTTTATGTCCAAACAACAGTTACTGTGAAAATCTGGTCTAATCACCAGACCATTAACTGTAATGAGTATAATAAATATGAAAGTGAGTTTGAGTAAATTTATTTGTTCACGGTAATTTGATTAAAACCTGAAAATAAAATAATTTTCTATGTAATATACATGTGTAGACAACTAATTATTAATAATACTAAAGTAAAATAAATATCTTACATGCATATTGGTCCAAGGTAAATCTGATTGTAGCAGTCCCCGTGGCGATTGCAGTAATACGGAGTTGTCTCGCACGGACCAACACACCCCCAACTACCATTGATGACCTCCGAAGTGTAGTTAGCCAAGTATATGCAGTTGATGTACGGCTCCAACTGAGTAATATCTGCAAGTTGGAAATTTGATCAGTTATTCATACTATATTATATTTTCCCTAAAGAAATACACAATTGGGACTTACTTGTAACTGGAGGTGACTCAAATGTAACTGCTTTCAACTGGCTGGGTGTACTGTTAAATGCCTTTCCAATGTTGTAGAGGTTTGTTGTATCATTTAGGATCGATGTCAGAACAGCCTCCAATTGATTGTTGACATACTGGATTTTAGAGTCGCTGTTTACATAGCTGTATTGGGCTTCAGTCTCTGCAAAAACGCTCCCGGCACTTAAAAGAAAGAGAGAGAAAAATGATCAAAACAATTAGAAAAAAAAAAAAAAGATAAAAAAAATATAGCATATTGATGGCAGTTTCTAATTATGATTTCTCAAAATTCAGAACCTACAATAGTTTTAAGACTTGTATAGTTTTGAAGGTATCAGGGTCTGCTTTGCGGCACAGCGGTTCTAGCTGGAAGTTAAATGAAAATGTTATTGACAGCGTGTTAGGCATGTGATTGTTGTAAAAAAAAAAATCATTACATTATCAAAAACAGAAATGTGTTGTTTACCTGTGACAATAATACGTTGATGAAACTTTTGGACTCCGGAGAATTTAAATTCAAGTAGTCACTGATGAAAGTAATGTTGATAATCAAAGTTATATTAACTTTGCGAGTTGGTAGTTGTCCAGTGTCTACAAAATTAAAATTTAATTATGTAGGTTGAAAGGCAACACACACTTTTGCATTCATGAAAAGAAAACTCACCAATAATAGGCTGTGTGTTATTGATACCATAGAAGCAGTTTGGACCATAGACATCATCTCGGCAGCTAGTAGTTGTTGTCACTGGATTGAAAAATACAAAACAAAAAAACTTTGTGGTTATATAAACTAAGCAGAAATGGAACTGAACATTTTAGTTAAGAAAAGATGTACCTTCATTTGTTGTTGATTTGGAAGTAACTGATGAAGGTTTTTGCCCTGTTGTTGAGGGGATTGATGCCGATGATGGTGCTTCAGTAGTGACATGAGGTGCTGTTGTCTGTAAAGTGATTGTTGTTGAAGGAGATGTTTGTGTATAAAGACTGTTGATACTTGTGGAATATTGGCTTGATGATGTCTGTACATTTGCACTTGTATGTAAAATTTTTGTGGAAGGCTGCATGGTTGATGATAAAGTCACTTCATGTGTTGTAAGCGTGGATGTTGGCAATGTAGATTGAGTTATGGGGCCAGATGTACTTGGTGTGACTGTTGAAGATTCTTGCACAGTTGTTGAAAAAACTGAAGTCATAGAAGGCCTTTCACTTGTTTCATGAGGAGTTGTCGTGCTCACAACTGTGGTTATAGAAGGAGTTGTTTGTGAAGAATGACTTGTCATACTTGTGGAATACGGACTTGATGATGTCTGTACTTTTGCACTTGTATGTAACATTTTAGTGGATGGCTGAATCGTTGATGTTGAAGTCACTTCATGTGTTGTAAGTGTGGATATTGGCAATGAAGACTGACTTGTGGGGCCAGATGTCAAAGACGCTATTTTTGAAGATTCTTGCACAATTGCTGAAGTAACTGAAGTCGTAGATGGCCTTTCACTTGTTTCATGAGTAGACGGACTCACAACTGTGGTTGTAAAAGGAGATGTTCGTGAAGAAAGAGTGGTCATGCTTGTGGAATATTGGCTTGATGATGTCTGTACATTTGCACTTGTATGCAACATGTTTGTGGATGGCTGAATCGTTGATGATGAAGTCACTTCATGTGTTGTAATTGTGGATGTTGGCAATGTATACTGAGTTGTGGGGCCAGATGGCGTGATTGCTGAAGATTCTTGCACAGTTGTTGAAGTAACTGAACTCGAAGATGGCCTTTCACTTGTTTCATGAGGAGTCGTCGCGCTCACCACTGTGGTTGCAGAAGGAGATGTTTGTGAAGAAAGACTGGTCATACTTGTGGAATACGGACTTGATGATGTCTGTACATTTGCACTTGTATGTAACATTTTAGTGGATGGCTGAATCGTTGATGTTGAAGTCACTTCATGTGTTGTAAGCGTGGATATTGGCAACGTAGATTGAGTTGTGGGGCCAGATGTCAAAGACGCTATTGTTGAAGATTCTTCCACAATTGCTGAAGTAACTGAAGTCGTAGATGGCCTTTCACTTGTTTCATGAGGAGTCGGACTCACAACTGTGGCTGTAGAAGGAGATATTCGTGAAGAAAGAGTGGTCATGCTTGTGGAATATTGGCTTGATGATGTCTGTACATTTGCACTTGTATGCAACATGTTTGTGGATGGCTGAATCGTTGATGATGAAGTCACTTCATGTGTTGTAATTGTGGATGTTGCCAATGAAGACTGAGTTGTGGGGCCAGATGTCAAAGACGCTATTGTTGAAGATTCTTGCACAATTGCTGAAGTAACTGAAGTCGAAGATGGCCTTTCACTTGTTTCATGAGGAGTCGTCGCGCTCACCACTGTGGTTGCAGAAGGAGATGTTTGTGAAGAAAGACTGGTCATACTTGTGGAATACGGACTTGATGATGTCTGTACATTTGCACTTGTATGTAACATTTTAGTGGATGGCTGAATCGTTGATGTTGAAGTCACTTCATGTGTTGTAATTGTGGATGTTGGCAATGTATATTGAGTTGTGGGCCCAGATGTCAAATATGTTATTGTTGAAGATTCTTGCACAGTTGTTGAAGTAACTGAACTCGAAGATGGCCTTTCACTTGTTTCATGAGGAGTCGTCGCGCTCACAACTGTGGTTGCAGAAGGAGATGTTTGTGAAGAAAGACTGGTCATACTTGTGGAATACGGACTTGATGATGTCTGTACATTTGCACTTGTATGTAACATTTTAGTGGATGGCTGAATCGTTGATGTTGAAGTCACTTCATGTGTTGTAAGTGTGGATATTGGCAATGAAGACTGACTTGTGGGGCCAGATGTCAAAGACGCTATTGTTGAAGATTCTTGCACAGTTGCTGAAGTAACTGAAGTCGTAGATGGCCTTTCACTTGTTTCATGAGTAGACGGACTCACAACTGTGGTTGTAGAAGGAGATGTTCGTGAAGAAAGAGTGGTCATTCTTGTGGAATATTGGCTTGATGTCTGTACATTTGCACTTGTATGCAACATGTTTGTGGATGGCTGAATCGTTGATGATGAAGTCACTTCACGTGTTGTAAGTGTGGATGTTGGCATTGTATACTGAGTTGTGGGGCCAGATGTACCTGGCGTGATTGCTGAAGATTCTTGCACAGTTGTTGAAGTAACTGAACTCGAAGATGGCCTTTCACTTGTTTCATGAAGAGTCGTCGCGCTCACAACTGTGGTTGAAGAAGGAGATGTTTGTGAAGAAAGACTAGTTATGCTTGTGGAATATTGGTTGGATGATGTCTGTACATTTGCACTTGTATGTAACATTTTAGTGGATGGCTGAATCGTTGATGATGAAGTCACTTCATGTGTTGCAATTGTGGATGCTGGCAATGAAGACTGAGTTGTGGGGCCAGATGTCAAAGACGCTATTGTTGAAGATTCTTGCACAATTGCTGAAGTAACTGAAGTCGAAGATGGCCTTTCACTTGTTTCATGAAGAGTCGTCGCGCTCACAACTGTGGTTGTAGAAGGAGATGTTTGTGAAGAAAGATTGGTCATACTTGTGGAATACGGACTTGATGATGTCTGTACATTTGCACTTGTATGTAACATTTTAGTGGATGGCTGAATCGTTGATGTTGAAGTCACTTCATGTGTTGTAAGCGTGGATGTTGGCAATGTAGATTGAGTTGTGGGGCCAGATGTCAAAGACGCTATTGTTGAAGATTCTTGCACAGTTGCTGAAGTAACTGAAGTCGTAGATGGCCTTTCACTTGTTTCATGAGTAGACGGACTCACAACTGTGGTTGTAGAAGGAGATGTTCGTGAAGAAAGAGTGGTCATTCTTGTGGAATATTGGCTTGATGTCTGTACATTTGCACTTGTGGATTCTTGCACAGTTGTTGAAGTAACTGTGGATATTGGCAACGTAGACTTAGTTCCTGATGTAATTGTCGAAGATTTCTGCGCAGTGGTTGTGGTAACAGAAGTAGTATGCACACTGTGACTTGTTGCTTGAGGAGTTGTAATGTTCACAGTTGTGGTTGTTGGAAGAGATGTTTGTGAAGAATGACTGGTCATACTTGTGGAATATTGGCTTGATGATGTCTGTACATTTGCACTTGTATGCAACATGTTTGTGGATAGCTGAATCGTTGATGATGAAGTCACTTCATGTGTTGCAAGTGTGGATGTTGGCAATGTATACTGAGTTGTGGGGCCAGATGGCGTGATTGCTGAAGATTCTTGCACAGTTGTAGAAGTAACTGAACTCGAAGATGGCCTTTCACTTGTTTCATGAAGAGTCGTCGCGCTCACAACTGTGGTTGAAGAAGGAGATGTTTGTGAAGAAAGACTGGTCATACTTGTGGAATACGGACTTGATGATGTCTGTACATTTGCACTTGTATGTAACATTTTAGTGGATGGCTGAATCGTTGATGTTGAAGTCACTTCATGTGTTGTAAGTGTGGATATTGGCAACGTAGATTGAGTTGTGGGGCCAGATGGCAAAGACGATATTGTTGAAGATTGTTGCACCGTTTTTGACGTAACTGTAGTCGAAGATGTCGTTTCACTTGTTTCACGAGGAGTCATCGTGCTAACAACTGTGGTTGTAGAAGGAGATGTTTGTGAAGAAAGACTCATCATGCTTGTGGAGTACTGGCTTGATGATGTCTGTACATTTGCACTTGTATGTAAAATTTTTGTGGAAGGCTGCATGGTTGATGATAAAGTCACTTCATGTGTTGTAAGCATGGATGTTGGCAATGTAGATTGTGTTATGGGGCCAGATGTACTTGGTGTGACTGTTGAAGATTCTTGCACAGTTGTTGAAGTAACTGAAGTCGTAGATGGCCTTTCACTTGTTTCATGAGGAGTCGTCGCGCTCACAACTGTGGTTATAGAAGGAGATGTTTGTGAAGAAAGACTGGTCATACTTGTGGAATACGGACTTGATGATGTCTGTACTTTTGCACTTGTATGTAACATTTTAGTGGATGGCTGAATTGTTGATGTTGAAGTCACTTCATGTGTTGTAAGTGTGGATATTGGCAACGTAGACTTAGTTGTGGGGCCAGATGTCAAAGACGCTATTGTTGAAGAATCTTGCACAGTTGTTAAAGTAACTGAAGTTGACGATGGCCTTTCACTTGTTTCATGAGGAGTCGTTGGACTCACAACTGTGGTTGTAGAAGGAGATGTTTGTGAAGAAAGACTGGTCATGCTTGTGGAATACAGGCTTGATGATGTCTGTACATTTGCACTTGTATGTAACATTTTTGTGGATGGCTGAATCGTTGATGATGAAGTCACTTCACGTGTTGTAAGTGTGGATGTTGGCATTGTATACTGAGTTGTGGGGCCAGATGTACCTGGCGTGATTGCTGAAGATTCTTGCACAGTTGTTGAAGTAACTGAACTTGAAGATGGCCTTTCACTTGATATTGGCAATGAAGACTGAGTTGTGGGGCCAGATGTCAAAGACACTATTGTTGAAGATTCTTGCACAATTGCTGAAGTAACTGAAGTCGAAGATGGCCTTTCACTTGTTTCATGAGGAGTCGTCGTGCTCACAACTGTGGTTGTAGAAGGAGATGTTTGTGAAGAAAGACTGGTCATACTTGTGGAATACGGACTTGATGTCTGTACATTTGCACTTGTATGTAACATTTTAGTGGATGGCTGAATCGTTGATGTTGAAGTCACTTCATGTGTTGTAAGCGTGGATGTTGGCAATGTAGATTGAGTTGTTGGGCCAGATGTCACAGATGTTATTAAGGAAGATTTCTTTCCTGTAGACAGGTGAGTGGTTGGTTTTGAAGTCACCAGTTGCGTTGTGAATGTGGCTGTTGGCAACGACATCTCTGATGTAATTGTCGAAGATTTCTGCGCAGTGGTTGTGGTAACAGAAGTAGTATGCACACTGTGACTTGTTGCTTGAGGAGTTGTAATGTTCACAGTTGTGGTTGTTGGAAGAGATGTTTGTGAAGAATGACTGGTCATACTTGTGGAATACGGACTTGATGATGTCTGTACATTTACACTTGTATGTAACATTTTTGTAGATTGTGACTGAATGGTTGATGATGAAGTCATTTCATGTGTTGTAAGCATGGATGTTGGCAATGTAGACTGAGTTGTGGCGGACAGCTCACAGCGTGGTCCATAGTAATGCAGAATATCTGAATTATAGCAGCTACACAAAAAACAGACAAGGACATATGAACATAATATTTGATACATAGAGTACAAAGTTAACATATTTGGCTATGTTTACATGCACACAAATCAATGCTTGAAAATTAAATAATGCTTTATTGTAAATGCAAACCAAGCACTGTGATTAATTTGTGTGTATGTGTTTCAGCTTATTTCCCTAATGATAGAATTTGTTGTTTTTGACTGTGAATGTGCTTCACTGTTAATGAACTGTCAATGTGCAATGAGACATACACAATAAATAAAACGACAAACGAAATCAATTTTGCACACTGGAACAACAGACATGCACAGAGGCGGCTGGTGGTATAATTTATATATATATATATATATATATATATATATATATATATATATATATATATATATATATATATATATATATATATATATATATCCACGACGCGAGGTCCGGGAGCCGAGTGCACGAGCTGTTTGTAAAACTAATCTTAATCCCACTTCCCACTTACACCTGAAAGTTACACCAGTCCATTTTAGGACAAGGGTACCAGATGGACTTAAACCCTCTGCGTGCTATGCCCAGGTCATACAGCAGCGAGCGAGTGCCCTGGCTCTGGCAGCGGCAGATGCTGGTAACGGTGGCGGGTCTGTCCGCTGCTTTGAGTTTCTCCTTGCTGTCTCCAGTATGGAGGTTTAGGCGAAAGTACTGTATTAGCCTACATTGTATCACATTTTATGGAAATAGCCTATATACATGTGTAACCAATACACTGCATATTGAGATCCTGTAAATCAGTAGAACGAAGACTATAGTCATGAAATGACAGCTTCAGCCATTTGCAGCCATGAACATTTTGGCAGCTGCAGCAGCCATTTAGATTTTGGCTGAGCCGGCTAGCCAGCCAATAACTTCATCAGCCAGCCATTATTCTCAGAACAAACGGCTTCAGGGTCTACCCAGGATGAGTCTTTGCAGGTTCAGAGACCATTTAGGATCATAAATAAATAAAGTTCAAGATTGAAGTAGTTCTTCTAAATGTATTGTGCTTTATGTCCAAACAACAGTTACTGTGAAAATCTGGTCTAATCACCAGACCTTTAACTGTAATGAGTATAATAAATATGAAAGTGAGTTTGAGTAAATGTATTTGTTCACGGTAATTTGATTAAAACCTGAAAATAAAATAATTTCCTATGTAATATACATGTGTAGACAACTAATTATTAATAATACTAAAGTAAAATAAATATCTTACATGCATATTGGTCCAAGGTAAATCTGATTGTAGCAGTCCCCGTGGCGATTGCAGTAATACGGAGTTGTCTCGCACGGACCAACACACCCCCAACTACCATTGATGACCTCCGAAGTGTAGTTAGCCAAGTATGTGCAGTTGATGTACGGCTCCAACTGAGTAATATCTGCAAGTTGGAAATTTGATCAGTTATTCATACTATATTATATTTTCCCTAAAGAAATACACAATTGAGACTTACTTGTAACTGGAGGTGACTCAAATGTAACTGCTTTCAACTGGCTGGGTGTACTGTTAAATGCCTTTCCAATGTTGTAGAGGTTTGTTGTATCATTTAGGATCGATGTCAGAACAGCCTCCAATTGATTGTTGACATACTGGATTTTAGAGTCGCTGTTTACATAGCTGTATTGGGCTTCAGTCTCTGCAAAAACGCTCCCGGCACTTAAAAGAGAGAGAGAGAGAAAAATGATCAAAACAATTAGGAAAAAAAAAAAATATAAAAAAAAATATAGCATATTGATGGCAGTTTCTAATTATGATTACTCAAAATTCAGAACCTACAATAGTTTTAAGACTTGTATAGTTTTGAAGGTATCAGGGTCTGCTTTGCGGCACAGCGGTTCTAGCTGGAAGTTAAATGAAAATGTTATTGACAGCGTGTTAGGCATGTGATCATTGTAAAGAAAAAAATCATTACATTATCAAAAACAGAAATGTGTTGTTTACCTGTGATAATAATACGTTGATGAAACTTTTGGATTCCGGAGAATTTAAATTCAAGTAGTCACTGATGAAAGTAATGTTGATAATCAAAGTTATATTAACTTTGCGAGTTGGTAGTTGTCCAGTGTCTACAAAATTAAAATTTAATTATGTACGTTGAAAGGCAACACACACGTTTTCATTCATGAAAAGAAAACTCACCAATAATAGGCTGTGTGTTATTGATACCATAGAAGCAGTTTGGACCATACGCATCATCTTGGCAGCTAGTAGTTGTTGTCACTGGATTGAAAAAAAAAACAAAACCAAAAAAAACTTTGTGGTGATATAAACTAAGCAGAAATGGACCTGAACATTTTAGTTAAGAAAAGATGTACCTTCATTTGTTGTTGATTTGGAAGTAACTGATGTTGTTGAGGGGATTGATGCCGATGATGGTGCTTCAGTAGTGACATGAGGTGTTGTTGTCTGTAAAGTGATTGTTGTTGAAGGAGATGTTTGTGTATAAAGACTGTTGATACTTGTGGAATATTGGCTTGATGATGTCTGTACATTTGCACTTGTATGTAAAATTTTTGTGGAAGGCTGCATGGTTGATGATAAAGTCACTTCATGTGTTGTAAGCGTGGATGTTGGCAATGTAGATTGAGTTATGGGGCCAGATGTACCTGGCGTGACTGTTGAAGACTCTTCCACAGTTGTTGAAAAAACTGAAGTCATAGAAGGCCTTTCACTTGTTTCATGAGGAGTCGTCGTGCTCACAACTGTGGTTATAGAAAGAGCTGTTTGTGAAGAATGACTTGTCATACTTGTGGAATACGGACTTGATGATGTCTGTACTTTTGCACTTGTATGTAACATTTTGGTGGATGGCTGAATCGTTGATGTTGAAGTCACTTCATGTGTTGTAAGTGTGGATATTGGCAACGTAGATTGAGTTGTGGGGCCAGATGGCAAAGACGATATTGTTGAAGATTCTTGCACAGTTTTTGACGTAACTGTAGTCGAAGATGTCGTTTCAATTGTTTCACGAGGAGTCATCGTGCTAACAACTGTGGTTGTAGAAGGAGATGTTTGTGAAGAAAGACTGGTCATGCTTGTGGAATACTGGCTTGATGATGTCTGTACATTTGCACTTGTATGTAACATTTTAGTGGATGGCTGAATCGTTGATGATGAAGTCACTTCACGTGTTGCAAGTGTGGATGTTGGCAATGTATACTGAGTTGTGGGGCCAGATGTACCTGGCGTGATTGCTGAAGATTCTTGCACAGTTGTTGAAGTAACTGAACTCGAAGATGGCCTTTCACTTGTTTCATGAGGAGTCGTCGCTCTCACAACTGTGGTTGAAGAAGGAAATGTTTGAGAAGAAAGACTGGTCATACTTGTGGAATACGGACTTGATGATGTCTGTACATTTGCACTTGTATGTAACATTTTAGTGGATGGCTGAATCATTGATGTTGAAGTCACTTCATGTGTTGTAAGCGTGGATGTTGGCAATGTAGATTGAGTTGTGGGCCCAGATGTCAAATATGTTATTGTTGAAGATTCTTGCACAGTTGTTGAAGTAACTGAAGTCGAAGATGGCCTTTCACTTATTTCATGAGGAGTCATCGCACTCACAGCTGTGGTTGTAGAAGGAGATGTTTGCGAAGAAAGACTGGTCATGCTTGGGGAATTTTGGCTTGATGATGTCTGTACATTTGCACTTGTATGCAACATGTTTGTGGATGGCTGAATCATTGATGATGAAGTCACTTCATGTGTTGTAAGTGTGGATGTTGGCAATGTATACTGAGTTGTGGGGCCAGATGTACCTGGCATGGTTGCTGAAGATTCTTGTACAGTTGTTGAAGTAACTGAACTCGAAGATGGCCTTTCACTTGTTTCATGAGGAGTCGTCGCGCTCACAACTGTGGTTGAAGAAGGAGATGTTTGTGAAGAAAGACTGGTCATACTTGTGGAATACGGACTTGATGATGTCTGTACATTTGCATTTGTATGTAACATTTTAGTGGATGGCTGAATCGTTGATGTTGAAGTCACTTCATGTGTTGTAACTGTGGATATTGGCAATGAAGACTGAGTTGTGGCGCCAGATGTCAAAGACGCTATTGTTGAAGATTTTTGCTCAATTGCTGAAGTAACTGAAGTCGTAGATGGCCTTTCACTTGTTTCATGAAGAGTCGGACTCACAACTGTGGCTGTAGAAAGAGATGGAGTCGTCACGCTCACAACTGTGGTTGTAGAAGGAGATGTTTGTGAAGAAAGACTGGTCATGCTTGTGGAATATTGGCTTGATGATGTCTGTACATTTGCAATTGTATGCAACATGTTTGTGGATGGCTGAATCGTTGATGATGAAGTCACTTCATGTGTTGTAAGTGTGGATGTTGGCAATGTATACTGAGTTGAGGGGCCAGATGTCAAAGACGCTATTGTTGAAGATTCTTGCACAATTGCTGAAGTAACTGAAGTCGAAGATGGCCTTTCATTTGTTTCATGAGGAGTCGTCGCGCTCACCACTGTGGTTGCAGAAGGAGATGTTTGTGAAGAAAAACTGGTCATACTTGTGGAATACGGACTTGATGATGTCTGTACCTTTGCACTTGTATGTAACATTTTAGTGGATGGCTGAATCGTTGATGTTGAAGTCACTTCATGTGTTGTAAGCGTGGATGTTGGCAATGTAGATTGAGTTGTGGGCCCAGATGTGAAATATGTTATTGTTGAAGATTCTTGCACAGTTGTTGAAGTAACTGAAGTCGAAGATGGCCTTTCACTTATTTCATGAGGAGTCATCGCACTCACAGCTGCGGTTGTAGAAGGAGATGTTTGCGAAGAAAGACTGGTCATGCTTGGGTTATTTTGGCTTGATGATGTCTGTACATTTGCACTTGTACGCAACATGTTTGTGGATGGCTGAATCATTGATGATGAAGTCACTTCATGTGTTGTAAGTGTGGATGTTGGCAATGTATACTGAGTTGTGGGGCCAGATGTACCTGGCATGGTTGGTGAAGATTCTTGCACAGTTGTTGAAGTAACTGAACTCGAAGATGGCCTTTCACTTGTTTCATGAGGAGTCGTCGCGCTCACAACTGTGGTTGAAGAAGGAGATGTTTGTGAAGAAAGACTGGTCATACTTGTGGAATACGGACTTGATGATGTCTGTACATTTGCATTTGTATGTAACATTTTAGTGGATGGCTGAATCGTTGATGTTGAAGTCACTTCATGTGTTGTAAGTGTGGATATTGGCAATGAAGACTGAGTTGTGGCGCCAGATGTCAAAGCCGCTATTGTTGAAGATTTTTGCTCAATTGCTGAAGTAACTGAAGTCGTAGATGGCCTTTCACTTGTTTCATGAAGAGTCGGACTCACAACTGTCGTTGTAGAAGGAGATGGAGTCGACACGCTCACAGCTGTGGTTGTAGAAGGAGATGTTTGTGAAGAAAGACTGGTCATGCTTGTGGAATATTGGCTTGATGATGTCTGTACATTTGCACTTGTATGCAACATGTTTGTGGATGGCTGAATCGTTGATGATGAAGTCACTTCATGTGTTGTAAGTGTGGATGTTGGCAATGTATACTGAGTTGAGGGGCCAGATGTCAAAGACGCTATTGTTGAAGATTCTTGCACAATTGCTGAAGTAATTGAAGTCGAAGATGGCCTTTCACTTGTTTCATGAGGAGTCGTCGCCCTCACCACTGTGGTTGCAGAAGGAGATATTTGTGAAGAAAGACTGGTCATACTTGTGGAATACGGACTTGATGATGTCTGTACATTTGCACTTGTATGTAACACTTTAGTGGATGGCTGAATCGTTGATGTTGAAGTCACTTCATGTGTTGTAAGCGTGGATGTTGGCAATGTATATTGAGTTGTGGGCCCAGATGTCAAATATGTTATTGTTGAAGATTCTTGCACAGTTGTTGAAGTAACTGAAGTCGTAGATGGCCTTTCACTTGTTTCATGAGGAGTCGGACTCACAACTGTGCTTGTAGAAGGAGATGTTCGTGAAGAAAGAGTGGTCATGCTTGTGGAATATTGGCTTGATGATGTCTGTACATTTGCACTTGTATGTAACATTTTTGTGGATGGCTGAATGGTTGGTGATGAAGTCATTTCATGTGTTGTAAGCGTGGATGTTGGAAACGTAGATTGAGTTGTGGGGCCAGATGTCACAGGAGTGACTGTTGAAGATTCTTGGACAGTTGTTGAAATAAATGAAGTCGAAGATGGCTTTTCAATTGTTTCATGAGGAGTCGTCACGCTCACAACTGTGGTTGTAGAAGGAGATGTTTGTGAAGAAAGACTGGTCATGCTTGTGGAATATTGGCTTGATGATGTCTGTACATTTGCACTTGTATGTAACATTTTAGTGGAGGGCTGAATCATTGATGTTGAAGTCACTTCATGTGTTGTAAGTGTAGATGTTGGCAATGTAGACTGAGTTGTGGGGCCAGATGTCTCAGATGTTATTAATGAAGATTTCTGCCTCGTAGACAGGTGAGTAGTTGGTTTTGAAGTCACCAGTTGCGTTGTGAATGGGGCTGTTGGCAATGACGTCTCTGATGTAATTGTTGAAGATTTCTGCCCAGTTGTTGAGGTAACAGAAGTAGTATGCAGAGTGTGACTTGTTGCTTGAGGAGTTGTAATGTTCACAATTGTGGTTGTTGGATGAGATGTTTGTGAAGAAAGACTGGTCATACTTGTGGAATATGGACTTGATGTCTGTACATTTGCACTTGTATGTAACATTTTAGTGGATGGCTGAATCGTTGATGTTGAAGTCACTTCATGTGTTGTAAGCGTGGATGTTGGAAATGTAGATTGAGTTGTGGGCCCAGATGTCAAATATGTTATTGTTGAAGATTCTTGCACAGTTGTTGAAGTAACTGAAGTCGAAGATGGCCTTTCACTTGTTTCATGAGGAGTCATCGCACTCACAGCTGCGGTTGTAGAAGATGTTTGCGAAGAAAGACTGGTCATGCTTGGGGAATATTGGCTTGATGTCTGTACATTTGCACTTGTATGCAACATGTTTGTGGATGGCTGAATCGTTGATGATGAAGTCACTTCATGTGTTGTAAGTGTGGATGTTGGCAATGTATACCGAGTTGTGGGGCCAGATGTACCTGGCGTGATTGCTGAAGATTCTTGCACAGTTGTTGAAATAACTGAACTTGAAGATGGCCTTTCACTTGTTTCATGAGGAGTCGTCGTGCTCACAACTGTGGTTGAAGAAGGAGATGTTTGTGAAGAAAGACTGGTCATACTTGTGGAATACGGACTTGATGATGTCTGTACATTTGCGCTTGTATGTAACATTTTAGTGGATGGCTGAATCGTTGATGTTGAAGTCACTTCATGTGTTGTAAGTGTGGATATTGGCAATGAAGACTGAGTTGTGGGGCCAGATATCAAAGACGCTGTTGTTGAAGATTCTTGCACAATTGCTGAAGTAACTGAAGTCGTAGATGGCCTTTCACTTGTTTCACGAGGAGTCGTCGCGCTCACAACTGTGGTTGCAGAAGGAGATGTTTGTGAAGAAAGAGTGGTCATGCTTGTGGAATATTGGCTTGATGATGTCTGTACATTTGCACTTGTATGTAACATTTTTGTGGATGGCTGAATAGTTGGTGATGAAGTCATTTCATGTGTTGTAAGTGTGGATGTTGGAAACGTAGATTGAGTTGTGGGGCCAGATGTCACAGGAGTGATTGTTGAAGATTCTTGGACAGTTGTTGAAATAAATGAAGTCGAAGATGGCCTTTCATTTGTTTCACGAGGAGTCGTCGCGCTCACAACTGTGGTTGCAGAAGGAGATGTTTGTGAAGAAAGAGTGGTCATGCTTGTGGAATATTGGCTTGATGATGTCTGTACATTTGCACTTGTATGTAACATTTTTGTGGATGGCTGAATAGTTGGTGATGAAGTCATTTCATGTGTTGTAAGTGTGGATGTTGGAAACGTAGATTGAGTTGTGGGGCCAGATGTCACAGGAGTGATTGTTGAAGATTCTTGGACAGTTGTTGAAATAAATGAAGTCGAAGATGGCCTTTCAATTGTTTCATGAGGAGTCGTCAAGTTCACAACTGTGGTTGTAGAAGGAGATGTTTGTGAAGAAAGACTGGTCATGCTTGTGGAATATTGGCTTGATGATGTCTGTACATTTGCACTTGTATGCAACATGTTTGTGGATGGCTGAATCGTTGATGATGAAGTCACTTCATGTGTTGTAAGTGTGGATGTTGGCAATGTATACTGAGTTGTGGGGCTAGATGTACCTGGCGTGATTGCTGAAGATTCTTGCACAGTTATTGAAGTAACTGAAGTCGAAGATGGCCTTTCACTTGTTTCATGAGGAGTCGTCGCGCTCACAACTGTGGTTGAAGAAGGAGATGTTTGTGAAGAAAGACTGGTCATGCCTGTGGAATACGGACTTGATGATGTCTGTACATTTGCACTTGTATGTAACATTTTAGTGGATGGCTGAATCTTTGATGTTGAAGTCACTTCATGTGTTGTAAGTGTGGATATTGGCAATGAAGACTGAGTTGTGGCGCCAGATGTCAAAGACGCTATTGTTGAAGATTCTTGCACAATTGCCAAAGTAACTGAAGTCGTAGATGGCCTTTCATTTGTTTCATGAGGAGTCGTCGCGCTCACAACTGTGGTTGCAAAAGGAGATGTTTGTGAAGAAAGACTGGTCATACTTGTGGAATACGGACTTGATGATGTCTGTACATTTGCACTTGTATGTAACATTTTAGTGGATGGCTGAATCTTTGATGTTGAAGTCACTTCATGTGTTGTAAGTGTGGATATTGGCAATGAAGACTGAGTTGTGGCACCAGATGTCAAAGACGCTATTGTTGAAGATTCTTGCACAATTGCCGAAGTAACTGAAGTCGTAGATGGCCTTTCATTTGTTTCATGAGGAGTCGTCGCGCTCACAACTGTGGTTGCAAAAGGAGATGTTTGTGAAGAAAGACTGGTCATACTTGTGGAATATGGACTTGATGATGTCTGTACATTTGCACTTGTATGTAACATTTTAGTGGAGGGCTGAATCGTTGATGTTGAAGTCACTTCATGTGTTGTAAGTGTGGATATTGGCAACGTAGATTGAGTTGTGGGGCCAGATGGCAAAGACGATATTGTTGAAGATTGTTGCACAATTGCTGAAGTAACTGAAGTCGTAGATGGCCTTTCACTTGTTTCATGAGGAGTCGGACTCACAACTGTGCTTGTAGAAGGAGATGTTCGTGAAGAAAGAGTGGTCATGCTTGTGGAATATTGGCTTGATGATGTCTGTACATTTGCACTTGTATGTAACATTTTTGTGTTTGGCTGAATGGTTGATGCTGAAGTCACTTCATGTGTTGTAAGTGTGGATGTTGGCAATGTAGACTGAGTTGTTGGGCCAGATGTCTCAGATGTTATTAATGATGATTTCTGCCCCATAGACAGGTGAGTGGTTGGTCTTGAAGTCACCAGTTGCGTTGTGAATGTGGCTGTTGGCAATGACGTCTCTGATGTAATTGTCAAAGATTTCTGCCCAGTTGTTGAGGTAATAGAAGTAGTATACAGAGTATGACTTGTTGCTTGAGGAGTTGTAATGTTCACAATTCTGGTTGTTGGAAGAGATGTTTGTGAAGAATGACTGGTCATACTTGTGGAATACGGACTTGATGCTGTCTGTACATTTGCACTTGTATGTAACATTTTTGTGGATGGCTGAATGGTTGATGATGAAGTAATTTCATGTGTTGTAAGCGCGGATGTTGGCAACGTAGACTGAGTTGTAGGGCCAGATGTCACAGGAGTGATTGTTGAAGATTCATGGACAGTTGTTGAAATAACTGAAGTTGAAGATGGCCTTTCACTTGTTTCATGAGGAGTCGTCGTGCTCACAACTGTGGTTGTAGAAGAAGATGTTTGTGATGACAGACTGGTCATGCTTGGAGAATATTGGCTTGATGATGCCTGTACATTTGCACTTGTGTGTAACATTTTAGTGGGTAGCTGCATGGTTGATGTTGAAGTCACTTCATGTGTTGTAAGTGTTGATTTTGGCAATGTAGACTGAGTTGTGGGGCCAGATGTCAAAGACGTTATTGTTGAAGATTCTTGCATAGTTGTTGAAGTTATTGAAGTCGAAGATGGCCTTTTACTTGTTTTATGAGGAGTCGTCGCGCTTACAGCTGTGGTTGTAGAAGGAGATGTTTGTGATGAAAGACTGGTCATGCTTGTGGAATATTGGCTTGATGATATCTGTACATTTGTACTTGTATGTAACATTTTTGTGGATGGCTGAATCATTGATGTTGAAGTCACTTCATGTGTTGTAAGCGCGGATGTTGGCAACGTAGACTGAGTTGTCGGGCCAGATGTCACAGGCGTGATTGTTGAAGATTCTTTGACAGCTGGTGAAATAACTGAAGTCGAAGATGGGCTTTTACTTGTTTCATGAGGAGCCGTTGTTCTCACAACTGTGGTCGTAGAAGGAGATATTTTTGAAGAAAGACTGGTCATACTTGTGGAATATTGGCTTGGTGATGTCCGTACATTTGCACTTGTATGTAACATTTTTGTGGATGGCTGAATCGTTGATGAAGTCATTTCATGTGTTGTAAGTGTGGATGTTGGCAACGTAGACTGAGTTGTGGGGCCAGATGTCACAGGAGCGATTGTTGAAGATTCTTGAACAGTTGTTGAAATAACTGAAGTCGTAGATGGCCTTTCACTTGTTTCATGAGAAGTCGGACTCACAACTGTGGTTGTAGAAGGAGATGTTTGTGAAGAAAGACTGGTCCTACTTGTGGAATACGGACTTGATGATGTCTGTACATTTGCACTTGTATGTAACATTTTTGTGGATGGCTGAATCGTTGATGTTGAAGTCTCTTCATGTGTTGTAAGTGTGGATATTGGCAATGTAGACTGAGTTGTTGGGCCAGATGTCTCAGATGTTAATAATGAAGATTTCTGCCTCGTAGACAGGTGAGTGGTTGGTTTTGAAGTCACCAGTTGCGTTGTGAATGTGGCTGTTGGCAGTGACGTCTCTGATGTAATTGTCGAAGATTTCTGCCCAGTTGTTGAGGTAACAGAAGTAGTATACAGAGTGTGACTTGTTGCTTGGGGAGTTATAATGTTCACAATTGTGGTTGTTGGAAGAGATGTTTGTGAAGAATGACTCGTCATACTTGTGGAATATGGACTTGATGATGGCTGTACATTTGTACTTGTATGTAACATTTTTGTGGATGGCTGAAAGATTGATGATGAAGTCATTTCATGTGTTGTAAGTGTGGATATTGGCAATGTAGACTGGGTAGTGGCACCAGATGTCAAAGACATTATTGGTGAGGATTCTTGCACAAATGTTGAACTAACTGAAGTCGAAGATGGGCTTTCACTTGTTTCATGAGGAGTCGTCGTACTCACAACTGTGGTTGTAGAAGGAGTTGTTTGTGAAGAATGGCTGGTCATACTTGTGGAATACGGACTTGATGATGTCTGTACATTGGCACTTATATGTAACATCTTTGTGGATGGCTGAATGGTTGATGATGAAGTCATTTCATGTGTTGTAAGTGTGGATTTTGGCAACGTAGACTGAGTTGTGGGGCCAGACGTCTCAGGCGTGATTGTTGAAGATTCTTGCCCTGTTGTTGAAGTCGAAGATGGCGTTTCACTTGTTTTATGAGTCGTCGTCGCAATCACAACTGTGGTTGCAGAAGACTGAGTTGTGGGGCCAGATGTTATAGATGTGATTGTTGAAGATTCTAGCAGAGTTGTTGCGGTAACTGAAGTTGATAATAGTCCTTGTGTAGTGATACGCTGCGTTGTTGTATTCGCAGTTTTTGTTGAGGGAGATGTTTGGAGAGAAAGACGGGTCATACCTGTCGTATCTGTAGTTGAGGTTGTCTGTTTATTTACACTTGTATGTATTATTTTTTTAGCTGTTTGAGTAGTTGTAGTTTCTCCAGATACAATTTTAAACTGATAATTGGTGGGTTTAAACTTATCTTGCGTTGTTGTTATGTTGGTCATTATGTTGGACGATTCAATTGTTTGTTTTGACGTTTCTTCACCTATCGTTAAATTTGTTGTTTGCACTGTTGATGGAGTAACCGATGTGACTGTTGAAAGTTGTTTGCTGGTAGTTGAGTTTACAAAACCCGAAAATTGCTCTTGACTTGTTGCTTGAGGTGTTGTTGTGCTTACAACTGTGGCTGCTGGAAAAGATTTTTCAGAAGAATGACTAGTTATTGTTGTGGAATATGTACTCGGCGAAGACCGTGCATTTAGAGATGCCATTGACAATTATAGTGGATTCATGAGTAGTTGGTAATGGTGTTTCCTTTTCTCATATTTAGTAAAAAAGGTCTGACATAAGTACAACACCATTTTAGTCCAGACAACCTGCATAATTTAAATACAGTTTCTTAATATCTGAAATGGTTTCATTAACTTCCTTTTTTAAAAACTGATTAAATTGATTCTGTGCAAAATTTTTAGCAAGATTTAACTTAATAAGCAACAGAATTTCATTTACAGTGTTTTTAATTGTAACATTCCTGAATCACTTAAAATGAAGCTGTCCCTGTCAAATAAACCAATAAATAAATAAATAGCCTCGTTTCTATAGGAGCAGTATGGAGTGGGGGTGGTGATTATAAATGGGAAGTAATTTTGTGTTGGCTCACAGCTGAATTGCGGAAATCATCCTTATTATTAAGAATATAATTTGGTTACTGTTTAGATTTGATTATAAATTTATTTTTTTTGAAATCATGAGCAAAGCCCTGACCCTGGAGGTGTGCCCAGAGCATGGAAATGCAACTCGGCTGGAGGGAGCCACAGCAAGGTGGCCCAAGCAAACTGTGCCATTGGAAAAGAGGCTTATGTTAACTAAACCTAAAAATCATTATAGCATGGTTTAAAGTACATAAAAGTCAATTACTTGTAGTATGTCCCCTTTTAACAAATTTGATATGGGAGTAGTAATAAAAAAATCTATCAAATTATTTTCCTTTTGCCTGCCCTCTTTTGACAAAGCAGCTAAAGCAGCTGTTTTATATATATATATATATATATATATATATATATATATATATATATATATATATATATATATATATATATATATATATATATATAGTAAATAGACCCTGCATGCATTCACAATTAGTGAAAGATTGAAAGGCAGAGTTGTTTTTTTTTACCCCAATAAGGATGAGTCAGTTGCTGAGGACATTTATATTTTACATGACATTTACATTTTCTGTTGTAAGCATCTGTGATTACAGCAGCAATAGCAGCTATACATACACATCTTCAAAACCTTTTTTTTTCTTTCTGCTGGTTTTAACTTTCATTGAATATCATTGCCAATGTGGACAGTCTTTCCAACATGAATCAATATTGTTTTCAATATTGTTACTGTCCAAATATATATTTTATGGATAAATATTTTTGAGGTTCCAAAGGAGGTGCTCAGGGCCCATCCATTGACCCTGGTGCTTGGGTTAAAAATAATTGCTTTATGTGTTTGAAATTCAATTTCTCCTTTACTATAATATCTTGTACTCTTGTCCTTTTTAAAAGATTAGACAGAATAAAGATAATAATTGCAATAATAATTGACTGTAGTCTAAGGTATACTTCATTGATCCATTAATTAGGGAAATTCTTTCTCTGCATTCTACCAGTGCCACTGGGGTAATCTGTCAGGAGCAGTGAGCTACTGCCATATAGTACCTAGGGAACCATCTCCATGATCTTGGACTAGGCTTAGCTACCCTAGAACTACCTTAGCTACCCACTATGCACGTTTTGAGTTGATGGAAGAAAACAGGAGTGTCCGAAATTACAAAGTCATGCATGATTCAGTCCATTCTAGGCACTGTAGCCACAACTGCCTTGGGGTAGCCAGTGAGAAGCAAAGCAAACTTCATCATCAACCCTTTGGCCAACCTCAATCATTCACACAGCAATTCATGCTAGGAAAGGTGGGTAAAGTGTTTTGCCTAAAGACACAACAACTGCATGCATTTGACTAGGGTCATTGCAGCCCCATTCTGGCACCTGATATCCCCTGTGGTCTCCCATCCAGTTAGGCAGGCTCAATTTTGGTTTGTTCTGAGACAAAGTTGCCCTGTTTGAAGGAGTTATGGACAAAACAAAGGTCAGAATCTCAGTCTCAAAGAATATGATCTTTGAACAACAAATCAAAGAGTTTTTTATTTTTATTTTTTCATGAGTTCACTGTGACTGCACCAACGGTATGTAGTGTTTGTGGCTAAATGAATGTATGTGCCTGAATGTGGCTTTATGACTGTATATAATTGCATGGAGCTGTATGTGACTGTAAGTAAGAATGATTTTAGAGTGTAAATATTAACCTTGTTTTTATTTTATTTTATTTTACTTCCTGCAGGTTGACATTTTACACCTGTCCAGGGACTACAGATGAAAAATAGCCCTCGGGCTAATTCTAGTAATTTACATATAGATGTTTATTAATGTGCATTGTAAATAATTAAATAAATAAAGTACAATGCCAAAAGACTTACTGTTTTAAGACACATATATATGATATACCTGACAAATACCTGAAACATTTTTACGAGGGATTGATTTGGTAGGGGTAAACTGGTCATAGACAATTTAACTTCAGTTCACATACAGCTCCATTCACACAACCAGAGTTACTTACTTTGTTCTTGTGCAAAAAGGAGTGCTGAAAAGAAAATGCAGGTAGTTACAAATGTCACAGATTTCTTCTTCCATTTTGTTGATTCATAAATCCAGTGTTTCATTTTCAAGTCTTGAAATTGTCATCCAAATGGTGTTGAATTCAGTGCTGTTCCTTTTCTATCATCTTGTACACATACATAAAGCTATGTAACTTCTAATGAATTATTTTGTGCAATGACTACTTTTTTGTTTTGCTAGTGCTTGTCAATCATATAAACATGTTTCCTAGTATCAAAAGCCTTTTTAAGCATCATCAATGATCAACCAGTGAAGTGAGGCAGGTACAGCGGCAAGCTCCTCCTTTGGCAAACCTTGATGTGCCCCTCACACCCAGCACATGTGCCTTAAGAGAAGGTCCATATTACAGTGACGTTGAAGCTGAGAACTCAAAATAGAAAAGGGGAAACAAAAAACTCTACAGCCACATTATTAATTACATCTCCTTTACTACTCCTAAATGTAAATGTGTAATGTAATAAAATGTAAAAATAAATATTTTCAGAAGGGCATGACATCTGTAATGGAAATCTTTACAATAACTGTAAAATATAATTGAATATATAGGTCATGTATAAGCTATTCTTGTGATTCCTAATGGAATGGGGGTTTCAACAGCTCTTGAGTTACAACAGACTTAACAGTTTTAGATTTAGTTATCTGCGAAAAGGGCCTTTAGAGGCCTCTTGCTGTTGTATATCTCTGTGATATCTCTCTATACACCTTCTCCCTTTGGATTTACAGATGAGGGGAACCTATTTGACTTTGACAAAAAGGGATAAGATATTTGGGGCCATAAATCATTGCAGGAGTTGCAATGACAATAAGGCTTATCCTATTCTTACTACAGATGCAAGACCAATAATAGACCTGAATGCAGCATTCTACAACAAACCTCCGTATTTTACATTACATTTTGTCTTAAAAAAAAACAAAAACAAAAAAAACTGTACAATTTTTTCTGATGGGGGTCCACTACCTACATGTAGGGTTTTTATTGCTACCTTGAAAAACATGAACTCTTACAGTGAGCGGTGAGTGAGTGTGCCATCATGATAAAAAGCCATATACAGTGGTACCTCACCTTACGAATGACCCAACAAACGAAAATTTCAAGTTACGAAACGCCTCCACGGTAAATTTTTGTCTCTAGATACGAAAGAAAATTCAAGTTACGAAACGCGAAATCTCAAAAATTCAAATAATGCGCGCTCAGCCACACACATTATACGCTTTTCTCAGACTGGATTTAAACTTTTCTCACATTTGTCTCTCGTTTAAACACTCAAACCTTCATAGATTTTCAACAAAATTATTAATAGTGAAGTGTGGGGGAAAGCGGGAGGGGGGAGAAGACTGCGCGGACACGTGTGATAGCGCACATGACCCAGCGCGGGGCTGACAGCAGGTCTAGACCAAGGTCTAAACCTGGACTGGACCAGGACTAAACCAGGACTAAACCAGGACTAGACCAGGACTAAACCAGGACTAAACCAGGACTAAACCAGGACTAGACCAGGTGGATTAAAGCGCTGCGCGCAGTCTATTTCCTGGTTTCGTTTCATGTCACAGCTAAGGCGAGCAGCGAGGAGGGGACTGCACGCAGTCTGAGCGCATGAACGCATGAACGAGACCCATGCAAGAGCCGCGGTGGTCTAGACCTCCTCTAGACCTGACCAGGTCTAGAGGAGGTCTAGAGGAGCCGCGGTGGTCTGGACTAAACCAGGACCAAACCTGGACTAAACCAGGAGGAGCCGCGGTGGTCTGGACTAAACCAGGACTAAACCTGGACTAAACCAGGAGGAGCACCGCGGCTCCTCCTGGTTTAGTCCAGGTTTAGTCCTGGTCCAGTCCAGGTTTAGACCTTGGTCTAGACCTGCTATCAGCCCCGCGCCGGGTCATGCTGCGCTATCACACGTGTCCGCGCACGTCACTGTTAATACATTTTGTTGAAAATCTATGAAAGTTTGAGTGTTTAAACGAGAGACAAATGTGAGAAACACGCAGAACACAATGTTACACTATAAAAAAAGTTGCACTATAAAAAAAAAACTTGGATCGGGGCCTTGGAACGAATCAGGCTTTTTCTATTGAAATAGCTACTCAACTTACGGATTTTTCACGTTACGAAACCACTGGAACGAATTAATTTCGTAAGGTGAGGTACCACTGTACATCCACAGCACAATTTATAGACTGTGTATGATAGTTTAGCACTCTATGAAAAAGTTAAACATCACAGTTAATAAATTCTCTGTAACACCACCTGTGTTTACTTTTGATTGTATCAGTAAAATCCTGAAACTAGAGGGCCTCAAAAGGGTCTTTCTTGTAATAGACATTTTTTTTGTTTCATATATTTTTATTCATGTGTTCATATTTGCAACATATGCACACATCTTTTCCATTATTATACAAAAAAACAAAACAAAAACATAAGCACAGAACTATCAAACAAAAAACAAATCGCTCAAATACATTTTTAAGATGTGTACATTTTAAAAGGTAATTTATTCCATTACATAAATTATTTCAGCCCAGCCCTTGACACTATGTTCATTCTGTTTCATCTATCTTGATTTTCTTTTTTTTTTTCTCTTTTTGATTTTAAGGTATCATTTAGGGGACTGCATTTGGAACACAGGAAATTTTATAAGTGCTATTTATTTAGAAAGTGTTTTGTAGGTTGGCATGACGTTTCTGTGGTCATGACAAAATATGAAGCAATATTGATCTCTGAACTATTTTAAGATTAACTTTTGTTTCCTTCAAACCAAAGGGCGTCGTCAAGGGTGACTTGGCACAGATAGGTGACTTTTATCAGCATACATTGGTGCACAGCAAAGATATTGATGTGTTTGAAATTGTAATATTTTCAGTTATCTTAAATGATCATAAACTGTAAATGGAAATAAAATCTACTGTAACTTTTAGAGGCACACCCATTTTAGCCCTAGCCTTCCCTTAAGAATGCTTCCTTGTCAGAATTATTGATGATAAATGTATGAACATACAAAACCAAGAGACTGTTGAGAAAAGAGGCAGGTAAAGCGAAGGGGTTGAAACATTTTTTATTTATTTATTTTTACAATTTTATTTGTTAAATTTATCAAGAAACAGGATTAAAGTAACTCGGTACAGAGAACACACCATTTTATATGTAATGTTTTTTGTTTTTTTTTACATTTTTAGAAAATTTATGTTATTTTAAAAACAATTAAAAATAATATATTTTTTGAAAGGGATTAGGATCGGAAACATTATTACCCACACAACATTATAAATGTTGATTTGCCTCATAACACAGAGTACGGCTTTACTATTGCATCTGTTCAAGTGTTTTTATTACACTATGAATTACCATTGAAAAATATGCATGCTTATGAGCGGGGTCACTTCTCTACAGATCTGACCTGTAACTTTGCCTGGTGGAGCTACCAGTTTGTTTCCATGGAAATAGACATGTCAAATGCCATGCTGTCGAACATTCCAGGCAAAGCAATATCATCATCATAGACATATATAAACATTGCTTTAAGGCTTGAATGGGCTCATGTCTTCATAGTATGCAAGATGGAAATGTACATAACATATTTTTGTGACATTCATAGCAAAGTCTCACAGAAGACTGCTGCTTTTCTCATCACTGTTCCTCTTCTTTTTCCTTGGGGGTCTCTGTCTGTGCTGCCTGAGCCCTATGGCGCTCTGCTCCTGTCACAGTCATTGGATGTAGAGGGAAGAACCCAGCTAAACCTGGAGCAAACATACAAAAATGCATAAATCAATTTAAAGGTCAGACACGTCACTTCATATCTCCTTTAGATCAAGTAATGAATAACCTATTTAATTGTCATTTTGCAATATTTAAAGAAAGGGGTGTAGTTTGACTGCTTACAGCCATTACACAAACTGTTCAACAGAAATAAGTATTTATCATCTTTTGTTTCACAAGGTGTAACTTAGAAGTATGTTTAGGAACAGACACCTGTGACACATTGAAATAATTTACGCACGTCATTTAAAAGCATGGTAATAAAGTGATCAATTTGCGAGCACACACCTAGCAGCTTGGCCACAGGTTTTGTTGCATGGGCGCCACAGCCGATCCAGTACTTTATACGCTCGTAGTTGAAGCTCACAAGTTTTTCATTGTAGATATTGGGCAGAGGGTCGTAAGTCCCCAACTGTTCGATGTATTTACCGTCCCTGGCTCTTTTGTTGAATGCAGCCACAATTCGGTAGAAGGGTCTGTTTGCCTGCTTGTGACCAGCGAGGGCCAGACGGATGACCACATATCCTCCGTGGTACTGTTTTAAGAGGAGGGATGCTGCCAAAAAAAAATTGAAATTGTAAACATTTTGAATATGATTATGTCCGAACATAACATACAAGATTTTGAAATGTACTTTGTAAACCTTTTTGCAGGATGACTAAACTTCTGTTTGTATATCCTCCTGGGACCCGAAGAAAGTGTTTTTTTGTTTGTTTGGTTTTTTGTGATTTTCTATTTGGAGGTAAATGAACACCTTAGCATTTACATTTTGTTAATTTTATTTTTATTTTATTTATGTTGCAACATGTCCTCTGTAATGGACTGTAATAGTTTTAAATCCACGTGAAATTAACAACCAATTAACAAAAAAATATATATTTTTTTGATGACCAACATTTCTGACAAGCTTCTACAGTCGCCTCAAAAAATTTTTAGACTCCCGTTTAATTTCTAATTTGTATTTATTTATCATTTTATTTACTTTATTTTTTGCTTCATTTTTTTGTAATTTTTTTTTTTTTACTCTTTTACTTTTTATTTACTTATTTATTATATTTATTTAATTATTTATTTTTTTAATCATAGTGCAGGCACAAACTAGAGTTTATCTCAAAACACTTAAAAACACTTAAAAGATAAACTGAAGTTGTGGTGTTTGGCAAAATTGACCCCCTCTTGGACTTGGGCCCACTTAAAGGCAAATTAACATTTTTTTACAATCTGAGCCTGAGCAAAAGCTGAAAACTATGGATAAATCTCGGATTACAGGCCACTTTTGCTTCAAACGAAATCTTTCATTAAGACATCGGGCTTCTATGATTTGAAAAGTGCTAAAGTTTGTGTTATTTGGAGACCGCAAAGTAATGCCCCGAATACAAATGCTAACGGATACGGTACAACATAACTTTCTTCAAACAGCTCCAAATGACACGAACGTGATATGGGTGAGTCAAACGACTTGTTTTATTACCGAAAGAAGGCTCAGATTGTAAAATAACGTTACTTTTCCTTTAAGCTTGATAAGCACGTGAATGCGGTCGTCAAATCTGGCTTTTATCATTTAAGGCTTTTATCCAAAGTCAAATCCTTTTTATCTTTTAAATCTTTCGAACAAGTCGTGCACGCTTTTATCTCTTCTCGTTTAGACTACTGTAATGCACTTTTCTCTGGCATTAGCCACCATGCACTTTCTCGTCTACAGCTAGTCCAAAACTCCGCTGCGCGCCTTTTAACCGTTACCAAAAAACGAGAGCACATAACTCCGATTTTAGCATCTTTGCACTGGCTCCCCGCTCGTTTTAGAGTTGATTTTAAAATTTTATTGTTTGTTTGTAAAGCTTTGAATGGACTGGCCCCGGATTACATCTTGGACCTCATCCAGATTTACACCCCCGCCCGCGCTCTGAGGTCCGAGGGCCAGCTCCAACTCGTGGTTCCTAAGACGAGACTTAAAACCAGAGGAGACAGAGCCTTTTCTGTGGCTGGACCAAAGCTGTGGAACGCTCTGCCTCCTCACATCAAAACAGCTCCCACTGTGGAGTGTTTTAAGTCTCGTCTAGACAGTATCACCACTGTCATATTCTTTCTAAATATAATTTTTTAAATTTTGATAACCAAATAATGTACGCAAACATCTGCCTAATTTTTAAAATTATTCATGGTATTGCTACCCCTCCTATGAGAAGGTTTGTTACGCTGACCTCTGAAAAAAACAACTCGAGTCACTAGGGCGACCTCTAGAGGAGAGTGCAGCGCTCCAAAATGTAGGACTTCTTTTAGTAAAACTGCTTTCTCTTTTATTGCCATGAGTCAGTGGAATCGTTTGCCAAATGAGATTATAACATGTACAAGTTTTCAAACGTTTGCACATCAAACAAAGAAATGGCTAATATCAAAGCAAATTTGCACTCATTAGTGATGAATGTGTGTGTGTGAGGTTAGGACTGTTGAGTGTGTGTATAGATGTGTAATGATGGAATTTTTTTTTTGAATGTTTTAGAAATGGCATAGTGATGGTTGTAATTTTATCTGATATGTATGCACATATGTGATTATTCTTATGCACTGGTCTATCACCCATTTACAATCTCTGTCATAGTATATTTCATTAAACATCAACCTGTCCCGGGACTACAGGTGGAAATTAGCATTTTTGCTATAACCTGGCACCTGCATCTTTCTTTTGTTTATTTCAAAGGTCAATGAAATGTTGTGCACTGTCCCTGTGCAAATAAATAAACCATAAACCCACTTTTATTCTCTGGCTTTTAATCCTGCATGAGTTATGTGGTCCTCTGTGTTTTTATTTTATTTATTTTACTTTTATATTTTATTTATTTTATTTTACTCTATTTTGTTTTTACTTACTCCACGGTTCTGATTTGGTTTTACTGGTTTTATTGTTTTGGGACTAGTGAATCATCTACAGTACCTGATGTTTGTTGTGTCACTAGTTTTTCTGTACAGCACTTTGGAAACTGTTTATGTTTATGAAATGTGCTATAGAAATAAAGTGGATTTGGATTTGGATAAACTGGTTAGCTCAATGTCCACTGTAAAGGACACAAATGAATGGGCCGGGTCTCAGGAGGATATTTATTCAAATGTTTTTTGTTTGTAAGATTCCCAGTTTCTCCACACCAGGCATTTATTTATCTATTTTCTAATTTTTCACTTTGCCCTGTGACTCCTGAAAAGAACAGCAAGGCACAAAATAAAATAATACACAGGCTTTTTACACATCAAAATTAATTATTTAAATGTCCATATTTAATTTAGTGTAATGAAAGTACTATTAATATATATACACAACTGCACTCATGAATTTATGCAACAACTGACTAAATGAGGGATGTGGCATGTGACAATGTCTATGTGAAAAGACTGAGTAAAACAGCACTGAGCATCAAACAACAAAGACAGCATACCAGACATCCAAAAATGTTTAATGTTAAAGGGATATGCCACCCCCAGGTCAAAGTTGGGCATCTCCTCACAGTCCAGAGACTAAAATAAGTGATGGAAAGCGTTTCCCTGGTCACCCAGCCATTGTCCGAGTCTGTCAGCACTGACCGCCGCCGAAGCACACACCACACTGCGTAACAGGGGAACTCCCAACGTGGTATGTAACAGGGATTCCCTTGTGTGCTTCAGCTCTGTTTTTCCGCACTGTAAAATAGTTCCCACCCAAAATGACCAAGTCAAGCTCTCCGTGTTGATTTGCACATTTATTTGCACTCGATATGAATGCGCACTACACAGAAAGTAATTGGGAAAAGCATCGAGCAAATTAATTCCTTTTGGCCGAAATCTTTCTCTGGCGACGTTAGCCTCCAGTCTAACGCGGAGTAGCTGCAGCTGCGCGCGGCGGTCAGTGCTGACAGACTCGGACAATAGCTGGGTGACCAGGAAAACGCTTTCTATCACTTATTTTAGTCTCTGAACTGTGGGGAGATGCCCAAGTTTGACCTGGGGGTGGCATATCCCTTTAATAATGTATTAAGATTTGTCCTACATTTGACTCATAATTCGATGCCAGTGGGGAAACCTGTCAGAAGCAATTCCCAGGGACACATCTCAAGATTTTAAGCTACATTCACAGCAAGGAGTGCCTAGCTCCCGGCTGCGTCTATTCTACATATTTTTGAAAGTTGTTGATACTTACATAGATGGACCATGATGCTTGGATAACAGTTCTGTGGAGTAAGATAAATTCATATTTGTTTTAATTACATTTTAAAGGTTTAATTGCTTAGTTGTAAAACACAACCAGAGTAACAATTTGCACGACTGAATAACAATATGAATTATAACACCTCAGTGACTTACTAATGTCCAGTAATACATTCTGACAATAAGAATTTACACCCTAGTAAAAGATATGAATAGGGGGGAAAAACAGATTAAAAAAAAAAAAAAGTTTTATTTTTAAACACATAATGACAAATATAACTCTAAATACTTATCATACACTTGTACTTACATTCTTTTGCAAATCAATATGCTTTAACATATTACAAATTGTCGCATTATAACTAACTTCTGGACTTAAGTTGGAATCATATCTAGATAGTCTCCTTATGTAAAGCGTCTTTGGTATCATGAAAAGCGCTGTATAAATGTTATGTATTATTATTTTAACCTCAATCTTAAGTACAGCCGGTTAGGGTTTGCTTTGTTTTTAAGGGCCGTTTTATCAGAGTTTTGACAGGTAGAGTATTTTAGCATGCCAATCTTTCATAGCCATTCATTAATCTCCGGTGAATCATGTGGGTGTTTTTCTTTATGGCCAATTCAACTCAAGTTGTAAGTTCGCTTATATATGATTTCTCTAACACGTGAAACCATCCAACAAATAAACTAAGATAAGTAAACTTTGATTTCGTTGCTAGATCAGTACTGTTTGATATTTCTCTCAAGTCTATGTTGACATTTTAGTAAAGGGCTTAAAAGCACGCGGCTACCGGAGGAAAACAAAATAGTGTAATGAAGCTTTCCAGACATATTCACATGGATATTAAAAGAACCAAATTACCTATTTGATTTCGCTGGACAACGCGCATGAATCGAAGCTGTTTTATTGAATATCTTTGACAAATTTGTCCTAATGTAACTTGCTAGTGCGTCGCCATGTTGACACAGGATGTGACGTACCAGTGAATGCTTCGTTGAAATTTTCCTGCATCTATTTTGTGGCATTACTGCCCCCTTCAGGTTACTACTGAGTTCATCATTTAAAGGGATAGTGCGTGTTTTTTATTTTTTTAATTCTTTTTTTTATGTTAATCTGTATGGGTTTCCTTCTAAAAGTTACGTGTGGTGACACCGGCTTACCTCTGACAGTCTCAGCTGATCCCGGTCTCTGGAGCTCACGTAAGTAGGTCCGGTAACTTCCCTGGAACATGAAATAAAGCTTGTTACTTTCTCAAAACAAAACATGTGTTAGAAAGGTGATATATTTGCATCTGAAACAGTTGTCCACGAAACATCCAGCAACGTATTTCGCATTTGTGTATTGTCTCTCTCGACTCGTATCACTACGCCCATGTTAACTCTATCAGCCTGTTCACTTGTAAACTTCGGCGCAGACATCCGCTGAAGGTGAACAGGCTGATAGAGTTAACATGGGCGTAGTGATACGAGTGGAGAGAGACAACACGCGAATGCGAAATACGCTGCTGGATGTTTCGTGGACAACTGTTTCGGACGCAAATATATCACCTTTCTAACAAATGTTTTGTTTTGAGAAGAAAAACAAGCTTTATTTCCTGTTCCAGGGAAGTTACCGGAACTACTTACATGGGCTCCAGAAAGCGTGCCGAACCGGGATCAGCTGAGAGTGTCAGAGGTAAGCCGGTGTCAACACACGTAATTTTTAGAAGGAAACCCATACAGATTAACATAAAAAATAAAACAAAAACAAAAAAACACACTATCCCTTTAACCCATAAGAACCCAGATCCATTTTTCCTTAAAGGACAATTATGTGGGATATACCACAGTCCATTATTGTCTATGACCATGTTATTGTGACAAATCGGTCACATCAGGCTTTTTATTCTTATTTTAATGCTAAAAGCCCAATGTGACATGTTATAGCGATATGTCCTTAACTGGTTTTATATTACATTCTTCAACAAATATGGTCAGACCAAATTGAATGTGTTTGAAATGACCTGTAGTATCAAGCAAAAAAAAAAAAAAAAAAAAGCTTTTTGAAATGAGTTGCTTCCTTGAAATTTGCACATAGGATACAGCAGCATTTTGGAGAGCCCACTTCCTGTTAGAGTCACATCCCCTCTCCTGTACTCCCTGTTCACCTACGACTGTACCGCCAGGCACAGCTCCAACACCATCCTCAAGTTTGCTGACGACACCACCATCCTAGGCCTCATCACCAACAACGATGAGAGCGCCTACAGAGACGAGGTGAAATCACTGACCAGCTGGTGTCAGGAAAATAACCTCTCTCTGAATGTCAGCAAAACTAAGGAAATGATCGTGGACTTCAGGAGACAGCGTGTAGACCAGCATCCCCCCATCTCCATTAACAATGCTGAGGTGGAGCAGGTCAGCAGTTTTAAGTTCCTTGGGGTACACATCACTGAGGATCTGTCCTGGACACTACATACAGACACTGTGGTCAAGAAAGCCCGACAAAGACTCTACTTCCTGAGGAAGTTGAGGAAGTTTGGTATGAACACCAGCATCCTCACAAACTTCTACAGGTGCACCATCGAGAGCCTGTTGACGGGCTGCATCACAGTGTGGTATGGGAACTGCACCGCTCAGAGCCGCAAAGCACTACAGAGGGTGATGCGAGCGGCAGAGGACATCACTGGCAGCAGTCTCCCCTCCATCCAGGACATTTACCACAGCAGGGGCCTGCGTAAGGCACGCAGCATCACTAAGGACCATACTCATCTGGCACAAGGACTCTTCCGTCTGCTACCCTCTGGTAGACGATACAGGAGCCTGCCAGCACGCACAAAAAGACTCAAAGACAGCTATTACCCCCAAGCTGTCAGACTACTGAACTCTGGATAATACTCTAAATAATACTGAACTCTCAATAATACTGCACTAAACTACCTTCCATTATGCATAATTATGTTTACTGCTGCTGCTCTGTATGAATATATCATGTTTGTCACTACCTCACTGTAAATTACTGTTGCCTGTGCAATAATCAGTGCAATAACCTATGTGCAATATTTATACCATACCATGTGCAATACGAAATCAACATGCAACACCTACACCACACCATATTATGTGCAATCTGTGAAATACTTACACCTTATTTGATCTTTGATTTAATCCTACCTGCACCTTGTACATTGTACCTTGTATTTTTTTATTACATTTTATTACATATTTTATTATATTGTTTATTATATTGTTTACTTCTTCCCCTGCATTTTTGCAACACTTTTTTATCATGTACTATTATTGCATGTTATTAGTACTTCTTGACTATCTTAGCGAGTCAACGGTTCTACTGATCCTAAGCATTTCATTGCATTGTTGACTTTGTGTTGATTCTGCATATGACAAATAAACAATCTTGAATCTTGAATCTTGAAACATGACTGTCACATGTTTATAAAGTCGCTTAGGAACTTAAAAGCCGTGTCTCAATTTGCAGTGTGCACAGTTCGGAGTGTGGTTTCAAGGGCACTCAGGACAGTCCAGAGTGCAGTCTGCATGGGCATCGGC